>JAQFVV010012398.1:12957488-14157488 GCA_028023455.1 Epiperipatus broadwayi | reverse complement strand
TACTAACAAGTTGTTTATATTTGGAAAGTTTAAATAAAGTTTAAAATTTTCTATACATTCAACATTCACTCATAGATGATGGAAATAGTTCAACATATCACATCTAATAATATACCATCACCACAAACCTTCAGACAAATATATTGTCAATCCAGTTTCCCATGATGGAAAATTTTACTTTTATCACAGAATCAAAATATATAGTAAATGTTAAATATATAGACAAAAAAAAAAAAAAAAAGAATTATCAAAGGTTAAAAGTGAAAAAAAAAAAAACCCCAGAGATAATTAATGAATAAATATTTTAATAAGCATATTATTAATTTAAAAACAAAATATTTAATTATGTAGAAATATAGTATATGATAAGTACTTTTCAGTTGCTGTAATTTTTTTAAAAATAATTTTAGAGTCATTCTTTTGAATTTACTATAATAGATATCATTGGTGTTTCATTGAATCACAATACCTTAAATTAAGATAAAGTGCAGTGAAGCCACAAATTATGTTATATCAATATACACAACTTCAATTATACATTTTCAAAAAAAAAATGTAAATAATCAAATAAAAAAAAAGAAACTAAATTTTGTAAATAAATTTTACAATATGCTAGCAGCTGTTGTATACAATTATATATGTTAAAACCACATATGTTTTATTCTTCTTTTATTATTTTTTCTGAATTTGATGGCAATATTCCACATAATAAAATGTTTTTTAAATATAAACTAAAAGTTTTACAAAAATTTAACTTCAAGTTAATAGTATTTAAAATCATCAAAACAATTAGAGACTTCATAGTTTCTTAATAATAAGACTATTAATACATTTCTATATACTGTATATATAAAGATTATTAGGGGGGGAAAAATACTCAAAAGTGTATTTAATCGGAATGAAAGTCAGACATTTCATTAAAGCTTTTATTTAAAAAATAAAAACACTGGTTTAATAATGATATTTTTTTTAATTATTATTTTTTCTATGAATATGTTAAAATGTTCCCATGATTTATTATTAATAATTATATTATTTTCTTACAAATTTATATTATATTTTATATATTTGTGCATGTTAAAACATACTGTACTCTTTCAATTTAATAAGCAACACATATTTTATTCTAATCAATGTTTATCAACAAAACGTGCTATTTTTGTGATGTATGACAAGAGGACTTAAACAAAGTATAACAGATATCCAGTTACATTGTATGTACATTTTAAAATGTATTTTTGTTGCATTTTAAAAAATATTTTAAAAATCAAAAATTTGTCTTCTTTTTTTAAAATAAAAATTAGATTAAAGAAATTAAATTGATTTTTAATAACATAAATTATTATTATTATTTTGTCAATATTGTTTATATTTAGAATGTCAGACATTTTTGCCTGGGTGGAAATAAGAATTTTTATTAGTACAAGAGTATTAAATAAAAATTAATTAACTAAAAAATATTTTTAAATGATATATATACTCTTCAATTTATTTTAATGCACTTTAATAACTGAGCATTTATTATATATGTGTGTGTGGGAGATGGTGATCTGGACCAACTGATGAGTGTTGGTTCAGCATGAAATGCATATATTGGAGAGTATTTATTTTTCCCACATGTATGAAGACATGTGTATCAGTTGTATAAGATGGATTGGATAACTGTAAGAAGCTTGAAAGTCTGAGTTCAAGTCCCTTATAATTACACTAAGTTTAGTATTGACAATATACATGTTTAAATATTACATATTCAGCCTGTATTTTGCCCATCCCTCTCTTCTGTATAATTAAATGAGCACAGTAAGGTCCCTATGTATGAGGGGTCACATTGACTTAAGGTCAACATAGATGTGACAATAATATTGGTATCAACAAAGACTTTGAGCATTTCCACCCTCAGATTTTTAATGATATGGAAGGCTGAAGATTTGGAGAGTGGATGAGATTGAAGCTTGTCCATTAAAGTTTGGAGATTTGCTATCTTAATATAAACTGAGCCCAGATTATGTATATGTATGGGAGATGGTGATCTGGACCAATTGGTGATTGCTGGTTCAGCGTGAAATACAGTATTGGAGATCATTTATCTTTTTCACATGTATGTAGTCATGTGTATCGGTTGTATAAGATGAATTTGATAGCTGTAGGGAGCTTGAAAATCTGACTAGTTTAGTATAGACAATATACATGAATTTAATGATTTAAATTTAATTTCTGTAATTTTAGTCTAAGAATCCTTTTTATTTTTTTTAAGTAAGCACTTTTTTTTATTATAATTTTAAATAGTATATGGTGAATCTCTCAACTAGAAGTATTTACTTCATAATCATTTGAGCTGTTTATATATAGTTCAACATATTGGTAGTCTTTAGTCAATTATTTCAGAACTTTTCTTACTTTTTAGTTAAAAAATATTTATTGAAAAAAAACTATCGTTCATTAAACAACTTACTACCTATGCATATTTAAATGAAGAAGTGCTGGAAAGCAGCAACTTGGTTTTCCATTTTCCTCTTTTCCATCATTTTTGAAGAGTTACAGCTAGTTAATATACATATTGTGTCAGAAATCAGATTCTTTAATCAATTATATAAATTAAATATTCAAATTGACTTACATATATTCTTGTATAAATTAATAACTTTTTTCCTGCTTACAAATTTTATTATAATGGCATCATTGATCTGCAGAGTCTGTTCTTTTACATATTTTATAGATCTATGCAGATACCTGCATTGGTTGAATATATTGGTCAATTACTATCCTATTGATTGTAAATACTTTCCCTATTTTTGTTTGGAAATGGTTAAATAATATATCCACAATCTCATCTGTTTGGAGCCAGTCTTCATATTAAAATTTTCATCAATAGCTGATTGTAAGATATCATTTTTCTGCATTAAAACATTATTTATTTTCTTTCTCACCTGTTGATTATAATTAGCTAAAAAAATTATAATGAAATTATAATAAAGTGTCAATTATTGTTTTGCATTTGTATTTGAAGAAGGTTTAAAATCCTCAGTTTTGTTCGGAGTGGAACGTATTTTAGAACAACTTTCATGTTTAGTATTTTATAAAAATGTTAAAATAAATTTGAGGACATAACAGCTTTAATCATTGTGTGCAATATTTTTTTTTCTATAACTACCATACTACATGAAAAAAAAAATGGAAAATTATCTGCAATATATATGCATTTTGGGAAAAACTTCTGTTATCAGTTGCTTTGGAGCACAACCAAGAAGACTCACAAATACAACAGTAAGTTATTATAATACTGTAATGGTGACTGATTAGATCTCCAAAGATAAGTATTCAGTGCTACAATTATGTACTATGAATTAGATTATTACTATATGATTATATGTTAATGAGGTATTTGTTACATATTTCAATGTAGGATTTCATAATTAAAGTTTTTAATAATAATCTTTGATTCTCTCAGATTAGTGTATACTCATGTTGAAATTTATAGTAAATTATTAGAATATTTAATATTTTCACTTTGATAACAAATGTGTTCATTACAGTATTAATATTGCAGGTAGTTGTTATATTTGCATGGATTGTTGCAATTGAAGAATCAAATTATTCCTGAAATGTTATAACTTTATCTTTCTTATTGCATTGCCAAATCCATATACTATTAAATCATCTATATTCTTTATTATTGTTTTACAATGCTTTTATTAGACAGCAAGCTTCTTCAGAACTTTTACTTATATTTCCAAATCTTAACTGCTGGGGCAGTTAATAAAAGCATTATAAAACAGTAATAAAGAGCATACACGATTTAATATTATATTCCTAAAATGCATGTATACAGCAATTTGTCTCTTTTTTTTTAATATGTGGAAGCCATTGTAAAAAAATGTAATATGCACAATGATCGGAAGTCCCATTAAACTTTCTATTTAAAATGCTCAAATAAATAAATATAAAATTTATTGCTTATTGTAATAATTACAAGTTGTAGCTTCAATAATTTTGGAATATTTTTCAATTTTAACAATTAGCATGGCTATTTTTATATACCATCAGAATGTCTTTTGACAACATAATATATGTTGTTTTTTAGTCCTGCTTTGATCTGATGACATAGTGGTTGGAGTAGGTTAGTGATTGAGATAAATAAAAATAAAAAATTGGGAGGAAGGGATACTACTCCAGTCCTTGATCTCATGATTAAAGAACTTTTAAATTATTGCACAAATCAAGGAAACTCCCCTAATCAAATGAACAAGCAATCATCAATATTTTTTTCAATGGATTTTATTAGTATTTATTATAATTTAAAAAGTAAAAAGTAAATATGAAAAAATGATAATAAATTATCATATAACATTATCAACAACGGGTTATTTTTTATTAAAGATTTTAGCTTTCTTCTCTCATTAATCTAGCACATACATGGAATAATTGTTTAGTTTCCAATGAAAAACTGCTGAAAAAAAAAATAATAATAATAAGGCAATATCAGAAATCAATTTTTATAATAAAACATTTTATAGAATATTGCAAACAATCTGAAAATCATGTTAAAATTTTGCTAATCAATAATGAGTGATATATTTGTTTTCTTTCAAATTACTGTTTATATTACATTAAGAAGTATTTTAGTCTGTGTATGTATATATTGAGATAAATAGCTATAATATAATAGTGTAATCTTGAAACTGGAGTCTAATTACAGAGCAGTTTTGATTATCAAACGCAAATGAGACTGAGGGATGCTGAGATATGGAAATGGCAGTCATTAGGGGGAAGAAAAGCAAATTGAATAGAATTTCAGTATAAAATTAAAATATTTTTTAGTACTAGTACTATGCAGTTTAACTCATAGCAGAGGGGGCAGATTTAAGAGCTCAAGGTTCTGAAATCAATTACAGATGAGTGAAGAAATGGGGGGGGGGCAGTGGAATTATGCTTAACCCATTATTTTGAAGCTCAAATGTCACATGACCTTCCAAAAAACACATATGATTTTTTATTTTGCTTATTAATACTGTCCAATAATTATCATAATGTATGCACTCTAATAAGTATATTTTATTGGGAAGAATTTAATTATTTTGTTTATTTAAACAATGCATTTTATTATTTTGGAGCTCAAGGTCCACGAATTACAGCCCTGCTCAAACTTTTTGTGAACTGAGAAATAAATTAATTTTTAAAAAAAAATGCATTTTTATATAGCTGTTGATCTAATTAAGACTGCCTAATATCAGATAAAGATTCTACAAGGGATCTTTATTATTATTTTTTTGTATTTTATGAAAAAGTTTTACTTATAAATACGTAAATAATAACAATTGCGAAATAGAAAAAAATTATTTTTAATACATTTTAAATTTTAAAAACATGTTTTCATTAAATGTATTGATCATCAGTGAAGTTTTAGAAAGTAAATTTTTGTCTAACTACAAAAATTCCTCAATTTTTTTTTTTATCCAATAGCTGGGAATTTCACGTTGGTTTTTCTGCTATTCAAACATTAAGTTCAAAAGGATTACATTTTGTTTTTGTTTATCTTGTCTGACAATGGTTTTTTAGTTATATTTTTCTTTAAGATAACATAAATCATTTAATTAAAATGTTTTTTAAAATATTTTAATTGTCTGCATAGGTGTTTAAAGATGGTTGCAAACTATAAGAAAAAGTACATTACTAAAACATTAATAATTTAAAAATATTTAAGTAACATTCATTAAAGTATTTGTTTTTTAAATGAAACTCTTCATGTATTTTATTTTCTCATTTGCTTACTAATTCATTAAATTCTTTCTTTGGTAAACATTATGCATAAAACATGATTGGCTGCACAGCTTCATCAGTTTAATGCTGAAAAAAATGTAGCCTAGATTTATTAAATCCTTTTTAATAGGAAATCAGGTGATGAAATTTGATTATTGCTATCAAAATTTAGAATTGTTTTAAAAATAAAAATAATTCACCAGAGAGCAAAGATATCTCCAACAGTCTCTACCAAAAAAAAACAGTAAAGGAGGAAGCAATGCCAACCAGCTTTTTATTTGTTGGTTTAAAGTTTAAATAGTTTTTTTGTTTTTTGCTTATTGTCTTGCTAAGATTAACTAGATATCCACTTATTGACCCAATATTAAATCCGATCCTGTAATTAGAAAGTTAAATTTTAAAGTTCTTGAAATTTTTTTTTTATTAATCCCAGATTTAAACTCCAGGTCATAGGCTTGGTAGATATTTTTATATTCGTAATGAATAAATGGTTTTAAAACATATATTAGATTTACAAATCTATGCTTCTATATTTATAATATTTATTTATCTATCTATCTATTAATTATATGTTATCTACTGGGGTATTATTTATAATCTTTTAAAAATAGTTTTTTCTAAGCACATTTAAAAATCACAGTAAGCAAATTTATTATAAAAATTATGCACTGCACAATGAATACAAAAGTGCCTAAGAAAAATTTTTGGAATAGTTCTTTTGTAGTTGCCAAAATTTTCGGGTTTATCAGGGCTAACAAAAAGAATGTAATTGTCACAGTTTATTAGTGAGGAACATTGAGTTACAGCTATTTCTTATATCTTTTATACTTATTAAACTTGTCAAATGAACTTGTAGTTAATATAATTGTTGTCACTAAAATATATATTTACAATTCTAGAGTCAGAACCATATAGCTACTCAAACCAAATTCTTGGGTTCAAATTATTATAATGTTTGAAGCTTTTATATTATTACTTAAAGAATAATATTTCTGTAATGTAATTTTTACTACACTACTCTCACACAAGTAAGTGACTGGTTTCTATCCAATTTTAACTTCTTATGGAGGGTGTAATAATAAAAATATGATAAAATACATGAAAAAGATATATGATATCCAAGATGCCTCTTTCATACTGAACCAGCATTCATCAGTTGGCCTAGATCACAATCTTTTGCATATATTTTTATCATTGTTCAGTTTATATGTAAATAGCAAATCACTACAGTTTAATTGATGTGCCAAATTTACTGTCTTCCTAACTGGGACAAAAAACACTTAATCGAAGTATATTAATAATTTTTATTAGTCATTCATTAAACAAGACATTCTCCATTTAATGAATAATATTTTTATTTACACCACTCTTATAAAAGTTAAAGACTGGTTTCTATCCACTTTTAACATTTTGTGGAGGATATAATCATAAACATATAAAGTTGTGAGGGCAGTAATTTTGATACATTAATTAAACTGTAGTAATGGATATCTATATATATTGAACAATGATAAATATATGTGTAAGAGGTTGTGATCTGGACCAAGTGGTAAGTGCTGGTTCAGCATGAAATGTGAATCTTGGGTATCATAACTTTTTCACATGTCTTTGGTCATGTGCTTATGATTACACCCTCCAGGTATTAAAAGTGGATATAAAACAGTGCCTACCTTTTGGGAGAGTGGTGTAGTGAAAATTACACTAGAGAAATATTATTCATTAAGTGGATAATTTCTAGTCTTATGAATAACTAATAAAAATTATTAATATAATTTAATTAAGTGATTTGTGTCAATGTTGTGAGGGCAGTAAGTTTGACACATCAATTAAACTGTAGTAATTGTGTGTGTGTATATATATACACACACTGAATAATGATAAAGATATATGTAAGAAACTGTGATCTGGGTCAATAAAAATTATTTTATATTACTAGTTTGGATAATATAATAAATGTAAAGATGGCTTCTAGAAATGTATGTATATCATAATGCTTCTCGCTGGTGAATGCCAATGGCAACATAAATCTTAGTTGTTTGTGGCTGGTACTGTATCTATTGACTATTTATGAGTATACAGGTAGCAAGAAAAATAGCGTTTGTCTGGAATGGATTTGAAATTTTGTCATATTACATACCTGTAATACTTAAGATAATACTTTGTGAAAGTATGCAGTTCTTGACTTCTATGAAGAGAAATAACACTTTAATATAGATAGGTAGCAGGGATGAAGGCTTTATGTATTGAACGGAATGAGTACTTCCATAGAAGAATTTACTAAAAAGTTCAAAAGCTTTAATTAAAATTCAATTTTAAAAATTCAGTAAAATATATACATATTCAACCTCACAAAATTGATCCAACAAGTTACACATACATACAAACAAACATAAATATTCTAAACTATTTAGCTAAACATAAAAAAGAAGAATGAACTATTCAAACTCATTATTTTTGTATGGAATTTCTGTTGACTTTCAATTTTTTACCAATAGTTGAATTGTTTTATATAAGGCAAATAATGAGTTTGACCATCGCATTATTCGTTGATTATAAAAAGTTCAAACAATGTTAAAGTTAAAACTTAAGAATATTAAAAGCATTTGGAAGATAAAAATATCTTGATAATGTATTATCTATACTTAAACCAGCAACGAACTGATTAACAGTAAGAGAATTCCATATTTTTCTCTAAACTGTTTTGTCAAACATCAAAAAGAAGAATGAACAATTAAAACTCATTATTTTTTGTACTGAATTTCTGATAATTTTTTTACCAACAGTTGAATTGTTTTTATATAAGGCAAATAATGAGATTGACCTTTACATTATTCATTGATTAAGAAATTTAAACAGTGCTAAAATGTAATGAATAGTTAAAACTTAAGAATGTTAAAAGCATTTAGAAAATAGAAATATCGATAAGAGAGTTTCAGATTTTTCTAGATGTATGTATCATGTATATATTAGCTATTACATAAAAATTATTGTGGCAGGTAAAATAAAAAGATTATGTAGTGTGCTTCTGTTCCTAAAAAAAGTCATGCTTCATCACTGATTCATTGATTGATTGATTGATTGATTGATTGATTGATTGATTGATTGATTGATTGATAGATAGATAGAGAGATAGATAGATAGATAGATAGATAGATAGATAGATAGATAGATAGATAGATAGATAGATAGATAGATAGATAGATAGATAGATAGATAGATAGATAGATAGATAGATAGATAGATAGATAGATAGATAGATAGATAGATAGATAGATAGATAGATAGATAGATAGATAGATAGATAGATAGATAGATAGATAGATAGATAGATAGATAGATAGATAGATAGATGGGTGGGTGGGTGGATGTATGCATAGATAGATGGATGAGTGGGTGGGTGTATATAGATAGATAGATAGATAGATAGATAGATAGATAGATAGATAGATAGATAGATAGATAGATAGATAGATAGATAGATAGATAGATAGATAGATAGATAGATAGATAGATAGGTGGGTGGGTAGATGTATGCATAAATAGATGGATGGGTGGGTGGGTGTATAGATAGATAGATAGATAGATAGATAGATAGACAGACAGACAGACAGACAGACAGACAGACAGACAGACAGACAGACAGACAGACAGACAGACAGACAGACAGACAAGCAGGCAGTCAGTCAGAGAAAGACAGACAGACAGATAGATAAAAGTATTGAAGGATATTGTTATCATTTGTTACCATCTTTCTTGTTCACAGCTGAATTTCAATTTCTGATGAAACTTTGAAGTTTTCTTGAAGAAGCTGAGAATTTTCAATCAGACAGGATTTTTATTCAGCTATCTAATCCCAAAACAACTCATAAACTGTGATAGAGGAATTCTCTATTTGCTTTTCTCTTTTTTCACTATTCACCTATAGGTACATACAGGAAAATCTTTAGTTTACTATTTAGGCTGTTTACATTTTATCTGCCTAGAAAAGAAGTCTTTCTAAAAGAATAAATAGCTCATTACAGGACAAAGGCATTTCAACAGCCCTCACAGTAAAATAGTAAAAGAAAAAGGCTTTATTCATTAGGTTTGAAAATTTCCTGTGGATGAGAATTTGATTGGTTTTCTATCTTTCTTTTGTATTCTAACCAAAAATAGATAAACACCTATTTATTGATTAGTGTTAGAAGATTAGCGGTTTGCCTATGGGCCAAATATCTAAAAGAAAAATTTAAACTTCTTGAAAAGAATTTTTACTGAGTCTGGATTCAAATACTAGTTTATAGGTATAGTGGGAAACTTGTTATCTCTGCACTATGAGACCCTATCTATCTTTATATATACACAAATTTATTTGTATAATACCGCTAAATATTTATGTAAATCTTCCTTGTGTATATGAAATGCAAAAAAATTCAAAAAAATTGTTGTACAAGTCAAGACAAATGTCAATTATCGCCAGTCTCATGTTCTATAAACACACATTGTGACTTATTGTAAGGTTGTTGTTTTTCTTTGTTAAAAAGTTTTTATGTTTAGACACCATTTTCTTTTTTAAATTATTGTCAAGGTAGAAATATGTCTTTGATATAAATATGCTAAATTTATGTTAGTTAAGTTTGATAGTAAATGACACTTGTGGTTTATTTTTATGTGCAGACTGTTTTATATTCTTTATTTAGGTGAATATTTGCTTTAACACTCATTGGAGATATTTTCATCTTCAACTAATCACACAGATATTATCTGTCACATAACATCTTTCAAAATTTTTATCCAAAAAAAAATATTTTGCATCTTTTAAGATCTAGTTCAAATAAAAGATTTTTTTTATTATTATTATCATCATTTTTTTTTAGTTCTTTTAAATTAAGCAAATGGGATAAAATGTCATTTGAAAATCAAATTGGAGTAAGCAAGCAATCCACATTATAATCTTTAAGGAAGTTTTATCATTTAGTCCAGGGGTGGGTAATTGTTTTGGCATGGGGCCACAGAGGTTGGTGGAGGGCTGGATCAGAGGCCACTTTGTGGAAGCAAAGGTTAGCGGAGGGCTGCATCTTTTTTTCATGACACAATAAAACACTGCTTTATTCCCTGTATTACCAAAGAAAGATGTATTTGTCCATTCTTCATTAAACACACGACATTAATCACTGATTTTACATTTTTTCAGAGGGTTCATGATTTCACTAAAGTTGGAAATGTATATATTTGCTAATGAAAGACAAAATTGAATTTAACAGATCAACTGGAAAAGCACTGCACATCGTATCTACACTGCTCATGTGTATTGACATGGCCATTCTAGTGGAAAATATACGACGAATCTTCAGTTGCGCACGAGAAGGAAATCTCAGTTCAAGGCAGACTTTTCCAATTGTCTTGGTGGGCCACATAAAAACTTTTAGTGGGCCGCCTCGGGCCGCTATTTGCCCCCCCCCCCTGATTTCGTCAGTTGCTTAGAAAATTATGTCATGTTCAATTATCAAATTAATCTGCTGTGTATATTTTTCTTTACTTGGACAAGTTTTTTTTTTTGTAATTTTTTCATCAGGAAATGTATGCAGGGATGAGATATTAGCTCTTGGGTTAGCTACTTTTACCATTGGGCTAACTTAGACTCTTAAATTGCAATTAAGAATGATATTTAAATTTCACATCTTAGATTTTAATTTTATTCAATTTATTAACAATATCTTAAAAGTGGAAAGTTTCGTGTGTGTGTGTATATATATGGAAATAATCTTTGTGTGGACCGGTCTAACTCTATCACATCCGAAGTTCGAACTTCTTATAAATCTAGAAACTGTAAAACCATTCAGTTATTATTTAGTAGGAATAAAATACAAATATAATGAATTATTTAATTATTTACACGTATCTATATATATATTATTTTTTGAGAATGTGTTATACATATTTGTACTATTCCTTTTTAGACTTTTAAGACATCTAACTGCTTGAATGTGTTTATAGTAATAAAGAAAGCTTTAGCACTACAAAATAAAAAAAGATTTTTTCCATTCTTTTCTTCTATACATTCTATATTATAAAAGCCTTGAATATTTTTATAAATTTTTGTTAAAACTGGGGCGGGGGGAGAGAAAATCTGGGCCAGGAACGGTCTTAGTTGTCCAGACAACCTGCGAACTCAATGAGTAAACAGCAGCTGAGTGAAGGCTTTTGTTCAACCATGAACAGAAAAGTTTGGAATGTCTCACTGCCCACTAAGTAAATACCACTTATTATAACAACAATAGAAGATAGTGAAAAAATATTCAATTTGGAATTTATATTTGTTTCTTTGCCCTTACATATTTATTGATATTTTTATTTGGAAAGTTATAAAATTTATATTAGATATAAAACATATTGACTAAAAAAAATTGTATTACAATAAATCAATAAATAAGTCATTTTTAGAATTTCATTTCTAATAAATAAACTTGTGAAAGGGTTCCAATTGTTTGAAACTGGGAAGTGGATAAATATAAGAAAAAAATGCGAATTATTTGAGCATTTTTAATTAAAACTATTGCTGACTTTTGAAAATTAAATTGTAATTGATACTATAAATAATATTTATATGGTGTGAATCAGCTGACCGTTTGATGATAGAACTGTAATAGATTTTAATATTTAAAGTCTTACTTTATAATATATTTTTTGTTTAAAATAAAAATAGATTTAACTGATTTTAAGGGGAATCTTACACATCATTTATCAAAATAATAATAAAAATTTTTAAAAGAGGTTACAAATAATTTTTTAAGTGATATTTTTTTTTTAAATCTGAACACTTGTTTTTTAAATTTACAATTTGCAAGTAGATTTGAATTGACTTCACGAATTAAAAAAGTATATTATTATTATTTTTGCAGAATAATAAATATTAAAAAAAGGGTTTTAAGAATATTCAAGTTAGTTTCTCTAATGATAAACTGGGTTAAGATTTTATTTTATCTTAAATACTATTTTTAATATAATTTTATCATTTAAAACTCTTAATAAAGCCAAATGGTAATTTTTCTCATCATTTGTTGGCTAAAAGAAAAGTAAACTTTGTGCAATCAAGCTATAAAATAACTCACTATCAGTGACTTATTCACACTTATAAATATCATTTTTATTTTACTCAGTATAGCCGTTTTTTTTTTAAAAAAAAAAACAAAAAAAATATCATAAACAAAAACATTAAGAAAAAGTAGAATGAAAATATGACTTTAAATTAAGAATGATTTGAAAGCTAGTCAGTTTTTCAAGCAATAATAGTGATATCGCATTAAATAAAATTTTGATATTTACTTAAGATTTACAAATATCTTTATTTATGTCAATGTGCACTTTTTTAAAATTGAACCACTGGAAGTGACATATCTGGTCCATGATCCATGAATCTTGAGTCCTATAGCCTGCCACTGTACCAAGCCATGATTTTTAGAAATGAATAAATAAATGCTTTATTGCAACATCTATAATCTTGAAGTGGTCAATGTCAGTTATTACAGAACAATTTTTTTAAAGCTGATCATTATGAAAGATAATAAATAATCTCAGAATGTCAAGAGTTGATAGATCATAGCAGAGGTTTTCTTATTATATAACATCATTTGGTCAAGAAAAAAAATATGTTGAAAATTATGCTGGCTTTGAGTTGTTATTTTAGATTTAGTGTCTGGATGTTTTAGCACCTCACTGAGGTGAGCCAAAGCTCAAAACAGTCTGAGGATAGAGATAATTCTAGATAGAGATTTTGAATGCTTTCTCTTGTGGCACAAAAGCTAGTTTGATGTGCACACTATTATACTGTTTTCTCGTTGCTTGAATTCATTGATAAATTCTATCATTCTAATGTAAAAGTAAATCCATTTGACTAATGCATTTTGACAATGACAATAAGGATCCGGCTTTAATTATGACCATTCACATTCCTCAGTAATTAGCTTCAAATATTTATTCCATTTGTTTTCTACTAAAATAGTTTAATGGTTCGATTTTAACAATGCAGTTTTTTTGGTATTTTAAATCCATGAGTTATATCTGGTTTTGAAAATATTCATTTACATTATCTTTCAGCAATCTTTTATAGAATGCCTTTAACTTACAATCTTTGTCTGTTTAAGTCTCAATTATTTGCAAACCAAAGTTTTTTCGTGGAATTAGACTTAAACTTAAATTATCAAAATAAAATTTCCTTTATTTTTACAAAATTTATTTTTTCATTACTTTTTAAAATTTTAAACTTACATATCTATTTACATTTAAATTTCCGTTAATTATTAGTGATCTTTTTATTGCTTTTTAACTAGATATGTATTTACATTTCATTACTGTTTTTTCTCTGAAGTAAAATTTATTGCTCTTTAGTTACTAAAGCCCAATATATTTTCTACAAAATATAGCAAAAATTATAACAGAAATATCAGTTTACAGACCATTTAAAAGTTATCATGAATAACTTTGTATGATTGACAAAACATTTGATTGTAATCCCATTGATTCATCTCAACCATGATCTGGAAATGGTTAGCAGCCTATCTAGTCAAGTAGCCAGTAATCTTGACATAATGCTAAAATAGTCAAGCAGTTATCTAATTTAGTTCAATTGTTTTATGTCTTATATCATCCATCTTCAATTGGATACTAAGCCATCTAACCAGTTCTTCCAATGTAACGAAAAAAGCTCATTCCTTATAATTATCAATCATAAAACACATTATAAACTTTTAAATATTAATTGTGCAAAATTGGAAATAATATACATAAATTAATTATTCAAGTTAAGCGTTGGTGGCCAAGTGGTCAGCACAGCTGCCTTATAAGTAGTTGTCCTGGGTTCACTTCCCTGCCGATGCTTTGACATATGAAAAAATTATTCAAACAACCTTTAACAATTCAGCCAATTAAATTGCCACTTACTACCTCTGGTTATCTGTAATGTTATATATTGTTTAAGTAGAAATTTCCACTTTAGGAATATGTGCATTTAAATTACAAAGATTAATTAATATTGAAGACTTCATAATTTATAGCCGATTTCAACTTGTAAGCTAGTTTGCTGTAATGTTTAATAACATTAGATTGCATTATAGTTATTTCAAGCTTTAAAATTCATGTATTTTGAGATAAAATAGTCTTTTTTTTTTTTGTTGTTACATCAGAAAAATTAGTTAGTTGACTTGGCAGCCGACTCACTATTAGTATTGTAAGCCATGAAACAGTAGCATTGGGTGGGTGGATTGGCTGGTAATTTTAGCATGTCAAAGGTAGTAAGGGTATTACTGGATATTGTATTGGCTGGGTTATTAAGTGATGTGTGTATAGATAATTTACTAAATATCTTATGATACTATTCTGGACTCTTAATGATTTATCCATTTTTCTTTAGATGTTTATTTGTTAACATGATTGTGAACTTATTTTCTTTATATTTTTCTTCTTTTATGAAATTATTGTTTATTTTTCAATCTTTCATTTATTTCTTTATGTATTCTATACATTTGTTTGTGATTAAAAAAATATACATTGTTTTGTTTTTTGTTTTTACAAACTAAATTTGAGAGTAATTGGAATGCTTTTGGCTTTAATATTTAATTCAAATACATTATAGCTATAATATGTGGTATAAAGTCATTTTGACTTTAGAATTTATATAATCGCTCCCTTCTTGCAATGGAATAATTTGGAGTTAGCTACTTCAAATTCTCAGCTTTAAACTTTCTGATTCAATATAAGAACATCTACAGTTTTTTTACAATTATATTGATAATTTTTGTTTCATAGCTTTAAAATATATTTTTAAAAATGTCAGTGAAATACTGTATTTTATTAAATGTTTTGAAAAATAAAGTCAGTAAAAACATTGTGCATTTTAACTGTGATTAATAAACAAGATTATATCAATAGTATTCGATTTATTTGAGGACATTCCAGTATAAAAAGCAGCCACTGCTATATCTTAAAAGATATAAACTCGTAAAATTTTACTAAATTTATTAATTTTATTGTTTTAATTTTTTGTTTATATTTGATAGCATAAAATTGAATTAGTATTTATTGATGCAATGTGTATCACAGTGTTCACTGTAAATGTATAAAAAACACCAAACATTTTCTTTAAAAACTTGTTATTTAACATGAATCATTATTAACATTTTAAGTGAATGTGGATTGTTCCTATTGTTGTTTAATTTAAAATTTAAACTGCATCAAATATTTTTCAGACTATTGCAGTATTGTTTTGCTATCAAATTAAACTTGGAGTTATGCCAAAAGATTTCCAGGTTTTGGTAATGTCATCAGGATAATTTTATTTGATTAAAGTGCATTGAAAGTTAATTGTTTATAAGATTAATTTTAGTTATTGTAAAAAAATTCAACATGGTAAGTTTTTTTTTTTTTGAAATAATGTTATTTTTATCATGTTATCCTTCAAAATATAAATTTATTATTGCTACTATTGTTACATGTTGATTAGTAGGGTGTTAGAAAGGGGGGGGTTAATTCTTTGTTTCAATGGTTGTGTATCTGTATTGAAGATCCTGTGTTTTGTTGCTTGTTGTGTTTATATTTTCCTAGAGCGTCTTATGTGATGAGTTGAATTTGAAGCATTAGGTCCTAGGCAGTTGTGGTATAGTGAAAAGGTTCCATGTGTCTTTGAACCAGGCTTTTGAAGCAAGGATTTCATCTCTTTTCATCATTTTGATTAGTTTTCGTATGAAATAAGTGTCCTCATTCAGTTGTGGCGATGTGAAAATTTTCATGCACCTAACTGTCCAAATAGCGTATGCTAAAGTCTAATCACTGCTATTGTTCTGATTTTTAGGCAGTCTTTTAATGAAAGAATTTTGTAGTAATCAATTTTTTGAGGGGTCAAAGATAATTTTTCTGATATTTCCCAGCCCTGTACAGTTGAATATAATGTGGTGAAATGTTTCTTATTGTCTCTTGCAGTTGATGCAGATTGGATCTATTTTTGTCATTTGTCTTTTATAGAATAGGAAAGTGTTGGTATATAATAGGAAAGTGTTATTATAAGGTCAAGATACTTAGGTTTCATATTCCAGAATTTGAAAAGTGATGTGATTTTTTTGTTGGTAATGCCAAGTTTCGAGTCACCAGTTTTAACATTCTGGTTGAGGAGTTTGTATGCATCCCAGATTTTAAGTTTCTTATCGAATAGTTCCTTTGTGAGAGACATGTGAGTGTCGAATAGTTCAATAATGGTGTCAATCCAGAACTTTTTTGTAGGAGGTGGCCAATCTGTCGGGGAGACAGTTTCTGTGAATTGTTTATGCCCATGTCTTTTGATAAGATTAGTGATTAAGGTGTGAGATTTCTAAAGGTAGAAGGCTCGGATGAAGTGAAACGACATGCCATTAAATCTTCTAGGTCATTGCATCTTCTGGATGCTGATGGCAGCTATACCCCCCCCCCAAAAAAAAATAGTCTGGCACTTAGGGAGTTTATTTTTTTAATAAAGGTATTTGTTATTTTGATGATTGGGAAGTAATAATTAATTTTGCTCATTATTTTCATATTCATAAGTGCTACTTTGACTTGTAAAGAGAAGTATACTTCGGCAAGCATACTGGTGATTCTTTCCATGGATAGTATAATAGAGTCTTTAATTTATTTAGACATAGCACTAAGCGATTTGTGTATTGAGAAGCCGAGGAATTTTTGTGGTTCAGCAGTGAATTTGGTGTTAATTTTTTTGCCAGAACTGATTCTCCAGACCTCTGATTTTTGAGGATTGATGCTTAGGCCGGTTTCTTTGGTAAATTGTTCTATGATATTGTATAGTTTGCTAGGGTATTTAGTGGATGGTAGAATCACTAGCACATCATCCATGTAAACAAATGCTTTAATTTGTTTGAGTAGTTTTGGAATGTATATTCCTGGCAATTGATCTTCTATTTCTTTAAGCAGTGGGTTAATATACGAGATGAAAAGTAAGGCACTGAGGAATTGAAATTTCACGTTTAAATCCTTGTGCAATGTTACCATTTAGTGTTATGAAAATTTGTCTGTTTCCCAAAAGGTTGTCCAGGATTTGGATTATCTCCCTGGGAACAGCAAAGTTATTGATATGTCCAGAAGTTTGTTTATTCTGACAGAATCAAATGTGGCAGTGATATCCAATTGCACCGCAATGGGTTTAGATTGTCTGTGAAGTCTGATATGATCTATTAGAATTCTAACTTCTCCTATGGCTGTCATTGCTGAAGAACCTTTTTTTGCAAATTGGGATGGCATAATATTTTGCAAGAATTTTGCCTGAATTTGATCTTTTATTACCGATTCCATGATTTTGATTAATAGTGGTGTCATGGATATTGGCCTTATGCTTGTGAGTTTTGAGCCATCTTGGTGTTTTTTGATGAATGGCACCAGCACCACTGGATATAGATTAGGTTTTTTTTTGTTCTGCAAGGTAGTTGATCATCTTAAGCATGATAGGAATGATTATGTTACTGAGATGTGAAATTATAAATTTGGTATGCCGTGAAGGCCTGGATGAATGTGGTCAGGGAGAGATGTAAGCTTTTCTTTTAACATCGTTTCCATAAATCCATGCCCTTCCTGGTCTCTGCATTCCATCCATTCATAGTCTTCATTTTGATGATGTCTTTGAAGTTTTTGTTGGAAAAAAGTGCATGATTTTGTCTAGCATTGGTTCTCCTATGAATGATTGACCATTTAAATTAATAGTAGAAGGGGTAGTTTGTTTTCTTTCTGCTCCCAGTGCCTACCTAAGGTAGCCTCTGGTCCAGCTGTGTTGAGTTGAGAGGTATATCTTAGCCCACTTTATCAAGTTGTATTCTGCCAGGGCTTTTTGTTTAACTTTATATAGGTTTTTAATGTGCATTAAATCTTAAATTTTGTTGGCCTCTGTAGAATGGTTTTTCAGTTGGCTGTTCAAGTCTTCTAGATCTTTTAGTAGAGCGGTGGGACCTGTGCATTTTTGGGAGTGATGTGTAATTAGTGACTGCATGATTCCTATAAAGGAGAAGATTTTTGATTCCTATAAAGGAGAAGATTTTTATTTTATTAAAGTATATGTAGGCTTCTGAAAAATTGCTTTGGGGGAACTTGTTTTTGTTGTCATCCTTATAGATTTATTTAGTCTGCATAGGACTTGACTTCCGACCTCAACCCCAATGATGAGGGCCAGATGATCGGAAAAGGCCACAGGCTCTAGTTTAGCATCAAGTATGAAGTGCATCTCTGAGGAATAAAATAATAAGTCTATTAAAGAATTGTGATTTCTTGTGTAGAATGAGAAGGCTCCCAGGGGAAAGAATCTGTCTCCACTCGTGGATGTATTTTCTGTTGAAGACATCATACGTCATGTTGAACTCACCTATTATGATGGAAGGCCAGTTACTGTTAGCCATTATCATGTTGAATGTGTTAACTTAAGTAATTTGATGCTGTATTGTTTGTATATACGTAGAATATGTTTATTCTCATTCTTCCGTAACTTATGTTAATTACAATTATATTGTTTGTCAATATAGAGGGTTCTGAACTTGTCTGGTGGGTGATTTTTGTTGATGAGAGGACTCCAACTCCCCCTGATGCAGTGTAATTCATTGAAAGTTCTGTGTATACCAATTTGTCAAGTTCTTGTTTGATTTTGGGATCGGTTTTGTGATGGTACTTTGTTTCTCCAATCAGAAGGATGTGTGGTGAGGTGGTAGTGAACCAGTGTTTAAGTGCGAGGATTCTCTTGTATGAGTTAATCCCTCTAATGTTGACTCCAAATTATTTTACATTTCATAATCAGTGATATGCTTTGAGTGGCTGAAGTCTACCACTTTCAAATTGATTGATTGGATTTCAGTGCCTTCTGTGCTTATTGTGCTATCGCTTAGTGAATCATTATCTGAGAAGATGAGTTCTGTGGGTTTGTTTCTTTCTTGGTAATCGACATTGTTATACCATTCAGTCTGTTGGGTTTTGTTTGTCCCTTGATTTGGTTTACCTTGGGAAAGTGTTGTTTTTCTTTTTTTTTTGTTGATGATGCAGTGTTTATCTGAGTAAGATTTCTATTCTTGCTTTCTTTTTTCATTCCAAGTGTTTTCCTTCCCTTGACTTTCTTTTTCAGAGCTTGGTTTTCCTGATTTGTGTGACTTCCCCCCAAGTATTGTTGATTGGTGACATCTATTTCAAACTCTTCTTCTGAGCTGTTAAACTCTGCTTGTTTTTGTGTGTATATTGCTTTGTCTTTATGAGTGGTAGTTAACTAACTGTTTTGGGCTTTGTTCCTGTTTTTTTATCTTGGGTGGCAGTTGCATTTTGTTTTGGATGTTTTTATATTTTGCTACTGTCATGACTTTGATTAACTGCATCTAGTGAATGTGTATCTTTGATTCTGTGTTGTTGTTCTGCATCTTGCATTAAGGTATTTGTTCTGTTTTTTTTGTGTGTGTGTTTGTAAGGTTCATGAGTGAGACGTTTTTACTGAGCGATTCCTGCTTGTTGTTTTGTCTTTTGGGAATCTGGTCTAGGTTTTCCTGGTTTTTGTTTTTTCCCTGCTCTTTTTGGTCTTTATATAGGTTTATAGCTTGGTTGTGTGTTTTGTTTTATTGCGGTTTTCCATTTCTTTACATCTCAGACTTTCCTTGGTTGCTATTTTTTTCTGTTTGTAAGGTTATTAGTCTGTTCATAGTCTTCTGTATGACTGATGGAGTGTATGTTGTGGTTGCCTTTGCATTTATGAAATTTGTTTTTTCTACTTCCACAATCTGTGCATATTTTGCAGACAATCTTTTACTAGGTATGATCTTTGTAGGCAGTAGAAACACTGGGGTCTCACTCCATGGAAGGATAATATCATTTGCGAGCCTTTGTAGTTTACTACTGTAGGAATATCTGTAGATGTTATGTTTTTTTTTAAGTGTATATCAAAAGTTGCAGTATTTGATAAGTCCTTCTGCATTCTCTTGTGGTAGGTATTTGAATTTTGCTATTTTACCATATGTATCGAGTGTGTCTTGTAGTTGTAATTCAGCGAAGTTCATTATGCAATTTTTTATTCTATGTGAAAGAGTCATGGGTCTTGTGAGTTCGATATAGCATAGAAATTTTTCACCTAATGTTTTATTTGTATTTTTGAGATTGTTTCTATTTGCCTAGTTTGTAAATTCTATCGCAATATAGTGGTCATTTGGGTGGGTTAAAATTCTATGGATGCCTTCACCCAGAGTGTTTTCTTTTATCATTGTACATAGTTGATTGAGTGGAAATTTATATAGGGAGTGTTTGGCATCTGTTATTGCAAGAATTAGGTTATTATCGCTGTTGTAATTAACTAGCGATTTTTGTAAGTAATTGTTTATTAAGGTTTTGGTATTGTTCTTCTGTAAAGTTGTCTGTTGTGAAGGTTTGTTGGTTTGTATTTGTGTTATATTGATCATTGCTTTGTTCTATGTTTTGTTCGATAATGTCTATTAGGAATTAATTTGGGTTATCGCATTTAGATTTTGCTGTAATGTAAGTATTATTGTTATTTTCTGCTATTTGTGCATAAGAGTTTATTTGCAGATGTAATTTGACTTATTGGGCTGTTTAGGCTGTAAATTTCATTTGGGTTTATTTGTTTTTTGTTCAAAAACTTTGCCGTGGCAGTTGACTTTTCTAAATTTTTTCCCTCGGTATTTTTCATCGGATTATTGCTGTTATCGTTTTTTAGTGCCCCTAGTGGTGCAATGAATTTTTTCCTGATTGCCATGATATTTGGATTTTTTACTATGGGTTCTTTGAAAGTTAAATAGTTTGTTTTTTCAAAGTATTTGTTGCTTTGTAATGTATTTAAAGGTGTTTTATTTTTCATCGACAATTGCGAACTGCTAGAATTTGCGCTGTTTTGGAAATCGCTCTCATAAGTATTTTTTAAATCTTTTTTTTTTTAAACATATTTTCATTATTATTTGCAAAGATATGCTTTGTAACTTTCTCTTGATTAATATTGATTTGATTTATCCCCGTTTGGTCTTTTGAGAAGCTTTTAGAATAGTTTTCTGACTGTGTTTGTATTACACTACACTAGCATTAAACGTTAGGCTTTGTTTGTTCAAATCACTAGCATTTATTGCTAAATTTTCATGCTCGTTGGGGTTTTGTGTTACAATCTGTTCGGGACCCAGATCTTTTAAATTATTTGGATTATTATTACTGATTGAGAATTTTGATTAATATTAGATGTTTTTTTTCCTATTTGTGGCTTTAACTTGCTTTGTGAAATATCTTTTTTTTAGCATGTTCAGTGCTGGAATTTAGCATGTGCTCAATGGCGACTTTAGATATTTTTTTTTTCTTTTTTAACATCGGATTTTTTCTCAAATCCATTAGCTAATAAATGAGGTAAAACATTTACCTCATTAGTTTTCTTCTCTTCCTCTATGCTAGTACTCTTTTACTTTATGAATTCTAAGTTTTTCTTGGAGGAATATTGTTGCATTACTTGCTCTAATCTATTGTTGCATTACTTGCTCTAATTTATAAAGAAATGGAAAGAAATACAAAAGAAGCTTCAAAATTAAATGAGAATGTTAAGTGATAGATCTAAAAAAGGAATTAATTGCAAATATATCAGATTTAAGTAATAGCGATTGATTTAGTATTTGTATACTTTTTTTTTTATTATTTTCAATATTTTGTTACTCTTTTTTCTTTTATTTTTCATTTCATTTATAATTTTAGACAAATCTAATTGTAAATCTATTATTATAAAGCGCTGAAAATCTTGAAATCATTAGATTGGAAGTCGAACTCTGATAATGCGCTACTACTTTCAATATTATAAATCTCCGCGCACTCACACAAATCTAATTGATATTCTTTTCATCTGCTATGATTTATTTTTATTGTCTGATCCCTTTTGTTTGTTTGTTTCATTTAAAAATTGGGTAAAAGATTATAGTGGTGTAGTAAAATATTATTCATTATTTAATAATCGCTTGTCTAATGAATGAGTAATAAAAATTATTAATATATTTTGATGTGGGTTTTTTTAAGATAGTAATATTTGGTGATGTTATGGGCTCTTAATTTTTTTTTATTGTTGTTGTTTTAATACATATATATATATATTGCCTTTTACACATCATTTTCACAATTGAAGAGCTATTAATTTTGTTTTAAAATGAATCATTATAAGATTCCAAGTTAATAAAGTATGATGCCATCGATTGATTTCTGCTTACAGGCAGGGAATTCTCAACTTAAGCAAGTGATCACAACTTTTTATTTAAGTCGAATTTTCTTTCAGATGGATGTTTATTATTAGCCTTGGAGAGAATTTGAAAATATTTTTTGATAAATGAAAATAATCATTAAATTGTAGTACAAAAAATGTGTACTCAGCATATAGCAAACTAAAACTGAAAGCGATGTAGACATTAGTAACAAGTTTTGTTGTTGTTGTAATTTATATATGTTTATGTAAGTAAAGAAGTAACTGTCTGGGATTGTTTTTTTTTTTTTTTATTTAGAATCAACATTTATGTTTTTGAATTAGGTACTCAATCTATCTTCATTATAATTATTTATATAGTAGTTATCATTATATACTTTATTGAAACTATGATCATATTTATTTGGAAATAAAGAACTCCTTAATAATTGTGAATTTTTTTTAGTAGAAATATTTCCGATTTTCAGCTTGATTTATTAGATTGCTAAACACTATAGGAGGCACTTTTCTTTGTAATTTTAAAAAGTGGTAAATCTCCACCGCTTTAATAAACATGTGGAATGCATAATAATCACTGGGTCAATAACTAATTTATATGCATTCAATACATACGCTTGTGTGAGTGTATTTTATTATAATAAATATGTATAATGCATATATATATAAAGAAAGTTATTAACACACACATCTATAAACAATTAAAATATCTATGAAAGCGTTTCTCCCTGAAGCATTTTTTTTCTCCATAATTCTTTGAAAGAACTGGCCAAACATTTTAACGGAATAAAGCTGTCCACTGTGAAGTTCAGAGAAAGCCTGGCAAATAAATCCCTTGAGTAGTGCTTGTATTTTCATGAACATCTGCCTCTAGCACATTTTTTTTTGTCTTTTTTCTTCTCCCAATTGTGAAAAAATAAGAAAGCATTTCATACCGTTATATTTTAATATTCAGCTAATGTGTTTTGGTTATATGATTTAATAATTTTCCTAGTTTCCAAAATTTGTTAGTACTCTTTTTTAGTTATTTTAAAATAAACTTTAACTATACTGTATTTCCTAAAATAATTAATACGTTTTCTTAAACTTTTAGTAATAAAGGAATCTTATTGGTCATTCCGATCTTTCCTCGCATAAAAGACTAAAGATAAATTAAAAAATGAATTTTTCTAAAAAAAGGGAATAACTAATTACGAATTATATTCGTATATTATGATAAGAGATCTGCTGAAAAACTGAATTCTTGATACAAAAAGTAATATTGCTGTAGGTATATTATTAAAAATCAAAAAAATGAATCACTGGTAATATTCTGCACTAGCCTTCTAAAAAGGTAAAGTTTCTTGATTGATTGCCAGCTGAAGAAAAAAAAATTCAACTCCTTGGGTGCTCACATGTCAAATAGAGAAGTAATAGTCCTACAGTTGCTTTACATATTGGAAATTAAACAAGCAAACAACAATAAAAAAAATTTGATCAACATTATAGTCAATTTGTTTTAAATTTTATATTTTGATATGCCAAAATTTATTATAGAACAAACCATCAGCCTATGATTTTCAAGACCATAGCAGCCTTAATACTATGTAGATAACAGGAAAAGAATGAGAAACTTAAGTTTGAAAAATGGGATTTTCAAAATAAATAAAATGAGATTATTTAATGAAGAAAGGGAAGAGAATAAAAATATGATGGATGATTCCATAGAGATTAGATGAAGTAGGAGAAGAAATAAGTTGATTGGTCATTTAAAAAATGAACATAGTTATAAGAAACTGACAATTAAATTAATGGTCCAAAGAATTGACATCCATGGTTTTTTTTTTTTTTTGGCAGATTTTTAGATGATAGTGATAAATAAAATGAGTAGTTACATATTATCCTTCCTATCTAGTTTGGCAGTCATCTTTTTTTTTACTTATATGGTTTTCTGACTCATTTATAGCTGATCTAGAGAATTAATGTTGGTTGAATGGGGAAAAGAATACTTGAATTTGTCCAACAAGACAGTCATTGATTAGAACAACTACTTGTGAGAAGTGTGCATATCTAGGCTTTTATCTTGAGCCTAAGTCTAACAAAATTGTCAAAATCAATGAAAGCTTTTTCATCAAGCGAAACAAACCAATAGAGAAGAATACTTTCAAAGTGGTTTTTTAGTGTCTTGCGCAGAGAGGCTTATGGACATGATAAACAAAGTCACAGATGGGTCTACTATTTATTCACATTTTTGGAAGGCTTATAGAACTCATCAATTAAAACCTGCAGGATTTGAACATTTTAAAATAAATCACTGATAACTTTGTAGTATCCAGATATCAGTGCGCATACACAAAAACATCAAAAGACTATAGAGTCTGGCCAAATGAGAAAATGAAAAACCCCACAGAATTGTGCGATAACACCTGGATTTCTATTTAGAAAAATTTATGTGGTGTTGGTTGCACAAAGAAGATTCAGTTGTGACAATTTTTCAGGCCATTTGGGATTTTAGGCCTACAACATGAATAATAAAAATAATAAAGAAGTTTCATAGACTTTTTTTATTTTTGTATTAGTAAGTTTACTCAATACCAAAAAATAAATAATAAATAAATAAGATGTGATATGTTGAACTATTTCCATCATTTATGAGTGTATGTTGAATGTATAGAAAATTTAAAACTTTCCAAATACAAACAACTTGTTAGTAATAACACACAAATAGACAATACAGGTTAGTAATTACACGTTTCGAGTAGTATTATTCTCTACTCTTCTTCAGGTGTTGCTGGCCTATATGCACAGTGATAATATTCACTTAGAAGTTGAACTCGCACCTTTAGATTCTTGAGTATCGAATTTAAGGCAAACTCTCTGCCTTAAGGCAAACGCTCTGTGGTAGAGTGTTTGCCTTAAATTCGATACTCAAGAATCTAAAGGTGCGAGATCAACTTCTAAGTGAATATTATCACTGTGCATATAGGCCAGCAACACCTGAAGAAGAGTAGAGAATAATACTACTCGAAACATTGTGTAATTACTAACCTGTATTGTCTATTTGTGTGTTATTACTAACAATTTGTTTGTATTTGGAAAGTTTAAAAGTTTCTATACATTCAACATACACTCATAAATGATGGAAATAATCCAACATATCACATCTTATAATATACCATCACTACAAACCTTCAGACAAATAATAAATAAATAAAGCTGAAATAATATAAATATTAAATATGACCACTTTGTGTCAGCAATTTTGTTTAAAATATTTATTGTAAGCCCATGAAACTGTATAAGTAACAAAAAATGGCAGCCAAGCTTGATAGGAAGGATGATAAGTATCATAAAATATATCACAATTAATTGTAGTTTGCAATTAATTCTTAACATTTAATTTAGTTCTAGTTTTATTTACATTATAAGTTTTAAAATACACTAACTAAGTCCACTACCTTGTTTAGAAATCAACATTCACGAAATCTTTCGATTCACAGTGAATTAATATTTGGATCTTATAATTAGAAATATTTCCAATCAATTTAAAATTGTAAACATTAATTATTATTTAAGCACACAGTCAGCACATAAATACATATAATACTACTATGCATTTTGAGTGCTTAATTTTACCATGAGAGTGACCGTTACAAATCTTAACACAATATTATGACTTTATAAAGATAAGAACGGTTCTTATCTTCAATCTACTTTCTAATTATATAGGCAAATTTTTGATTTTTCTTTGCGATCTTAAAGAAATTTACTCCATTTCGTATGTTTTTGTTTTTGCAACTATTATTACTATATGATATTTCACATTCAATTATAAATTATTTCATTCTTTTCTGAGTTAAGGTAATAAATGACTGTTAATGGATGAGCTGCTCAGCAACATGCAGTAATCAACATGCTAAAGTTTAAGACCAAGAAACACCATGGTCTGTCTGCTTAGTTATATAATTGTTTTTAAGTGAAATATTATTTGAGTTTTCTTGAAAGCATGATGAATATGTATGTAAATATTTTTTTTAAACATATATGTAGATAATTACAATCATGACTGTCAAAAAGTAAATAAATAAATTATGCTTTTATTTCCAAGAGTTATCAGCCAATGTAGTGTTTGGCAATTAAAGACAGATTACAGACTCAGACTTTTATTTGAAGATCTTTTATTTGATATCCTTAACTATAAAATAAGAAAAATTACATGAATTGGAAGAACCATCTCATTTTGATGAAGTAGTGAAGAATTTTTATTTGGATATATAAAATGCTTTTGATTATGCAAAACAATATTTTAAGATTGTTGAGGGAAACTTTTCTGCTTGAATTTAAAGTTCTGTGATTTAATTAATTGGTGATGATACAGAAATCAGAGAAAACACAGAGCGTAAAAACATCCAAAGGAAAGTATAGCAACGTTTGATTATATTTTGTCTAACAAAAAAATATATTTTTAATGAATTCACCAATAAATTTTCAATTAAAATGAGACATTATATGCAGAAAAGAATGAATATAAAAATATTTCAAATGATCTATTAAGAAGAATTGAATATCTGGATTTTTGTAAAATGATATGAATAGTGTTAATACCATATTACTATGAATTTAAGCTGCACTTTTATTTAAATTTTGAAAAAGTAAAATTAAGGTGTGACTTAAATTCAAAGTGAATATTTTAACATTTTATTTCTGCCAATCTCTCATTCCCCAGTGATCACATCTTTACACTCTACACATGCACTTATTATTATAATCCTTGATAGCAGTTTATTCAGTGGTTCTCCATTCACACTTTTCTGGATTAATCCAATTGCTGTTGATAGTAGCTGTGTAGAATTATGTCATATCTGACTGTATTTTAATTTTGAATTTTCTTACCCATTCTCATTAATGATGGAAAAACTATTTACATATGATTTTGAATTCAAAAGGAATGTTGTGCTGAAAAAATTGGAGATCATGCAGCTGGTAAAAGATTTACAGTTAATGAAAGAAATGTTTGTCATTGAGATCCATAAAGGAAAAGTTATTTCAGTGTTAAAAAACACAGAAAATTATTTTCAGTGCCTAAAAATGAAAGTATGCTTGAAGAAGATTCACAATAAATTAGATAGCTTATTGTATTTATATTAGTTCTTATTTAAGTAAATAAAATGTTTATTATTTTTCAATTTTATAAAATCATTTATATATATATGTATATTTTTCAATTTTAAAATTGTATTGTGGCTTAAATTTGAAATAATATGGTAATTATATCTGAAAATAAAATTAGGAATTGGCAAGAAAAATTATAGAAGAAAATAAGTCTCACAAGTATAAAATAACATCTTAGTATTGGAAAGAAAGTTGTCCCAGTAATAATAAGAAAAGATGAAGCTATTGACTTTTTTAATAATCTTCATTGAATTTAACAAATAGTTTTTTTTTCTTTTTTAAATGTCCCTGATATATATATTAAGAGATAACCTCAAAACAATTGCTAAGAGCATAAAGAAGGCAAGAGTGCATGTTTATTGTTGATAGAATTAATTGGAAAAATTGTTAATTCTATGCAAAATGCAGAAATATAAAATTCATAGAATCATGGGAAAGAATGACTTTAAAATATTAAATCATCATACGTAAAATAATAAGACAGAGAGATTGAAGCTACCATTTTTTCGGTTTTTAATTACTAAAATTTTTTAGTAATTTCTTTAATTCAGAAACAGGGAACCTCATTATGAAAATATATGGTTGCAAGCATATGTGATATTTATAATGCGAATGAAAATTTTTATTTAATGGTACTGTTTAATTAGCCACTGTACATCGATTGGTGGTGCTGTTTCTGTGCAAAAACGCAGAAATATGTTGTTTACGTGGCCGAACTTATGGTGTATAGAACAGGTCTGTACATATTAGCCATTAGCAGGCCTAGATGGTGTTGCACACAAATATTATGGCATGCTGATGTGCTTCACGACACCAGGCAAATAGCTCACACTTCACAGATCGCTACCGTATGACATGAGGGTGTATGTAATTCAACTTGCCATAACTCTTTTAATGTGCATATGAAGCAATGATCTTACATTCTATCTGACACTATTACATACTAATAATTGTAAGCCCATCCCCCTGCTTTCCTATACAGCATAGAAGGTGAAAAGAATTACAAAAGGGCATGGACAAACACCATTTCTCAAAACTCACATGAATAGGCACGTTTTTGCGATAAGAGTTATGAGACAAATCGTAAGCTTGGTTTAATCAGAGGACAATCCTTTGGATTAACAAAACCATCATTACCACCCCCCTGCACATTCCAGTGCTATGCACTGAAATTTAATTTAATGGAACTTCATTTAATTCAGTCTGATTAGTTTGTTAATCAAGTGTTGTTGTTTTTTTAATTTTGTTTAAATGTTTTAATTTACTATTAGAAGAACAACATACATTTTTAAATAAAAAGAAAAGAGTGTTTTGTTTTATTTTTGATGTTTAATGTAGAATGCTAAGAATAATGTAAACTTGTCTGAGGTTGGATATTGTTTTGGAAATCATAAGCTTGGTTTGATCAGAGTAATGCATCTTTTGTATGAACCATCGACCCTTCCCCGCACATTCCAGGGCTACGCACTGCAATTTAATTGAATGGAATTTCATTTAATTCAGAAATTTGTTAATCAAGTGACGTTTTTTTCATTTTTGTTTAAACATTTTATTTACTATTAGAAAAATAACGTATATTTTTAAATAAAAAGAAAAGTATTTTGTTTTGTCCTGGCCTGGAAACGTTATATTAAAACGTTTTTGCACAGAAACAGCACCATCAAGTGATGTACAGTGGCTAATTAACAAGTACCTATTTAATTTATGAATTATATTTTTATTAAAAAAATACTTTCACACATATTTCAAATACAGAGGGCTTCATTCCATGGTATAATTATGTTTCTAAAAATTTTGATTTATAGTACACAGCAATTTTTTAGTGAAATAATGAACTATATGGGAGATAGATTTCAGACCTTTACTTAAAAGATATTCTAAAGGCCAGGATAGAATTCAGAGAAGAGATATAGTTAAATGAGATGTAAAAGTATTTCTTGAACAAAAGACTACCAAGTAGAAATTAAATAACAATGTTACAAGATGTCTGATATGATTAATGTATGTACAATGAAAGTCGTAAGTACACTCTTTTATAATAAAAGTTAATCTTTGGAAAAATAATCACTTAATTCATATATTGTTTTAAGGCAGGCATTTTGCATAAAACACTTCATAAATTCGTGTAATCAAATAAAAGTTTGTAATGTTATATTATGAACATTTGAAATACTCCATCATTAATAAATTTTTGTCTATGTAACTGAATATAAGATTTGATTTTTTTTTTACTTTTTAGGAAAGATTATTAAATAATTTATCTTCAAAGTCAGATAAAGTTTATAAAAAGACATAAAAAATAAGCATGTTTTTAGCTTATATGATAAGGATTTTTTAACTAATACTTATATGTATAGATCTGGTTGCCTTAAGATAGTAAATTATGTACCAGAACATTCTCAATGATAGTTTGCAACTGGTTGCCATTCTTACTTAATACAGTATATTGTAGCATTCCAATTTAATGCCAAAAATACAAATGACCGTTTATACGTATATCAGTAATAAAATAGAATAAAAACCATAATTCAGACTTTTAGATGTAATCATTATAATCTCTCACTTCTTTGCTTTCAGCATTTATTTTCTTTTATTAACTGCATAAAATCAACAGGAGGAGGAGTAGAAATGGGAGTATCATTCGATTTTTTTTTTTTTTTTTGTGCTATACTTAAGTTTCATAATTTCTGAGGGTAAAATGTATTTTATGGGTAAAGCATTCCCAACAAAATTTACATTTTTTTTCTACGCCCTTATATTTGAATGAAATATTTATATTTTAATATTATATACACGCGTATTTTTATATATAGCACACATCATACACGAATATATTTATATTTCACATTATGAATCCGTAAGTACAAATATATTCCTCTATAATGTTTATGATTGATTAAATCGATTTTTCTATCTTGTGGAGATTTTTCATCACCTCCGATCATTAAGCATCAAAATTCTCTCAACTGGAGTGATAGCTTCATATTATTAGCATTGATGCTCCGTAACATAGATGAAGCAGAAATATGACACCTGATCATTTTCAAAAAGAAGCTTTTTGCCCGTGATCCCAAACTTCATATTTGATAAGGCAAAAGATGACATCCCTAGTGGCAGTTGATCATGTGACTAGACTGGTTCAATGTTTACACAGTTGCAATAAACAGCGATCAGATGATGCTTTGGAATATTTTAAAAGAAAATAAGATCTGGTCTTTCCGTAAAAGATAGAAGAAAAAACAAATATCTTTTTATATTCTTTATTAAAAATAAACTATACGCTCTAAAATTGATAAATAAATAATATATAGGACAATAGTTAATTCGCACAAAAATCCATATTTAAATGTTTTATATAAAATTTGTGTGTGTGCATATACTATCAGGTATATATATTTTTTATAAGTTTTCATACTTGCTTTAATTTTAACTATGTATAAGATATATTTTACATCATTAAGATAATAATTTTATAAAATTGTTTACTTAATCATTCATCTTATCTCCTAATTTATGATTAAGGATATATGAAAAAGGCAAATGATCTCAAGATTCAGTCAGCATTCATCAGTAGCATCAGGTTACGCTATCTTTACTAATCTTGCTTAGTATCCACCAATAATCAAATTATTATCCATATATTATGTGCTAAACTTTTTGCATACACAAGTACAACACCATCTTTCCCACATAATTATTTTAATGATTATTACTAGTCATTTTTAGACTAAAAATTATAATATCATGTGTGGAATTAAGTTTGGCATCTTCATATATTCTCAGTGTGACTGATATTTATATGTGTTTAAGCAATTTATCATTCCTTTAAGAGATGCTTTTGGATTATGATTTTATATTGAAATTAGAAATCACTAATATTGATATATTATTAGACTTTAAACATTTAAGCAATGCTGTTCATTACTATGGAAACTCCAACTAAGACTCTCACTGATGTCTTTGTTGGATTTAGCTTTTTTTTAAGTGCCGATATTCTAAGTATTAAATTATTTGTAACTACTACTATTGTAAACCCACGTGGTATTAATTACAAACTGCTCATAGAAATTACATCTTTAGAAGGAATTGAAATTGATGTAGTGATGTGAAAATCAGCAGAGACATGCAAATCATCAAATTGACCAGCCATTCATATGCTTTTATGCATAAAGAGAAATATAGTCAAAGAAGACTTTTTATTGAGGGGAATTCTTTTTTTTTTAATTAAAGGAATCAATGCAAATAGGAATTTACTGATATTACAACATATTCATAAACGTCATATAATTAGATCTTATTGCTCAACCTAACAGATATTAGATGTTTTTCAGCTTTATATAACTGTTTGCTTCATATTAGAGGAATGAATGGGAGCATGTGGTAAACTTTTAGAAAGTGAATATTTTCCCAGCCTGATGTATATATAATAAACAAAATACACTAGAATAGCTATACAAAATTAAAAATGCGTATATAAAATTAAAAAATAATTTGTTTGCTTTAGCCAGCTTATGGCTTTTCCCACCATCTTGAGTAGCAATATAATGAGATTTAAATATTAACGTTGTATTGCTACTCAAAATGGCAGAAGAAACCGCAACCTGGCTATAGCAAAGAAATTATTTTTTAATTTTGTATAGGTATTTTTAATTTTGTAGAAGTTATTCTAGTATATTTTGTTTAATATATATATTAGAAGGGATTTGACTTCAGACTTTCAAGTTCCCTACAGCTATACATTTTATCTTATGCAACCAATATATATGACCATATACATGTGAAAAAGATAAATGATTTCCCATATACATAATATATGCAGAACCAGCACTCATTATTTTATCCAGATAACCATCTCACACACATATATACAATCAGTGTTCAGTTTATATTAAGATAGCAATTTCTCAAACTTTAATGAACAAGCTTCAATCGATCTTCTTCACCCTCCATTTCTTCAGCCATCCATTTCATTGAAAATCTGATGATAGAATGCTTAAAGCTCTTGTTGATGCTAATATTATTGTCTTACCCATGTTGATTTTTTGTCATTCTGACCCCTCACATATAGGACCATAATCTGTCCATGTATTAAAATATTATGTATTCAGTTTGTATTCTACCCATTCATCTTCTGTGTATTAAGGTTCTATATGTGAGGCGGGTCAGAGTGACAAAAAGTCAACATGGGTAAGACAATAATAATGGCAATAACAAGAGCTTTGAGTATTCCATCATTGGATTTTAAGTGAAATGGATCACCAAAGAGTTAAAGGGTGGTGAATATTGAAGCTTGTCCATTAAAGTTTGAAAAATTGCTATCTTGATATAAACTGAGCACTGATTGTATATATGTGTGAGAAATGGTAATCTGGACCAACTAATGAGTGCTTTTTCAGTATGAAATATGTACATTGAAGATCATTTATCTTTTTCACATGTATATGGCCATGTGTATCAGTTGTTTAAGATAGAATGTAAAGCTTTAGGCAGCTTGAAAGTCTGAGATCAAGTCCTATCTAATTACATTAAGTTCAGTATAGAAAATATACATGTATTTAAATATATATCCAGATAATGATGGATTATTAATTATTTCAAAGAGTGCTTCATGAGCAGCAATAATTAATATTTAATCACAAGTCAGAAAATTATATGAATTTTTGAAAAGTTGTGCTTTCTATGATAGAAATTTATTTTTTTATTTTTGACAAAAAATCTATTGATAAGTATTTACTAAAAGAAAGAAAATATTTTGTGGACCTTTGAAGAGAGAGTTAAGAAAAGGGTTAATTAAATGCTACATGTGGAGTGTGCTATTGTCTCATTGTGAAATGTGGAAAATGAGTAAAAAAAATTAGAAGTCTTTGAGATGTGATCATAGAGAAGGATGGAAAAAATGAGTTGGTTGAATAAAATAATGAAGTAATTTTGAAAACAGTAAATGAAAAGAGATATTTGATTTGAGGAAATTAATGATAGAAAGAGAAACTGGTTTGGACATATATTAAGAAGAGATAATAGTTTAATGAAAGATATTTTGGAGGAAATGGTGAATGGAAACAAGAAGAAAGGATGAAAAAATTGATTTAGTTGGATGATATAAGAGATGGGAAGAGGTATGTGGAATTGAAGAAAATGGAATGGAGAAATCGATTAATATGGTAAACTGCTTTCTGGACCTGTCTATAGGACAAAATACTATTGATAGATTGATTAAAAAATAATTAAATTCACAGAGTATTGACTATTATTTAATTTAGTTATAAAATTCATTGGAATAGTGTACCTTGAATAAATAAATGTTCATTATTGCTACCAAACAAATTTGGAGAATGGGTGCATAAATATGTGCAGTGGCAGGTGTCTAGACTCATAGTTATAGAATCCAGGTTTGTTAACTGCACAGTAATTTCTCTGTATTTTATGAGCCTTTTTTTTATTTTATATATTAGTATATTATTTATGTTAGACACATTGATAGCAGAATATTGTATAAATATAGTCATACAGCCTACGTGATTGCTTTTTGGGGTGAATGTAAATTGGAGTTATTTTCCATCAGGATAATATATGTTTGTGTTTTACCAGCATTGATATCTAAAGATGTATACAAAAGATTCAGGTGTCCATCAAGTATATTTAGGTGATATTTGAATTATGAGGTAGGAATTGAGTGGCCACTCATTCCACGTAATTTTTTTTTTAATAAAGTGTGAAAATCTTAGATTTACAGAATAAAAACTACGTCTTTTCAAGCTCATAGTCATATATTATTCTTTTAATATTAAAGTATTTCTAATGCACTCCATCCTAGTATTTGATTTTATAATTAATTCTGTTTATTATTTCTCAGTCAATTATAATTATACTAACAATAATATATAAAGATAATTTGTATGCCCTTACAGGCAGGCAAACAATTTTGTTTGTAATTTAGAAAATAATAATAAATTGAATTGATTCCCCCCCCCTCTTTTGTTTAAAACACTGGATTATTGTTTGCATTTTCTCTTCTTTCTTCTTCAATCCATAAGTGGATATTATGTTGCAACATTTATACTTTATCATTATTATTATTGCTTTTTTTTATTTTTTAATTGTTATGTCTATTTATTTTTTCACAATCTTGAGAGTTACGTTGTTGTTTTTCATTTTTAAAAAAATGTTATAAATCTATAGAATTTTAAATCTGAGACAGTTTAAAAAAACAAAGGATTTAAAAAGCAAGTAATTTGTTAATATGTTGAAAATTATTTTTTCTATTTTCATTTGGCACACACATAGAGAGAGAAGAGAAATACAAAATTGAGTAGTATTCTAAAATAACCATTTATTTATAGATCTCTATATAAGTCTAAAATTTCTCAAAGATTTCATTGCATAATGTTTTCAACTTTTCTTTTGTTGAAATTTTTAAAAAAAAAAAATTGATACTGGGGGTTAATGATTTATCACCATCATTTTTTAATATCATTTAAAATTCATTCCTTGAGTTTGTCATTTTTTGGTATGGTAGTACTCTCCTTGTGTTGGTGTGGTCATTAAGTCACTTCATTTATTAATATTATTTGATTGTATGTTATTTAAAAATTTTATATTATATCAATCATCTCAAACTGTTATACTTTCAACACTTAAAAAACAGGCAAACTATTTAGTTATAATCCTTATTTTTATTTGTCTCATTTATAGGTAATAAACATTAAATTTCCTTGAAATATAAAAAAAAAACGTACATACTTTTATATATATATAAAATTGCAGTAAAACAAAAGTCGGTCAAATTGAATATATGCTGCTGCAAAAGTTGATGGCAACGTGACAAAACTTTTTTTTTTTTTTATAGGAATAATATCACATTTTGTTCATGATTAGAACCAACTGTCATCTATTAACTAAACCTCAGCTTAAGATATAGAAACATATACATATAAAAATAGATTTTCTAATTAACAAAAGCAAAATAAAATCTCCCCAAAGAAATCTTTGGACATACAAAATAAGATTGATAATGCTGCTATGCAGAAATAGTAGCATGACCAAAAACAAGTTAAAACAAAATTCTAAGAAGGCACTTAAAATTCTTCAATCACCATACTTAATTTTGGGCATGAATTATTATTTGCTCCAAATAACATAATAATACTATCATGTTTTTAAAAGAAAAATAAAGAAATATTTTATAATAAAGAAATCAATACTGTTACACACTGTGAATATGTATGTATACTTTAAATGATTTAAATGCATACATTTTTAAAATATATTTGTCTTTTAGTTACTCATTAGTTTTTATTTTGTTTGTTTTTTCACCAATACATGTTAATTTGAATATCACTATAGATCTATGCATGTAATAATTTAAATATTCATAAATGAAAAAAAAAAAATGTTAGGGCAAAGAAAAAAAATCGATTTCACCTTTGGATATATAAAGTCTTGATTTATTCTCACAAGTGGTGAAGATACATTCAAAATAAATTCTTAAAAAAACTATATATCTGCAAAATAATTTCCCTATAGATTGCCTATATTTCAAATTTAGACTTTTTTAAAATTGGAAATAATGAAAACTCTTACTGATACTTTTATTAATATTTCTCTCTGAATCTATGTGTGATATAATCATTGGTATCTTTTCAGATCAGTTTTACTAATTTGTTGGTTGTTTTTGGTCCTGATTACTAAATAGTTACCATGTAAGCAGCTTTTCACTGAACATTGTTAACACACTGTTTTGGAAAGTTATCAACTTTTTATAGGAATTATATGGCTGGAAAATGATGAGCAGATATAGTTAGATGTTTCTTAACCAATAATCTTGAGAAAGCTAGAAATATAAATAGAATTTATTGTCATTGCAGTAGAAATATGTACTTTCTATACTGGTAGTTTGCTTTCTTATTTTTCAGATTAATGAGTAATGTTTTTCTTAGATGCAGTCAGGATTTACTTTTAGAAAACTATTGCTAATATCCTTTTATTTGACCAACTTAGTTCTCTGCAGTAAAAACTAGATAACTGAATTTTCTCTGAAGTATACAGTCTGATGTTTGTAATCTGTAAACTGCCAAAAAAAAAAAAAATCTAGAAAAAACAACAACAAACTTTTATATATGTATTTTTTATAAGCTTCCTATATTATTACCCTTTTTTTTTTTCAATAAATTTATTAAACGTAAATAAGTATGATATAAAGTGATTTTGTACAGGAAAAAAAAAAGGAAAAATCAATACAAACAAATTTTGTACAAGTGTGAATTTTTGATTATCTTCTGATTATCAGTTCTCAATTAATAGCTCATGTTCTGCAGTTCACTGCATGACTCATTCTTATAGTGAATAACAAATGTAATCCAATAAATTCTTAGTATACTTTTGCCCATGAACTGCCTTTATATAATCATTTCAATGATCACCTGTAATGTCATGTGCACTTCATACTGGAAGGGCACAGTTCTATAATCAGATATGGCTTAGAAACTCAATATTAATCATCTTTATTATCTTTCCAACAATGATTCATTCAAGTCCATATTCATTTTCACCAAGAACCCATAGGCTGTCATTGCACCAGTGTGAAAATGTTCAATTAGACACTACTGATATTCATTTCCAGCCATTTATAGGCTTTGTAATTTTCTGCATCTGTTCATTCATTTATAAGCATCCAAGTAAGTGAGTTTAAAATCATCTATATGATACTATTCAGGGCATGACATTCTCCAACTATTTCAGTATGAAGAATGTGCCCATTTCATATTGACATTTTATATCTATTACTCTATTAATCATTTCTTACCAAAAAAGTATTTTCTACAATTCAGAAGTAAATTCACTTGTCTATACAACTTGTTTTTTTGTTTTTTTTTTTGTAAACATCTCTAATCTTTTTTATCTTGTTGTCTAAATTCTTAATTACTGATACCTTTATTGGACAATAATTTATTTATTAAATTTAGTTTTTATTTTAATTTTATACATATTTAAACTTTATAAACTGGACATGTTTATTTCATGTTATGTCTTGTCTGAACTGAATTTTCTACATTTAAATTTGAATTATAAATTATTAATTTCACCATCAGTTAAATGCCAATAATAAAGAAAGAAATAAGGAAATTATATCCATGTAAACAGAAATAACTTTTGCCTTTAATGTTGCAGGAAACTATCAGATACTAATAATTGATTATCTCCCAGAGGCTAAACAATTTTCTTCCAGTATCCTATAATAGCTTTTTTGTTGCGATTTATGATTTTAACAATTATACTTTTATAACAGACCATAGTTATTTGCAAAGATCTACTTTCCTTACCAACTATAATGAAAGAAGAAATTTTTGTTAAGTTGGTTTGGTAAGAATACTACAAATTAATATAATTTATAATGTATATATAAGTATTACAATTACTTAATTTCAGCCTTGATTAATTCCAGTTATGTATATAATCCTCTTTTCAAATTTTCTTACAGAAATAAAATGCTCTTAATAATTAAATAAATGAGTGATGGAAATAATTTACTGCTGTAAATTTGTTTCTAACCCATATGTATTTGGAGACTCGTATCCTTTCATGTTATTTATTTATTTTTATCTATATTTTATTCAACTTTTGTGACTGGGTTGCCATACATTGAAACTTATATTTTTAAATTATTTTTCTAATTAAAAATTCTGAATACTTTTATATTCTTTGCAATTTAAATGTATATCAACTTTGGATCTGATTCATGGTCTTCAGAGTATATATAAAAAGAGAAAATATAACTTAAAATCTTTATTTTTATATCCACTTTTTATTATTATTACAAAAACATGTTTTTAACTTAGCATCTTAAAATCTTTTCAATTTTTTTCCCTGAAGCTCCTTAAATTTTTATTATTATCATTGTTATTTTTTTCTTGTTGTTCTTTCTCAGTTATTTTTTCAAGTATCTTATATTCACTTTAAACCTCATCATGTCTCATCAATAACAAAATTCTTAATAAAAATTACTCTCTCATTTTTGGTTTAAATGTATATCTAAAAATTTATTTTTTTGAAAATTTTCACATTTCTATTATCTTTATATGTAGGTCCACTTTTTTTTTTGACAGTTCTCCTTTCCATTTTTAACTGGAATCATTATTGAAAATTTTCTAGTAACTATTTATCAAAATCTAAACATAAGTGATTATAGCTTGTATTTATGACTTTTATTAAGCAGTATTTTTAGTAATGTTATCAGCATGTAATATATTTTATTTTATGTACTAATAATTATTTCATCATGGTGAAATAAAATAGTCAATCTTTGCTGTTTGAATTTTTCTTATCACAGCCACACTTATTTCTTAAGATCAAATGCAACCCATTTTACACCATCCATGTGTGTCTCATGATTATTCAAATATACACCATTACTCACCATGATAAGATGAAATTCCATAAAATATTGTTTATGTCTTCCTTTTAAATATAATGTCTAGTATTTGCTATCTGGGGATTTTGTAATAATATGTGTGAATTGTTTGTGAGTGTATGAGCAGTGAGCAAAAAGACTGTATATCTGTACTGTTACAAAGAAAACAGCTGTTCTACATAAAGAAGTGTAAATGAAATGATAAGTTTATAACAAACATTTGTATTAAACAGTCCTGCAGAAATATAATGGTTTTTGCATTCATGCTTTCCACATTTACACAATTTTTTAGGAACGTAATTCTCATAAAAAGAAGAAATGACTGCAAATTATTTTTATGAGAATATTATGAAAGATAACTGAAAATATGAGTTATCTTATAGTAAAAGATGCAATGATATATTTTGCATGTCTATTATTTAATTGCAAAACTGTTCAAATGGGAAGAGTGAATTAAAAAGGGAGGAATTTTTTTTTCAATTGAATGAATCCTAAATTCAAATACAGCCCTTTATGTTTTATAACATATGCATGTTCAAAAAAAAGTTTCATATATTTTGGAAATGTGGGATTCATAAATATTTCAATCTCTTTCCTTTTTATTTAAACTTCCATATTTTTTTTTTCCTGTTGGTGTTATTTTTGTGATTTATTATAGGTTAGAATGAATTTTAGTTAGCCATAGTAAAGAAACGTGAATTAATCTTTAAACAAACTATAGTAATGCAGTCTGATAGATTTTTTTATTTATTCTTTTTTAAAATTTTATATAAGTTTTTGATTATTAAATAAATAAATAAAAGCAAAAAATAATTATCTCCATGAATTGTGTCTTTGTATTATTAATTTGCATCCTTTCTTCTATTGTGAGCTTTCTTTTTTTTTTTAATATTGTATGTTATTACTTTATTCCTGGCATCAGATTACTGAATATAATAAGCTGCTCTGGTATTTGTAGATTTACAGGATGTTTACCTTTCAATGTTGTATACACAGTTAGTGAATGATTTTTAGACGAAATTAACATTAAAATTTCTAACAATTGATTATTTTCATGTTGATCATTTTTGTTTTGTTTTTCGCTGTTTAAATTTTTTTCCTTTAAAAAAATATTATGGTTTATGTATTTGTGTAGGCAACTGTAAATATATATGCAAATATGTATTTTGGGTTGACCCTCCAATATGAATTGAAAAAAAAAATTTTTTTTTCTGCAATAGAAAAGAGGAAATATGAGGTAGATGAAAACTGCCAGTCATATCATCTCTCCATATGCTGAAACCGCTTAGTTTTACATCTTAGCTCTTTATAATGCTATTTGCTTATAGAAATTGATCACTACAAAAAGTAATTTATTTCCCGATTCATCAAAAATTATTATAATATATATTGTGTTTTTGTGTACAACGTGATATTATGTTGTGATTGAAGATAAAAAAATATATATATACTAACAAGACCTAGGATTCAAATCAAAGTGAAAAATTGTTCAAGTGACAAACAAACTTGACCTTTTTTTTTTTCAGGTAGACAATTCAAAGTCAATCCATGTATTCACCAACTTTTTATTGGTCAGTAAATGGATATCCAACTATTTTTTCCACATAAATGATAAATAAGAGGAAAAATATAATTTTTCACCACTTAGCATTTAATTAGCCTTGTTTATATTGTCTTCTGGTAGAGGGATCCCAGATAAGTCTTTATGTTGCAAAGTAAAGTCATGATAGCATGTAGAGTAATAGGCATAAACTTATAGATAGGATGTAAAAAATTCCAAAATTGACAGCAAATCTTATACAACTTCCAAAAAAATCAAATTTTTATATTAAAAGGAACAATGCATTAGAAAATCTAGTATTGCTACAGCATACTCGAGAACTGAAATGTTCTGAGAGATCTATATAGCAACTTATAATTGCTATTAACATTTAAAGTATGCTAGATTCTTCATACATTTTGAGTTGAAGCTCATATTTTTATAATGTGGAAACATTTGGATGGATTAGCATTATTTATTAGAAGAAAAGATAATCAAGTATTATAAAACTGTAATCATCATCATCATTTTCAACCATTATCGGTCCACTGCAGGATGAAAGTCCCTCCAAATTCAATACATCATTCAATACATCTCCAATCTTTAGCCTCTCTTCTCCACATCACACCAGTATTCTTATCTTGTATGTGTTCTCTTTCTAAGTTTTTTACAATCTCTTGGAATTCAGTTTAAGATTTTGACTGCCCATCTATTATCATATTCTCTAACAATATGTCCAACCGAACTCTACTTCATTCTTTTAATTTTTTCAAACACCTGTTTGTTCTTTCACTCATATATTTCATTTCCGATCTTTTTTTGTTACTATCCATACTTCATTGAGTGGCCTAAAGTCTCTGTATTAAATTTGAAGTCTCAGGTCAGTAAGAACTGATAGCACACATTATATTAAAAACCTTCCTTTTCAGACACATAGGCATATTTCATTTTAATACTAAATTATTTTTACCAAAAGCATTCCAACCATCCATTATGTTTTCATCTGTAGTAATAATCTAACCAAGATATTTGTAATTGTTAACTTCTTCTGACTCATCATTATCAATCTTTATTTTCTTTTTTTTTAGAAAATCCATTCAACATTACTTAATCTTTTTAACATTTGCCTTTAATCCTACTTTCTTATTTTCATCTGTAACCCTTGCAACACTTCTTGAAGTTCTAAAGACTTATTTGCAAAATCTAGGTGAATTAAATAATCTCCATTGACTTTTATTCACTTACCTTCCCATTTTAAACCATGAAATACTTCTTAAAAAACTGCTGCAAAAAGTTTTGAAGATATGGAGTCACCCTGTCATATGTCCATCTCAATATTAATCTTTTTAGCATCATTATGTAATCTAATTGTTGCTGCTACATTTTTATGAATATTCTGCAGTATATAACAATGTTCTGAGTCTATGCCTTGTTGATCCAATGCTTTAATCACTGAAGAAATGTTTATTGAATCAAATGCCTTTTCAAAATCTACAAATCCGAAGCACAGTGGCAACTAATATTTACTGGTCCTTTCTATAATTTTTTTCAATACTTGGATATGATCCACTGTATTAAAACCACTTTTGAATTCAGCTTGTTCTTTGTTTTGTTGTAAAATGTGGTGTGAAAATAGTTTTTTTTAAAAGTGTTATAGCATTGGCTGGGACGCGAACCCGCAACCCGGGCAACTGCCTGCAAGTGCAAGGAAGTAGTCTTGAAACTCTTGCAAAGTGATGTCTTTTAATGCCTCTTTTTTTTTTTTTTGTTACCACGTTTAAGCCCACAAAACTTTTTATTTTGAGGCATTTTTTATTAGAAGGAATAAAACAAAGTTGCATAGAGTGAGATCAGGTGAATATAGCTGATAGATAAGTTGGGCCATGTTATTTGTAATTTAAAAAAATGTTTCATACTCAAGGTTTTGTATATTGGCACATTGATATTGTGAAGCTTGTATTCTGTGTTTTGTCACAAATCAGAATGTCTTCATTTATCACATAATACAAAGATTTTAGAACTTGTAGGTAAAATGCCTGATCATTATGAATGAATTCTGAATGAGCAATGCTGTTTGTAATCATTTTGACGTTGGACTTTACTTGCCAAGCTTCCATTAAACCATTCATAAACTTGATTTTTCCCAGAGCAGCTTGCTCGTAAGCTGTTTGAATAATTATAATCATTACCCCTGCTATTTTACCTTAACACAATTTCACATTGTTCTAACTTTTCAATCACCATAAAAATTGACAAATAAATCAGACCCTAAAACATTTACTACACAGCATTACAACTTCACTTGATGATAATGGTAAACTAATGCAGTGGGAGGGGATACAGCAAGCATCTAGTGGTAGAAACATGTACCACAATGCATTTATCCTTCAGAAAATAATTCATTTCTTTTGAGTACTCCGTCATATTTTTTTTTTTAAAATTAAAGAAATTGAGATTTGATAAGGTAGTGAATTAGTCTTTTTTTTTTTTTGCATGAATATAATAAATATGAGAAATAAGTCAGAAATGGAAATTTTATTGTAAGTTGAAGTTTTATCTGTATATATAAAACAATCTAAAATTCCTGTTTCCAGGGTAGAGTTGAGAATTTAGCAAAAAAGTTGCCAAATTTATGCTTTTCCTATCATCTTTTTTTTTTTTTACATTTAGGTACAGGGATTTTTTTTAGATATTTTTTTTAGTTAATTCAGCTACATTTTAGAGATTTCTGCAAAATCAAACAAATTTCATAAAAACATTAAAACTTAATAAATTGCTTAATTTGTATTAGCTTTAATGAGCAATAATTATGTGTATGACCAAATAAGGTAAATGTTTGTAAAAGGGGTGGAGCTTAGTGGGTGAACTGAACTGTCAATTTAGCAAGGGCAAGATGGATTGCAGTCATTGCAGGTTTCAGAGTATTCAAGCAGTTTGTCAATGTCTTTAAAATTTGATGGAGATCCTGTTACATTGTGAATTTGTGAATCCTAATAAATTACCTATTGTGCTTTGTGATTGACCAAATGTTAATATAGAGTCATTTTGTGATATCACAGCAATTTACTATTTATCAATTATTACTCCTATATCACTGAAACTGCTAAATGAAAGAAAATATACTAAAAAATTTTGAATAGAATGGCTACGTGATGAGAGGTATAAAAATTGGTTGCAGAAAATTGAAGGAGAAAATACAAAGTGCCACTGCAAATATTGTAACACATTTTGTCACAAAAGCAATCAATCTAGAAAATCATAGAGAAACTCAAAAGAATATAAAAATCAAGCCATAGTTTAATGTTCAGCAGGTTCAAATATTCTTTCATGTGTGGAAAACTCAAATGTTCATTCAACAGAGGGGATATATGATGCTTTTTGTAGCAGAAATGTGTCCTATAACTCATGCAGATTAATTAACTAAGTTTTGTACAGCAAATTTCTCAGATAGCAAAAGCTCTAATAATATGACTCTTGGTCATATAAAATGTTCAGTCATAATTTCAAATGTTTTAGTACCACATTTTAGAAAAAAATTAATAGGTGATATCAACCTTAATTTACTAATTGATGAAAGTAATGATATTTCAGTTTCCAAGCTTTTAGGTACAGTTACTAATTAGATATTACTCTCAAAATAAAAAAAATGCTTAACTACAACTTTTTTAGATTTAGTACCACTTCTAAGAGAGTGCAGTGTTGCTGCAATTTGTGAAGCAATTAAATTCTTGATAAAAAAATCACTTAGATTTACATAATTTCATTGCAATTAGAACAAATAATGTTTCTGTAATGACATAAATCAATAATGGTAATAGACTAAACTCAAAGCTGAAGTACCTAGTTTGTTGCCTCTGTCATTCATTACAATTAGCTATTTCCCATGTGACAAAAGAAGATCTTCGGAGAAATATAGAATTTTTTTATTAAAGAAACATTTAATTGATTTTGTCATTCTACCATTAGACAATCCAAATACAAGAAACTATTCTTCATTGAATGATATAAATAAACCATTGAAGTTAATACAATATAGTAAGATATGTTGGATGTTAATTCCGACCGCTATTGATAAAATTTTGAAGCAATGGAAAGAACTAAAGAAAAATTTTAATTTAGCCAATGTTTGATGACCAAAGAAATTTTTTATTTTTTAAATCTATACTTGATAAAAGTTCAGAGATTGAATAAAATATTTGAACCTGAGAATAATGATCCTATGAAGTTGCAGCAGGACTTGCTAAACTTAATAGAATCTTGTTGTTTGTTCTAAAATAGTTATTCCAGGAATGAAAATAACAGATGATGTAGTGATTGAAAACCATTTAGCTCCAATTCCATATTTGGTTATCAGTTTGAAACTGAAATAAACATTTCTACACTGTTAGATGAAGAAAAGAAAAATATTCATAGTCACTGCATTGCCTTCCTTCTGTCTCGTGTAAAACAACTTTGTCAAAGGTTATCTGATAATATATTAATTTTGCAAACCATGATGTCACTAGGCATTGACTACTGTCTCAATCCAATTAAAATTAATATAATTAATCTTGCAAAAAATGCTTTTCATTGATGATGCCATATTGACTCATATTGATCTTTAATGGAGGAAAATCCATACAATCTAGTGGAAAGAAACTTCCAGCGTTTTAAATCTGTGGATAGAAGTAACTCAATACTGAAATGCTGGTGGAGAAAATCCCTTTCAAGATTTAGTCAGTTTCATTTAAAAAATTGTTTTATTATCTCATTCAAATGCAGAAATAGAGAGTTTATTTAGTTAGATGAATATTGTTAAGACCAAATTGTGGAATAGATTAAATATTATTTCACCCATTAGCATATTAAGAATTAGATCTAGTTTGAAGCAAGCTGCTATGATTATGAATTGCCATCAAATGTCATTGGAAAAGTAGGCACTATGAAATCATACCAAAATTAGAATCTGAACCTGAACATTTTTTTAAGCATAATGAAGAAATGGCAGAAATTGAAAAAGTAATGGAATTTAGCAAAGACGAACGGGCTTTTTGAATAAGCTTAAAAATATTAATAAAAGTTGTTTTTTTATTAATTTGTTTCACTACTTTTGTAGTGAATTTTGAAATTATTATTTTTTAGATTTTTTTTTGAGATTTTTTTGTTTTTTAGCTACTTTTATTTTTCTGAGTTGGTAACTCTGTTCGGCCTTTTTTGGATTTGTAAATTTTTTAGATTTTAAAAAGAGATTTTTTACAAAAGAAAAAAAAAAGCAGCTCACAGTTTTTAGGCTTATTAATTTATAAATTATTACTAAAGTTTTTTTTTACTTTAATTTTGTTCTTAAATGTGTGTACAAACTAATTTATCTGTTATAAAAGATTAAAAATCACTCCTTGAAATTTTGTTTGGATATTACCAGATTAAAGATATTCTATCTGCATTCTTAACCCCCCCTGATCATTTTGTTTTGTTGTTGTTAAGATTTTATATATATTATATCTAAAAACAGTTTTGGTTCTTTTTTTTCTGAATTTTATTTTTTTATACACAGACATTCATGTATTAATTATTTGATCATATTGTTAATATTTGATAGTAATGATTTCTAACAAAAAAGGATCAAAGAAAATAAATTTGAATTATTATTTCCTAAACTTTAGGTTTTAAAATTTACTATCATTTTTTGTTCAAAGAAAAAAAATTTTTTTTCATGACTGAAATATATGTGGAAAGATAAGTCGTGTATAAACAGTAAACAGTCTGCTGCAATCAAAACTAAAACAACTTACTTTTACAATAAATAACCTAAAACATCAGTAAAAGTGCAAACAGCACTATAACGTGTTTCAACTATACTCTTCACATATTGTTGGCAATTGGTTTCTATAAATAAATTTATGAGTAGTAGTTGTGATTATGTAATATATTTAATCTTTAAAATTAAATTAAAATGAATGACATAAGTTAAGAAATTTAAATCATAGCTTGGAGAAAGGTGATTTACTCCCTTTATTTACCCATACATTAAGCTATTGTTTAATTTAAAGTTTAATAGTTTTATATTTAAAAAATACCAAACTTAAAGTATAGTAATATCATCATGTTATTAAACAGATACCGAAGTTGCAGAAGTATCAGATGGTCCAACCAAAATCATTCTATTATTGTTGTCACTGTCAATTTGTTATTGCTTACTATTGTTTTTATTTAAATTATTCTAACATCTAAATTTGATATTATTAAAATGTATTTAAAAGAAAATTATAGTTAATTCATGTAATAAATTTATAGATACTTTTATTTGTATTTTAAATAACATTAATAGATTTTTCAAAAAGGAGGGAGGGGGTGTCTTTCATCGGTAATCTTATTAGGCTTTCTAAGGATTTATACATAGTAGGTAGCAGATAAACAAATAGGGTAACAACTTTCTAAGTATATTCAGTTAATTCGTTTAAGAAAAAAGAAAATGATTTTTTTTTTTGGGGGGGGGGGATAAAACTATCATTAATTCAATGTCTAAGAAGGAGAATCTTTCTGTAAGCCTTACTATATTTCATTTCTAATTATATAATCCATTGAAAGTCAATTTTTGATCATTATTTTTGTCTTAAGCTTATTAATGATTATTTGGATATCTTTGGGAGCCTTGGTCATATAAAAATGTTTATCTAATGCGTCAAAGAGCAAACAAAATGAAAGAGGATAAGACAACTAAAAAAAGAAAGTGAAAAAAGATAGGAAGTAATAATGAAATTCACCATCCCACCCCTTCAATACTATTAGATTTAGATTACTATATAATACATCGTATATATATATTTTATTTTAAACAATTATTATTTTTTCTTAGCAGTTAATATAAAAAGTTTTATAAAGTTAAATTTCAATACTTCTGAATCAATAATAAATATGACGAACTGATTCAAGTTTTTATTTTTTCCAGTTAGATTTTTTTTTTTAATGGATATAACCTCTTTGAATTTATGAATCTGTTTTTCAAAAAGAAAATTTTATATTGACAAACAGTCATTTTATAAAAATGATCACCTAAAAAAATATTATTGAAGAGAAAATGAGAAAAGTAAAAAAAAAATAAAATGAAATTGTGAGCTTAAAATTAGAAGTAATTGTAAGAAGTTTTTCTCGGATAATATGTATTTTATTCACAGATGTATTTAACCCTGTTTTGAATAACTCTATTTGTTTACTTGAATACTAAATTTCTTTTAAAATAATTCTGAAATTATTAAAATCTTCTTGATTTTTGCCTTTAAAAAGTCGAAGCATAAAATACAGATGATTTTTTTTTTCAATGTTAAATAAAAGATTAACTTTTTTTAAATGAAAAAATATATATAGATAGCAGGAAAATAAGCAATGTTATAACGATAATTTGCAAAAATAACAAAATTGATAATCAAATTTATTCATATATTTATTCATATACAAAGTAAAAAATGACTCCGCTATTATTGACTGTAGATTGAAAGTCTTTCAATAAGGATATGCTAATATGATGCAGACTTTTATTTTTTTCATTCTTTTTATGGACTGAATTAAAGTATATTACTAATAACCAATGTGTATATGTATAAATTTGTGATGTAAAAAAAATGAGAGCATACTATTTAAATTGTAATGATATGTTGAGATATAAAATGACTTCAGAAGTCACTGCACATAGATTACATAACCAGAAATCCTGTTAGCCATTATTTGCTACAAATGCCTTTATTTCCCAGTAAGCTTTTCAACTTCTTATTATTATCCAATTATTTTTCTAGCATTCTTCCTTTTTTTTCTATCCCATTTTAATAAATGCTGTTTGACCTCATATTCGCCCCTTTCTTATAAAAATCTAAATGAGAAATCATACAAATTTCTGTCTTTCATTCTCTTTATTTTTAAATTTCTCTCAGTTACAATATAATTTAGCTCATTCTTTTTCAACATTTTTTTTTACATAAAAATCAATGTTTAATACTCCCCCTGCCATTTCCATATGAATTACATCTACAATCCAAATCCGGGTTTGATTTTTGCCTTCTTTCTGTAGTACATACTCCTTCTCCTTCACAAAATAATAATAATAAATTCCCTTTAGTGTTATCATATATCTTTTTTGTATTTTATATAATTTTGATTATTTATTGTATAATGCATACTCTACATATTTATTCCATTTTTTATATAAGTACTTAGAAGTAAATCATCTGTCTATTAACTTTGCATATCATGAATTCTCTCTTCCCCAACATATTTTTTTGTCCTTTTCAGATTATAATCAGAGCATATCTCATTATTTAATTTAGCTGTTATTTAATATAAAAAAATTTGAATTGTGAACTATGATATTATAAAGGACATAGGAACATTTCAAAGAAACTGTCTTCATCAGCTGTACCACATCTCAACATCTTAATTTATTTTAAGCAGATTTCACTTACTTTGTTTTCAAAATATGAAAAATGAAACATGCACAATTAATAAATATGGTGCTCAAGCATGCTTATAATTCTATTTCGTATAGTAGAAATTAAAGTCAATGTCATTGTGTTTACAAAACTTTAAAGTCCATGATGTTTATTTTATGAAATAATCAATAAACTTACACATAAATGCATTTTGATCAAGTTGTTAATTTTACCAATTGAATTAATTATGTATATAACAAACTAATCATATAGTAAATACATTAGACATCTATATCTTATAATATTTGAATGAAAGCATTTAAGTTATGTAATGAGCCAATAGAGAGTGCTTAAATACTGTCATAATATTATAAGATGTAGCCCTGTAATGTATTGATCACATAATTCATCATATTTAAATTTATATATTTAGTGATTTTTTAAAAATATATTTAAGTGTATGTATGCTTGTCTTATAATCTTCAACAAACTGGGTTTGTTGACCTCAAGGGTGTCAGCAATATCACTTACTTGTCATTGCTTTCCACCTAATATTTTAACAAAGTATCTACAGGGGATTTTTTTAAAAACCTGAACCTATTCAAATAAATAGAACAATATATACCAGGAAAAGAAGGAATATAGTAGACATATCATATTAGCATTCATAATAATAGAGGTTAATTAATGAATTAAACTTAGTTACAAATATTTTTTTAGTTCTGATCTTTTTAATTTAAATTAGACCACATGAGCCTTCAAGTTGACCTTTAGAAAGTTTATTATTTCTATTTGCTGAAAATGAACTTTTAAAGATAGCAAATAGTTTGATGGTAAAGTATTATTTTATCACTTAACTTTACATTCATACATCTTTCACTCTGATTTAAAATTAGCATTCTGGTTCTGCATTTAGTTTTTATTACTTTAAGGCAATTTTTTACTTGTTGTTGTTAGTTACATCACTATCATTAGCAGCCATTTATAAACAATTATAGCCATTCTAATTGGAAATAAAAATAAGAAAAATTGGAATACAAATTGGTATTATGTATGTAATTAAAGAATGAAAATGTGGTTGCATAAATATGCAATCTTATTATTACAGATAAGAGATTCATAATGATTTAGGCCCTATAGTAACTTATATGAATGAAGATAAAATGAGAAAAAAAAAATAATTTTCTTATAAATATTTGTAGTAATTAATAGTCAATTAAGTCAAAATGATAAGTTTCATTCATCTGTCTTTCAATCATATATATATATATATATTCTACCTTTATTGCAAAAAGGAAGTTGCCTTGTCAACAGTTTTAGGTTGTTGATTGCTATTGATATTGGCATTGTTTAAGTGTTGATTGGTTTTAATACACTTTATTACATTATATATATATAAAGTATTTTAAATGACCCATAGCTATATTCTTTCAACCAAACTTTCAAGATTGTTAATTGTAATGTTATATTTGACTATTCAGAACAGGTTATATTTGCCTGTTTAAGGAGATTTATTTAAACTTGTTTGTATCAATAATTTCAATCTGTGATCAAGTTGCAATCTATAGTGTGTATATAAATATATTGGACTATAAATAAAGGTGGGATTCCACCTTTATTATTAAAAGGGGGTTGCCTTGACAAAGTTTGAGATTATTGATTGTTATTGGTATTGGGATTGTCTAAGTGTTGATGATTGCTTTTTAATAATTTAATCTATATACATATTAATTAAGCACAAAAACATTAAACTAGATATTATAATAAATAAATTACAATTATTAACATTAATTATTCTAGCCAAATAGTTGCTTTATAACCCCTCTTTCATATCATTACTTGTACATACTCAAAGATTAAAGCAAATAAATACTTGACATTATATCTCTTTTCACTCAAATGCTTTTTTCAAAAAATATTGGATAATTAACTTAAAATTTTAATAAGAAACTTAAACTTTTTTAGGCTTACTAAATATAACCAAACGGGATTAAATATAACTCAATTTGAATGTAGTTTGTAATAGAAAATTAAATTCTTTTTTATCATAAGTACTATTTATAGTATTTTAAAAATTACTAAAACATTTTAGTTTCTATTTCACTTTACAAATTTTTAATTCTTAAAAAAATATTAATAGTTGCAAAATTAAATATATTTTATATTTATTAATTTAAATATCACTTAGATAAATGAAATTATATTTGAAATGAAAAATAAGTTTTAACATAAATAAAAGTATTTAGTCCATCTTGACAAGCAAAGTATAAAAAAGTGTATTCTTAGTTACACCTGCCATCTAGGTACAAAAATGAAAACTAAAATATAGTTTTAATATCTTAAAAAGAACTTAAAGGGGATAAAACCATATAAAACAAGTGACTAATACAAATTATACCTGGGTCTCTTTTTATGTGGTAGATAGGTTCTGTAAAAAACCTGCATAAAAGAAATCACACATTGAAAAATGTGGGATACATTCCATAATATTTGAAAATCACATAAAAGCAAAGCAACAAGGTAAAATTACTTTAAAATTCACATAAAAAGAATAAGGAAATAAAGTATGACTAATAAAAAATTTCAAATATTTGGAAAAAGTTGATACAAGACAAACTTTTTTTACTTTTTTTTTTATTAACTATTTAATTTTATTCAAAACAATATGTTTTTATGTCTAACTTATTTTACATTTTTTCATACATATTTTAATCATTATTGCTATTTGACAATATGCAGATACATTTGTGAACTGATTAGAAATCAGATTCGTCACATGAGGAAATACAATTAATGCCAACTTCAATCTCATGTTGTGTTTAATAAGGTGCATCAACTGAAAAATTTCATTCATGGCTTCAAGTCGCTCTAAAACCATCAACTTTGTGTTATCATAGCGAATTTACAATCTTTTTAAAGTTTAAAATGTACAATAAGGTGCTGTTTTGTTGCTCGTTTTGAACCGAAGGGAGAACTCAAGAACAATTTTGACAGCTTCAAGTTCTTTGTTTTGATATTCAAAACAAAAATGTATATTTTAGAGTATTTTTTCATATTATAAATTATTTTAGAAAAATAGTTAAAATTTTAGTAAAAATTCTTTACTTTTACATGAATATAAATTGAGAAAGAAATCAGCAACATATGCATTTTCTAATAGATTATGAACATTCTCTTTAGGTTCTCTGCTACAGAATATTTTTATAATTATAATTAGAAATTTATTTTTGAAAAAACTTTTGTTCACTTTAATAATCTGACAAATTATTAATTTGCTTTTTACAAAATGAATCTAATATTAAAAGATGAATATATTTTACTGCTGATTCTATAATTGAACCAATCAAAAGTTTACAACTTTAATTCACTCAGCCAATAAAAAAATTTTTTTAGTCTGAAAGTAATGGTTTTCTGTCAACAATGTAATCAGTGATTAAACTTTGACATGATTTTACCTAATTGGTTATGAAGCTCACGATATACAGACATAAAGAGCTCATTCATAATTTGTGTCATTAACAAAAAAAATGATTGTCCAATTGATTAAAAAGTTGGAGGACTTTCTCAAATCATTTTTGCTGTGAAACGAACAGGTTCCACTTCTGTTTCATTATCTTTTTCTAAATGTTCTACAGTATCTAAATTTATTGCCAAACCTTTTCCCAACAGGCATTTAAAGTATGTAAAATATAATGTGTGTATATAAAACTGGGAAATCCTGATTTTAAATGAAATATGAACTTCTTTATTGCATAAAAGAAAACCACATAAAAAGATATTAAGAAGAAACTTCAAAATCACATTTTAAAAATCCACACAAAAAGAGACCCAGGTGTATCATCAGTCCCAAATGGACCACTATAAATACAATAATACATGCAGTACTATTTTAGTTCAGGGTTGAAGTGCACTTGAAAAACTACAAATCTAAATTTTTATTACATTAAGAGAAAAACCTCAATCAAACTATATTAAAACCCATTACGGTTATTGGTATTAAAAAATATGCAAAGAATAAAATAGACAAAAGACCTTACTATGATATATATTTTCAATTTTTTTCAAGTCACCTTATGTCAGTATATATGTTTGGAGTTAACTTTTCTCCAGGATTATTAGAAAAAAGAATTGTTGAATCAAAACACATATCCTGGTGAAATATTATTTATTGGGTTAAAGTATTTAATGTTACTAAGTATAATATATGAAATGTAAAAAATATATATTTTTAACACTTGTGAGTAACTACTGTAATATATTTATTCTTATGTTTTCCATATTTATATATATACATATTTATGTCAAGAATATAGGAGTCCTATTCCACTGCATAATTTAGTAAAATGACAAAAGAAACACTAAACTTTGATTAGTTATGGAATTGTTGTGCTCAACTTATTACTATGATGTTTGAGATTTCTTCCCTGAGCAGTTAGTTATCAATTGTTATTTCTCTCTCTATCTATATATATATATGTATAAATATTATTAAACTTTGAAAGAATCCTCACTACTTAATCAGATTTTTTTTATATATTCCAAAATTATTTTCAATTTTTTTCTACTTGATATTGATCAATTATTGAAAATAGAGTGTTTTCTTTTGGGTGGGGAGGTCAATTATATTTTTTTCAAGAAACAATTTTCTGAAATTACTATTGCATTGGAAAAGATATGAAATTATTTTGGAATATATTAATATATTTAAATAGTTAATATCATACTTTAATTAATACATGGTTTCTCTATCAGGATTCTACAAGAAATTGTTAGGAATCCCATAAAAGATTGTGATTAGAAAAGATGTACCATCTAAAGTAGCATATTTTTAAAATGTTAAATGTCTCCCATACACGTTTTAATGGTTGAAAGTAAGTTATCTCTTTTTTACACTTAAGTTTTGCAATCTTCAAATTTTATTAAGTAATATCATCATGTCAGTTGCTCAACTATCTTATTCAAAGATTTCTTGCTCCAAATTTTGTGGTTTTGTGAAGAAAATGTACCCATCATTCACAGAAAGTAATGATCATTTTGCTACTGTTTTTATCTTTTTAAATATCTGTTCTTTTTCATGTTAATAATAAGGACAGAAATAATCTTATTTGAGATAAAGATTAAATCCATGTAAATATTTGCCTCAAAAACAAATACAGATTTTACGCAAAATGAGGACATTTTGTTGTAATTTTATAAGCAAAATGGATCAAAAAATTATCATGCATATAATTATTTTGTACCTGCTAAGCCAGATCATGTTATTCACAATTTTTTCCCGAAAATCTTGTAAAAACTATACTTAAGTCATGTTTTTACTTATTTTGCTTTTTAACATATAGTTCTTTTTAGCTTTATATCAATAAATTATTTAATTATATTTCACTTAATTCACAATACTCATGGTTATAATATGAATAACATTTTTTCAAAATGGCTTACATTTCAATCTGTTTAAAAAGCGTATTAATATGTTAAGTGCATTCATGCCAGAGACCCAATTTGGTCAATAAATTATTTTATGATCAACAATGTGAATTAAAATCGATTTTATTACTACATCTAAATTAAATTTATCTAACATATTTAAAAGAAAAAAAGATCTTGCTTTGGCTTAAATCATTTGATTATGATTTTTTAAAACTTAAGCAAGAGATAGAAAGATATTAATTTATAAAATATAAACTAAGTTTAACTGTTGCTGTTTTTGTTTTGTTTTTTAAACCAGGAAGGTTCATGAAAATATTATTTTTAATTTTAAATAAGAAATGGAAATACTTTTACAGTATTGTATTTCAGCAGCATTTTGTAAAACAATTTTGTGATAAAACTTTGAAACATTTTTGAATTCAGTTTTTTAAAAAAAAATCAAGTAAGAAAATTGAAAAAAGAAAAAGTGAACATTCTCCATTTTGAAGAATATTCAATATCAATTTTTATTTGCTAATGATTTTTATAATTTAATAATTTTTATATGGAGATTTCTTGAGACTTAGATTTACAACATTCATTGAATATTCAGTCTAGAACTTCACTTGTTCGTTTATTTCCATCTACTTTTGCAATTTATCCAGTCTAACAAAAAGATGTAATTAAATGAAATAAAATAAAACTTGTAAACAACATAAATGTGATTAAAAAAATAATTTTAAATTCAGCATATATATTTTTTATTATTAAATCATATTTTTATAATCACTTTGATAATATCAGATTCATTGTCAATAATCATATAAAATGAGATTAACTATGGTGATTTGAATAATATATCTTCATTCAAAAAGTTATATAATTGATATAATCTTCAATAATTATATTAAATTATGTTATTATTCTGATTTTCCAGAATAAGTCTTGTACAAATGCAATGTGTAAGTAAAAAATTAATAAAGGCAATGGCATTTTACTTTGAACAGTTACCAGGTATGATTTTAGAAACTATCCTATTTGTTAATTTTAAATGATATCATATTTATTGTAATTTAAGACTTGCTTGTTCTGCTTTATATTTAAGTTTATATTCAGTAATTTATGCTGTCTTGCCCTTATTCTTTTCCTTTACTTTCTTTGCATTTCTTCATGTATTCATATATAGGAAAAGGTAGAGGAAATTTGAGAATGCTCTGATGAAGGCTGCTGAACAGTCAAAACTGTCAGGAAAATAAATAAAAAAAATTTTTTGCATTATAAAAACCCCCCTTCTTCCTTTTCTTAAGACCTTATATACTTATACTTATCCATATATGCACACACCTATATATATCACTTTGCACGGCGAACATATTCTGTTTTTTTCATCAAATTAATGTAGCAGTTTTCCAACGCGTATTTATGGACATCATTAGGATTCCAAGCGCCAATCTTATGTTAAATAAGAATTACACGGAGGGAGAGACTACTAATAAATAGCCACGATCTTTAACAAAATGTGAGAGTTTTAACCCTCTGCTATCTCAGGCTCAGGGCAGGTGGCGTTCTGACCGGGAGTAGATGCAAATGGGAACCTGCATTTCTCTTCTTTTTTTAACAATACAACAGATTTCTGCATATGGTTTCATTATCACCAATATTTATTAAGAGTTATGCTAAATATCAAGTATCAGTATACAAATATAAAAAGAATAATTTAATTTTAACCATTAACATATAAAACTAAAGCTCTGACATTTCGATTCGTAATATACACGTATACGCACACACTTTCAAATACATTTATTATTCACAAATGGTTTAAAAATTGCAGACATACAGAAAGAGATCCCCCTTCCACTATTTTTTTTATTTACTTCTTCTAGACTTAGTTGAAGACAATTCATTTCATTCAAGTGTTTTCTCAATCACTAATAGCTATAATGGGTTTATGCAATTTAAACAAAATAATCTTCTTATAAAATTTCTTATGGAGTTCTTCTATGTAAATCTATAGAATCGGCAACTGATTTCTTTTCCTTTTTATTTTATTCATTTTTTTAAACAATAACTCAGTATGCAAAGTTTATATTACATGCACGTCCCTGGGGAGTTCATGGAATAATATTTTATAGTTCAAATCAGCACAGGCGAACATATCCATCTTGAGGTTTTTCTTTATTCTATCTAGGGTCTCCATTTTTGAAAATCATCACTTTAGGTTTTCGATCTTGGTGGTTGCTTCAAATCCAGAGAGGCTTTCATTATTAAATGTAGCAGCATACAGAGTGTTGGAGATAGGGTTCGAGCCTTATATGTTAGGCTTTTGCCCTGACATTTCCATTTCTTTTGCCATTAAAATTATAAAATTAACTTTGCTGCACTAATGATCCCACTATGTTGATTGTCAACTTCTGCAGGGACAAGACAGCTAGCATTCTGGGTTATTTTATTTTATAGCCCTCTTCATTTGTTCTAGAAGCTTCACTCATTTTCTACTTCCTGTCTTTGATTTCTGCCCAAACGGATTTTGCTCAAGGTGTGACGGTTTTTAGCATCTTCAGCCTTTCTTGTTTTAAAATCCATTTCTTTCTAGAAATTTCTAGGCTTTTAGAAATGATTGAAAAAAAACCTCATTTCCTCCCTCTACAACAATTAAACCTAGTCATACTTACATCTATAACATGCCCATACATACTATTTCGAAATGACAGAGCATTCCCCCCTCCCTCTAAACTATATACGTATTTTGTATAACCACTGCATAATATAATAAATCTATATACCTTAACTATCTATATATAATGACCACTAAACCTATTGTGCTAGTTGTGACTGGGTTTGAACCCATTCTGTTACAGCATTAAAGTATATATGAGAGAAGTTATTATGAGCAATATATATTGTTTATGTTTTATTTTCAAATTACCTTTTCTAAATAATATTTGTACTAATTGTTTCACTTTGTCATTTTTGTAATACAGTTGAAAATATTAAGTTTTCTAATGATGTCACAAAATGACTATTAAACATTTGTCTAAGGATACTCTTTACTATATTAAGTCACTCTAAATTATGTGAAACATATTTTATTTTGAAAGAATTTGAGCTTATTCTAAAAAACATGTATCTGTTTTTAAAATTATGAAAATTAATATTTTGCATACATTAAGAATATTTTAATAAAGTTTGTAACTTGTTATTTGTAGCCAAACAAAATATTAGACAATTTAAATCTATTTCAAAGTACATTTTAAATATTTTCCTTTTCTTTTACTAACTTTTCTGCATTGACTATATTAGTAGTAATGTAAAGAAACAATATGAACACACTCTTCTATATACTTACACAATTCCAAAAATAGCTAAAATTTTCAACTGTTCCAGGATTTTTAGAACCACAACCTACATTGTATAATGCACTTTAAACAGTATGTTAGTATTGTATTTATTTGTTCATGTTAATATTAAATGTATTTATTTTTATTCTAATTAATTTTTTTGGCAAATAATAATATATTAGAAAAACATTTTTAAAGAAAAAAAAAATTGAAATATCACGTATTATTTATCTCTGATATCCTTTTAAACTATATATTCCTCTCTATATATGTATCTTGCATTATTTTTCATTTTTCTAAGTTTTTTTTTTAATGTGAAAATTAATGTTTTTGTTGGATATTGTTAAAGTTTCTCCATTTAAAAAAATTTGATTGAATTTGTTATCTCATTCTGCCATTGAATTGAGCATATTTTAAATGTAATTTTAATAAAGAAGATTCCTTGTTTATATATTTTGATTGAAATTGTAGCTAATAATAATAATTGAATGGTTATTTAACACCAGAGTAGCAGAGCAGGTCCATGATTTATGGACATTGAGCTCCAAGGTCAGTCATTAGTTTCAATTAAAGTAAGTATTTTTTAATTAAAAGACAAAATTTAGTACTCTGACATTATACCTCACTTAGTAAAAATAAACAGTAAAATAAAAATCTCATTAACAAAATTATCATTTCAATTTTTTTTATATACAAAATCTTGTATTCTTGATCCCCTTTTTTATTTTTTATTTATATATATATTAATGAATAAAACCTTTTTTTTTCTTTTTTTTTTTAAGTATGATATTGCTTTATTACTATTATTTATCTTGATATTTTTATATTAGCTTCATTTATTATTTGTCTGAAGGTTTGTGATATTGGTCATTATTAGATGTGATATGTTGGATTATTTCCATCATCTATGAGTGAATGTTGAATGTATAGAACCTGTGATGTCTATTTGTGTGTTATTACTAACAAGTTGTTTGTATTTGGAAAGTTTAATTAAAGTTTAAAATTTTCTATACATTCAGCATTCACTCATAGATTATGGAAATAGTCCAACTTATCACATCTAGCTTCATTTATATGTGCTTTTGAATATTGTATTGTGATTCTGTTTTGTTTTTTTATAAATTTATAAAATTATTGTTTAATATTTGATCTAACTTTTGCTTTTACATATATAGAAATTTTTTCTCATTAATAAATGCAAATCTGGTTATTATTAATATTTAATTCAATCAAAATGTTTTTGCTTATTTGTTTTTTAAGCAAGAATAAAACGTGAATATATATATATTTTTTATTATGTTTCTGATTTAAAAAAAAATTGTGAAATCATTAATTAGTATTTTTCTTTCTCTTTTCTATTACATAGTTCAAATTAATAATTCACATATAGATTTTGTCATAAATTTTATCACATTCAGGCAAAACTAAAAAAAAAAAAAAAGCACTGAATCGCATTTAATCATAATAAAACGAGTTTTTAATTTACATGTGTTTATAATTTATAAGGATGTAGAAAGGAGTTTGCTATTAACTGAAAGGAGACCCCTTGATTCCTCTTGGAGGCCTTAAAGGAAGCAAGCAAGGCAAATTTCTAATGTCCACTTCATATGTTCTTGTCGTTGCAGCTGTTTTTACTATGTGATTATTCATATAGTATACGAACATCAATGGGCTGCTCACCAACATGCATTAGCACAGCATGGTGAGTTTATTGGCTTTTTACCTCTGACTTTAAGAATATTTTTTTCCAATATATACAATTATGACAGAAAAATAAATCATGACCCTTATTCCCAGGAGGCTGTAAAGTCACCAACCAAGGCAGCGGTTGGTGGCCGAAGGCGGAGGGTGCTAAGAATTCCCTGATTGTGGACTCAGGCTGCCATTTGATGATGACTTTTTATTTAGGTACTTACAATTGCAGATTACTTTCAAGTGAAAGAAGATTGCAAGAGTTAGAAGAAAAACTGTCTTATATTAAATGGGACATTATTGGACTTTGTGAAGTTAGAAGAAAAGGTGAAGAAACTATTGATTTAAAAAGTGGACATATACTCTATTATAAAGGTACAAATATTGGAAATACAAATGGAGTAGGATTCATTATAAATAAAAAATGGAAGAATAACATTATGGAGATTGATGGTGTATCACACAGAGTGGCAAGATTAGTTTTTTACATCTTAATAGCAGATACCAAATGCAGATAATTCAGGTTTATGCCCCAACAAGTTTTCATAGTGATGAAGTTATAGATTTTTATATGGATGTACAAAAGGCTTTTGATCAGAATAAACAACATTTTAAAATTGTTATGGGAAACTTTAATGCTAGAATTGGTAAACAAATGAAAGATGAAAATGCTGTAGGTAATTTTGGTTATGGTAATAGAAATGAGAGAGGACATAGACTTGTATAGTTTGCAGAAAAAGAAAAACATTATATTATGAATTCTGGTTTTGAGAAAAATGTAAAAAGGAAATGGACATGGAAGCATCCAAATGAAGGTACAGCAGAATTGGATTATATTTTGACTACAGAAAATACATATTTCAAGATTGTAATGTTCATAATAAATTTATCACAGGGAGTGATCATCGATTAGTAAGATGTAAGATACATGTTAATGCAAAACTAGAGAGACAAAAATTATTAAGAAAACAATATTTACAGTTGATATTCCTAATCTTCAGAAACATTCTAATGAATTTAAATTAGAACTTACAAATCGGTTTCAAGTATTAGTAGATTTTGAACATGATTCAGATTTAAATGACATTAATAGGAAAATAACTGATACACTTTTAAAAACTGCAACAAAGATAGCTGGTAGAAAAAAGCAGCAATTGACCAATAAAATTTCTACTGAGACTAGAGAATTTATGAAGAAAAGAAGGAATATGAGGATATACCTCAATGATGCATTAAAAAAGATTGAATATCTCAAATTTTGTAAAATGGTGCCTAAAAGAGTTGAAAATGATATAAGAAAGTATAATTGTGAACTAGCAAGGAAAGTTGTAGAAGAGAATAAAAGTCTAAAGAGTGTAAAACAGCATTTTGGTATTGGTAGGAAATTTATATTTGCAATAAGTAAAAAAGATGGCATTATTACTAAAAAGAGAGATGACATCATGAAGTGTGTAGAAGTCTTCTATCAAGAATTATATAGTAATAAAGAACAATTGCCTCCTACACTTATTATATCTTTTGAATTGCCCAGAATTTTGAATGAGGAAGTGAGACATGCAATGAAGTTTATGAAGAAAGGGAATGCTCCAGGTAATGATGGAATTATAATTGATATATTAAAAGAAGCAGGTGAAGAAATATAAATTTTTTTACCAAAGTTATATACCAAATGTCTAAATGATAAAGATGTACCAGATGATTGGAAGAATGCAGTATTAATATTAATATTTTAAAAAGGTGATAAAGAAGTTATTAGAAATTACAGACCTATCAGTCTTTTATCAGATTTATACAAAATTTTTACTAAGGTAATTACAACTTGTCTACAGAAAACTCCGGATTTCCACCAACCAAGAGAACAAGCTGGATTTAAAAGTGGTTTTAGTACAGTAGATCATATCCAGGTATTGAAAGAAGTTATAGAAAGGACAAATATGAGTTGCCATTATGCTTAAGATTTGTGGATTATGAAAAGGCATTTGATTCTATAAACATTTCTTCAGTGATTAAAGCATTGGATCATCAAGGTGTAGATCCAGGATATTGTCATATTTTAAAGAATATTTATAAAAATGCAACAGCAACAATTACATTACAAAATGATAATAGGAAAATAAATATTGAAAAAGGTGTAAGACAGGATGACTCCATATTTCCAAAACTTTTTACAGCAGTGCTGCAAGAAGTATTTTGTGGATTAAAATGGGAAGCTAAAGGAGTGAAAGTAAATGGAAATTATTTAAGTCATTTAGATTTTGCAGATGATGTAGTTGTTTTTGCAAATAATGCTTTAGAGCTACAGGAAATGTAGCAGGAGTTATCAGATGAAAGTAGGAGTAAAGATAAATGTTAAAAAGACTAAAGTAATGTTTAATAGATTTTCTCAAAATATGAAAATAAAGATTGGTTAGGATGAGTTAGAAGAAGTTAACAGTTACAAATACCTTCGTCAGATTATTAATATAGATGGAAACATAATGGATGAAATTAATCATAGAATTAAACTTGTTTGGAGTGCTTTTGGTAGAAATAACTTGATACTAAAAGGAAATATGCCTTTGTGTTTGAAAAAAAAGGTTTTTAATAAATGTGTTTTGCCAGTTCTTACTTATGGATCTGAGACTTGGACACTTAATAGAAGAGCAATACAGAGACTTCAGACCACTCAAAGAAGTATGGAGAGATGCATGTTGGGAGTAAGAAGTAGAGATCGAAAATGCAATGTATGGGTAAGAGAACAAACAGGTGTTACTGACCTCATTGAAAAAATTAAAAGACTAATGTGGAGTTGGGCTGGACATATTGCTAGAAGAGATGGTAATAGATGTACAATTGAAATCTTAAACTGGATTCCAAGAGATTGTAAAAGACCCAGAAAGAAGCCACATGTGAGATGGATGGATGAAATGAGATGATGTGGAAAAGAGAAGCTAAAGATAGGAAAAGATGGATTGAACTTGGATAGACCTTCATCCTGCAGTGGATTGATAATGGTTGATGATGATAATTTGTAAATTTTCAAATGGCATAAATCATTTACTTGCTCTGCATGGTTTGGGATAGTAGTGGACTCTGGATCTCAGATCATGGTTCAAGAGCCATATCTGTTTCTTTCAGTGTTCAAACTTCTTATGAAGTTTTTTTTTCATATGTCATAGCATCGGCCGGGACACAAACCCACAACCGTCTGCAAACAATTACTTGCTTGCAAGGCAGTTGCGATGACTTCCCAGCTAACAATGCTTGACTTATTAACTTTTAAGCAATAAACTATTCAATTATTATTTGAAATATTTGTAGAAATTTATAGTGTGTCAAATTGTATTTGTATATTGATTAATAACAAAAGTTGTAGTAATAAGCATATATAATTAAGCTATTGTAAAAAAATTTTTTTTAATTATCATGATTTTAATAATCATAAATGAACTACACAATATTAGCAAGTTTGAGAACTTATTTTCATGTTTATATTATCTATGTTAATAGTTAAAATAAAGAAACCATAATGATAAGAATGAAGTTTTTTCTACTATTCATTTTTGAAGGGGGGGGGGGGAGTATTTCATTTTCTAATTAAAAATAAAAGATTAACTAATAAAGAAAAGATTTCAATTTTCTTAATAAATAATTTTTTTTTAATGATATCTTTTTAGTAATGAAAATTGCTTAGTAACAAATGAATTGTCATTCCTCGTCCTTTTTTCTGCACATTTCTTCTGTTCTTTTTGATCCCATATCTAAATACTACCTAAATTATTATTTTGTCTCCATCGGTCATTCTTCATTTACTTAAAAATAATTTAATTTTGCTTCATTTTGTTCTATAAAATTATATAAATTTAAAACAATTTTTTTCCAAGACTTTCAGCACTTTTTCATCTTTTTTTGCAGTGCTTCCATCAAATCTTTATAAAACAATTGCTCTCCTTCTAATTATCGATTTATCAAGGATTTTCACTACCTAACAGTCTTCTTATTTCCCAGTCTTTTGAATTAAAACCTTGTTAAAAAATTTGAAATGATGTAATTATTTTCTATATTTTTTTTCCAAATCAAGTGAAGACCCAGAATTACTGCTGTCAAATGTAATGCTTCATCATGATGGGTTGGTTCCAAGCAATGTGAATTCACAGAGGCAAAACTCTTCATATAGTAGCACCACTCAGTGCAAGCCAAAGTAATCAATGGATTCATCCATTGATTATTCTGGTTTGCATTGAGTGGGGCTACTATATGGAGAGTTTTGCTTCTGTAAGCATAAAGAATAATGATCATATGACAATTTGAATTCATTTCAAGCATTAATATGCCTAACCATGTAAATCATTGTTTTAACCATTAACTTTATTAATTATATTTTGTTCCAGTTATTGTTTTGTTCTTGGTGCAGTAAACTACTATATTTTAAAAATAAAACAAATGGATAATCTCGTGGTGAACATGAAATTGGTGTGAAGATTTCCAGGGACTCGCAAAGCACTGATGAAAATTAAACTTTCAAAGATGAAATCATTTATGTATTCACCATAAGTTAGAAAAGATGATAAATAGATAGAGAATTGAAGTCCAGAACTTAATGTTAAGAGATTGCAAAAGTCCTAGAATCAGTTCATGCATAAATGGATGGGGGAGCTGTGAAATTTTGCTGGAGTGTTGCTGGAGGACAGAATGGTTTGATAATAGTTTTAAATTAATTATATGGCCATTCCCTCAGAAGTTATTCAACATTTGATAACCAAATCAATGGACAGAACACAATATTTTTTTTTAATTGCTCTTTTTTAAAAAATGTTTTTTAACTGGAAATTGAAATTGGAACTTATATATTTGCACACATAAAATAAAGAAATTTGGTGTATATATTTTAATAAACTTGCAAGAAGCTTGTTTCGTCCTCTCTAGATCCTGTTTTAACTATGGTGATTTCAGTTTTCTTTCCAAATTGAAGCATCTATTGTATTATATATTGTCATAATGTTTTGGGTTTTTTTTATTACTTTATGTATGTAAATAAAAATATAGAAAAGGTAGACGGTCTAAAATCACAATCAGTTTTATATATAAAGTGGCAACTAATCATCTAACTTCCAGTCATGTTGGTCAGATTTATTTAATAACCTAACTGCCAGCAACAATTTTATAAAAATATTGACAAATGCAACATTTTGACTGTTAGTTTTTGTAACAATTAAATTTTTTAAAAATATTTTTTTATATATTCAAGTGCACATAAAAGGTTAATAGAGTAACAACAAAAAATATTGTTTATTAATTATTACAAAAAAAAAGTGAAATTCTGTGCATGAATCTGTTGTATTCTTGGTAATTTTAATAGAATGGCATCACATTTTGAGTTTTACTGTAGAATTTTTTACCAAGATATATTCATAGCTGACTTCTAATTAAAGAAGAATATATTGATATATTCTTGAGAGCAAGTTATTATAAAGGATGCTGGCTGATGGTAATTAGTATAAATAAGATTATAAATTCATAAAAATTGTATTTTGTCCTTTTTTAGGTTTCTTCTGACCATTTACCTTTCTAGTCATTTTTTCCTTCATGGAATCCAAAGAAAGAGTGTGTGGGCATACTTGGGAAGTTAGTACCTATAGCTACTGCATACTTGACCTTGGTGTCAAGATAGCTCTGCTAAGCAATTGATTAAAAAATCATTAAGCGATAAAATAATCACAATGTAAATTGTGGGTCCCATTATTGTAATTCATATGTTCACAGTATGTTAAAGCAAAACAATTTAAAACTCAAGAAGTTAATTGCATTAGTCAAATGAGTAATATCTTTCATTAGCTTGCTTTGAATAATAACAAGTTATTAAAAACTTTGAATCAAGCATATTTGAAATTGGCAGATAACACACTATACATTTATATGAATATTGTTCATTTCTCAAAGGAATATGGAAGTAACTAGGCAATAGGCAACTGTGATTAAGCAATCCCACTTGGTCATGATTGGGGATAGTTTATTATTGCTTGCTACTCCCTCAATACATTTTATTTCTCTGTATTTACTTACAATTCTAAAAAACAAAAAATACTCAATTTAAAAGTTTGGAGGTTTTTTAGGACTACATATAATGTACAATACAGTAATACAGACCAGTGTTATATTAGTTTTAGGTCTTTTGTGGGGTAATGGGTTTCAAGTCTAGTCAATTCAGATGTTTTTAAGTAGCTGAGAAGTTCACAAATAAGATAGATGTTTTTCCAAATAATTGGTTCAGAGCCATCTTAAATAATCATATATTACTGATTATTGCTGGATATCAAATTCAAAGATAAAATATAAAAGGAAAATTATTAAAACTGACTGTTGATTAACTTAATGAGCAAATGTCTATTCCTCCAATATCTCTCAAAAACTGAGACAGATGTGATAAAATGGGATTTTTATGAATTAGACCAGGGATCAGCAATCTTTAGGGGCATTGTGCCAAATCATGTGCCAACATGATTCTGTGAATTTTGTTTTGATATGATTTTAATGAGTATCAAAATTTTAAAATATATGGTACTAAGATATTTTAAAATATATAGGATCATATGTGAATAAATGTTTAATCAAATATTAATTATCAATACATTTAATAAAAAATTTTATTACCAATTATAAATTGCAATTTTTTTTTTTTGAGATAAAATTCATAGTTTGAATACAAACAAATTACCAAAAATTATAATGTCATTAATTATTTTCTTTATTAATCACAGCTATTAATCTGAGTCTTGTCCCTATATTTCTTTGCTCTAATTCTTAATATCATGTGTGTATTTGTCACTTTTAGCCTCACACAGGTTTCTGAATGTTCAAGCATTAGATAACTTCTTTGTGTATTCAAAATACTTTTCATATGTGAGAAAACTTGTTCACATAAGTAAGTTGAACCAAATGCTGACAATAGAGCATGTGTGATTTTCTTCAAACAATTAAATCTTTCAAGTAGAGATATCCAACAATTGAGAATGACAGCATACTTTTCCAGGCAGTCTCCTTCAAGAGTTTTCTGCAATTCTACAAATTTTACTTTCCGCAATTCTGGTGATATTAGTTGTATAAGTTCCATTTCAAAATTATCAGTGTCCATCCACTCAAAAAGTGGTGTCAAATGATGCCATTTTTAAATCAGGTAAGTCAGGTTATGGATGCATGAATTTGAAAGACTCTACATTGTTTGGAAATTTTTTTTTTTTTACGTGCTTCAACATACCTTCATAGTTCATCTTTGTTAACACTAAATTGTTTTGCATAGACATTGACATTTAGAAAGTGCTTGTAATATCATACCAAAATATATTTATTTTTTATGCAAATCCTAATCCAGTGTGCAAAAAGTTCTAATACTGTTCCTTTCCTTGTAAATACAAGTTTAAATTATTAAGATGTTGTGTCATATCAGTCAAAAATGTCAATTTGCATAAGCACTTTTCCACATTCAATTCTGGGAAATGTTGTTCTTTTTCCTGAAGAAACATCTTGATTTCTTCCAAACATTACCTTGACCAAGGCAACAAACATTGCTGTACAGTGGAAAGTCTACATATGCACTCTTTATTTCTTTTAAAAGACACTTTGCCTGTTTGTCAATGAAGTATGAGAAACAATAAAATGAACTATCTCAACAACAGTGCCCATTGCAGAATTCTACTGGTTTGACAAAATTTTACAACTAAACCTTCCTGATGTATAATATAGTGGAAACTTAATATTTGATGTCCAATATGATTTTCAAGAAGTTTCTGACTATTGACAGGCAGCATTAGGAAGAATCAAACAATATATATATATTTTAAATACAATCTTTTCTACAATATTGAGCAACTATTGCTAGGCATGCCACATCACTATTGCTTTCATCAAAGTGACAATGAATACAGAGGCTTATTGTAATCTTGTTTTTTTGTTTTGTCATTACATTACCAGCCATATCAGTTATTGGTCTCTCAATTGTTTTTGCAGAAACTGGTATTTCTTGAAATCAAGACAGTATAGTCTGTTTATTTGATAAATCACTGAAAAAAATTTCAGCACCTTTTAAAAATATTTCTTTGATGATTTAACCATCTGTGAAAGTTTTAGCTTTGGAAGCTATGCATTGAGCAATTATATAACTACATTCTGTGGCTTTATTTTCAGTTCCCATTATTTGACTAAAAAAAATAGTTTGTTTTTTAAAACCAGAAACAGCCTTTTTAATAGCTTCAATTTTCTCATTATGATATTTAATTTGATAACGTTCTTGTACATTTGACATACAACACACAACACTTTTGTAAGATAATGCTCAAACAGCATGATTCTTTTGTTGTAGAAACCCATACTCATCAGTTCAAATATCTTGAAAAGAATGAACATTAACTTTTTGTCTTTTATGAGTCATTTTACCTAACAATAACAAGCTAATAATTTTCCTTTACTACAGATTGCATTGAAGATACAATCATTCTCATATGCACAAAACTTAGATTGGATTGCAAATGTATGTGCTGCAGTGAAAATATAAATAGACTTTCAAAGTAGAAAGAGCAACAGCGGAGTCTGTTTTTAATCAATGTACGTTGTACAGATCAGCTGATTGCAAATTCACTAGTTGCTTCATTGCTTTACCTTTGTTTCCTTTTTTTCTATTATACCTACATTTTAAAAAAAAAAAACAGTCCACATTAGGACTACTTCATTTGTGATTACTTTTATTAGGTAAGTGCAATGTTTTTTTGTAATTGGAAATCTTAATAAATTTGATTGCTATGAATTGAGGTTAAGTTTTTTACTAATTCTCTGGTGGTATATAAATTGAAATTTTAATTAATGTGTTCATTTATAGTTTTGAATATAGTATAGAACCTAAACTGGGATGTTCACATTATTTCTACTTTTGATTACCTACATGTTATATATGTAAACGTAACTAATGTGAATACTTACGCTGTAATTTCAATATAATTTTATAATGATTTACTGAAAATCATTTTGTGTGCCATGTCTGGCATGCATGCCATAGATTACCCTGAAATATTGTTACTTAGCATTATATTTGGCTGTTTATATATTATATACATTGTATTCAACATACTTGCAGTTTTTTAACTTATTATTTTTAATTAATGATTTTCCAAAATATTCTATTACATCAAATATTAGTTAAAACAAAAAGAGAAGATTGTCTTTTATGTGTATATATATATGCAAAGGGGAACAAAACAGTCTTTCTCAGGCTGTGAATAAGTAACACTGTAAGTTTAGCAAGAATCAAGAATAGAATGGATCACCCATTCTTAAAACTTTGGATGATAATATAACATCCGGTGCTATTTATTCATAATCTGTGTGAGACTAGATAGCTTTTCTGAATTATATATACATGAAGCTATGCTAATTTTATGTTTATATTGTCATGTGTGTAACAAAAACTAAGAGCCTTTTTAAAGTAGACTCTTGGTGTTAATTAATTTATTGCCTAGTACATTTTCAGTGGTTTCATATCATATCCATTATAAGAAATTAGTGAATAAAGTTTTTACGATGAAATGATTTCAATGATTAATTCCAAGAGTCTCGCTTTAAAATTCTCCAACACAAAAATTTTAGTGTTATATATAGAGAGAGAGGAAAAGATGAAACATTCTATAATCACCAATTGTAGGTTGAAGTTGTTTTCATTCCCATCTCTAAAGAATAAGTCAGAAAAAGGCATTATTCATCAGGCTTATCAATTATCAAGAGTGACTTATTTAATCTTATATTGGTTATATATTCATTTTCTCAACAATAATTGAATAGTTAACTAAATTAATTAAGTATAGCCACCTAAAAAGATATTCTAAGCTTGTTTGGAATTCGAAGTACTAGCCGGCACATATATGAACCACAGATCACGAGAATTCCCAGGAGTGCATTACAACTGTTGTGAAAGTTTTCATACACACACGCACAATATGTATTCTGTTACTAAAGTATTCAACAACAGATTAAAAAAGGATACAAAAGCAAAGATGTTGCTTGATATGTATATAAAGCTAAAACGTTTTTTTTTATTTATTTGTTGAATGGAGGAGGGGGGAGGGTAATTAATTATTGAACCTCCATTTTACAACATTTATCCATTATATGTAAGTATATATTGAAATGAAATCGTTAATATCGATAAATTTAGACCAAAGAAGCAGATAAACACACATTTGCAATATCTATTTGGCTTTCAATGCTCGCTTTTAATATAATTAAAACTCATCTCATTTTATTGAAAGATTTAATGCGAGTAACTGACCAAACCCATTCTCGTCTTTTCTTTCCCTATGTCCAGGGCTGTTAGATGTCCTAAGACATGATAAGATTATTTTCACCAGCTATGGGTTGGTTTGATTTAAGAGACCAGCTTAACTTGCCATCACTGTCAGATGGAATTGGCTCGTTTACAAAGTTCTGATGGCAGCCAATCATAATTTAAAGCTTCTTTTAGTTTATGGTTAGAGAAAGCTTTGAATAATTCGTAATTATTTTCTATATCAGTTGGCGAATTTATATTTCTTGTAAAAAAAAAAAAAAAATTATAATGTGTATTTGAAGGATAATGATTTTTTTTAAAAATTACTTGTGGAAACGGTTTATGTTAATTAACATTCTTTATCCGTGTGTATGTTTGATATAAAATTTATCATTGACTTCTGTAGGAAAGTCTTTCAACTGTACTGTAAATTAATAATTCTTTTGCGATAAATATGTGTATGTTACGAGACTAATTATTAAATAATATACTATTTTAATATTTGTCAATAAAATTTTAATAGACTGAACATTCATTGTATAAGTAGAAGATAAAATTTGCAACTTATATTATTACTAAAATATTTTACACTTAATAAATAAAAAAAATTTGAAATGTATAGATTTGTAATTTACTTATACTATTCTTTTTACTTTGCAATTTATGACTAATGTATTTTTTATTTCATAATCTTTTTTTTATTTATGAGTATATAAAAGATTTACCAATGAATTTTTGTTTTACACAATTTAGTATAGAGATGAGAATGATAGACTCAATAACTAAGGATTCTTGAATCCCTTCACAGTTGAGGAAGGTAGAAATCTGTTTGGTCAGTTAAACGGAATTGTTGCCTTAAGCAGTTAAGCCAATAATAGAGGAACACATTTCAGAAGTGAAGTCCTGGTTTGAAAGTCAGTCAGTCACAAGGTTCAAACATCAAAAATTCTTTTAAGCAACTAATCACTCAATTACTTTGGAGTAAGGTCATGAGATCAATTCCAGTTATACTTCTAGTGTCCAACTATTTATGAACTCCCAAGAAGTAAGCATATTTGATATTTTGTCCTGTGTGGTTTAGTGCAGTGGTAGGGTGTCAAACTTTGAAGGTCTTGAGACCAATTCCATTTCTGTAAAATCTTTTGATAATTCTAAAGAATAATCATCTATTGTGTTGAATTAATAAATGAATAATTTAATAGTTTATAGTTAGGGAAATTCTTGAATACTGGATGTGGCATAGCTGGGCTATGATTCTTGGATCTTGATTGCCAAAATCTGCCTCTCTACCACTGTCTTAATCTATGCAGGGTATTATGTGCATTACAGTAATGGAACTAAACATCATAAAATTCATCAGATATTAATTTCGCTTTTGCAGCCTTGTCTCAAGAAATTTCTTTGATAATTTTAGGATGCTTATATCCTTCCAAGATTACTGAACTTTATAGATCTTATAAATAATTTATGAATATTCTCTGTGATTAAATTGCTTATACAATGTCAGTGCACATATTACTTGCTGAGAAAAAATTAAAAAAATTCTATGGTCTGAAACCAATGACAAAAATATAATGTAGTCAATATTTTAAGCTGCACACATCTCTTTTTTCTTTTTAAGAAAAATATCTAAATTTTGCTAAGATGGATTTGACTAATCTGCAATTAAATAGTTTATATATATATAAACTTAGGCTACATATACCTACTATATTTTAAAATGTATTTTTTGTAAATAATATGTGCAGAATCTTTCATCATATCAAACACCGATGACTGCAACAACACCTGATTATTCACAGGGCACTATCTCTCATGGTGATCCATTTTTATGTTTAGTACTTTAAATGGTTCAGAGAATTTGAATGATTTATACCTCTTTTGGTATCATTTTGATGGATCCACTAATGACTACCTTAGTAGTTGTGTTTTATATAAATTTACCCAGATTGATAATTTCTTAAGCATTTTGCTTGAAATTACATTATTGCAAGTCATTGACTGTTTCTATGTGAGCCATCAGACATAATCTATTAGTATATATGTTTAAAAAAATTTAAATTATGGATATATTATATATATTTACCAAATTAAAACATTACTAATATATCTAAAGCAAAGTTTTGTATGTTTTTAGCCAAATCATAAGTTTTCAAAAGTTACGGGGGGGGGGGGACTCAATTTATAATTTAATACAGTATTTAATTAAAAGTATAGTTATTTGTTTTCATCAAATTTTATCCAAAATAATAAAGATAATATAATATGCCTTATGTGTGTTGAAACACATATAAAGTATGTTATACTCATCTAAGGAAAATTTCATATCTTTATTATTACACTAATAGAGATGATAAATGTTTTTATATTACATGCTTTTATTGTCTATGCATTAAAAATAAATAAAACAAATGTTTCTTTAATCACAATTGAAGTTTTTAGATTTAACTTGAAATAAAAGCAAGGTGGGGGGGGTGTCCAGAAATTAAAATAGGGATTGACTTAAGTAATCCCCCCCCCCAACCTTAACTCATGCTTTTATTTCAAATTAAATCTAAAAACTCCAATTGTGGTTGAAGAAGCAATCATTTTATTTCTTTTTAATGCACAGTCAATAAAAGTATTTAATATTGAATTTTTTATCTCTATTAATGTAAAACCATATTGTACTTTAAACTGACTGGACACTTGTAGTTGATATATATATATTGAGTATGTGTACCAAATAGTACAAGTGTATATATTGTAAATGAACTTCACTTAATACATATAATTTTACTTTAAATCAATACCACACATATGTATCCATACATAGTTATATATTTGAAATGCCCCATAGCTATAATAATCCAGCCACCCTCCCTCTTTAAATAAAGCTTGAATTTCAGCACTATCCTGAAATCCTTTTAGGGTAGTGCTAAAATTTGAGCTTTATTTATTTAAAGTTGGAATGTGGCTAAAATAATATACTAATAGGACATTACAAATATTTTATATAGATTTCAGCTAGCAGTATGCATTGTTTATCAGATTCTATAGGTAAAATAAATCATTAACTAAGTTTTCTATTTAAAATTGTTTGATAGTTTTTATTTTTATTTTAAAACAGTTGTTTTAAAAAAAAATGGTAAAGAAGAAAATTCATAATCATTGTTTCGAATAATTATTGAGAGTTTTCTTTTTTAAGTTTTCGTGATTGTTTTAAATAATGCCAGTTTTCTAGTTTAGCTTTTTTTAAAAATAAAAAAACAATAATTATTGTAAAATAAAAACTATCAAATAATTTTAAATAGAAATTATTGGTTTATTATACATATATAATTATGTACACATACTACATATGATATGCATATTAAGAGTTTAAAATGGTTAATTATTAAATTGAGAGAAAAAATATTTATATTACCCTCTTGTGGTAATTATTTAAAACAAATCTATGTTCTAAGAATAATTGTTAACTGCAATAAGTGAAGTTATTGAATATTTTTAATATTTTCCCATCCTCTCTTCCATATTTATGAAACTAGTTGTCATACTGAAAAGATAAGTGTTTCAAATGGATTATGCTGGTATAACAGTTATATACTAATTTTCAAGCAATTTTATTGAATTTAAATATATTAAACCTTGATTTTAAAATGACATTCTAACTTGAAAAGATCAAAAGTTAACAAGCAAACAAACTGATTTTCCAACTGCAATAAAAGCATTTAAAAACTGTTAAAGTTTATTTTAAAAATGTTGTTATAATTGTTCTAATTCCACCAAAAAATTTTTTACCAATCACATACATTTTTAAATAGTATTAGAAGTTTCATCTGCTGACTTAAAAACTACAATTACATTTATAAATGATATCCTTGGAAACAATGCTAAATGCATACAAAATATGACATAAACAAGAGAGAGCCATAGAAAGGATAATCAGTACATTAATAAAAAATGTAAAGAATGTTATATACATGGAATTCAAGGCAAAAATGCTAATGAGAATTTTTTTGTATGATGAAAGACAAGAATATAATAGGTGACTTTTGCATCTTGGCAAGATGATGAGATAATCATCATGCTGCTATATAGCAGCAATCAGATATCTTTTGATGTATGTAGAATGATGTCCTTATCTCAACATTTATTTCTTATGGGATATCACTAATCATTGTTGGAGTTATTTATCTGATAACAATGAAAAGTTATGACTATCTAATTCAGATTAAGTGGTGAGGAAACAAAGTATTCTCTTGAGATTGTCCAATCTAAAATTTTAAAAAAATACTGTTAAATATTACTGTTCTGTGGGATAATAGAATGATGTAATGGTAATAAAATATTATAATTGTACAATAGTAAGTCTAATGCTTCTTAATATTGGAATATTAAAACATTTTAATACTCATATATTTTTAGATTCAAAGCAATTGTATTATATTTGAATAGCTCATTAGTTTTTCTGTTTTTCAAACCACATTGTAGGCAGTGCTATTTTCTTTTGAAGTCGCCTTATACTAATCCATATTTATATAATCTCTTATTGGCATATATAAAATGCAAAGAATTAAAATAATATTGATGTATTAATCAACCAATGATTGATTGTCTCATGATCTGTGAATATCTTTTATGATATATTATATATTTTTTTAAATATTTCCCATTCTAATGCCATAGTTTAATGGTTAACATGTACATTTTAATGGAAATTTGATTTATATAAGAAATCACAGACTGCTTTCATTACATAAGTAGAACTTTATTCCCTTTGTAAATAATATGTAAATAAAGTTTTATCATAAAATGTTTGTCCAAATTACACAGTTTATGTAAAGATGATCAACAGTGATTTCATTTGACTTTTAATGAAATCATAAATAAACAAAATAACCAATTTGAATAAGTTATTTGCACTATTAGCTGATATGTTAAAATGTTTAGTCTTAAAATAAATAAATTAGTCTTGATTTAATAACCCAAGTTATTAAGCAGATTAAACCACTAAACACCACATGATCACCATTTCTTATGCTTGATCATAATTGTTATTAAAACAGCCAAAACTCTCCATATAGTAGGCCCACTCAGTGCAAGCCAGAGTAATTAATGGATGCCAGAAGTCTTGTGCATAAAATCCCTATCTAGTGCCTACTCGTCCAATATCCCCAGACTAGTTTGTAACTTGTGGTTTTCATCAGTGAGGAGACCTGGATCTCAGAGCACTGCACCTAGATCTTAGGATTTAATGCAACCCTCCAGCAGCCACCTTTTATTTTTCCTTAACTACAAAACTGTGAGAATAAAATTGAAAACACAATATGTTCAATCCAAGCTAATAGTATAATGGTGGCTACAGTTATTAAAGAACGTAAGATACCAAAATGTATGGGTACTGCACTGAGTTCAGACTTATATGACTATATAAGCTAATGAGCTTGGATTGAAAATACTATTGTGTTTTCAAATTTATTCATGTAATTTTGTAGTTCAGTAGAGATAAAAGGTGGCTGTTGGAGGGTTGCATTAGATCTTAAGATCTAGGTGCAGTATTCTCAAATCCAAGATTCCTCACTGATTAAAGCTAGAAACTAGTCTGGGGTTATTGGATGAGTAGGCACTAAATAGGGATTTTATGCACAAACCTTCTGGCATCCATTGATTTCTCTGGCTTGCACTGAGTGGCACTACTGTATGGAGAGATTTGCCTGTTTTATTAAGCAGATGGATGAATTAATCATTACTTCCTTATCAATTAGATTACTAAGATAAAACCATTTCCACTTTTGGCTTAACCGTAGATGAGACAAATATTATTGCTATTATTAGATCATATAATTTCAGATTCAATTTTCAATTATAATTGCTTGTTGCCTGATTATATCATATTTGAAATTTTAATTGGTTTATTACCTGGAAAAATCCTGTTATATTTCAATGGTTACATCTTTTAAGTCCATGAAATCTGTGAGAGAGGTGAATTGCTTATGGCAATTCAGATAAAATAGTGTTTTTCAAATTTATATATATATATAAAGAATTTATGATTTATTCTCTAGAGTATTTGATTTAATGAGTCAGCTTTAATTGATTTTTGATTAGTTACAAGTGAAATTTTATCTAGATAATTATACAGAAATCAATGTTTACATATACATTTATAAAATAAATATTTTATAAATTATTTACTATGTAACCTTATTTTAATGAAGTAAATACTACTAGAATAAAGAGAAAGGCAAATCATTACAATTACTTTAAAGATCCATAAAGCAAATGTGTATTAAAATAAATTACTTATTTAGATTTAAGTCTTTATACTAGCCTTTACTCAAATTAGATCATTCCACTGTGTTAAAGGATAATAATATCTAAGTGTAATTCTTTCATTTTAGGCAATATTGGTACTAAAAAATGATTTGTTTCTAGAATATATAAATTATTAATTTTATTTATCATTCAGATAATTAAAGTGCAGATGTTTTTACTACAAGAACAGTAATAATTACTATATTTCAGTTTATTATTACTGTATATAAATATTGGTTGAACAGACTGAGTTTTAGTTTTTTGTAGATTAATAATTTTTCCATACTAAAAGAAGCCATGTAATATTGATTCAGACATTTTACATTCTCATTGACTGTGTGTTTTAGCATAGTATTAAGATAGTTGAACTTGGAGTTAAAGGTTTGTTTATCGATTCTCAGCTGAGAAATATAAAAAAAATATTTATGCTTATTTGATCACTTGATCTCTCAATAAATTTATCTCTTCATTATAATAATAACATATACAAAAATTCAACAAGGCAAATTATTTATGTAATCTGTTTTCATGATTTTAGTAAGTTGGGGGTTTTTTTTTTTCCTTGTAATCTTAACTATCCAGTAGCCCAGGGGTCCCCAACCTTTTTGCACTTAAGAGCACGTTCTAGTTCTATAATACTGGCCAGGTGGCGGGCACCATTTATTTTTTCAATGTAAATTTATAGATCGATATTGTTAATAATACATGTAATGTACAAAAAAATATTTATTTCAAAAATAAAATTTTAACATATAATTAACGTTTGTATTTTTACGCTGTAAAAGTATAGTATATCCTACAATTTGATTACAATATAATACAATAATTTATAAGAAATTAAAAAAATTAAATTTATTTGTATCAGATAAATAATTTTTAACGTTTTCGGATAGCGGCGGGCACATGTAAAATGATCTGCGGGCACCATGGTGCTTGCGGGCATAGGGTTGGGGACCCCTGCAGTAGCCTTAAGAGTTCTCTTTTATCAACAAGTAAACTTACTGAAAGTTAATTTTAAAAATATATCATATTTAAATATGTGAACAAATTTAAGCAAACTAATGTTTAATAATTTAGTATTGCTTAAGGACATAGTATTAAATAGGAATAGTATTAATTGCCTTTTAAGCCAACTGATATCAACTAAAGAAAATGGAATGGAAAAATTAAGTAAAAGAGTAAAAATGATGTGGGGTGTTAAATTTAGTATTATATTCAATCAAAATATATATTCATGCTCAAGAAAAGAAAGCCTATTAGACATATATTTTCAAATGTGTTATGAAACCTCAAATTTTGATGTGAAAATGAAGCAAAGTATCTAACACAGAAAGAACAAAAAAAATGTATTGGTAAATTACCAATATTAACAGAATAAAAAAACACCCTATTGAGTTCAAAATAGTATTGTTGGTCTTATTAAAAGATTAATTGTTTAATTTTAATTTTGTAACATTATTGAGCATCTAAAGATAATTATAATATAAAAATTTCTATAATTTAAGAAAGTATTTTGTAAAAGAAAGACGAAACTATTACATTGTGCATATTAGTAAATAGAATTTAAATAAAATAAGATTAAATCATGAACTTCAATGCTAGTTCTATTAAAAACTTAAAAATACAAATTACTTATAGTCATAAATAAAAGCTAGGTTAAAAAAAAACTAGCAAAATTGATTCAAGGTAAGGATGATTTACAACTTATAGTTTAAGATATATACACATATGTAAATATCTAAATTAATATAGTAGAGATTTTATTTTACTGGATTTATGAATCGTGCCTTTGCTACTGAATTAGTTGCAATAAATTAATCTTTTAATGAAATAATATTCTCCAGACAATTAAATTCTAGAGTTCAATTATTGAAACAGATTTGAGTAATCTTGGCTGTTGAACTCATATTGCTGCAAGTTTATTACAGCTAATATTTATGTACATATATATATATGTTGTATACACAAACCCTTTTCATCACCAATCTGTAGAAACCTATTTTGCTGATATAAACCAATCTATATAAACCTGTTCATATATAGTTCATTTGAAGTAACAATGGATGTGATTTTATCCATTTATTTGTTTTTAGTAAACTTTGTATCTCAATATTGAGAGTAGGTCAGAGTTTAAAAAAAAAGTCTTTAAAGAGGGATAGGGGATGAAATCTTAAGTACAATATTTATCATGGAAAACCAATAGTGGCAAGGCCATCCAATATTCCTTTTTTGGTCTTGTGATCAATCCAACCATTTCAATACTTGGATTACTTTAAAGATTTTAGCAGCATTTTAGGTTTTTCTCTCTCTCTTAAACTTTATAATAATTTCTTCTTAATCAAAGACTTTATTTTTGTATATCTATATAAATGTGTGTGTGCATATATATATATATACAAACACGCGAGAATTGATATAATTAAAAAAAAGGACTCCAATTTGATTTTTAAAAATTGTTTTTATATCAGAAAAAAGTTTAGAATTTGTATACATGCTTTTAAAATAATGCACTAACTGAGAAAAAAATGAACATCTCTGATAAATTAATATTAGGGACTTGATTATTTTTTAATATGACTCTAGATATAAAATGCTAAAATAGAGCAAAATACTGGCTTACTACTACTAAAAAACAATCAGATATATTACTGATTGAGTCAATGTTTTTTACCTATTACTTATATATGTGTTTTTTAGCAAAAAATTTAACATACATGATGTTAGTTATTTTTTGATTGAAATATATATATATTGCAAATCTCTTTATCACTAACAAATCCATATATATATAGCTAGATAGATAGAACACAATTCATTTTAAAGACTTTAGAATTAATGTCTTATTTTGTCATGCCTTGGCATTTTAATTTTAACCCAATACAACTCCAAATTTGTTCAACCTCCGAACAAGCTTGGATTTTTCTTTGAGTTAGCTAATCCATAGCCAGTCCAGTTAGCCATTTAAAATTAATAGGCTAATCGTTATTTAACTGTTAATAGCTAGAAAGTAAACTAAGGATTGAATATCTTTAAAATCTTTATCACCCAACATTTATCAAGTCTGATATCAAAGGTCTTCTTTACTATTCCTTTTGCTTTGCAATGAGGTATTTAAACAGTGTTTTGTCTTTGTATACTTTTTGTTTTTGAAAATATATATTTTAGACAAACTGATTCGCTCCCCGTATTTAACAATGATTTATACAATATATACATGTTTGCTCATTATAGTATATATATATTGATTTATTAAAAATCTTTTCGACATATATGTGTTCAAATGTATCAGTGATATGAGATAGAGTGGTGAGTGGTGGGTGGTGTGAAAGTCTGTGCTCATATACCCTATATATTACATATATTGATACAGGTATATAATAAACCTGTATTTCAGTTATTATAAAATGTGTTATATTTATTCATTCCCCATATTGTTTTCGAATAAAAATTTTGCTTTATATACAGTTAAATTACTAACTGGCCTACCATTATTATGCAAACAAAATTTTAAATTGTTTATTATTGTTGCTTTATTTTCATATTTAGTTTTTTTTTCCTAGTAATGACAGTAAGAATTGCACTGCAATCAAGATTTTGATTTGATGAAAGATAAACGTGCAAATATCAGATTGTCTACTTTAAAAATGCTAACCATCAGTTGGAAATTAGTAATGGAAAAAATATTCATAATTGACATGAATAATGTAAAATAAATTTATCTTCTGTTTCAACAGTTTTATTAATTTTTTTACAGTAATTAAATGTTTTTTGGAAATAAATTTGAAAATTGTATTTGTTTATTAATTTATTCTCTACATAAACATGAATAAATAAGAGAGAAAAAATTATCTAATTATTATCATTCAAATTGTTATAAAATTACAACTGGAAACATTTGCAAGAATAAGATTTAAATATATGAGATGAACTCAGATTATCCACATTGTCTCATATCACTGATACACATGATCACACACATGTAGAAAAGATCGACAATCACCAACAGCACGAAATACGTATATTGGTGATTGTTGATCTTTTCTACATGTGTGTGGTCATGGGTATCAGTGATATGAGATAGTATGGATAGTTAAGAGGTGCTTGAAAGTCTGAGTTCAAATCTTCTATATTTACAATCAATTAGGCTCCAGGTATGTGAGGAGTGCCTGTATTTCAAATACATATGAGATATATATATATATGGTGAATTGGGGGAATTGAGTTGCATAAAATACTATTTGTTAGTGTAACGAGTAGTAACATTTAAGATGACCTTAAAAATTTTAAATCTTTAGTTTGGCAATAATATTTTCACTATTAGCACAGTATACATAATTATGTATTTATTATTGCACATGCAATGCAAAAATGGCTACATTTTTCAAGAGACAATCCGTCTTCAACAAATCAAACCAGTATTGTTAATCAATATAATATTTTGTTGACTCATGAAATTTAATTTCCATTCTATCCATATTTTTTTTTTGCTTTTACAATTCCAGCATTAATGTTATATTGTTTTGTTTCCTGATCTTATTTATCAATATAAATTATGACTTTCTTATTAGTTTTTTCCATATTTTTTTTACATCTCAATAAATCCTTTCCTCCTGAATCTCTATTCCGATTAAACATGTTGTCCCAATTCTGTTCAGTAATCAAACATCAAATCAGTCTCTTTATTTCTCTTTTAAAACACATGTTCCACACTTTTTATTCTATTTTGTAACCATCTACATTTTTTATCATTCTCATTACTTCCTCTTCATTTCCTTAATTTCTCAAGATTTCCTTCAATAACAAACTACTTTCCACCTATTGTTATATATATATATCCTCAATCCTGTTATGTGTTTTTTTTTTAAACTTTTTGTATAGAAGTACAAAATATGTTTATATTCTATATTTATTTTCATTTTTTTTATATAGATTATAATTTTTTTATTCCAGTTTTTATAATAGTTAATTAATCATGAGAATTGTCTTTGATTCTTTATCCATTCATTCAGTATGAAATAATCTATTAAAACTGACCATTCTTTTAAAACTACCTTGTTTCTTTTCCAAGTTCTATATTCAATAGCTTTGCTCTTTATCTCTTTCATATTGAAATTCAACCAACTATTACCTTTTTTGATTCTCCTCTGCAATTGTTCACAAATTATTCCAAGTGCACATCTTTCAATTTTTCTCTTTCTTTGTATATAATGTAGAGCACTGAGATGTCATCTGTTTAGATTAATATGAAGCTTAAAATTTATTAGATAGATGTTTAGTAAAACTTAATTTTATTCTGTAATTAGAATTTAAAAAAAAAAAACGCAAAAAAAAAAAACAAACCCTAATGAAATAATAGTCCAAATCAGTAAAAGTAAATTCTGTGAGAAAATTGTAAAATATCAGGAATGCAAGAAATAATATAAAAAGAAAAAAAATGAACATTGAAAATTGTAGCAGAATAGAATATATCTAATAAAAAATAATAATAAGAAAGTTGAGTAATGAAAACGGCATTATTTTAATATATAAAATAATTTAGATATATAAAAATGGAAACTACCATGGCAAAAGAAGACATTCTTAGAATATATATATATTATAGGACAAAAACAAAAGAAAGACAAAACACCTACTACTTATTATTGAAAATCAGAAATGAAAATATGATGGGCTAATAAAAGAATTACAAAAAAAGAAAAATGTCCTCTTCAAAATTTATTTTTTTACGAATTTATTTATAATATATATATTAATAATTCATTTAGTAATTTAAAGTATTATATAGATTCTTTAGTATTAAAAAATATATATTTGGCATCTTTAATTTGTAATTGCTTTCGAAGTGATTTCAGTTTGTGGACAACTGGATGTTATCTATTAAATTAATTTTATGTATTTAAAACTTTCTTTACAGTCTTAATATATTTTTATAGTTTAACTTTTATTTTCCGGTCATAATTTGTTAGTAGTCTGTGAAAATATAAGTAAACAAAAACATCTTGTTCTTTTTTTTTTTTTTTGTCGTAATATTAAGGTGTGAGAGGATTAGTTGTGGTTTCTATCCTAATCAGTATTGCTTCCTCCCTGTCAAATCCCCAATACTGGATATTCTTGAATGACAAACTTAAATCCTTAAGCTTAAGAAATATGAGAGGAATTGCTCTTTTTTAACTCCATCAAAGAAAAGAAAAAAAAAATCCCTCAGATTCTAGTAATACTAAAAAAAAAAAAAAAATCATCAAGAAAACAAAAATTATTTGCTGAATTGTTATGAAAGTAAAGTAATTCTTGGAAACTATTTTCTTATTAATATGCTTATCTAAGTAATAATTAGCATCTGCTTCAAATTTATTATATATAATATTTTAATTAAGGATAATGGAGGGGAAAAAGTTTTCTTAAATATCTGTGTGTGTGTGCATACTTCCTAGTAAATTTGTATAATAAATAATATCACTTAATTGTTCTAATGTTGGCATATCTCAGAATATTGGAAATATTCCAATGAGATGCTTTGGAATAGCCACACAGAGGTTAGTAATTATGTTAGATTTGACATTGAATTCTATATGTCTTATCCAATAACAGTTTTTCCTTTTCTGCCTCTTATTTCCGTATCTTTTTGTCTTAATCATTTTTATGTAATTTGATATATAAATGTATTATGATATTCTCATTTCCTCAGTAATTCCTTATGTAAAAATTAAATATATTAACATGTTTCAGAGCCTACAATATACGTGTTTTTGACTTTGACGTTTAAAATCTGTTTAAAAATTTCCAGTTGTTTATAATTTTAATTAGTATTTACAAATGAAAGATATTTTAATCAGATTGTTTGTGCACGTGTGCATTTCTATACATATATTTTAATCAAACTCATTATTACATTTTAAACATATAATACTTGTAGTCATATTGCACAACATAGGACTCATCAGAACCCAAATGGAAATAACAAGATAATAAGAACAACAATGTAAACCTCAATTGTATGGTTACACATCACTGTATACATTAGAAATAATAAATTGTTATTGAAACTACTTGTAGTCATTGGCGGATGTGGGGGGGACGACACAGTAATAACTATTAAGAGGCTTTTTGATCGATCCTTATCTTCTCTTTTAAGCCAAATCCACTTAATTTTTTAATTACCATTCTGCATTGCTGGATATTTGTTGATACACATTATGCAAATTTATTCTGCCATTAAATAATGAAACACACACATATATAAACAACATTTTTAAATTTTATCAGAAGCAATTAACTTTTTTTTAAATCCCTAGAGTATCTTTTTTTTTTTTTTTTAAAGTTGAGTTTTTTTCATTTTTGTCACGAATATGATAGTTCAGTATTATGTTTACTTCTCCATAAAATTAAAAAAAATAATTATCAGTGTTTTTATATTAATTATTAATATTTGGTATCTTATTATTTCTTTGTATCCATTTATTATTTCCACTTATGCGGATAGTTCTTTAGTTAAAGTTATAAAGTGGAGTTGATTAAATCACTTGTTAGCTTATTCATTTTATTTATCTTTCAAAAGTAACCTTTATTAGTAAAAGGATTACAAAAATTTTGAGTACACTTACCCCTTGAGAATTACAAAGTGTTCAATGTGACAAACAAGGTAAAACAATTATTGATTATATAAAGTAAATATGCTTGATAATAATTATGTCGATTAAAGAGTTGCTATAATGTTGATATTAATGTGTATCTGAACATGAGTATCTATACATGGATCTACATGGCCCAGCTACTGAGAAGCTATTCATCACCCAATGATCCCACCCCTGGGGCCCCGAAGCAAAGACCCAAATGCTTCAGCTGAATAGGTGGGCAAGTCCAGCATTGCGCCAACCACCACAACAGGCAGCGAGGTCCAAGGCTCAAGTCCATCGAATAATAAATTCTCGACCTGCAGCCGAGCCATGTCAAGACCATTCCAGACGCCCCTGTCTCCCAATCAACAGTCCAAATGTGCAGGGACCGCATTTGGTCTACATGCCCAGAATTGGAAAGCCAATTAAGAAAAACACATAGCGAGCACAGATATGCACTGCCTAAAACCAACCTATCAAGGGGGCACAGCAGCCAACCAGAGCAGGAATGGTGCTGAGACTTTGACCAGGTACCCTCCCAGCAGGTTTTCCAGGTAGCGGCAATAATTGTCAACAGCCTGCACCAAAGAACCAGCCTCCTAATGACCACCACCACCCCCGAGGAAGAAAAGAGGAGTGCAGACCCATGCCCGGAAAATTATTGCAGCAAAGCCGCCATCAAAGTTACAAAATTTGGAGGTGGCCCAAATCAGACCAACCACCTTACAAACTCTCTAATTTTAAAGTTAACCAAAGAAAAAAATGATTAGCTCAAATCAACATTGCCATAATAAACAAGCCATCAGGAGGTTGAAACAGCCTCTAAAGTCTGTTTCATTGTTGTTAACTCTTGATACGTTTCATATATTCTAAATACTAGTTCAACTCATCCGACTGCAAGGTTCTCTAGGGATTATGATCTAGCTTATATATTTCCATTTGGTTATTCCAATTATGAACAGTGATTAGCATTGTAGGATTCTTGCTTATTGTTTGGTTGTACAATGGAGTTGAATGGCAGCAACCTGTTATAGTAACTAGTTTCTGTAACCATGTTGTGGACTTGGTTGTAATAGGATCCCAACTGGGACTCTTGTATTGATCCTATTTGAATTCTGCTTATGTTAATTGAAATCTAGGTCTTGATTAGTAGTCAAGGTTTCAATTGTATAGTGTAAAAGTTTGTAATCTTTGGATTATTCCTAATCATTGTTGGATTAAAGGAGTTGAGTGAATTGCAGCTTCAATATCTTTGTTTGGGTCTATACCATCATTTGAACTTGTTTTTATCTTTAAATCATTGTTTTTTGGCTCAGGAAACACTTCGTTCTAATTCTGTGTCAATTTGAAAGTTTTCTATTCTTTTTGTGGTGCCCCAATCGCACTGGAAGTGGCCCAGTAACTTTGATCTAATCTTCAGAAAAAAATAATTCTTGTGCAGCGAGATGGCTTAAAACATAATCTATAATGTTTGATTCTAAAATTGAGATTGAATTCATATTTAAAATAATTTTCCCCTCCTGCACTGTTCTACCACATTCAGCCACGATGATATTGTAACTTTTTTCTTATGAACGAATTAACGCTGAGATTTCTTTTTTTTTTTTTTAATTTCCATAGGTTTATGATTACTTTTGTGTCTAGTTTGTTTCTTGGTCTATTTCCTGTTTTGTTTGCAGCCGTAGAATCTTGCTATATCTGATGCTATTGTGAAATTCTTGAGACTATCTTTATTAAGCTTTTTTTTTTTTTTTTTTCCAACGTTTTCAATAAAATTTGACCCACCAACTATATCTCAATTAATCCTATCATTAAGCTTAGGATTTCTAATAACTTTTTATTTATTTATTTATTTATTTGGTTTCATTTTAAAATCTTTTTCCTTAGTTTTATTCTTGCTCAAATGATTCTAAGATTTCCTTGTACTGGCTTTTGCCTTTTTTCAATGGCAGCCATTTGCATAGAACGATACAATTGATAATTTCAAATACTTTCGAGTGAAAACTGATTTCAAATTTCTTGTAAAGGTGATGAAATGATAAAACAAGTACTCACCTACATCTTGGCAAACTTTTCCCCCCATAAACTCAAACTTGAAAGCATAATGAGTCTCATTCTTCTGGTGCCAGTGAACAGTCAACTGCTCCAGCTGGCAACAGGAAGTGGACTATATTGATTGCAATTTAAAAATAAAGAAGAATAAACTCTTACATTAAAGCTAATGTTATAACGATTTCAAATCCCATTCTCTGTGAATATCCTTATATGTTCTTGTAATTTAGTCCTGTACAAATGGCTTGACATCTCTATGCACACGATTACAAGCATTGGTTCTATATTCATAGCCACTGAGAGTTGCAATTATTGTTTAATCACATCTATCATGTTATTTATGATTTTTAGTTTTCCTTTTCTTAAATGATTAATTATGATTGCAGTGGCAAAAAACTTCAGTAAAATCTTACAGAAGGAATTTAAACTGGGATTCAGAACCCTCCAAACACCAATAGGCTTATTAATAATACTAAAAATAAAAGAAACATTGAAGAACCCCCCCCCTGGTAGTGTATGGAATTGTATGCCCTCAAATAGGGTGTGATTCGGTTTATTATGGAGAAACTCGCCCCACAGTGGGCAATAGATTGGCTCAGCACAAATACGTATATACAAGAGTAATAACTAAAAAAGAAGGCAGCTCTGTATTTGCTGACCATCAGCAGGAGCTCAACCAAAGATTTGAGCCCTCCAAGGCTGATATTTTATGTACGGAAAGAAATAATATCAAGAGGAAGGTTAAGGAAGCTTGTTTCATCACCAACAATGCCAAATCAATAAACAGAAGAGACACTTGTTTCACCATTTCTAAAAAATGGATGATATAGGAGGCAATTTGCATACATTTGCATATAACTAATAATCTGAAAAGACTATGAATATGGAGCAACAAGGGCTCTGAAAGCGCTAAGTCTGTAAATTAGAATATATATAAAAAAGCCTACAAATTATTACATAAAAAGTTTCACCGCAACACATCAGCGTATTGTTAATTATGATTCCAAGATTTGTTCAATTTGAGAGACTATACTGGTTTCTAGTCTACTTCTGGCATAATTTTTATATTCTTATAGGGAAATGTAGCTTGGACCAAATTTGAACCAAAAACTTTTTCTCTCCAATAACTAACTATTCTAATATATTAGTTATCATAAAATTCATAAACATATATCTATGGTTCTCATAGTGCAACAATAACGCATCCATTTATTATGTCATATACCTAAATTTGAGACTCTACTAGATTAACTTGAAAAATATTTGATGTTCTAATTATAATTAATTACCATTATCATTTTCTTTCATGGCAGATGACTCATAACCAACCTAACCATCCAATATTGGTCAGTTAATGGCTAACCATTAATTTTAGCTAGAAGATAAACAATCACCATATGGCAGGCAATTAGCAAGGCTGGAGAATCCTTTTTTCCTTCTTTAATGGTTTTTCCCCTTTTTTATGAAGTGCTAGTGAAGAGACTTTTGATTTGCAATGGACTATTTAAAGACCTTTTTTTTTTATTAATAATATAAGTATTAAGTTGACTAAAAATATAGAATCAGCAATTAACATTTTATTAAGTTTACAAATTTTTTATTTGTTTAAGATTCATGACACATCTTTAGATATTTTGAATAGGAAGAAGATGGTTTAATGTGTGGCTTTATTAAATGTTTCATTTCTACCAATGCACGAATGTACTGTGCACTACCATTTAACTGTGATTTGTTTGTATCAATCCAGTGGCTTTGTTGTTGGATCAGATAATAGAAATTTATTTGGAACCTTGCATGAAGCACATTGCTTGTGTCACTTTTTAAAAATATATATTTTGAAGGCTTCATAATTAAACATTGTGAAAGGGGTATCAATTTGAATATATATTCAACGGTAAGTTACATTTTGAGTTAGTAGCAGTCTTGTATCCATAATAGTTTTTTATATATATGCTGTGAGGCAACTTATCTTCTGAATAGTAGTAAAAAAAAAAAAAGTTTTCAAGATCATTAGCCACTATATCGTATCGTATTGGATTTGGAGACATTAGTAATATTTAATTGTATATTATGAAGTTTGGTTTGAGCATTTTCCTCTCCAAACAACATGGTGGTTTCACTAAATAAATTGTTTTTATTTCAGCTTCCCAAATTGTAGTAGCTGTTTCTAATCATTCAGTATAATAATAAAAAATACCTATATATATATATGTTATCTGCTTAAATGCAAGCAGAGTGACCAGGTGTGATTAATCGTTTACTATTATGGTTAATAGACTGTTATTATTAAAATAAAAGTGCAAAAAAGATCTCTCCAGAATTCTTCCTAAAATTGGTTTTCATTTATTTTGAATATGCTTAGTGAAGATCAATAACTGAAGCAATGCATGTGGATCCTAAGTCGTTCGGTAATAAAAATATTAATATATATATATGTTATAAATATTTTTTACAAAAATTTTGCCCAGGGGCCCAAGGTGAAGATCTAAGTATAGGATAATTAGTATTGTTTTTATTTCTAATAATTGATCGTTTTTTCCTCCGTTAGTTTTTCTTCCTTTTTTATATGAAACGTTTAACTACCGGTCTTTTTTAAAAAACAACAACAAAACAAACAAACATGAGGGAAAGAGAGTAATCATACATAACCTTGTCTAACCTCTCTGGAACTGTTCTTGATCAAATTGCTCTTTATTTTTTCATCTATATATATAGCATATGAAAGAAAATGTTAAGTTTTTTTTCATCCCTCTGTATGTCTCTCTCTTTTTTTTACTCATTGGACGAAATCATTTCTGTAAATATAATGGGTCTTATCTCCCCTGCCAGATGTTAAAGGTGCCCAATATAGTGACATGCACCCTTGTGTAAAGAACACCAACTAATATTTAGGTTAATAGATTTGCTCAGTGGGAAATCCAGAGTGATAGAGTATCTTAGGGACTCAATATTTTGTTTTTGTGTTAGAACAATTGTTTGTTGAAGATAATTTGATGGCCTATAAATAAAATTAATCATCAGATTAGGCAAGACAAATTTTGGATTTTAAAAAGCCGGTCTACTACTTTTTGCTGATAGGCTAATCTGTATTTGCCTCAGATTAAAAACATACATCTTAAAATTTGCAATATATTTGCGTGGGTTTTTTTTTTTTAATTTTTATTTTACTTCGTTCAAAACTAAGTGGATATATTATTATTATGCCCTTACATTATAATAACATTTTCAAAGTGAATCATTTTTTTACATTTTAAAAGTTTCCCCTCTCGTCTTCTGCATTTTTTAAAAAATAAAAATTAAAAATTTGTATATTTTAAATATATATAATTTTCAGTTCATGTGTTTGTTTTTAAAAATTATTGTGAATGTATCATTAATAAATGTAAAAAAAAAATAAACTGTTTTATAATGAGAAATAAAATCAAACCGTTTATTACTCCGGAGTTTATGAGAAGTACGGAAGAGATAAAAGTAGAACCACGATCTATGACTCTGAAGAACCCGCTATTTTATTAAATCGTATAAATAATGATGTGATTTTAAACAACAAAAGTTGTTTGAGTTTATAATATAGATCTAAATATTGAGTTTTAAGGTAAATTATTTTAAGGATGGGCAAGTAATGGTAGATCACACAAGTTGATGATCAGAAATCTCTTCAATTTCTTTTTTAATTGCTAAAAATGCATAATGTTTAAGTACAATTATAAGCAAATATTAATATACAATTTCTAAACTCTCTCAGACATTATCCTATTACTACTAATTTACATTCATATTATAAACAAATTTACATGAATTACTCAAGTACATGCCTAACTATAAATAGCAGCTATGAGTTAATATGTATCGAATTAGAAATTGTAATGATATATGCACTATATACAATCATCAAACATCTGAATATTGTACCTACAAAGGATAATGGTCAGTAACAAGAAGGATGACTTTATTCAATTAATTGTTTTGATAGTATTTACAAGCAAAAAATCTAACAGTAGACTTGACCTAATAAGAAAATGATATAAAAGGACAACTTAATATCCACCAGATTTTTCATGAGCTGAACAAAAGAAAAATAAGATGTTTGTGGCATTTGTTATTTGTAAGCTTTTAGCTAATTTATCTAACCATTCAATATTGTTTGATCAATGGTTATCTCTAGCTCTTCTTAGCGGGAAGATAAAGTAAATAGAAAACAATTTAAACTGTTACAGAACCAGCAAATAGAATGCTTATTGAGTAATCTATTACTGTTACTCTCTAAGAAGCTGTTAAAGAGAACTCGACCTCCACAGTAGTCTATTTAAAAGCTATTTTTATCTATTGTACATTACATTGTGAATTTAAAATAATATATATAATAGTAGAAATCTTTAGCACTACTCTAACAGTCATACACACAGAATTTTACAACTATTGTAAATAAAAATAATAATAATAATGTCTGAAAATTTCAAAGAAACTTAGAACGTTTGGCATAACTATCAATCTCTGTAGAGTTCTTCATCCATAATTGTAGTCATTTGGTTCCAAATCTTTACACATATGAATTGGCAGATAGTGCAATATACATAGTATTTTTGCCCAAGTTAGCAATGTACATGTATACAAGGATTTGCCATAGCAACCATCACAATTCATATCCACTGTTTTGATTTACAATTGATTATTCACTACAATAATCTTTAAAAATAATATTGATATTTTTGTGTGTGTGTGAAAAACAACTGCCATTGGGCATTTTGTAAGATTGATAATGTCATAGAATAGTGATTTTATTAAAGCTACATCAACCGAAAATAAAATATTGACATTGGTACTAAAAATGTACAATCTGCTACAGATTTAATCATTATACAATTACCAATATTATAGAATTAAAATATGTTTATTATTAGTCTCCTATATGATTTTTATCCAGTATCCTTGCAAGGAAATCAATGTTTTTATTTATGACCAAGAAGATTTTCATCATTAAGAACTACAAAACCAAAAAAAAAAAATGCCAATTTCATTCAATACACTAAACATCATATGATCATCATTTCTTATGCTTGCTCAAGCTGTTAAAACACCACTGTATGGAGGAGAGTTTTGCCTGTTTTCATTCAATACAAAAATATAGTTTGATCATATATAACAACAAAATGGATTAATATTCCATTTTAAAATATTTACGTCAGATAAAATGTATTAATTCAACCATTTTTATGGATTGAAATTCTTATGAATATTATTTTGTTTGTGGCAAAAAATATGTTAATTGTAAATTATTTTAAGGGGTAAAAAGAGTAAAAAATATTTTGTGCTTTTTGCTGTTAATAATTCAGGTTATGTGATCAAAGATTATTAAACATAAATTAAAAATATCATTTATTTGCTCAATTTTAAATATTATTTGTTTGTGATATCCAAGATAATGATGACTTATCATAAACAAAAAATATATACCTTTACAGTATTGGCAAATTTTAAAAAAAGGTTTAATCATTTACATGATTAAAACTTCAGGAACCAACTGATAATGCTGTTTGTTTTTTTTAAATAAAAATAAATAATAATAATAATAATAGCAGTGCAAAAAAATCAAAAGTTTTATTGGTTAGATATTATACAAATAAAAAACTTTAATAATAGAAAAAATAAGTACATCAAAAAATAAATTTTAATATACATTGTGGTTAATTTGTTTTATTTTAATTTAACAAATCGATTTACTAAATATTTATTCTCTTGCTATAAAAGAAACAAAATGGTGGAATGTTAGTGAAAAAAAATCTTTTTTTTTTTTTTTTAAATTACAGCTACAGAAATGTTTTATACATTATATTTCCCCACAAATTAGTATTTTTTTAATTAACACTTTTTTCGATTTAAGCTTGATTTTTTTTTTAATCAAATTTTTATATATTTGAATTTAATGTAATGAATTAGTTTATTTTCCTATAGGAATTCATTATAATTCTTTATTTTTTATTTTACAATATACTTTGGAGAATCAATTGTCAGGCATTAACTGGCATAAAAGTGCATATACATAGCATACATCTTTTGGAATTGATTTTTATCATCTTGTTTACTCGAAACATTCTGCTCTAAGAATTTAGGATTATTTGTATATTTAATGAACTACTTACTGTTAAATGAAATAAAAAGTAAATTAAGTGTATTTAATGTATAAGTATATAATTATGATACGCTTTTGTTTAAAAATGTATTAAGACATCATGAAAAGTAATTTAAACAAAATGAAATAATTATTTATGAAAAAGTCAGTTCAATAATAAAGAACATGACCGACATACTCAAGTATAAATTAATTGGTGCATAAATCAGTGTGCTCTCTCTTGTACTTTTTAAAAAAAAAAAAAACAGTTTTTATTTTATTACATAAAAGAAATATTTCATGGCTTCTCTTTGACTTAGCAGAATCATCCTTGACATTTTAAATTGAATTTTTGTTAAATAATTCATACAACAATATAGTGAGTGTATATTAAAAAAGTGTTTTCATTATGATAATAATATAAAATCAAGTACATGAGATGAGGAATGACCAACTATGAGATGTTTGATGATGATGCTTATACTAGTATCATGTGGGTAATTTTGAAAATTCAAGTTTGTATTTTACATATTATTTAATATTTTATTTCAAGCTATAGGTTACAGAAATCATGGATGGTGAGACTGTGATACATGAAGTACTATTGAATAAATATGTCTTGATTTTGCTGACTGTAAATGAAGTGTAATATAAGTTTACATATAATGCACTTCCTCAGATTGATAAATATTATTATATACTTAAGTATAATTGTATTACTAAAAGAATATGGTCTTTAGAGTGAAACAACCAAATTTTATTATATTTCATTTGATATTTCTAAAAATTAATTTTTCATAAGATCTAAGTAAAGGAAATAATGCTTATATTGAAATTATTAATTTAATTAAAAGTTATACTGTTCTACCACACTGATAAAGACAAAGATAGTTCAGTAATACATTTCATTATAAATAAAAGTGGAAAAACAATGTTGTGAAGATTGATAATGTATCAGGCAGAGTGACAAGATTAGTTATTCAACTTAATAGCAGATACCAAATGCAGATAATTCAGGTTTATACCCAACAAGTTCTCATAGTAATTAAGTGGTAGAGGATTTTTATATTGATACACAAAAGGCTTTTGATCAGACCAAACAACATTTTAAAATTGTTATGGGAAACATTAATGCTAGATTTTGTAAACAATTGAAAGATGAATGTGCTGCAGGTAAAAATCGTTATAATGATAAAAATGAGAGAGGTCATAGACTTGTGAAGTTTTCAGAAAAAGAAAATCTTTATATTATGATTTCTTTTATTGAGAAAAATGTTAAATGGACACAGGAAGCATCCAAATAAAGGTATAGCAGGACTGGATTATATTTTGACTAACAAAAAATGTGTTTCACGACTGTAATGTCCTTAGTAAATTCAACACCAGAAGTGATCATGTTAATGCATAACTAGAGACACAAAAATAATTAAGAAAAACAATATTGACAGTTGATATTCCTAATCTTCAGAAACATTTCAATGAATTTAAATGAGAACATGCAAAATCGTTTTCAAATATTAACAGATTTTGAACATACTTCAGATTTGAATGAAATCATTAGGAAAAAATTGATACACTTTTAAAAGCTACAATAAAAATAGCTGGTACAAAAATGGAGCAATTTACCAGTAAAATGTCTACTGAGACAAGACAGTTTATGAAGAAAAGAAGGAATATGAAAATATGTAAAAGTAATGGATTAAGAAGGATTGAATATCTAAAATTTTGTAAAGTGGTGTGTAAAAGAGTTGATAATAATATAAGAAAGTATAATCGTGAACTATCAAGAAAAACTATAGATGAGAATAAATATCTCAAGAGTTTAAAGCAATATCTTAGTATTGGTAGGAAACTTATTTCTGCAATAAAAATAAAGATGGTATTTTCACTAAAAAGAAAGATGATATCATGAAATGTGTAAAAGACTTCTATCAAGAATTATATAGCAACAAAGAACAAAAGAAAAGTATCTCCTACAAATACTATATATTCTAAATTGCTCAGGATTTTAAATGAAGAAGTGAGATATGCAATTAAATTTATCAAGAAGAGAAAAGAACCAGTTAATGATGGAATTATAATTGATATCTTAAAAAAAAAAAAAAAACAGGTGAAGAAATAGAATTTTTTTGGGCAAAGTGTATTTACCAAATGTCTAAATGATAAAGATGCACCAGATGATTTGAAGAATGCTGTATTAATATTAATATTTAAAAAAGATAATAAAGTAAATATTAGAAATTACATATCTATCAGCATTTATCAGTTCTATATAAATTTTTTACCCAAAATAATTACAACTCGTCTACAGCAAACTTTGGATTTCAACCAACCAAAAGAACAAACTGGATTTAAATGTGGTTTTAGTATAGTGCATCATATTCAAGTATGAAGTTATAGAAAGGATCCATGAATATAAGTTCCCATTATGCTTTGGATTTGTAGATTATGACAAGGTATTTGTTTTCTATAAACATTTCTTCAGTGATTAAAACATTGGATCATCGAGGATGGACTTAGAATATTGTAATGCTCAGAAGAATATTTATAAAAATGTTGCAGCAACAATTAGATTGCATAATAATACTAAAAAGATTAACATATCTCCAATATCTTTTACAGCAGTGTTGCAAGAAGTATTTTGTGAATTTTGCAGACAATTTAATTGTTTTGAAAATAATGCTTCAGAGCTTCAGATGTTGCAAGAGTTATCAGATCAAAATAAGAATATAGCATTAAATGTAAATGCTAAAAAAGAATAAACTAATGTTCAATGGATTTTCTATAAAGAAGAAAATATAAATTGATAAAGATGAGTTTGAAGTTAACCCTACAAACACCTTGGTCTGATAATTACTACATATGGAAACATAATTGATTAAATTAATCATAGAATTAAACTTGTTGGAATGCTTTTGGTAGAAATAACTTAATATTAAAAGTAAATATGTGTATATGTTTGAAATGGTAGGTTTTTAAAAAATTTGTTTTACCAGTTTTTACTTAGGATCTAAGACTTGGTTAGGTCACTCAATGAAGCATGGAGAGAGCATAACAGGAGTGACAAGAAGAGGTTGAAAACAAAATACATGAATGAGAGAAAAAACAGGTGTTTAATAACATCATTGAAAGAATTAGAGATGATAATAGATGTATAGTTGAAATCTTAAACTAGATTCCAAGAGATTTTTAAAAAACATAGAAAGAGACCACATGTGAAATGGATGAATTAAAATGTGCTGGGGTGATATGGAGAAAAGAGGCTAGAGATCAGGGAAGATTGATTGAACTTGGTAGGACTTTCATCCTGCAATGGATAGATAATGATTGAAAATGATGATGATGAATGATAGAACAAATTGGTGTCACTGACAACATTGAAAGCATTAAGAGTCTGAAATGGAGTTGGGCTGAACATATTACCAAAAAAGACGATAATAAATGAGTAACTGAAACTAAAGTTTTAAATTGGATACCTAGAAATTGTAAAGACCTAGAAAAGAGACCATGTGAGATGGATGGATGAAATATGAAAGTTTACTAGTGTGTTGTGGAGAAGAGAAACTAGAGATCGGAATAACTGGATTAGGGCTTGGAAAGACTATCATCGTGCATTGAATCGATAATGATTGAAAATAACGATGATTATGTAACCTTTGGGCAGGGAATTTAACACATACACGTTTTAGCAGGTGCTAAGATCTAAAGGTTATGTATATTTTTTTTACGGATATCCATTTTTTAAATTCATGTTTAAATGTAATTATAAAAAGAAAAATAATTATTAGATGCACTTTTCAGTTTGTGCGTATAAACATATTTTTGAAATCACGCTGGGAAAAATTAATTATTAAAAAAAAATTTGGATTGAATAATAATTTTAATTTCATCAACTAATAGTATTGAATTTAGTCTTTAACAACTGAATATGTTATTTGTATCTTTAAGCCTTTAAAATGATTTAAAAATCAATTTTTTTTTAATATTTCCTCTTTTTTTAAAGTTAAAAAAATAAAATGTCTCTATTATTTAGCTGATTTACCATTAATGTGTTTTTTCTTCTGATTTTTTTTTCTTCTCCCTTGCCTGAAAGTGAATGTCTTGAAGCACTAGAAATCTCTCCATTTAAAATGTAATGGTCAGCGTCTAAAAATAGACAGCAGTGCATTGTCTTCAACTTATAATTTCATTGGACGAGAAGGAGACCTGCTGCTGAGACCACAAGATCTTTTGCTTTCAGAGAACTGTAAAAAGCAAGGAAATATTGTTGAGTCAAGAATAGAGCAGAAATGATCACAGCATTCTTTAACTTTTCTGCATCGACTGATATCTTTCAGGGAGTGCATGCAAGAAGAAATCCGCTTTCGTCCATTGATTACAACCTTCTTTCTTCAATGTTAAAAAGTTAGTACTAAATTGTATTCTTCGGGCATTCTTGTTTCAGACACATCATTTTCTTGATTCATTAATTCCAGTTAATAATTGTTAGCTGCAGTCAGGCATTAAAATAGTATTCCACTTTATATGGGAAAGTTATAGGGGGAGTTAAAAGTGCTAATTAAACAGTTCGTTTTTTTTTTCACTTTTCGTATAAAGTATTAAAAGAATTTTTTTTTTTTTTTTAATGATAGAATAACGAAATGATAATAATAAAGTTATTCTAAAGTGCCTGAAGAGGCCAGCACAGATTGAACCCTCTGATCTAGAGGAAAAATAGACAACCATAAAGGTAAAAAAAAAAACTGGACTTTTGTTACACAATACAAACGTAAAAAAAGATTTTAAAAATAACATTATATTAATTCGAATAATGTTTATCAATTCTCAAAAGAGATACAAATGTCCTCATATGTATATTCATTTGTTTAATATTGTTATTTTCATTCACACCTGAAAGAAATGCGAGAATTTAAAAAGAAAATAGATGTCAATCTTTTGATGATTGAAGTAGTCACTGGAAATCACTATGTGCATTTTTAAATTGTGTTTATGACAAAGCAAGCGCAACTCTCTACTCCGGTATCGTCTATACTCTATAGTGATCTTAAGTAACCAGAGATCGTCATATGTTAATTAAATTTTCCATCCTCAGACTGATTTCTTGTTTTTCTCCTTCCCCGATAAGATTTTAGGTTCAAAATTAGAAATTATGCATTCAACAACCACATTTAACTATTATAGATGGCGCTAGAATAAACTGTTTTTATATTATCATATATAATATGAGTCAGATTGGGAAATGGGATACTGTTATGAAAATATCATGAGCTAATGATGCGACTTGCTATTTGTAATCATTTCTATAAACAGACATTTTAATACAAAACAAATCTCATGTGCCATCCAGTTATAAATAAATATATACCATCAGTAGTTTTTATTAAATATATAAATGACCACAGTTTAAATTTATTTCTATTGAGGAAGAGACCATTGAGTAACAGCAGTGATCAAAATAGTCTAATTTATTAGAACACTATAAATTCAATATTCATAAATCTAATGTGCACTAATCTGATTCTCATGCTAGTGCTATCATTGGTTAAAACAGCAATTAAAGGAGAAAGAGGAGACTAATAACACCTGAAACATGTGTTATATATTAAACGGTGTGTTATTATTATTAAGCTTAATATATTTGGAGAAATTTAAATAAAGTTTGAATTTTTTCTTAAAATATTTAACTGTTAAACTAGATGGTGGAAATAGTCTAACTATAATTACAAGTAATATGTCATCACAACTTTCAGTCAACACTATATAAAAGACCAGTAAATGCTTAAATTATCTTCAAAAAGTCGTCTGTATATACTTTTTTGCATGTATTACATGAAATTTATATCAGTCAAGAAGAGAAAACAAAACTTTCTATTTATTTAAAATAATTGATAACTTATTTTTAATATTCAGCTTAATAAACCTGCATAGTTTGTTACAGTGCTAAAGTGACCAATTGGTGCATAGGATCCATGGATATGATGATGCTCTGTTACTTTTAGTCCTTAATTCTTTTTTATGAATTCTAAGCATTTGGTTATTACTATTTTTTTATAAATTAGTGAACACTTGTAGATCTTTAATGTGAAGAATTATTACATGAAAGAAATAACTTTGTAACTTTAATATTATCAATTGCATTTGAAGCAAGTTGAAACGATTCTTAATATTAAAATAAATGTTTTGCTAATGATTTAGAACTGATTACTTATTTTATTCATAATATCTAATGAATGTTTTTTTTTTTGTTACTAAGATAAAAATATCCATGGACTCATCTCCCTTTTAGGGGAAGGGTACAAAATCTTTCTCTTAGCAATCAATACATGAACAATCATCTGAATCAATCCAGTTTAACTTGGGAATTTATTATTTAATTGTACATAGCTAAATGCCTATTTACTTAATACATTGAATGATGAACTGGGTTGGCTATGGACTGGCTACTGAATTCAGATTATGGATATAGAAGATGTATATGCAAACCCTTCAATTCTATAATTATATTTTTTACAAACCAGTAGCTGCTTTTAAAGCTAATTAAAATATATTTTACCTTAAATTCAACTTTAGATAAGGTGCACAAATTGATAGAAAACAAATTAAGAATTAAACATATCTATATAATAAACAAGTTGATTAATCAAATCATATGTAAGCATGTAAATAAATGAATAGCTAGTCAACCCATGCCAATATATGGAGAAAATCAATAACCCTTTCTTCACTAGATTTTATCAGTGATCCTGGAAATTAACATTAGAAATATGTGATTCTATTCAAGAGAGAGAAAAAGAAAGAAAATTAATAAATAAATGAAAGCCTGGAAAATGCTGATTTACATATATATTACAAAGAATATGCCAAGCATTGTATTCCTTGAAGCTAATGATTAAATATTATAGTATTTTATCGTTATATATAATGATGAAGTGTTTTCTGCTTTTATCCGTGCATTGATTGATATGGATGATTTACACAGTTGTATATGGTTTGAGCAACCAATTTTTTATGTATATTTAAACATGTTTTGACATAAGTTTTAGATATAAAATTATATCAGAGTTTTGTGTTTAGCAAAGACATGTATATAAAGGGGCATTTTTTGAACCTTTTTTTTTTTCCTTATTAAAAAAAGGATAATCTAAAATGCAGGTAGTGCATATTAAAACCTTTTATAGATAAGTATATATAATGCATACGTATATGTGTGCGTGCAAATATTTTTAGCCTTGCTTTATGTGCTAAACTTTTTGTCATGATGCCTAATCATCGAGGGGAGGGGATTAAAATGCCTCGGGCCCCAAACATTGTTCAGATCATCCCTGATTAAATAGAATGAAGACAAAAAAGTATATGTAATTGATATAATTTTAAATAAAATTCATTATTCTTCAGCATCCTATTATTCATATCTAATATGAAAAGCTCAATGAAAATAAATAAAATAAATGCCTATTTGAAAGTAAGTTTTAAATGTTAGCTTTATGAAAAACGTAACTTCTTTTTTTTTCCTATTTATTTAAAATGATATTGCATAGTCCTGTTTTTCTTTGAATAAAACTAACTTCTTTATTAAAAAATATAATTCTATTTTTAAAGTAAATATTCCACACCTAATTTAAAATCATTACAATCTTTGTCTTTATTTGTTTCAAATCTATCATTCATAATGACATCTATTATTATATTTTCAGCCATTTCCAGGTTTTTAGTCTGACAATTGTTTATCAAGTGAAATGTATTATTATTATTACTTTTTAGCTAATGATGAAATGCAAATCTATTGTCTGAAATGTGCATTAATAAATATTAGTTTACAAAAGAACAGACATTCACATTATGCACCCATACTGGATTCTACTGGATAGAAAACAAACAAATAAAAACACACACAACAGAAGCTTTTAAAACATTAATAAAAGATGAGTTTCCAGTTAGAAAAATTAACAGAATGTTTTCATCAAAAATTTAATAAATTTACAAACAACAATAGATTATTTAAATATATATTTTAATTACATAATTCTTTATAAATACTTTAAAATTACATTTGCTGTAGGTTTTTAAAGAGTTTCATATTATATAACACCTAACAACACATTATGTATATATATATTAATTATGGAAGCTAATAAGAACACAGTATCTAAAGGATTATAAAAATGTCTCTATTCCATGATTAATCCAGACATTGTGATGAGTTTAATCGATCAAATCCTCTTAAGTTTCAAAGAAATTAAAAGATGATTTTTCTTGACAAAAGCCAATAGAAATTGATTAGTAAACAATATTTTAATATTATTGTATAATTGTCAATACAAATCAGATAAGTAATTTGATTCCAACAGTGAAATTAAGAATTTGTGATCAAATAAATGTTTATATCTGTCAACAAAATTGTTATATATATATATATATATTTAGTCCATATAATAAAATAATCGTAGTGTTCCATGGTGTAAGAGCATTCTAATGGAGATTGAGCATTTAACAATTCTATTCAATCAGCCACTGAGAGTTTTTGTGTTATTCATTTGAAAATTGATCCTGAATCTGAAATTGTTAGCTCAGAATCCATCACTTTACCACTGTATTAAACTGCAAGTGTTATTATCCATATATTCCAAGCAAATAGTCATTGAAGTATCATATTAATCTATGGTTGTACACTGATACTATAAATAGATTCATAAATCAATATATGTCTCTAAGTAAATGAGAATTAATTTGATTGAAAATCTTGAATAAGTAGCTCTATACCTTATTTTAATATAATAATTGTGACTTCAAATAATATAGGCTTTATTATTATATTATTTATAATTTTATCAAAAAACAATTAAAGCACATACATTAACAACCAAATTCTTTATATTTTTGAACACTCATATATGTCTTGATTTGAATATTTTTACAGATAAAAAATGATTGTTTATAATTTATGATAGGAAACTCCTTGCATACAATTTAAAACTATCTTAACTAGGATTGGCAAATACCCAAAAGAAATATTGGTTTGTGTTCTGTATTTATTCTTTTATAGCTCTTAGATTGGCTTAAAAATTGTCAATCACATTGCATTAAGGCTAACAAATCAAATAGTTTTACAGAAAACAAATTAAATATTTTTGTGCGATTGAAAGTATTCACATTTATAAAAGAATAGTGTAGAATCTAAAGATTAATTCTAATCTACAATGTTTGAATTTCTGTTAAATTACAATTTTATTATTGACAAACAATAAATACATATTTTAAAAAGTGTGAACAACAATTTAATTGTATTCTATTCACATTTCTGCTCACATAAATGTCATAGATCTTTGAAAATTAAAGCTTTATAATGTATGTATTTTTAGGTCATCATAGTGTAGGATAAATATATACAAAGACTACAATATCTATAGTGCACTCATTTATAAAAATAAAAAAAATGGAATTATCAGAGCATATGCTGTATCAATACCTATAATGTGTATCAAGTCATGACTACATAGAGCATATAAAAAGCAAAGAGCTTGCAATTATATGTAGACTGAGTGTGTTTCTTTCCAAAAATAAATGACAACTAAAAAGTGACTTTGAAATATCCAAAGCATCTGTCGTTTTATGTGAAATGTGGGCACATTTTTGTGAAAAAGTTGAATTGTTTAAAAAAATGATCTATTTTATCTATTGGCTGAATGAATATTTCTCAACAGTACAAAACAAAAACTTTATAATTTTATTCATCAACAAATAAGTTGGTTTATGATGTAAACTTTCAGAAAAAATTTTACAGAGAAAGAAAAAAATAGTGAAATTGTCTTATTTAAATAATTTTCTGAATACTAAAGTATAGATAATTTAATTTGTAATTTCATCCTTATATAAGCTCCGACTCTGCTAAATTAGAAAAAGAAAAGGCAGCCCATTGAAGATTAGGCTTATTCATTTATAAATATAATACTTACTGAGTGATTTTTTTTATTTTTGTAAATGTGTGTATAAATTTATTTATTTATTGAAAAGTTATTTTTGAAATTTTGTTTGAATATATTCAATTCTTTTTATGCATAGTTTTTTTTTTTTTTGCCTTCTGTTTTTTTTTTTAAATTATGTTTAAAAATTAAAAATAATTAAATGTTTGTTTGCTCAAGAGTTAATGTGATGTTCAAGCACCAGACATGACAGGCTAAGATTCAATTCAAGAATCTTTAGCTCTCAAGTCTATCATTCTACCATTGCATCAAATCACTCAGGGAAAATGGGTTAAATTTTTTCAAAAAAAATCTTTTTAATCTTTTTTTGGAAGGGAACATTACACGAAAACTCATTAAAATATTGCTTTACATTTTTGCTTATATATCAAAAGTGAATAATCTTAGTAGAAAATTGATTTGTAAAAAAAAAAAAAAAGCATTGTTTTAACAACTTAGTTTTTTGTGATTCTGTTGAAATTAATGATATGCACTTTTACTGTAATTTATCAGCATTGTGTATTCTGTAAGAGCATCATCAGGTAATGAAATTAATAGCTTCAAAATAATAACTTTTGACCTCAAGATCTATACTTGTGAGATAGTGGTAACCTTACTTAGTGCCTATCAATTCTAATATTATTTTTTAAATATAAAGAGATTGATATAAGATAAAGATGTTTTATATTTATTTTATTAAATGAGTGCTCTTTAGATAAAAATTGAGCTAGCCCCGAGGATAGAAAGATTTCTTACATCAGTTTGTTGACATGGCAGAACTTGTAAATATCAAAATGCACTTATCAAAACTTTAAATAAGATTGATGAAATATGTTATAAAATTTGAAATAAAAATTGATGTCTAAATATAAAGCTAAGATGATAAAAGATTAAGAATGGAAGTTGAAAAGCAATTTAGGAGTAGGTAATGCTTGCTTTTAATTATTTAAGAAATTAGCTATATAATGATAAATTATTAAATTGGTTCTAATAAGAAAAAGAGGTTATTTTATGGACCAATAAAATTAGACTTATGAGATTTGTTAAGTATTTTGTTTGCTTAATAATTTTATATAAAGCAGAAATTTAGATAATTAGAAATTGAAAACTTTTGAAATAGAGATTTTGAGAGGTATGAATGAAGTAATTTGAAAGAATACATAGAAAATGAAGAGAGATTGTTCATTCAGTAACTTTTGAAATCGAAAAGAAATTGGATTAGCTATAAACATGAATTACATATTTTGGTGAATATGAAAAAAGAGAAATGAAAAACAAAAAGAATCTTAAGAAGTTTGTGGCTTTAGTATTTGAAGGATAAAATAATTGACAGAAAGAGTTAGTGACGTTTGCTGAATTTATGAGTAACATCATTTTAGTAGCTAATTAATGATCATCAAAAGTATGTTTAAATGTTTTAGGAAATGTCTTTCATGAAACTTCAAGTACTGAAATAATTTGACATAATAAATATAAGCTGCCACTACAGAGGACAAGAAGATATATTTTTTGTATTATAATGTGTATCACTTGTATGAGATAAAGTATATGGCTGAAGGAGCCTTGAAAGTCTGTTTTCACCCTTATATTACATCTAGATTCCAGGTATATAAAGTATACTTGTACGTAAAATATAATGTTTATTTGTAAATGATTACCAACTTTACTTATGTAATTGTAAATTCAACTTTTGAGTTCTTGCTATGAATATGAGGCTATAATTAGTTCTCAAAAGTCTAAGCTTGATTCAAAACCGATTTACGATAATACACTTTTCTTACAATAGCACCTAAGCACTCAAAAGTTTAATTTATAATATTTATTGAAAAAATAAAATTGTTTTTCATAACAAAAGAAAATTGTTAAATTGATTGTAAATAAAAAGTAATACAACTAACTATTGTCTATATATATATATCGACGAATTACATCACTGTCTTACTTACTTAAAGTTTGGAAAATAGATATCGCTCTGTGATTGGTTTCAGTAATTAAAGTATACTCACATAGTATATATCTTGCTAGTATGCATATTCAGTTGATAAAAATATTTTTTGCAAAAGGTATTCATGAAAAGTATTTTTTGTTTACATTGAAAAATTTTGGTCACTTGATACTATACTTAATATTTTGTTATTGATAAGAAATTGGCAAAGAGATACACACATCTTTAAGACTTAGATGGTGCAGTTTTTAAGAGATTGGGATAAATGTCATCAATGATATTAAAGATTTTAAATGGTGTGAATATAGTATACAAAACATTTTCTAATTTTAATCATTATTTCAGAAATAGATTTTTTTCTTTTTTTGTTATCTAGAGATATATAAATTATAGTTAAGGTCATTCTCCCTCATTTCATTTTTTAACAGTTCTTTTTCAAAACAAATAATAATCCATAATTTCCTTTGGAGATTAGTTGTTGTTATAGCAATATACATACATGGCAGACATATTAGTTTCAAAATCTACAATTGATTTCATATGCATGTAACAGAAATTGAATATTATTATTTTAAAAACTCTTGATTCTAGACCCTTTTTGGATTAGGAGTTTTATGATTTGTATATCTGTTGTTTTAAAAAGATTTTTTAATTAAAGAGAAATTCAATTTAAATAGTATTAATTGAATAACATTAAACATAACTTATTAGTGTTATATTGATGAATGTTGTTTAAAAAAGATTTCGTAAAAGATAAATTTATTGCCTTTACTTATTTACTTTACATATATGATCTAAATTATAATAAAAATTGTACATTTTATCATAAACTTGATTGTATATTAAACAATTTAGCATTATTGTTTTTATATTGATATTTCTTTTGAGAATAAATATTTATTGCAGAATTCCAAACTTCTTACTTTTTTTAAATTTTGTACATAGTTGACAAACAATTGATTTTTTTAACTATTTCAACTTTTTCACAAATGAGTTTAGTTAGGTTATGTTTTTGATGTATCATAATGACCGATGTAGAGATGATTGGATAACAGAAAGTTATCATTTTTGGTAATTGTTTCGAAGATAAATATTTGGCATAATATTTTGTATACAAGTGAGGAACTCTGTATAATATAAATATTCCCATAGCATACAAATATGATTTGTCATTATTTTTTAACAATTCACCTTTTTTATATGAGCACATTATATTTTTTTACTGTGCCATAATGATTAACCCAACAATATTCAAATTAGAAGTTTTTTAATTTAAGAGTTTTGAAATAATTGAAATCAATCTGTATATGTTTATTATATGGTAAATATAAATTTTAAGCTGAAAACAAAAATGAATACTATTGTGATATGTTCAAAGTTCAGTTAGACTAAAATGTCAACAGGTAAAAAAATTATAAAAGATAAAAGTATGAGCATAATTCTATAAATGTATTATTTTTGATAAGTAAAAATTTACTACATTAGATTATTTTTCTAATTCTGAATATATTGCTTCTCCTTTTTCCATCCAATTGTAGTGCAGTACTCATTAATATAAATACATACTTCTTTTCATTCTTTCCTAAACTTATTTTATTATTGAATTAAATCATGTAAAAAGCAAAAATTTAATATAAACCAAATATGTTATCTATTATTTCTTGTGCATTGGCATTTAATTTGTGTATTTGTATTACATTTTTTTGATGTGTTTTATATGTAAATATTTTTATTTTTCAGACAAATATTTTTGAAATATTGTTAGCCTTCAAAAAGATTATATTAAATAATCAAAATGTCATTGCATGAGGAAATAATATATAACATATTTTGTTTTTATTAAATATATTTTGATTTTTGCTTGATTTACTTTAGTAATGAAACAAGTTTAAAAAGAATCAAAAGGAATGTGAATATGTATTAATATCTTATTTTATTAATTTTGTAAAAAATAAAATAATTTAACATTTATTTTTTTATCTATTTGAAGTCTGATAGCAAATAGAAATAATCAATTGTTGTTGCGTTATCATACTGAAATACACTTGTTTATACAAATGTATAAACCTATTTTTATTTTACTTAATTAAAATTTCAAAAATAATATAACGGTGTATTGCACAGGAATTCATAAGCAGTTAATGCATTGTAGGTTAAGATTCAGAGACCTTGAGTTTCATTGTATGTTATCTTACCACTTTCCAAACTATGTATGGTCATAGAAGTGGGTTAAGATTCAGAGACCTTGAGTTCCATTGTATGTTACCATACCATTTTCCAAAATATGTATGGTCATAGAAGTGGGTTATGATTCAGAGACCTTGAGTTTCATTGTATGTAACCTTACCACTTTCCAAACTATGTATGGTCATGGAGGTGGGTTAAGATTCAGAGACCTTGAGTTCCATTGTATGTTACCTTACCACTTTCCAAACTATGTATGGTCATAGAAGTGGGTTAAGATTCAGAGACCTTGAGTTCCATTGTATGTTACCATACCATTTTCCAAATTATGTATGGTCATAGAAGTGGGTTATGATTCAGAGACCTTGAGTTTAATTGTATGTAACCTTACCACTTTCCAAACTATGTATGGTCATGGAGGTGGGTTAAGATTCAGAGACCTTGAGTTCCATTGTATGTTACCTTACCACTTTCCAAATTATGTATGGTCATAGAGTTGGGTTCCATTGTATGTTACCTATCACTTTCCAAACTATGTATGGTCACAGAGTTGGGTTAAGATTCAAAGACCTTGAGTTTCATTGTATGTTACCTTACCACTCACCAAACTATGTATGGTCACCTAATTATATTAAAAATTGTTGACTAAATATGGTTTTTGGTTTTACAAATAGATATTGTATAGCATTTTTTTTAAATATATAAAAGTACTCATTGTGTTATTTTTATAATATTAGAATGATTATCAATTAAATTTGATTAGAGATAATTAAAGACAATTTTTATTAAAATTAGAAATGAAAAACTAAGCTTGATATATTTTAAAATAGTTTTTTTATAGTATCTAAGAGTGAATTTTTTATTCTCATTTTTTGTGATATATTTAATCATTTAGTCTTAGTTCTTCTTGTTAATTTCTGTGTAGTAGTAGTCATTAGAAGAGGATGGGGTTTCTTTCAAGTGTCATATTTGAGAAATTTTGCAATAAAAAATACTTTACATATAATCAAAATATCTATGAAGACATTAAAACTTTGATCAAACACATATAGTGTCATAGCGAAAATTTTAAGTCCATAAACAAAATTTCTAAAAGTCTCTTTAATATATATATAATAAAAAGATGTTTAAGATTCAGGAGTCTATCTGTATACATTGCCTTAATTTGATTCACAATAGCTTCTTTATTGAATACCTTAGAATATGCATCTTATATAAATAATATGCATTTCTGATAATATTTTACATCATATATAATACTAAACAATGCTTTTTATATATTATAAATACATTAAATGCAAATTACAATGTTTACCTTTTTATTTTTTCATCATAAAATTACCCATGGTCTTATTCTGCGCGTATTTTATAGAAGAATAAATAAATGTTACTATTTTCCTTATTTTAAGTTCAAAGAGCTGAATATTCTTTTTTTCACCAATTGAATCTTTTCATTTTTTATATATATACTGTTATTGAAAGTGAAGTTAGGATCATTACATAGATTTTGCAAATATAGCATTTAAATACTCTCCTCTTTCTCAAAAGTAGTTTTTTTTTTTTTTTGCATTAAATCATTTTTCCATAATTAATCTAATCATTTACATGTCAAAAGCAATAAGCAGTAGAAGTTTGATTACTTTGTTTGATATACACTAATACATCAAACAAAAACTAAATCCTAAAGAGATGTAAATAGACTTCCTGTTTTTCTTTATCTAGTAGATATAAAAATTATGGCTATCCATTAAAAATATTTATTATTTTTCTGATTGGTAATTTTTTAAAAAAAAAAAAAACAACTTTGGAATCTAAATGTTTATCATAAAATAATTATGAACAAAAGAGATTAAAGTGTACATTATTATGTGAGTATTTACATTCTAAGCTGAAATGGATCTATAGTGGGTGGAAAATAATGATGTTGAATATTATTTTATTCAAAGTATGTAATAGAATTTTAATGTTAACAATGCACTGCTTGCATACATATAATGCACTTTGCCATTTGTTTAAATAAAAAAATTCAGTGATTTTAATAAAGGATATGTTTTGAGGTTTTTTTGTTTTGTTTTGTTTTTTTTTTTTTGCATTTGCAAAGATTCTAAAATTTGAAGTCTATTTTTTTTAAAAAAATTATAATCCATTAACATAGAATAGATTAAAATCTCCTCTAATATCTGATACAATATTTCATATAATTTTAGTGGATGGAATTATTGAGATTTGGAATAAAATTGTCAAATATATTTCAAAAAATGTCCAATAACAAACTATTCTCACCTCAAAAAAAAACAAGAAGTAAACCATAATTTATATTTTATTTTTTATCCTATTCTCATTTATCTATTGTAAACTTGAGTAATTAATGGAAAGCAGATGCTACAGTGAAATAATATTCCTTTCCCAGATTTGTTTTGACTTTATCATTGAGAACTAGGATTCAAGTTTTGAACTAAAGCATTTATGTATTTAATAGCCACTTTTTATTTCATCACACTATTCATGATAATCTGACTTAAAAAAACATTTAATTTTATGAATATTAACTTATTATTTATAATGATTTTATAAAAGTTTTATTTTCTTCAGTTTATTTCTTATGTAAATATTAAGATTATATGTATATCATATGTAAATATTAACAGAATGATCCAATTTATTATATATATATAAATAACCAATGGTAATTGTCCTGCTCTTTTGAATGCAAATTGTTTCTCAAATAAAAGCTCTTATTTGCTTGAACCATAAAATGATGTGAAAAGGATAACTATTGACTTCAAAACAGAGATTGTTGTTACATGTGTGAGTTTGGCACATTGTAGATCAATTTAATAAAATCTCTTCTAATTTATTAGAAATCTTTCTTTTTATAAGATATTGATGATTACTGAATTCTCAGTGGAGGTTTTATTATTATTGTTTATTGAAGTTTATTATTCATTTTGATCTTAGAGATATTTTCTAATTTTTTAAAGAAACTATCTCATCTTCTCCACATTTTTTAGTCATTTGTTTGAATTTCATACACCCTCTTAGCATATGTTGTTGTACATTTATGTACAACCTATTTGATTTTGAGTTACATCTCTTTCTTTTTCAATTAAATTTGGTTTAGTTATTTTTATCAAATAAATTATTATTATTATTCTTTTTTTTTTCTTTTTTATTGTATCTATTTTTCTTATGATTTTTTTTCCCCAAAGAAACTTCATTTTCTTTTAATTTAAAACCATATCTATTAATTTTATTATTCTCTTTTTTAATTTACTTCAGTCCAATTCTTAGATCAATTTTTTTTTTCTTAATTAATTGTTACTTTTTCTGTAATAGTATATATATTTTGCCATTTTTTTATTTTTTCTTTCTACAATTTATTAATTGTCTAAGCATTATTTCAATGCACTTTTGCTCTCTTATTTAGTACTGTTTCCTTTTTTTACCTTTTATGGTTTTTTTAAGCATTATTTTTTTGTTTTGAGTTGATTTAAGTTCTTTTTATAGTTAAAGCTTTTTTCTAACATTCTTCAATTTATCAATGGTCCATTTATTTTCTTTTTCCTTAAAATTTGTTGTAATTGTATAATAGTAATTTACTTGTACTCACAGTCCCTGACATTCACAGATGCACACATAGACTTTTAATATTATTTACAAATCAATATTAGATAAATGCATGTAATTGAAATCATCTCAAGTTTTTAAAATGTCTGTCTTTTATGATATTTTTAATTATTATTATTATTTTTTCCTACTATATCTACTACTTTTTACTTCCAATTTATAAATTATCATATATATTTCTCCCTCTTTTTCTCTAACTATTAAAATATTGCAATATCTCACTATTCATTATGCAATTATTTTTTCTTAGTTTCTTTAATTTTTTTTAACATTGCATATGAAATAGCCTTTAAGATAAAGGTAGTGCCTGTATAGATTTATGACTCCTTGTAACTACAGTTAATTCTCATTTAACTAGCTTGGATTATGTTGTGGGTTTTAGCATATAGGTAACAATAGGTACTGATATATTTACTAATTGCTACTGTCTGGCGAATAGATTTGGCTAAGGGTCAATCATTTTTCAGAAAAATCTTAATACTACCAGTGATTTGAAATTTTTTATAAATTTCATCTAATCCATATCTGAATTTCAAGTCACAGTCATGACAGACAGATGAATTTATTATTATCCCATGAGATCTTGACCTAACAATTATCCTTTTATCATTTATAATAATTTTATTAAAAGATAATCTTTCATTCTTCAACTTTCTCCACATCATCATGATTTCTCTTTATATATCATTGCCTTTACTATTAGTTCTATCCCTCCAAACCGGATTTATATAGTTCTACAACATCTAGTATTTTCATTTTATTTTTATTTATTTAATAAACAATAAGTAAATAAAGTAATATAAATTCCATACAAGAAAAGTTTTGACTAAGGAGTTTAAAATATAATAAATAAAATATAATATATATTAAATTGTTTGTATTATGCTAAATAGCATAATACAAACAATTACATAAGCATTTTTTAAAAGTCAAATAACTGGTGTTTGTCAAATTCAAAGATTGTTTTTGCATAAATGTATTAATTTGTGACCATTATCATCAAAGTGCTTCTGACCAGAAATTTTGAGAAAGTTTGATATAGTTAATAGATAATTGTATATTTTCAACAGAAAATCTAGGGTCTAAGTGAGGTCTGCAGTTTATATCAAGAATTTATTTATAACAATATAGAAAAAAAAAATAGCATTCAATATACTATAAGTCCATAGATGTGACATGAGATCTATCAAAAATAATATTTATTATATTATTCTGAAAAACATAAAGTAGACATTCCAAAATTATAACAGTTTCCCCAGACAGAGATATTATAACATAATATGCTTTGATCAAGGTACAAACTTAGACAAATGAAAAAAACCCATATAATTTGCATAAATGAAAACAAAGGTAGTCATTATGATTTAATCAGTATTACAAATAATGATGTCAAGAAAATGTGATACAAATATATAAAAAAAATATATCATTTTTGTTTTATTCAAATTAGCCGATAAACAATTAAAAGTTAACCATTTGCTAATTAAAAATAAATTATCATTAATTATTTTTTAAGATAAATATATAAAACCATATCACAAGATAAAGCAATATCATTTATATAAGTTAAAAATAAAATAGGATCTAGTGCCCCATGATTTATTATTCTAAAAGAAGTAGTAACATCGGAAACATTTGTTGCCTGTTTTATATCCTTTAAATAACTTGCAAGCCAAGGAACCAAAAACACAAAAGTCTTTTGAATATAGACATGTAAATAGGATGTTATGAAATACACTCAAATGTTTTAAATAAGTCTAAATATATATAGCAATATTTTGAGATCATTAACCAGGAATGATATCAAATTTTGTACATGATTACAGAAAGCATTCGGTGTAATTCTACAAGAAACAAAATGCTACTGGTACTCAATTACAAGATATCTTTCTTTAAAGACTAAAAATGACATTTTCTCTTTAACTATCACTTTCAACAGTTTAGAAATCACAGAAATAATAGGAATTAGTCTATAATTATCAAAAAATAAAAAATCATTCTTTTTAAAAATAGGCATAATAATACAAATTTCCAAATGTGTGGGAAATGATTTAGATTTTAAGGAAAGATTAAATGAATAAACAAGAATAGGTATAAAAATCAATTTATTTTCTTTAAGAAGTTTTGGTATTAAACTATCTAATTCAGCTGAATGAATAGTGTGAACAAACTGTATTTAAATGATCAATCAAGTAAGATTATTGGAAATCAATAATCTTCATACATAAAAAGGAATTAAGATAAAAAGAAACAAATGACAAGTCTTGCTTTGATGCATTATCTATTGGCACATAAGAGAGAAAAAATATTATGCATATCAACAATATATTTTTTATTATTTTAAACTTCCAACAAATTACCATTATCTTTTATAAATTTAATTTGATATAAAGGAATCAATTTTTATTGCAGAGAAATATTTTTATTAATATTTTTTTTTTTTGATAAAGTTGAAATTTTAATTTCTTTACATGAAATTATATTTTTTTAAAATGTAATGAATTTTCATCCAAGAATTTACAAAAAAAAATTTTGATGAATCTTTTCTACTAAATTGTCAGTTATTCATGGTAAATATTTCTGGTGTTGCTTGTCAATTTATAATAAACCATTGATTTTGTAATTAAAGATTTACAAATATATTGAAATTTTAAAAATGCAGAATTAATATATTGTAATCAAATAATAAAGTTTTTTGTTTATTATGGGTTAATTTATTAACATATGAATATTTATTTTTTACAGCAAATAATTTTAATCCACTAAACATCACATGATCACCATTCTTTTTGCTTACACAAGCTATTTACACAGAGGCAAAACTCAACTCAGTGCAAGCCAGAGTAATCAGTGGATGCAGAAAGATCTAGGTGCAGTGCGCTCAGATCCAAGGCTTCTCACTGATGAAAGTCACAAGCTAGAAGCTAGTCTGGGGATGTTGGATGAATAGGCATTAGATAGTGATTTTATGCACAAACATTCCTGCATCCATTGATTACTCTGGCTTGCAGCGAGTGATGCTACTGTATGGAGAGTTTTGCCTCTGCATAAATAATTTTAATACAGTAGAAAAATAATCCAAAATAAAAACTTTAAATAAAGACAAATCATAATTTAAATAATGACTTGATCTTGCAGATATGCAATCCAATATTGATTGGCAAGAATGAGATGCAGTGGAAGCAAGAACTGCCTGATTAAATCCATAATTATACAGCAAATTCATACACGATCTACATAAACTAATAACACCAAAAAATTGAGACACTCAAATTAATTAAAATACATTCTTCAGAAGTAAATATTAGAATATGATAATTAAAATTAATATCTATTTTTTATAAAAACCATTACAATTCCTGAATATGAATGAGCTCATGAAGAAAAAATGCTTTGAAATTATAACATCTTAAAAACCCATGCAAAAATTATTTAAATAAATTATGAGTTCATCAAATTTATGCCAAATACTTGGTATATTCAAGTGAAAGATATTAAAAGCAAGCTTTTCTTAAGACAAGATAGTATCAGCCTCATTTTTGGAAATAAATATTAGGAAGCTGTTAAGACTATTTCATTTTTAATTAAAATACATATTGAGAATTCATATAAACCAAACCATTCTGTATAAAAATCAAGTATTTATGTTCTCTCATTCTCTGCTTTACCAACCATGGAAGATGCCTAATCTATGGACTAATATATTGATTTATATAAATACAGTTACTTTTACTTAATAAAATTTCAGAAACTGACTTTTTTTTTTTTTCACATGAATTAAATTGATTAAAAACTTGGAAAACTTGATTTGCATTTTGTACAAAAAGTGTTTCCAATACTATTAGTAGAAAAAACGTTCAATATCATGTTTTTCTGCTGTTTTTGTAATAAATGTTGGTAAATCTTCATTTTCATGATAAGGAATTCTTTGTATTTTGATTTCATTTGAAAAAATTCTATAGTTTCGGTTTTCTTCTTTAACCAAGAAACATCATTTTTGCAAGAACTACATGAATTTTCTAAATAATTTCTTTCTTATTTTGTCAACATTATTGTTTATAGAAAAAATGTCTGCCTGAAGTTTGGCCACCGTAATTGAAAACTCTAATATAACAATATATATAATTGATATTAATACTGAATAATTGTTATTCACTATTGCAGAGTTTAAAGTATTATTATCAGATTGATGATCTCCAAGCCTGCTTCTTTTTTCAAAGACATCCAATTATAAGTAATTTATTTTCATGTAGAACATATGCAGTGTAAACTTTTATATTATATCACATACATGATACAAAATTTCTATTTCTAGGCAACAATTCATTAGAAATTTTACATAAAACCATTTTATAGTAAATTCCTAATTCCGATGAAATAAATACAAACTTTTGAAAATATGTTATTCCCAAAAAATAATAATAATAATAATAATAATTAAGCAGAGCAAGACAAGAGAAATACTTGACTTTCTAGCAGAAAAATCTGTTTTCATATACTTTTTCAGATCAAAGTCATTTATATTATTTGTGTTTACTTCTAAAATCTGCATAAATAACATTTCTCTTGAAATAGTTATCACTGTTTTAAATAAATTGTATGATCTGTTGCTTATGTAGTTACATAATGTTTGATTGTTAAAGCAATTGGCTTATGCACAACAATTCAATTCCATTGATGCAAAAGAGTTTTTGTAAAAAAAAAAAAAAAATTGAATCCAGAACATCTAGTGTTTAGATTCACTATTATGTTAAACAATTCAATCTAATTTTCATTAAATAAAATAATGAAGCAAATGAATACTTTTGCATCAGCTCTAGACACTACAATTCCATGCAACACAAGACAGGGTCTTATTTTGTTTTATTATTATTAGAAGTATATAGTCTTATTCTCCTTTCTTTGCATTTCTTCATATATTCATACATATTGCTTATACTAACTCCTCTCATATACACTTTAATGCAAAAATTTTTTTTAATAAAACTTGTTTATTCGACTGTCCAGCAGTCTTTATCAGAGCTCAATTTAATATAAAAGGTAAAGAAAATTGAGCTCTGATGAAGATTGCTGGATAGTCAATTTAAAAAATAATGGAAATTGAGCTCTGATGAAGACTGCTGGACAGTCGAAACTGTCAAGAAAATAAAGAAATTTTATTAAAAAAATTGTTTTACATTAAAATGTATATGAGAGGAATTATTATAAGCAATATATATGAATTTTATTGTTATTAACTTATATCCCATCTCTAATTTTAAATCTGGCAACTGGCTTCATATTAAATAAATCATTATATACTTATTTTTATACAAATTATTGCACATTTAAATATTTAATTAAGTGAAATAATAAAATACTTAGTTAATAATAACTAAATAAACAATGAAACAAAAAATTTTAAGTTCAGAAAAAATTTTTAAAACCAAGTAAACAAATGTCAACCTGCTATTATAAGACAGCAGTACAACAGTATTAAAATTTTATTACTCAGTATATTATTAAGGAATAACTTGAATTAATTTTAACAATTCTTACAGAATTGAATGACAACTTAGTGGGAAGCGTTGATTATTAAAATAAAGTATTAATTTTTAAATCATGCATTGTAAAATTGAGAGATTGTGTTAATTTATATAATAATTGTAGATAAATTAAAAAATTTTAATTTGCCTGTAAAGGCATTCTATATTATTTTGTATCAGCGTATTAAAATTTCATCATAAAAATATCTGATCTTATAGGAGAAATAGAGATAGAATTTTGTGAAAAGGGTCTTAATTTATTGAGACTACTTTTAAACGTTTAAACAAAATATTGTAAGTAAGCATAGAAGTTAACAGTGTTACATTGAAATAATAATAATAATAATAATAATAATAATAATAATAATAATAATAATAATAATAATAATAATAATAATAATAATAATAATAATAATAATAATAATAATAATAATAATAATAATAATAATAATAATAATAATAATAATAATAATAATAATAATAATAATAATAATAATAATAATAATAATAATAATAATAATAATAATAATAATAATAATAATAATAATAATAATAATAATAATAATAATAATAATAATAATAATAATAATAATAATAATAATAATAATAATAATAATAATAATAATAATAATAATAATAATAATAATAATAATAATAATAATAATAATAATAATAATAATAATAATAATAATAATAATAATAATAATAATAATAATAATAATAATAATAATAATAATAATAATAATAATAATAATAATAATAATAATAATAATAATAAAGAAATTAAAAAATAATCGAGGACTAGACATGGCAGAGTAGGACTGTGATTCATGGACTTTAAGCTCCAGAGTCCATCTCTTTAACATTGCAAAAACATCACAGGGCATAATAATAATTTGTTAATTTATTTTGATATTGAGAACTTTATATTTCCTTATTAATAGATTAAAATTAAATGAATCAACATAATAATTTAGTATTTACTAATGCTGTGTGTTTTAATGTAGTGTTAAGATTAGCAGATTCTGGGGTAATAAATCATGGTTTCAACTCTTATCTCTTCACTATTTGGACTTCTTATTAACTCTCCAAGTATTCATAATTTGATTATCTTACTTAATGCCAAAATCAAAAAGTAAAAGATTCTGGGATTGATTTCTATCTGAGAAAAGTACCCTCCCCCATGGAATTGTCATACTTAGAACATTAGACTTATGCTTATTAATCTAAGATACTGCCTCATACAGATTTATTTCAGTGGCAAAATGGTGGTTTCATGAGGTAAGGTTTTCAGTATAGTGAGTGATAAGCAGCAACACAATGCTTTTTACCATAGAAATTTCAAATTAAAAGATTAATATAGTTGAAATCAATGCATTGTAGATTGACATAAAACACAAATATATTCACATTGGAAAGATAGCTTTAAGTATATTAATGCAATTTTTTATTACTTCTTAAAGTGAGGTAATATTTTCTGTATTAATAATCATTAAAAATAACAAAAAGCAAAAGAGTAGATAAGTGATACATTTTTCTAATATTTTACTTCATATTAAAAAAAATTGCAATTCACATCAAGCTCAAATATTGCTTTAAATATATGCAATTTTATAGTAATTATTATTTATTCATTCTGTTAATGAGTAATAATAAATTGGCTTTATTGCTTCGAATTCATAAAAAGAATTGAGCACTAGAAATGATGGAACAGATTTATAATCCATGAATCTTGAGCTCCAGTCTACCACTTTATACCGCTACACCAAATCTCATAGGACAATAGTTTTGTGATCATTTTATTGAAAGAACTATATATAATTTAACCAATTAATGTGCATTATAAAATATTTATAATTATATAAAACGGCATTTATATACCTACAGACTAAAAAAAGCAGAATTGTGACAAGAAAAAATTATCAAGTTAGGGCTACTACTATTAGAAAATGTTGAGTTGAAGCTCAATCTCATTTTTATTGCTTAATCATCACATGATGTGTCAGATGACTAATCTTTTGACTATTTTGTATGTTTTATAATAAGGATAATGTGTATTTTGAGAATGACTAGGAAATAAGGTACTGTGATCAAAACAATAATATGGATTATTATAGGTGATAGTTAGCTTTGATTACATCTTTTACATAACTTATTCCAAGACCTTAAATAGCAAAAAACTTTTTTCTACATTTCAGCTAGTATATATTTTGGTTACAGTAATAACATTTTATTTTTTCAAGCAATTTTATTTATTCTGATTATTTCAGCCGCCACTGCAACCATCATCAGGAATTGCTGCATGTTTTGATGAAGGAAAAATAGAAGGAATGCTATATATATATTAGCTGATATGTGTTTTTTTTGTTTTGTTTTGTTACTATGATGTTATGATGCAGCTGATTATATTATAAATGATGCTACACTCGCTTACGTTTGAGGTGACTATCAAAAGCAGACTATAACACAATAATCAAATATTTATTATATAGACATGATTTTTTATTCACACATTACTATGTAATTTTTTTTTCAATAATCAGCCATTAATTTAGATTTTGATCTGTGATTTCATTTCAGATTGTTCTTGATGTAAGAAAAATGAAATAATTACTTTTGTTGTCCTGTAATTTAATTCCAATTGCTAGTATTATTTGAATTCTAAATCTTAATTATAAGTTATATAAACATAACTAATTGCTTGATTATGTAATGTTTGATTCAAGGGGATAGAATAAATAACGTCTTCATATTAAACTAGAGGGGAAATATTCTGAAGTTGTTGTTTTTTTTTAATTATTATTTTACAAAAAAAAAAATCTGCCTTTTTAATTCATTTGTTTCATTTAAGTTTGATGAATTTCCAATAAATAAATGTAATAATGATATAGGTAAGTATTACTTTATAAAGTATGTCATATACTTGTATATATTTCAAAGACCTTAATATTTACTCAATTTAGAACTGGAAATTTAATGGTTTAGTCTATTATTGCTTGTCAAAATTGAACAATAACACAGTTATCTTATAAACATTTTAATATATTTGCATGTGAAATGTAATAATATATTGGACTATTTCCATCATCTATCATTAAATGTTGAATGTCTAGGAAATTTTAAACTTTGTTTAAACTTTTCCAAATACAAACAACTGTTAGTAATAACATACAAATAGACAACATGAGTTAGTAGATTATACCATTTGTGTGGTATTACTAATAGTTATTTGTATTTGGAAAAGTTTAAATAAAGTTTAAAATTTTATAAACATTCAACATTTAATGATAGATGATGGAAATAGTCCAACATATTATCACATCTAAAATACCATTATCACAAACCTTCAGGAAAATTCTGCATATGAAAAGTTTAAAAGATGGACTGCAAATATAAATTGTTTTCATATTTTTAAGTTTTTACCTGAGTATATTTTCACAGTAGATTGATAAATATTGATTAATGAATGGGTATATGATATGTCAGCAGCAAAAGCAACTTGCAAATTAGCATGGCTATTCCAAATATAAGAAAATAAAAAGAGACAAAAAAACTAAACAAATAATAATATACTAGAAATGAGTTTTGCAGTGACTATATAACAAATCACAAAGTCCACTTGTAGAACATTTGGTCTATTATTCTGTTTCCTTGATATTTTATGATACTGTCTTTTAACTTACTATGGAGAAAAGTTTTCTTTCTGAAGTAATTGTTGCTCTCTGATGTATTTTAAAATCCTCTACTATATCTTCCCAATGAAAGTAATTTAACATTGCACCTCTTTAAAATATCTTTGATGAAATAAACTTCATAATATAAGCAGGTGTGGCACTACTATAAAAACCAAGCTCAAGTTTACCATAAAACAACTTTTTAAAAAAATTATATTGTTTATTTTTTTCCTATGTCTAATCCACTATGGATGCAATTTTATATTAATAAACTATATTTCATATATATTAAATTGTTTTACATCTCATAATGCAATCTTTTTTTATAATTCCTTTATTTTGCTTAGTTTTGACTGTTCTGCAGTCTTCATCAGAGTCTTCTATAAATTTCACTTCTCTCTCTACAACTGTAACTGAATTTTTTCTATTCATATATATTAAAAGTTACAATTGTAGAAAGAGAAGTGAAATTTATAGAAGGCTGTGATGAAGACTGCAGGACAGTCAAAACTGTAAGCAAAATAAAGATGGTATTATTAAAAAAAGATTGCATTAAAGTGCTTAAGAGGAGATGTAAAATGCAAAACAAGTAAAGGAGAAGATATAAGAATAAATTCTATAATATCATATTCAAAAAGTTGAAGAATATATTAAGTGATTTTGTCATCTTGCCATTGTATTTTAAAATTTTACAAAACATTATTAATTGAAATTTTTTAATGTTTTTATGTTACATCAATAATGCATACAAGTATCTTTTTTTTTTTTTTACAATAAATTAGTTAAAATAATAATTCTAAATACAGCTAATTTAATTGTAGTAACTTGTTCAGAACTGCATGAGCACATTGAAATCTGTGTTTCCTTCAACATCTAAGCTTTCTACTTAAGAAGCTATCAAAATATTTGAATTGGTTTACATTGTCAAGTTGAGAACTATTCAAGCTAAAGAATGCTGAAGATTTTTTTATTTAATCTCTGGCTGCTATAGAAGTATTTTTTAAAAAAAATATTTACTATTAAACCAAAGTCTTTTATTGCATTCAAAACATTAAGTACAATCTTTAGATCATCATTTGAATTTACAAAAATAGCAAAATCATCAACGTACTATAAACCCAGAATCCAAGAAAATGAATTTGTTTTTACTTCTAATCAATTCAAATAAAAATTCCACTATTAAACCTGTATATTGTCTTGATCCCTGTTTTTATATTAAGCTGACTATAAATAGTTCCAAAAACCACAATCATAAAAATCAAAAATATATTGGAGCAAATGTATATCCTTGTATAAAACCAGAGAATCAAGAAGCATTACAGATATGATTTTTTTTGTTGTTGCCTTGTAAATACGAAATATAGTCAGCTCAAAATGCTTAAAAATATTTTGCTTTTGCATTATGTATTTATGTTCATGTATGCAGACATACAGAAGTGGCAAAAGACTATAATCTATATATGTTACATTATCATATAGTATCCATTGATTACTCAAACTTATAATAGAAGATGGCTTTGAAATATAATCACTAGAGTGAATTACAGCTTTTAATTCAGATATTGAAAATAAACTTCTTTAACAAAAATTCCAAAGATAAAAGTAATGTATGCAAAATATATAGTTGATGATCCAGTGACAGACCTATGTAATTATACAAATAAGTTAGTGAAAGTTCAAAATCTTAGGGTTTTTGAATTTGCTTGATAATATAAAAGTATAAAGTGGGTAAACAAAGAGCTTTGCTAATTGCTCAACAAGCTTTGTGATAAATGCTAGCAAGAGAAAACATTTAAAACATCTCTATCAGAAACCGCACACAAACCCCAGACCAATGGTTTCATACTTTGTCACCCCTCAGTGAGGTGCTAGAGTAGTTTCAGACACTAGATCTAAAAATACCAACCCAAAGCCAGCATTTAAAGAGTTAACTATTGAGAAGAAAATCTGAAATTTTCAGACGCTTCAAACCCCACTATCTAACTCAAATAGCTATATGAGGCTGAGAGATCTACCCTAATGCCTCACTGAGGAATGCCAAAGCATGAAACCATTGGTCTGGGATTTGGGTGTGGTTTCTAATAGAGGTATTTTAAATGCTTTCTCTTGCTAGCCTTTATCACAAAGCCTGCTGAGCAATTAGCAAAGCTCTTTGTTTATATTTACAAGCTTAAAAAAATTGGGTCATGATATAAGACTATTTTTTTTTTATACTGAGTGTAAATCCAATGCTTTTTATTGATGAAAACCAATAAACATAAACTTATTTTGGGATATTATTATCTAATATCTTATTAGTTACTGGGCTCACTATAGATGGCTCCGGATTGATGTTAAATGCAAAAATTTCATATTATTCATGCATTAGTCTTAAGCTCTTCCATTTGTTAATTATCACATTTGGAAACAAATTTCTCCAAGATGAACATTATATTATTTGGTGTTATCCTTTTCATAACAATTTTACTGAAAAAAAAAATTGTCATTCATCATTTTACTGTAATATGAATTAAAATTTTCTAAAACAACAGTTATTTACAATTTTATATTTGCATACAAAGTATTTTCTTGGACACAAATTTTTGCTTTAGTTGTTTAGAATAAACATGTGACAATCAATTGCTTGAAAATATAGTTATTGTAACTGAAATCTATTATTATAAAGTGCTGAAAACTTTGAAATTATTTAAACAGAAGTTAATCTCCAATAATGTGCTATTTCTTAAATATTATAAATTTCCACACACATGCTTGCTGGTAAGAGTGCGTGGAAATTTATAATATTTAAGAAATAGCACATTATCGGGGATTGACTTCCGTTTGAATAATTTCAAAGTTTTCAACACTTTATAATAATAGATTTATATTTATAAGTCATGTTTGTCTAATCGTATGTGGTAAAACGAGACACTGTCTTTCTCCTGCAATGGGTTAAATATATTTGTACAATTGAATATTTGATTATAACATCAGGCACATAATAGACTAATGCCCAGATTTAAGCATGGTCTGTAAGAGTTGGTGTATATAGAATGTACGCTCTAAACTTAAGTGATTCACTTAAGTTTTTTAAATTTTTACTGGCAGGCGAGTGTGCATGTGTCTGGAAAAATTGAGCATTTATAATTTATCTTAAAGCGACACGTGCATTGGCTTAATCGCTAATATTACTATTACATAAAAAACATAGCGCTATATAAAATAATATCTCAATATTTTTTATTGTAACTGAGAATAAATTTGTCCATTTTAAACAAGCATATCTGATATACTTCAATATCTTAATATTGCTTTGAACATAAATTATGATGTCAGAGGTTAAATAATGCTTGATAGTCTTATTTATTATATGCATATAGAGGCCAAATGTTTTAATAATATTATTAATGCAATAGTGTTAAATGTATTATTTGTTTAATTAGAATATCTGCTATAATATTATATAAATATTAAATATGATATTAACAATTACAGTTGTATTTGTATAATAATAATGATCATTATCAATTCAATTCAATTCACTTTATCCCAGGGGTGGGCAATTGTTTTGGCTCAGGAGCCGCAGAGGTTGGCGGAGGGCCACATCAGGAGCCACTCTGTGAAAGCGAAGGTTAGCGGAGGGCCGCACCTTTTTTCATGATACAATAAATACACTGCTTTATTTCCTGTATTACCAAAGAAATATTTATTTGTCCATTCTTCATTAAACACACGACATTCATCACTGATTTTATATTTTTTTGGAGGGTTCATGGTTTTATTAAAATTGGAAATATATATTTGCTAATGCAAAGACAAATTTGAAATTAACCAGATCAACTGGAAAAGCACTGCACTTTGTATCTACACTGCACATATGTATTGACATGGTCATCCTAGTGGAAAGCGTACGGGAAGGAAATCTCAATTCAAGGCAGATTTTTCCAATTGTCTTGATGGGCTGCATAAAAACTCTTAGTGGGCCACATGTGGCTCTCGGGCCACTATTTTCCCACCCCTGCTTTATCCTATAAAGTAAACACAAAGTATATTACAATTATTTGAAAACTCCAAAGAAGAAAAATCTTGTGCAAGGAGCCTACATGTAAAAATTAATAATAATAAAAAAAAAAAACAGAGTGAGAAATAGCAAAAGCAATGAAATACAGTTATAGGAAGGTGGGGGAGAAAAACAAATATAAAAATAAGAATATAAATAGATAACATAATTAACATATATATTGTGCAAGCATTGGTGTAAATGCTACTTAAAAGATATGTGAGAAATATTATTCAAATCAATTGAACACTCATTCCCAAATATATTAAATAGTTTAGGACCAGAATAGATATATTGTTTTCTATTAGATTCCTTACAAAAAAAACTTGGCAAAGCTAATTGGAATCTATTAGAAAGATGAGCATTAGGAATAGAAATTATAGGATGCAGAAAAAGTTTACTATAAAAAAATGTCAAGAATCATTATATATTGATATAAGTGATTAACGTCAAATATATCTTTTCAGTCATATTTTAGGCAGAAGAGGATTGATATTGACCAAAGATAATATGCAAAGTATAATTTTATAAAACCTATTAAGTAGGTAAAATATACAAAGAACTGTTACCCCAAATAGAGATATTGTAGGATAAAATGCTTTGACATCAGATAATATAAATAAAATGAAAAGCTTACCTAGGAAGAAATTTAGCTAAATGAAGAAACCATATACACCTGGATCTCGTTTTATGTGGTAGATAGGTTCCTCAGAAAACGCGCACAAAAGAAATCGCATAAAAATAAAATTAACTTACCTTGAAAAATGGGGGATAGGTTGCATTAAAAAAATAAGGAAATAAAGTATGACTAATAAAAAATTTCAAATATTTGAAAAAAATTAAACAAGACAAACTTTTTTTTATTAACTACAGTATTTAATTTTACATTTTTTCATACATATTTTAATCATTACAGCTATTTGACAAGTATGGTTGTGAACTGATAAGAAATCAGATTTGTGATGTGATGTACAACTAGTGCCATTTTCAGTCTTGTGCTGTGTTAATGGTTTTCTGTTTCTACATTAAAAAAATGAGATCAAAACAAAAAGATTATACATTATCATTAGAAAGATTATGTTCAGTTTATAAAATCAATAAAATCTTCATTATTATTTATTTTTAAAATCTTAAAAAATATTTATTTCTGTTAATATCTAACAAAATACATTTTAAAAGTTTAAAATTTTTGAGTATTTATACATACTTATAAATCTACTATTAGTATTATTTACTCATTAGTATAAGTAGGTTATTTACATAGAAGCTAAGATTCTAATTACAGCTTCAGGCCATATTCACCTTAACTGCTAATATAAAGTTATATTATTGAAAGAAAAAAAAAGTATTTCAAGTCAAAATAAGTTATTAATAATTTAAATTTCTTGATATCTAATAAATATAGTGAAATGTGAAAAATATTAAGAAGAAATATGAATCGCATAACTTCAAAATCGCATTGAAATAATCCACATAAAACGAGACCCAGGTGTAGTTAAATTTATGTAAACATTGACAACTATATATAATGTGATTTGACCAGGACAATTTGGAGTCAATATATAGTCCTAAATAATAATTATTTACAAAAGAAATATTCTTACAAGTACACACATTATTTCAATATAAAATATATTTATAACAAATTTCAATTTTAAGAGAAAGAATTATGATTATAATTAAAAAGAATAACTTTTGTTTTATCCAAGTTTACCACTAAACAATTACATGCCATCCATTTACTAATTAAACCCAAATCTTTATTTGCTATTTTTTTCAAGACAGCTATAAGAAGCAGCATTACAAGATAAGGCAATATCATCAGTGAAACTAAAAATCTTAGATTCTAGTTTCAGTGAATATATATCATTGATATAAATTAAAAATAATCATTAATGACTGAATCTTATGAGATTCCATGATTAATTATGATCATATTACTGATAATACCATAAATGTTAGTCAACTGTTTTCTCTTTTAAATATTACTTCAACCAAGACCAAGAGAATCATGAAAACCATACAAGAACCAATATTTAATTAAAATATGATTAATAGAATTTAGGTAAAACAAGATAAATAGCCAATGCTTCAAGTTCATGATCTAACAAAGATGTTAAATAATGAGCATGATTTTTTAAAGCATTCGATGTACTTATGCCTGGAATAAAACCAGAGTGATTATTTTTGAGCAAAAATGACATTTTTTTAAACAATGATTTCCAACAATTTAGAAATAACAGAATAATAGAGATAGACCTATAATTATCCATAAGAGTGGAATCACCTTTTTTATAGATAGATGTAATGACATTGAATTTTAAACATTCGGGAAATGATGCAGAACACAAAGATAAATTAAATAAATGAACCAGAAGAGAAATAAATACTAATTTATTATCTATAAAAATCTTAAGGGTTAAGCCATCTAATCCAGCAGAATGGACATTTTAAAACTTATCAATTAATACAGACAACCTAGTTTCAGAAATATTCAAATTTAAAACATTTTTACATGAATAATAACAGTAACAACACTATATACTCTATAGAAATTTCCATGATCTTTCAATCATATTTAATTTTTAATGAAAAAAAAGTCTCTACTGGACATGATTTTATAACTAATGTGATCAAGAGTATCTAAATTATTTGAGATTCTAAAAACATAGCAAATTAGTGGTAAAATTACATCCAAAGTTAAATATCAAAGTAATCATTACAATTGAAGTTATATAAAAGTGTATTATTATGTTTAATGGTGGCTACTGTTGATGATAGTTGTTGTCACAAACATATGTATGTATAGTAGAGATTGTTTGTTCCCCCCCCCCCAATCAAACATTGTCACTCAAAAGAGCTTAGAGAATTTCTATAGAAAACAGTTCAAATCAGCACTAATAATATTATCACTTATTTGTATGGTATTTAATTAATTATTATACATGTAATTTAGATGGAAGCAAACTATCTTTTCCACATGCACTACGAATAGTCAGCACTCCCCATTAATAATATTTTAAAAATATGGAAAGCCACAAATGTATTTAGAGCATACTTTTAAATAAACCCAACATTCATTGATAATGCTGGAAATGGGAGTTTGACTTTCTTAAACAGCCAAATCTTTAAATCAGCTTACTACCTGTAAAGATTTGAATAATAAATCCCAGGGAGATAAGATACTGTGTCTCATTTTTAACATCATGAAATAATGAATCATCTTAGTTTAAATAAATACAAATATTAAATAACATAACATTTTTATATGCATAATTTAGATGGAAGCAAACTTCACATGTGCTATGAATAGTCAGAAATCCCCATCAATGAATATTTTTAAAATGCAGATGGAAAATCATGTTTAGAGTTTATTATTCATAGTGCATGTATAAAAGTTTGCTTTCATCTAAATTAAATATATAAAAATACTATGTTATTTAATATTTCTATATATTCAAACCAAGATGGTTTGATATCTCATAGCATTAAAAATAAGATGCAGTTTCTTCCCTGTGATTTATTATTCAGCCCTTTATTAGTAATAAGCTGAATTAAAGATCTGGCACTGTCAGAGAATGTTGGTTTATTTAAAAGAATCTCTAAATATGAATAACTGCCTGTATTTTAAAAATATTTATTGATTGAGGTTATAGTGCATATGTAAAAGATAGTTTGGTTCCATCTAAATTACATATAGAAAAATGCTATGTTATTAATATTTATAATTATATATACACGCGCTCACACACAAAAATGATTCTGAAAATCCCTTTATCAAAATTTGTTTATAAAATAACTCATAATCAGAAAATATTAAGTCTCAGAATAATAAAAAAAAATAGAAATTATTAACAAAATGAAATTTTACATTTCGAAATTTTAATTTTTGAATTCAGTGTAAATTGCTAATGTGCATTCACAAAATTTAAAAAAAAAAAAAAAAGACACTATTTCTATATTACAATCAAACATACTTGAAATTTTTGTAAATTTCCATCTCACACAAAAAATGATACAATAAATTTTATTTTTTGAGAAATGCATAGAAGTAATTGATTGAATATATTTACATATATACTTAGCAGATGTCAGTTCAGTAGGTGAATGCATATATAAGGAGAAGTCACAATGCATCACATCACATGTGAGGCATAGAAAATATTAGGCATCTTTTAATTCAGTGTAAATGCTTGAAAGCAGAAAGGGTACAAATAATGAAAATATGGAAGAATAAATATGAACAAAGTGATTATACAGAAAGTGGGTTATTGGTTTTTATGCTGGGTTTGGGAAAAGATAAGGGGGATTTAAATATAAAAGCCATAGAGTTGATAAAGATTATGTTGTGGAAATGGGATGGAGCAGAATATGGGAAAACTTAGGGTGGGGAATGGATAGGGAAGATAAAGTATGTAACAGGTTTCTCTGGGCATAGTGGCTGAGAGATTCCTGACTCCATATAAGAAGTCACAGCGCATCACATCACATGTGAATGTGCTCACTTACTTTACTATAACTGCAATATTGTTTTTTTTGTTATTGTTGTTGTTAATTATTTTGGTTGGTATTCTTACTACATATAATTTTTAATTTAAATTGTATTATAAGTATGTACATGTCATATGTATATGCTAAAACATACAGTTGTATTTTTTTTGTGTGTTTATAAAATGTGGATTCTACTGCAATGTTTGTTTTTTAATGAAAGTTCAATCTAATCAGGAAAAATTTGAATGTTTAATTTAGAACATAAATAATAATAGTATCATCTACTCCAGGCATTATTAACTTTTTTTGAGCAATGAGCCCTTATAATATATTAATTATCATAAATTCTGCACTACTGGTAGGAAAATGTCACAAACATTATGTTTTACAAAATAAAATTAGTTATGATAATGAAACAAACATGTATTACAAATATATATATAAAGGGCTGCAAATTATTTGTGATTGATTTATACACTCCATAACTAATAATTTTATTGTGACATAAATAAAGATTATATTAGTGTGAATAAAAAAATAGATAAGCAAATAGATATATATCTAATTCTAAAACTATTTAAAGAATAGGCAAGTTGAGTTATTAGATATTATTTTTACTTATTTTTTTAGTTAATTCAAAGTATAGAATAATAGATTTGAAAACTAAAAATGTATGATGGATAGAATGACCATAAATATTTGGATCCAAAATGGGACATTTTTTAATCCAAACGGGCACAACAGTTGTTTATAATAATATATTTTATAAACATGACATAAACTAAAAAAAATGCTAGTGTCAATTAACATAAAAAACAGAAGAAAAAAAACAACTTATAATGTAATAAGTACCTAATAAAAAATGAAAACAATTTATTGATATTTTCCCCTCAACAAAATTTGTTTTAATAAGTTTTTTTTGATTTTTAAGAAAAATTTAAAATTCCAGCTAATCCTTCTCAATTTTAATTTTTGTTGCTGCATTGATCTTATTAAAACTGGGAAAACTTTCAAATTTTCATGGTAATATGAAGCTCTTACACACTTCTAATTGTAATTTTAGTTCTTTCAATGCAAAAGAATAAAAAACATTCTCAACAATTGTTTCACATCCCATCGATACTTTGGCTGAAAGCATCTTTGAACTCATTTTTGAAGTGCAATCATTCAATCTAAAACTATGATTTTTTTTTTAATACAGTGAAATGCCCTTATATCTTTGGCAACAGCTATTTTCAAATCTGTTGAAGTTGTTGATTGAAAAAAAGTAATACAATTTATTACTAGATGTGACCATCATATCAGCAGTTTTATGTTTATTCGACTTTAAACGTTGTTCAATATCAGATCCTCCACCATGAGATACAATAAACTTAGTTTCTGCATTTATTGCACTTCACATCACTATCAGAAACTGTTGGTTTTTTTTTTTAATATAAGGATATTTAGATTGTAATGTATTAATAAATTGTTACTTATTTGACAGTTTAAGATGTAAAAAGCCACAGAACTAGTTCTAGTGTGTGTTGATTGGTTGGCAAGGTGACTTTATATTTTGTAGGTCAGTTCATAGAGGGCAAAAGTCATTATTATCTGCTACAAACACTTCAGCGATCATCACCACACCCAGGTCTAGAGAGATCTGGCAATGTTCTCGTGGCCCTCTCTGATTTGATTGGTGTTCTGGACATGCTGAATCTATGTCACACCCAGATTAATTATAACCCACTTACAGCAGGGGCTGAAGCGGCTTAACCTTGTCCAGGGAGTGGGTCTGGGTTCTCGCTAAACTGAGTTCTGTCTGATGGGTCTGGGGGAGCTGCTTGGAGACTTGCCAGGTGGGCTGAGAGCTTGTCCCGCATGAACTCTCCTCAAATGGACATAGCATCCCCTTGATTGACTAACATTTGATCTGTGATAATTCATTTCCTCTTTTTGTCTTTTTTCTTGTTGTTTGTACTTGAAATGCATTCTTTATATACCTAATCTACTGTATAAGGTGGTTCTGTTGCTTTGAGCCACCACCCAGTTTCAGAATATCAGTGTAACATTATAGCCTCTATGGCCCACTGCTGCAGGCAACAGAATGTGGTCCCTGCACAGGTGGATCATACTTTAGTGAGAAAAAAAAAGTTTCAGATATATAAAATTTTATTGCTTGTTAAAAAAATAGGACAAAAGTCAGGCCCAATATAATTTATTGAGACAACAGGACATACTACTTTAAAACAAGACTGTCCTGTTCAAAATGGGACATTTGGTTACTTTATCTATGGATCATATCTTGACTCAGTTACTTCTGGTTTTCAAACATTGTATAACCTCCAGAATGCCAACTCATTTGATTACCTACCATTCAAAGTGAAATCTCTTTTATATCCTGGAATAAATTCCATAAATAATTGATTTCTAGAATTTTTATTTTATAACAGATTGTCATCAAATATCTCAGTTCACATTTTTAAATTTGATCCAATTCAGTAGAGAATAATGATTTTTTTTAAAAACTGGATTTTAAATCCAGTAAATATTATTATTGAAGTTCAAAGTTTGTTGTTGTTTTTATTAAATGAATTTAAGAAGTAGTTTTGTATGGTGGCATGTTTTAAGCTAAATCATAGAACAATTAAATTTCTATAGTTTTTCCAAGACACAACTTATCACACTATTTCTCTAAAACAGCAATCTTCCTGTCAAATAGATGTTAGAAATAACTGAAGAGGATGAGAATTGTGAGATGATTAGAACATTAACTGTTAGCATGTGCTTCAGTTGTTATCAAGATATTAAATAACAAACTTTACTAATTAAAAAAAAAAATCTAAACATTTTTTAATTAAAACAAATTTTGAAATTAATGTGTTGTAAGTTTAATACTCACACTGAAGTTTTACAGATAGTTATCTCTTTCTTTATTTTATTTTTTTCAGATTTAAGAATATAAATATTAAAAAATTAAATTACATTTTAATATTTAATCTAATATTTTTATAGTTCTGCAGAAATATCATTTTGGTTATGTAATATGTAGCTAAGAAGGGTGTAGCTTAATTCGGTAAAGCATAAAAAAAATTCTTTAAGTCATTAATGAAGAGTCAGCATGGTACTGTCATTTAATTGGCAATTTAATTAATACCATTGTTTTACAATTTATCAATCTTGCTTTAGATTTTTAATAGATGTATATTTAATATATATGATGAAAATGATTATATAAGGAGGGTGTATATCAATATTTTTTTTTTACATACAAATTAATGTTGCTAAGGTCACTCAAACAGTGAAATTTTTAATCATCTTAGAAATTGGATTTTAATACTAATTGTCAAATTCAAGTCTTTCTTCTCATGTACTTTTAATTATAAATTATTATACATATGTGTGTATGTTTTATGATACATTAAAATAATGTTTCATTGGTATTACTAGAGAATATGTTCTATTGTTGGTGGAGCCACCATGCATATTATTACCCAGCAAAAGTGAGAATTTGTAAAAGAGAGCAAAAAGCATGCCAGAGAATATAAATGTGCTATTAAAAACAAAGACAGTGAAGAGGATGTTAATATTAATGGGAAAAATATTTTAAAAAGAAGAAGTTGGCTAAAATTATAGAGAGATAATGAAATTAAATTGTTGGAGTATATTAATGTAAATGGAAGATATGGGAGTAAAAAAATTTGGAAATATATTAAAAGGGAGAGAGAAATAGTATTATTAGATCATGAGGGAAAAGAGTATAAATTCTAGAGAAGAATTAGAGACAATCTTAAATAAGTATATAATGAATATAGAAAAAGTGTTAGATGTGAAGGACAGAGTGGTAACAACATAAAAACATATAGTAATGGAAATATTAGATCTACATAAAATGAATTGAATGAGGAAGGGAATAAATTGAAAAGTGGTAAGGAAAGAGGTTTGGGTGGAGCAGCAGAGCTGGTGATGAATTTAGGAAACAAGGCAAATTCCAAATCTATTATCATGTTTTAATAAGGTGGCACAGAAGAGTGAATTCCAAATAGCTGGAATAATATAAGAGTAAGCCTACTATTTAAAGGAAAAGATAGGATCATAGAAAGTTAAATAATTATAGACTGATAGTGGTAACATCAGTATTATATAAAGATTTTGCATATATTGCAGGCTGGAAGGGTGTCAAAATGGATGGAAGAAATTAATATAGTGGGAGAAATGCAAGGAGATTTTTGATCAGATAGTTATATAGGAGGTAATAATTTATTTGTAGTCACACAACTTACAGATATGAGTAGGAATACAGGTAGACAGTTATATATGGTCTTTATAGATATAGAGAAGTCATATGACAGAGTAAATAGAAATAATTTTTTTTTTGGGGGGGGGTTATTAAATTTGGGAATGAATGGAGCTTTAGTTTATCTTATTAAGAGATTTTATGAAAATAATTACTATACTTATCAATTAGGAAATGTAGATTAGAGTTAAAAGTGGGGTAGAACTAAGGCAAAGTTGCCCTATGTCAGTTATTTTGTTTTTGTTGTATTTGAGAGAAATGGAGAGAGCAATAGAATGACTAGGAAGAAGGGTAGAGATACCATTAATAGATGGCAAGGAAGTATATACCTATTGAGCTTTTATTTGCGAATGATGTCTTCTTGTGCACAGAAAGAAGGGAAGATATGGAAGTTATGCTAAGGAAATGTACAAGGAGTGGATAAAGAGATGGGGATTAAATTGAGTGAAGAAAAATCAAAAATAGTGTTGATTAATACTGGGGAAAGGGAAGACAAAGAATTTTTATTGGGTGATATGAAGTTAACTGCGGTGAATAGGTATACCTAGAAATATAAAAAAATTGCTAGAATGAATGAGAAAAAAAACTGATAAATGAAACAAAGAAAAGAAAGGGACTGATAAATAAATTAATAGTGTTTTCATATAATGAATATGTTGTAGTTAGAATTATGTGAGAGTTGCAGTAGCAGGGTTAAGGTATGATAATGATGTGTTATGTGTTAGTAAAGGAGTATTAGATTACTTAGAAAAGGTACAAAGAGAATTAGGAAGACATGCATTAGATGCAGATGTGTAGTCAGCAAAGGAAGCAATTTTATTTCAAGGAGAAATGGGATTGTCAAGTTTTTATATGATAGATGCAAAAAATAAAATGAAAGTGTTCGGTAGATTGCAATTTATGGATTGTAGGAAAATAGCCAAAATAGTATATGATTGAGTTATGAGTAAAGGATAAGCAAAAGGATGGGTGAGAAAGGTAGTATGGTATGTGGAAGATTTGAATAAAGACTTTATGTAGTATAATTATACAAAAGTTGTGATGATTGTGTTAGTAGAATTGTTGAGTGTTATAGTGGCAAGGAATGGGATAGAAGAATAGATGCATTAATAAAAAATTAGAGTTGGAGAGGTAGAAAAAGATTTTAAATCTATATAAAAGTAAACAGAATATTGGGTGTGAGTTAACTTATGATAATAGCAAGGAAAGTAGTTTACTGTTTAAGGCTCGAACAGGATCATTAGTAACAAGGTAATATACACATGTCTGCCAGTTGTTTAAGGAAGGCATAGAAAATATTAGGCATCTATTAATTCAGTGTAAATTCTTACAAGCAGAAAGGATGGAAATAATGAAATTGTGGGAGAGTAAATATAAGTAAAGTGATTACACAGAAAGTGATTTCTTGGCTTTTATGTTAGATTTAAAAAAGATATAGGGTGTTTAGATATAAAGGCCATACAGTGAACAATGATAATGTTGAGGAAATGGAATGGAGCAATATGGAGAAAAATATGGGGAAAACTTAGCATGGAGAATGGAAAGGGAAGGGAAGGTGGCTAACAGGTCTCTCTGGGCATAGTGCTGAGAAATTCCTGACTTTGAGAAAGAAGCCACAGTGCATCGCTTCACAGCTAGGAAAAGCTAATCAATAAGTTTCATATTTTTTTAAAAAACTGAAAACCTAAGAAACATGTACAGAATATATTTGAAAACATGAAAATAATGTAATCTATTTACAAAACAAATCTGATAATAATATATTTAGCAAATAAACGACTGAAAAATAGATATTTTCAATAAGTGGAATCAATGTAAGAAATTTTATTAGTGGTAATGGAAATGTCATCAATGTAGCAAAGTGAAAAAAAAAAAAAACCCATGAAAATAATATAAAATGTTTGAAATATGAATACAATGTAATTTATTTTAGAAAATAAATCTTCCAGAAAGTTTGTATTGATGACATTAATTGAAAATATTTATTTCCAATCATTGTTTTAATATCACTAAATATATTATTTTCAGTTTTTATTTATGATTATTATTATTTTGTTGATGCAATGTGATGTGATATTGGCTACTTCTTTATTGAAGTCAGGAATCACTCAGCCAATATGCCCAGAGAAACCAGTTAGCCATCTTCCCTTTCCATTCTCCACCCTATGTTTTTCACATATTCTTCTCTATTTTGCTCTATCCTATTTCCACATCATTATCTTTGTCCACTCTATGGGCTTTATATCTCAATCTCCCTTATCTTGTTCCAAACCCAGCATAAAAACCAAGAAACCACCTTCTATAGAATCATTTTGTGTATAATTATTCTCTCACAACCCTATTATCTGTACCCTTGCTGCTTACAAACATTTACATTCAATTAGCAGCTGCCTAATATTTTCCATGCCTTCCTTACATAACTTGCAGACTAAACCACCCACATTTCACCATTTATGTGTATATTTCCTTGTTGCTAATGATCCTGTATGAGCCTTAAACAGTAAATTACTTTCCTTGAAATTATTAAATTAATTCACAACCAATATTCTGTTCACGTCTATATATATTTAAACTTTTTGCTCTCCATACTAGTTCTCCATCTCTTTCATTTTCCTATTTTTTTATTAAGGAATCTATTCTTGTATCCCATTCTCTGCCACTATTACACTCAGCAATCCTCCTAACATAATCATTTCATCTTTTGTACATGTATACTGACAAAGTCTTTGTCCAAATCTTCTGATACCATACTTTCTTTCTCATCCATTCTGTTGCCTGTCCTTTCCTCATAACCCAATTAAATACTATTTTGGCTATTTTCTTACTATCCATAAATATATGCTGATATGATGTGATGCACTCTGATCTCCTTATTCAGACTCAGGAATCTCTCAGCTACTATACCCAGAGAAACCTGTTAGCCACTTTACCTTCCCTTTTCATTTCCTACCCCAAATTTTTCCTATATTTTTCTGTATCCTACTCCATTCCATTTCCACAACATAATCTTTGGCAAATGGCCTTTTTATCTAAATCCCTCTTATCTTTTCCCACAGCATAAAAACCAAGAACCCATTTTCTGTATAATCACTTTGTTTATATTTGTTATTCCACAACTGCATTATTTGTATCCTTTCTGTTTGCAGACATTTACATTTAATTAACAGTATTCCTAATATTTTCTATGCCTTTCTTACACAATTTTGCAGACTAAATCACCCATATTTTTCCATTTATGTGTATATATACTTGTTGTTAAAGATCCTGTTCAAGCCTTAAACAGTAAACTACTTTCCTTGCTATTATCATAAATTGTCTTGCACCCAATATTCTGTTTACTTCTATATATATTTAAACCTTTTTACTCTCCATACTAGTTCTCCATCTCTCCAACTCCTTATTCTTTATTCTTCTATCCCATTCCTTGCTACTATAACACTCAACAAATCTACTAACAAAATCATCCCATCTTTTGTATAATTATACTGACATAAATTCTTTATCCAAATTTTCTACATACCATACTACCTTTCTCATTCATCTTGTTGCCTGCCCTTTACTCATAACCCAATTAAATACTATATTAGCTATTCTCTTATTATCCATAAAACTGCAGTGTATTGAACATTTTCATTTTGCTTTTTGTATTTCTCATATAAAACTTGAACCTCCCATTTCTCCTTGAATTTCCTCCTTTTCTGTCCACACATCTGCATCTAATGCATATCTTCCTACTTTTCTTATGTACTTTATCTAAGTAATCTAACATCTCGTTACCGACACATAATGCATTGTTATCATATGTTAACCCTGTTACTGCCACTCTCTTCCATACAATTCTAGATATATCATATTTATTGTATGAAAACTATTAATTTCTTAATCAATCACATTCTTTTCTTTGCTTCATTTATCATTCATTCTAGCAATTTTTTTTATTTCTTTAAGACGATTCCCAAATAGATATACCTATTCACCACACTTAACTTTATATCACCCAATAAAAATTCTTTGTCTTCCCTTCCCCCAGTATTAATCAACATTATTTTTGATTTTTCTTCACTCAATCTAATCCCCATCTCTTTACCCATCCCTGTCCATTTCTTTAGCATAACTTCCATATCTTCCCTACTTTCTGTGCACAAGAAGACATCATTCGCAAATAAAAGACTTAATGTATACACTCCCTTGCCATCTATTAATGGTATCACTACCTTCTTCCTAGTTTTTCTATTGCTCTCTCTATTTCTCCAAATACATCAAAGACAAAATAGGTGACATAGGGCATCCTTGCCTTAGTCCCACCCCATTTTAAAGTTTAACCAATTCTATATTTCCTAATTGATACGTATAGTAATTATTTTCATACAATCTCTTAATAAGATCCACTAAAGCTCCAGCCATTCCCAAATTTACTAAACTTACCCATAATGTATTTTTATTTACTCTATCGTGTGCCTTCTCTATATCTATAAAAGCCATATATCACACTCTACCTGTGCCCTATAGACCTATTCGATCGAAAACCTCCTTGCATTTCTCTTTTCTTCCATCTATTTTGCAACCGTTCCAGCCACCATATATGTGAATACTCTATATAATACTGATGTTACTGCTATCGGTCTACAATTGCTTAACTTTTTATGAACCCTTATCCTTCCCTTTAAATAGTAACCTTACTCCAACTATCTGGAAAATCTCTCCTCTGGGCCATCTTATTAAAACATGATAATAGGTTTAATTTTGCCTGATGTCTAAATTCATTACTATCTCTGCTGGCCACCCTTCTTGCATTTCCACTTTTTAATTTTTTCCCTGACTCATTTAAAAGTTCATTTTCTATATACCTAATATTTCCATTACATATGCTTTTTACATTAGCTACCATTCTGTTCCTTCACATCTAACATATTTTCTATATCCATTTATAACATACTTGTTTAATATTGTTTCTAATTTTTCTCTAGAGCTACACACTATTCCCTCATCATCTATTAATACTATTTCTTTCTCCCCTACATTCCTTCTTCTAATGTATTTCCAATTTTTTTTATTCCCATCTTTTTTACTTTTAGTAATATTCTCCAACAATTTATTATTTCATTTCATCTTCTCTATATAATTATCTACTTTAGCCATCTTTTTTTTTTCTAAATATTTTTCCCATTTAACATTAATATCTTTTTCACTTTCTTTGTTCTTAATAACACACTTATATTTTCTGCATGTTTCCCCCCTCTCTTTTACCCTTTTACTAACTCTCACTTTTCTATTACTTTTATTCTTCTGAATATTTTCATCTAAAACCATATTTGTGACTTTTTCTACTTCATTACATCAGTCCTTATATTCATCCCCAACCAACTCTTCCATGATTTCTTCAACCTATATTCTGACTTATTCTTATCATTCATTCTCCATCCACATCTTTCTATATTCTTTCTACTTTTATTACTATTTTCCATCACATTATTAACCATTATTCTTATAAAAAAAATTATGATCACTATTTCATATTCTCTCTTCATTATCAAACACTTTAATTTTCCATACTTTATTCATTCCCTCTTTCTCACTACTAATACATACTCTATTGTATGAAAGATATATTTCTAGACTGTGCTTATTGTCTCTCATAAATATTTGATAAATTTCTAATGCTCATTCACTCTCTCACAAAATCCTTCAAAAGCTGTCCATTCTTGTTATCTGCTTCATCAATTTCTTCAATATGCCCATTCATATCACCTATAACCATTATTCTCCCCCCCCCTTTTTGAAACTCTGTTTATCCTTAACTAGGCATTTGTATATGCTACTGTTTGACTATCTCCAGTGACTAAATATATTATTGCTACCATCCATTCTTGTCTTCCTAACTTCATCTCAAACCACAAATGTTCTTGACATTTAACAGTATTTAAATATTTTTTTGACATAACTCCTATACCACCACACTTTTTTTTCTTTTCTACTTATACCCTGCCATACCAAGTCTTCCAGTATAGGTTCTTCTCTTAGAATGTATTTCCACTACTGCTAGCACCTCAAGCTCTTTATTTTTAACTGCTTTGATTAATTCCAACAATTTTTCTGGTCTCCTACCACCTTGGTTATTCAAATATCCAAATTTTAACAACTTTTTCTTTACTAACTACTCTTTTATAAATTCCTTTGACTCTTTCTTTTCCATTATGTTTATAAATAACTTGATTACTATTTTAATTTTACAAACCCATTCCTCACCACATCTACATTTATATCTAAATCAGCTACCCTTTGTTTATTTCTTACATCCCGTTCTTTTTTCTGATATCATTGCAATATAAAACTCCATCTCCCTCCATAAGTTTCCCAGACTACTCTTTATAAATCAAACTCACTAAAACTTCACTTGTTTTGCTAAATGCAATCCATCTTTACTATATAACTCCTTCTTACTAATAAAAAAAATGCCACACATCCAGAAACATCAACATTTCTCTCACAGTATTTTTTTCAATCTTTCATTTATAGAACATACCCTATCTAACATATACCTATTGTGAAATCTTTGTAATAATCCAACTATTCCTACTCTTTTTTTAATCTTACTCAAATTACTAATCAATTCTATGTACTCATCCATTACTCTCTCCGATGGCTCTGACAAATTATTAGTCCCTACAGTAACATACACATCTCTACTCCATTGTTTACCTTATCTGTAACATCCCTAATTCTAGCTCCAGGCAGACACATTCTTACACACCTGTCTCTATTTTCCCTTGCAATTACATCTTCACAGTCTCTAATTAGTGAATCTTCTATCAATACTGTCTAATAGTTTACTTTCTCTACTTCATCTGTAACATTATCGTCCACCTTCTGGACTTTCTTATCTACTTCTTCCTTATTAGTCCAATAATTCCTTTATCTGCTCATACTTCTTCTCTAATGATTTTAATTTTGCTTCTACATCCTTTACTCCTTCCTCTATCTTACTTATTTTTTGACTAACCATATCCGTTGCAGTACTTCATCCATATCTCATGTCACTCCACTAAACATACTCTATCCTATATTCCTCAACTACATTTTTCTCCATTTCTCCTGACTGTCTCTTTAAACTGTCTACACTTAGAAAGTGGTACTTCATCCATATCTCTTGTCACTCCACTAAAACATACTCTATCCTATATTCCTCAACTACATTTTTCTCCATTTCTCCTGACTGTCTCTTTAAACTATCTACACTTAGAAACCACTTTTTCACTTCTTTTATCACATTTACACATTGTCTACATAACCACAAATCTGTTAATCCTTCCTAATTTTATTTAAGCATTTCAAAAAATAAACCTCATCACATACAGTACGCCCTACCACAGCATGCCTAATTTCTTTCTGAATATTCTATATGCATTGTGGGATACAAATGCAACTCAAATTTCTTAATTTTTCAATTCCCCTATTTTATATTTAACTATCATCTCAAACCTCTTTATACAAAAAGAGAAAAACTTTATTTTCTTTCAATGGCTATTGATAGACACGTGTTTCCCAACTTTAGGCCTCAAAATGTTATCATCTTTGTCAAATGAATCACTTCCTTTTTAAATTAAATAAATTCTTTAGTATCAAAATTACTAAAAAACAATTAATCTTATGTACAATTTAGTTATAAAGCCTTCTAACATTAATATCCTTACAACAAAAAAATTTTTTTTTTACTTTTATATTTAAAATGGCATAACGAAACCCTTTCCAAACATTATCAATATTATTACTGATTTTTCCAAATCCAATTAAATCTATCTCTCTTGACTCCAATTTTCTCTCCACATCCACCACTAAGCACACAATTTTTGTAGTAATACAATTGTCTATTAATATTCACATAAAAAAATTTAAACTTTTAACTTATCTTGCAGAGAAAGAAGTAATTATACACTATTATTACAAAGTACTTTATTTCCATTTTGAAAAGATTTATTATTTATGTACTATATATATTAAATTCTCTATCTGAAGACAGATTGGATTAATTATTCAATGGAATAAAATATGTGATCACCATTAGTGGTAGTATGCTATTTCAATTTTAGTTACATATTTTGTTTTAATGAGTTCCACATCATTATATATATATACACACACAGAGATTGTAACTATCATAGCTTGTATGCATGACTTTAATATTGTGAAGCTGTTTTAGATATATTTAATTCTTATCATAATGTTTTTGAAATCCAGACCACAAAATGAATAGATTATAAGTATATGTAACTTGGAAATTTTTTCATATAGTTGTATGGGGAGAATTGCTACTGTAGTTGAGATTTCTAAGCAAGCATAGGATTTTTGTCAGATATCTAACCCATAGTAACTTACTCAACAATACATTCAATTTTTGATCATAAAGTAGTTGTCTTTCTATTATTAGATAGAGAATAAAGATCACAATATATTTTGTTCTGATGAATGATGTTCTAGTTATAACAAATATATTATTGTAATCTGATGAAGTTTTCATGACATAAAGAAATCATATTTCTATAAATACTGAGATCATTTTATAATGATTATTTGCCACTACCTGCCAAAATTTAGGTTATGAAATACAATTTTAGAGAGGATTGGGGATTTCTTCTTTCAAGTTAAAGAAATTTGGAATAAAAATGTACTGCATTAGTTTAGGTTAGTAAATTAGTAGTATTACATATTTAAGAGCAAATTTTAAATGAAGTAGTAGACTGTCTTTTAAATAAGCTGAGGGAAAAAAAATTAAAGAGACATATGAAAAAGAAAGTTGTTTTTTAAATAATTGCTTATTTTTAAGGACAGGAAAATTAACTTAAAAGAAAATATAGCACCTTCTAATGTCAATTTGCTATATTATTATAAATAAAAACTTAAAAAAATTGCAAAATATAGTTTTACAAATTTTGATATGAACTGAAAAAATGGAGCTTAAAACATAGCAATAAACAGAGCATAAATGTTGACAAAAAAATAAGATTAATAAACATTAACAATAATTTTTCTCTAGTGTAATTTTTACTACACAACTCTCATACAAGCTACAAAAACCCAGAAAATTTAACAGCCTCACACTCCACTCTATTCTTACACTCATCTTTCAAAGAAATTATAATAGTTTGTGCAGACTACAGGAAAGCCATATAAAACTGATGGAACAAAACACTATACCACTGACCGATAGGCTTCGACCAATACAACAGAACTGGACAAAGACTCTATGGTATAATGTGGGGAAATTTATTAATATTGAAAATCATACTATTACTACAAATCTGAAATAATGGGAAGCATACAAACTTACGCATGGGGAAGATCAAATCGGCAATACCCTATTAGGGGTAAACAATCAAAAAATCATGTCTGGCTTCAGACTTTGGTACCTAGAGCCAAAATTCCTGGATTTCATGATTAAATTCAATTTAGATTCCCTCCCCATAAAATCCTTCCTAGTCAATAAAAGAAACCACAAAAAAATTGAACCAATTTGTCAAATGTGTGGGAAGGAAGAAGAACTATTAACCATATCATCATGAGATGCACCAGATTAAATATTCACAGACTATTAATTATAAATTGGACAAAGAACCTAAATGCAAATGTCTTATCCATAAGAAGTTGTATGGAACATGGTGTTCTTGCACAAATTAAGACTTTCCACTTTCTTCAATTACGCTCTTTGGTGATTCAGGTGCAAGATAGTAATGGAGCAGGCAGAAGACCCTAAAGGTTACATATTCATGAAAACAATAAACAAAATCAAGAAAAGGGATCATTTAATCACCCCAAAATACATTGTGGAGTCTACATGGTCATCGCTGGACCATTCTGTAAATCAATTTGAACATTTATAATGTAACTTATCAACAAATAGAATTGATAGAATTTCTTTTTAAAAACAAAAAACTCTCATGCAATGTTTTTATCTGCTTTTTAATATATTGCTTGAGAGTGATATAGTGAAAATTATATTACAGAAATATTATTCATTATTAAAAATAGATGTATTAACACAATATTATTCTGAAAGTTTACTCAGAGATTAAGATTCAAAACTTGAACGTAAATCTTGTTAAATTACTATTTATGAAGATATTTGCTACTTTAGCAGCCATTTCTAATTCACTATATAATAATGTTTATTTTTATTTTCTTTGCATATTTCTTTTGCATAAATTTTAATCTTAGATTTTATCCTTTATAATTTATTCAAATGCTTGCTTTTTCTGTTTCCATAACTGATTCTATTGTCTTGTCTTACAGATATTAATATATTTTCTGTTTCATTTGTTTAGATTTTATAATAATTATTTTTGTTTGACATTTACTTAAATAAAGTCTATTATACTTTTTTATATATTTTAGTTACTGTTTTTCCTAATGCACTTTTACCGTAGATTGCAGTAGTTTTTTTCATACATATTTATTATATTCATCTTAATGAAGGCATAGGCATGGTACTTTGTGATATAAATATGAAATATTGGATTAAAGCTTCATTGAGTAATGAAAGTCTGTCTTGTAGTGTTGTCTAGTGAGAATTCAAAGAGTTTAAGGTTCTTGAATTGATTCCCAGATGAAGAAAGTTAAAAGAAAAATTGCAGCTCTGTTAACTTAATGAATTGTCTATTGTTTTGTTAATCAAATCACTTGACCTCCTGAGAAATTGATCATATAATTAATTATACTTGAGACAATTAACTGCATGAGACTAATTCTTGAGTAGATAATATACATATAATGCACAAGTGTGTAGATGACCAACTGTTGACTTCTTTAAAAAAAAATTCTCATAAGGTATAAAAAAAAAAGACTCTCATATTACAATTTATGTATACAACCAATGTCTTCAACTGTCTGATTGATTTAGACTATCTGGATATCCACTTTCAGTTAAGTATCTTTACATATTTATTTACTGAGCAGTAGACCCTTGGATAGCTAAAAAGCTATATAATTATCGGTGACTCTTTAAAATAAAAACCCTGTTTTGCTTGAAGATTTGTGATGATGGTATATTAGATGTGGTAATATGTTGGACTATTTCCATCATCTGTCATTAAATGTTGAATGTATAGAAAATTTTAAACTTTATTTAAACTTTTCAAATATAAACAACTTGTTAGTAATAACACACCTAGATAACTTAGGTTAGTAATTACACAACATTTCGAGTAATATTATTCTCCACTCTCTTTACTAGCCTGACAGTGATAATACCAACATAGGAGTCAAATTTATACCTTTAGATTCTTGAATATCGAACTTTAAGGCAACAGATAGTAGAAATTTCATAAATTTATCTATGAGAGTTGGTTCAAATTCTTTTGCGTTCTTCAATTTTTTTTAGATACTTTTTTCTAAGAGAGAGGTTAAATAGAAGATATATTATGTATTACCACACTGGATTGACTTAAAGGATTATTTGTCACTGCCATATGAATAGCTTCCTTGAATTTTCTTCTTTGCATCCTTTTCGTCTCTATCCGATACTTTTTTATTTTCACAATTGAACATATGGTCATTGGTATGTACATTGGTTGCTACTATATCTGTTTGTTCTCTCTTTTAACCATTAATTTGGGTTTTTTCAATTACTGTTCAATAGAGCGACAGGTCTCACCAGTATAATAAATTTATTTGAAAAATCTTCGATATTCGAAAAAAATTTCAAACTCTAACTGGGTTTGAATCCTATCAAAGTATGACAACGAATGGACAGGTATGCAGCAAGATCTACTACAAACTGCTGATTAAATTATTATTATATATATTTAATAATGTATAAAAAATATTGTTTTGGATCTAAATTCAAGTTCATAAATATAGAATCGGCTTCTTTGCTTTGAGAAAGATTTAGACGGCAAACTTCGAATTCAAATCCATTTTCAAATAAATGTGGGTAATACTTTTTCAATATTCATTCTATTATTAATTTTATTTGCCCTATGCATTAGACTTATGTGATTAGCATACTATTTTGTTAATAAATAATAAAAAGCAAAAACGAAAGCAAATGTCTCTTTTTTTTTAACTTATCTGTGTAATGAGTTCAAAGAATAGCAACACTTCTTATAATGGCAACTTCCATCTTCCTGTCAACACTTTGTTTACAACTCCCATTTTTTATTACGCATGGCTATTGTGTCTGTTAAATTTTCTCATTTTTAAAATAGACCACTTTTTCTTTTAGTAATATTTTTTTCTGTAACTGTTAGCTATTCTGATATAAAATGTGCCTGAATGTAATAAAAACAATTAAAATCTTCGATAATAAGAAACACAATTGCCATTTTTTCATAAACGACAACAAAGCAATGTGTTAGTCAGTTCCATTTCCTCGTTCGTAGGGGGAGCATGATTCTAAACTAAGATTGACGTCAGTTCGAAATAAAAATAGTACATCAATTAGAGTAATACTTACCTATTCACAGCGATCTGCCAAGATTGATACCTCGCTGCTTTCAGTTAGTAATATAGAATCCGGCTCTGCCATCAGGTGGAAAAAAATGTAATTATTTTAATTATCCTGAAGGGAAGGGGATGAAATAACGCCGAGACAAAAAAAAAAAAAAAAGAGATTACTTCATACAAGTACTGTAGCATCGAGTCTATTTATAGAAAGCAAAGTGTATTGGGAGTATCATATTTTATTTTTATTCTTAAAAAACAGCATCATCTTTAGATCTATTGTAATGTTTTTCTAGATAATAACTCTACGTAACCACGCCCATGTCTTGTAATATATGTTTATACTATTTTAAAAAATTAAATACTGCCTACTATATATATATTCCTCCCCCCTCCCCTTCATAATACTATGTAAACTCAAATTGTGACGCGATTAAAATTTGCGCTCAATGTGTTTAGACAATTTTATTTATTTTCTACGTCATTATTTTATTTGATTTATCGTAATGTTATGTTGACCAATATAATTTGTCTACAAATATCCATTCTAGATTTAATAAGAATCTCTTCAAAAACAAAACGAATTTATTCATAATTACTAATAGTTTATTTACTTTTCGAGATAATAAAAATGTGTGTGTGTGTGTTTTTTTAAACTATTGATATTGATTTAATATTGAGTTTAAAAATGAAAGGAGAAAGATTTGCATATTTAAAGATTTTTTTTTTTTTTGAAGGGTGAATTAAGCGTAATAGTCGTTGAGTTTTAAATCTTATTGAAACTAAAGATATTAGACTAGTGATAAAAAAAGTGCTTTGAGATGGAGACAAAGGTCTGATTTCCTTTATAATTTTGTGGCAGTCACTTGAACTTTTTTCTTTATTATGATAGTAAGCATTCAATCTGTTAACTTGTACTCACAGTTTATTTGTCTGGGGACCACCTGACATTGATTGATTCATCTTCCTCTGCCTTTAAAATATATATATAACCTTGTTAATCCTTGCTTTTATTATCCTTTTGTTTTAAATAAAATGTCGTAATCATACAATTTATAAAGATTTAAGTTATTAACTGAGCACCGGCATTCTGCGTAATTGGAAATTGTGTTTTCTTGTTGGAATAAATAGTGCTTCAAGATGTCTATAAGGAAAAGGTGGATGCGGAAGAGAAACTGCAGACTTGTCTAGCGCAACGTAATCATTGATACATTAGCAGTGTGTCAGAAACAAGTCTACCACCACCGTCTTCTCCTCATCCCATTTTTTTATGTCGAAGAAATCTGAGAAATCTTTTTTTTTTTTTTTGTATCGGTGTTGACATGGACTTTTACCGCTAGAATTAACCACATCATTCAGTTCTCATTTTTACAAAAATAAAAAACAGGGATTCCGATCTGAAATAATGGAATTATCCTTAACTAAGTTTTTCATGTAATGCCCCCCATCTCCCTTCTTTTATTTAAAGTGACGTAATTTTAGAAAATGAAAAGTAATACATCAGTATAAAGTTGGTTAAACTTTTTTTTCTGAAGATTATTATTGCTAATTACATTTTTTATTTCTTGGGAGTTCTCTTTTTCGAGCGCCGGAATTTCCACGAGAATCGATCCCAAGGATCTTTCTCTCCACATATAGCATTAAGTTCTATTAATAAGATATGGGTAGAATTATTATTAAGGCAAAAGATTTTAATGGTGTGTGAGATATCTTAGAAAAGATATGTGAATTTACATATCAACAACATGATTTAAAATATTTTTTTTTTTTTTTTATGTCAAAGGTTAACCGGGAGGCGAATCCGGGCCAGCTGCTTGGAAGGCAGTTATGCTAACCGATAGGCCACCAACGCTTGACTACTTAAGTCATTTTTGAGTCGTGTTTTTCTGCTTACTACTAAAGTTGTTTAATAAAAGTTTTAAAAAAAATTAAAAGTTTCATTTGGTGGTTGTCTACAAAACAGATTTCAGTTAACTATTTACTCTATATGGAAACTCAAATACATAACCCAGAAATACTTTCTATCATTTGTCTTTAATTGTCAGCCTCTAATTTAGATCAAAACAGCATCAGGAATATATGAGCCATATTTTTTTTTTTTTGTCATGATTGTAAATATAAGAAAATAAGCATTTACACAAATATTCAACCTAAATATCTGGTAATTGTGTTTCATTTTATATTACTTCAGGATATTCTTACAGACAAGATATGTCTAACAATGTAATCATTAATATACCAACATGTTGGAACAAATTAAGAATTATTAAACATCTGGCTAAGAAAGTCCCTGGTATAAACTGCAAGTTAAGTCAACAAATTGACCATGCTCTCTGATTGATGTGTATTAATGAGCAGTTCATCCAAATTTGTTTATTATTTGAATATTTACTTATTAATAATCGCTGCAACAATAAAAGTATATCCAGTGGACATTAGGAATTTGCTCTGTTTAATTCCACCAAAGGCTTAAAGAAGAATCAAAATATTTTCTTTCAATTCTTTTTTGCAAACTGTTCAATATCAAATGGAACGTTATCAGACTTTGTGAAATTAGAAGAAACAGTGAAGAGTCAGTTGATTTGAATAGTGGACATATACTTTATTATCAAGAAGCACCAGTGAATGAAATTTGTTATAAATAAAGGATAGAACAAAAGTATTGTCTATATTTACACAGTAGCAAGATTATTTTCTCAACATAATGGTAGATGCCTAAATACTGATAATTGCATAAGTTAGGACTTTTAGAATGTTATAATCAGACCAAACATTTTAAACTTTTCATGGGAAGTGCTATATGGTAAATTTCATTATTAAAAAAAGGAAATAAGAGTGGAGGGTATATTATGAAAGAAAAAGCTGAGTACAAATGAATACAAAAATATCTAAATGAAACTGCAGCAGAATTGGCTAACAGTAAATATGCATTTCATAGTCTATAATGAGACATAGGAAATTTTTTTAATTAGTCATACATAAGACATATGATAATGCAAAGCTAGAAAAAATACTGTTAAGATATTCTTAACTGTAAGAAACACATCAATGAATTTATATTAGAACTTATAAATCATTTTTGAAAAATGGCTTAGATTTGTCTGAAATTAACAAAAAGATAATTGAAATTTTTACTAAGAATTGCTTCACAGATAGTTTTTTCAAGTGAGATGTGGTAGTGTATAAAAGAATTTGAACTATTTGAAAATGACCAGAATGTCACACACACAAAAAAAAAATCTCTGAAAGTATAAATAATATGTTGATATTGAACTATAAAATGCTAATAAGTAACAAAGATGAAACTAGTATTAAAAAGAAAGATAATATTATAAAATGTGATAAGACAATATCTTTCACAATTTCTAAGTATATTATGTGAATAAATGAGAAATACAAATAAATCTATAAGAATAGAAAAACTCCATAAAATGACAACATTGTTATAGACATTTTAAAAGAAGCAGATGAAGAAATAGATTAACTGTTGGCAAAACTATAATGAAAATATATTAAATGTTTGTGAAAATGCATCAGTGATATTGATATTTAAAAAGTTGAAAGGAAGACATAAAAAATTACCATTTCCTGTTAATTTTATATAAAATCTTCACTGAGATCATTTACAACTCATCTATAAGAGAATTTTAGACTTAAACCAACTAAAATAATAATTTATAAATGTAGCTATAGTGCAGTAGATCGTCTTCAAGCATTAAGAAAAGTTATTGAATTACCAATGAGTAAGTATTTCCATTATTCTTTGGATTTGTTATTTATGAAAAGTCATTTGATTCTATAAGCATTTCTACAATGATTAAAGCATTAAAATAATTTCTGAAGAATATTCATCAAAATACATTAGTAGTGATTTATATGCACCATAATACTAAGAAGATTAACATTGATAAGGCCATATGGCAGAGTGATTACATGTCTACATAACATTTTGCTGAAGTTTTGCAGGAAGAATTTTCAGGAATAAAGGCAGGCAATAAAGGAATAAAAATATATGAAGCTTGTTTAAGTCATTGCATTTTGTAAATTGTGTGCTTAAAGTATTAAGAAATATTACAAGAACTATCAGATGAAAGTAAGATTAAAGCTAAACACTAAAAAACTAATACAATATTCATGAGCTTTTTTAAAAAATATAAAATTATAAACATTCTGGTTAGATTATTAAAAGTTATGGCAATGATAGATGAAAGAAATCAGTCACAGAATTGGTTTAATGTAAAAAAAAGAAGTCTGTTTGAAGATAATTCTTTTTAAAATGTTTTTATCAGTATTTCTTATGAATTTGAGACTTTTTCAGATAAAAGAAAAATATGGAAACTTCAGATTGCATAACAAAATATGTTAAAATGTGTATTAGAAATAACAAAAAGAGATCAAAAGCATAGGTGAAAAAAATATATATATCATATCATTGAAATAATTAAGAGGCCAAAAAATTGAACTCATATTTCTAGTTGAGTGAATGGACAACTGAAGCCCTTCATGAAATAGCCTTTGAATATAGTGATGATTAACAGTTACTCATAAAGACATTTTATCTTCATTCAAAGTAAACAACTGACTGGTATTTTTTTAATATATTGCATTTCATATAAAAACTTGAGTTTATTATCTGAGTTGACATAAATTACATTAAATAGTCCAATGTTTTAACTATTTGTACACAGCTTTTATCAAGGATAATACCATAAGTCCAATTAGATAATAATACAGTATCATTCAACAGAATTGACTGCAGTTGTTTTGACATCATTTCCATTGACAAAGAAGCTGCATTGTTGTTTAATTGGACTTATAAATCCTGATACAAATGATATATAAATAGTTGAATCTTTGTATTATTTAATATAATTTATATTGATCAGATAATAAATTTTTTTACAAGAAATTGGAGACAATATTTTCCTACTGTATATTATTAATATATATTTAGTGCAGAGAGTATACTATAATATTACTTTTTTCAGCTTATATTTATCTAATTTGGATCATTATTTATCTGTCAAAGATCATTCTCACACACCATAACAGACTACCATTATTATTTCTATATTGTTCAGTCAAATACTGTAATTCCTTTTTTTTTTTTTTTTGTTACCACTTTCTCTTATATCTCCTTTTATTTGTAATTTTTTTTACAAGGAATTTTTTTAATTCACTTTTTCCAATTCATTTATAATGCTATTTTTATCTTTCCAATATATTTTGTTTTCCAAATCCATTCCTTTAAAGCCCTTATTATTATTTTCTTTCTTTAAGGATTTGTCCCTATACTTTGACTATTTATTCTTATTAACAGCTTGATTAATCACATTTATCAAAATTTTGATACCATTTATCATTAACCAAATTCCCAATTATTTCAAAGTACTAATTTTCTGACAAGAAACACTTAAATATGGAGTTAATTGTAACTTTGTGCTTGTTATGTTAGACTAAAAAAATACTGTTCAATTCCAAAGTTCTTATATGCTTTTTAAAATAAATTTAAAAAAAAGATTTGCCACAATAATTTTTCCAAGGTTTTCTACTCATTACTTCAGACATTTATAATTATTTTCTCCATTTAGGTCACTGGCTTTCTATCCCCCCCACCCCATATCATATTTTTTACATTCCACATACCCTTTCAACATTTCCTTCATAATTATTATCTGTCTCTAAAATTGTATCTAATTCTGATTTTTGTTTTCACTTACTCAGTACTCTTTTCATTGCTTCAATCTATCACATTTTTCATTCTTTTCTAAAATCCACAAATTAAAAATTTGAAATCCTTTATATATTTCATTTTTTCACTTTCCAATTTTTTGGTCAATACACTGCTATATCATTGCCATATTATCAGCAAAATTCATATAGACAACCACACTACTACCAATGCTTCAGCCATATCAAGCAGCATTCTTTAAAAACTATAAATATGCAGTAATTTTAGTTATCATTAAATTTGAATTTATTTACAGAACTAAGCTTATTCATAAAGCAACTAAGCCCAAATACATTACTTATATAATAATTTACAAGCCATATTTCTCAAGAATAATTTCTAACAAACTTGAAAATAATTCCCACCTAAGAATACTAATCTAAAAATGATTCTATAGCAGTGTGACTTTTGAATAATTATAGTAACTGTTTAGACTTAGTTGCTCCATGAATAAGTATATATTTAATAGAAGTAATTGTACTTGAGGTTTTCAGGTAGAGAGAAGATAGAATTACCAAGCAATAATATTTCACCATCATTCTATCTTTATTTATATTAGCCACCATGGGTCCCCACATTCTGCTATGTTTTGCATATCTAGAATCTGACTAAACTTTTTACTCAGTAATATATTTTTATTAGCCTATCTTAAATAAATACACATTTAAGATAATTGTTTCTGCACATAAGTTAAAGAAAAAAATGTTACTCTTCATTATTAATTAATTAGATCTAACTAACTGATATAATTCTATTTTCCATTTGTTTTGTTTTTTTACTATTAGTATTTTTTTTTCAAAGTATTGATTTTTTTTTCCTTTCTCCTGTTGGACTTCTATTTTTAACATTAGTTTAAGGTTATAATTCTTAAATAATTTATTGTAATTTAATCAATAGTCATTTTAATATTATGAATAATTTAATAAGTCTTTGTTTTCTTATTTTTTTTTTTTATAACTAATATATTAGCATTAAATATTTGTTGGGCAACATTATCATAAAAAACACAGATAAGTTTTTCTTTTTTATCAGTCTTACAAAGTTTCATGCATAAAATACATTGGCAGTAGGAATGAGAGGTTATGTGGTCCATGCTTTCAATTACAGAATATTAAGAGCAGTTATTTTTATTGTAAAGCTATCTACTGTAAGCTTACATAATCAAAGGACACCAGATTGTATAGTAATATAATATCCACATCTAAAATGAGTTTCTAGCTGTTGCCTTTATTGCTGAGGACTAATATTCAAAACTAGAACTAATGCATTTCTACATCTAGCAGCCACATTTCTACTCTGTTACATTATTCCAGCTAATAGCTTTAAATTTAAAAAAAAAAAAACACAGATGACTCAAATGCATAGTTATTTCAGACAACAGGTCAATTTCAATATATTTTAAAGCCCAATGTTCATCTGTATGTACTGATTGCTCAAACTTACAATAATTGACATTAGAGTCAAGCAAAGAGAACTGACTTTCCTTTGGAAACATGGGAAAAAGTCATGGAATATTTTTGTTGGAGTTGATTTAAGCTTAAAACAACAATTTTATTCAATTTATTAAACTGATGTTTTGGGTTTTTTTGTTCTTTAATATGCAAAGTTAATCTAAGAATCTGTAAATCTGAAGTCTTTCACTACATTTATGTTATTAAAAGAAAATAACAAGTGTTAAAAAAAGTTAAAGTTTTATTGGTTAGATATTGTAAAAATGCAAAACTTGAATAAACATAAAAGTGCATCAAAAATATTTTTTCAAATGTATGCTGTGTTAAATATATATATATTAATTTTAAAATGTACATTTTGGTTAGTTTTCTTTTTTTTTCAAGCTTCGAAACATAATTTAGAAAATGTTTTTTCATTATGTAAGAAGCAAAATGGTGGACAGTTAATTATAGCTACTGAAATATTTTTGTACAATATGTTTCTCCATATGTTAGCATTTTTTTTAATAATATGCTTAGTAAAATGTTTGTTTATTATGTTACATTTTTCAGTTTAAGCATTATTTTTTTAATCAAATCTTTGTATATTGAACTTAAAGTAACAAATTAATTTTTTTGCCTGTAAGAACTCATTGTAATTGCTTATTTTTTATGTGAAATTTTTGATTTATGCTGCATTTTGGGGCACCAAAATTATCCTCGCTATTCAGGATAAAGGTGTATGCTACAGGTTTTGCCGATACAAACTTTTGTTTTTGCATACATATATACTATTATTTGTATTTTTTTAAAACTCTATTCAAATTTTATGTTATGTGTTCAATTACTGTAATTTACTTTTTTAATAATAAAAAATATTAATTTTTATAAAAATGAAATTCTGAATATTTAATGTAAATGGTCTACTAACTCTTTAACAACCCATCAGGAACTTTTGTAAATGAGTAATTAAGAAATACCATTTCTTTTTTCACATTCCAAAAGTGCTAACTGTGGGCATTAAGTTTTTATTTTATTGTATTAATGGTCAGCACCAATATGTGGCATTGCTGAACATAATAGTCCTATTATTAATTGAAACCCTTTTTTTTTCCTAGCATACACATGAATCCATGAAACTTTATCTCTGCATTTATCCATTCTTTCCACTATATTAAATAGCTTAAGATCGGTAGTTACTTTGACAGTTGTACTCATTTTGATCTCCAGAAGGGATAGTGAATCTTTTTAACAGATGAATCAAATTGTTTTTTTTTTAAAAACTGAAGTGTGTGTCTGTTATTATATGAGTAATTAATATAGTAAAAGATACATATAAATCTGATTTTATTTAAATTATTGGGAAAATTATTACAAATAAGTTTATAAAGAATGAAAGAAAAAAAAAACACTAACATGAATGAATGAAAGAAATAATAGTAACAATAATAAACTTTGCATTATCTATATTTAATGTGAATATTGTTGTTTATTTTTAGGTAAGTCTTGTGTATTTGATTCATATTTAGAATTCATTAGTTTTACACATGCCATAGTTTAATTTCTTGCTAAGTCTGATTCCTTTTTGCAGATTTTACAAAATTCATGGATGAAAATTGCGGATTTTTTTTTCATTGTATTAAATTTACACAATAAAGAATTCTGTTTCCTTTAATATAATACTTTCAGGTTTTTTTTCTGCTATTGTTTCATTTTTATTGTCAAAAATATTTTCAGAAGTTTGTTTCTCTACCTCTAGTTAAATTTTCATTTTTTTTTTTTTTATATATATAAAACTGCTTTGTAATTCTGTTAATTTAATTTCTAAATTATATTGGTATCTAACCATATGAAGGAGGTTAATTCTTAGTACTTAGATTCGATTTTATGTGAATACTAAATAAACAGTATAGTTTCTAAATGTTTAATTTGGCTAAATCTCTCCAGGAAATTTTGTTTTGTTTTATCTATAATTATTAAGTGTTTTTTAATGCAATTTTTTAAGTATTGATACTATGTTTAAATATTCTTGAATCTTGAAAATGTTTTTTATGTATGGAAAATATTTCATTGTTTTCATTTTCAAGTTATTAAATTTTATCATAAACATTTTAATATTTTCAAACATGGTTAATGAAACTTGATCACATTCCTAAAATTTTCCAGTTTATTGAAATGCTGAATCATATTACTTAAAAATATTAAGTCATTTAACCATTCTATATTTGACAATTCATCATAAACATTATATATTTTCATGCAAGAGTTTTATTTCTTTTAATAAATTTAGAAACTGATTTAAAATTTGACTATGACTAAACCATCAAACATTATTATATATTAAAACTTTTAATCATTGAAATTCAATTTCCGATAATAATTGGGCAAATTCTCACTTATAAAATATGGCTTTTGTTACAACTGGCATTATATTTGAAAATGTTTTCAACCCTCATTTAGCACATAGCATATCTTGATGAATGAGACAATGAAAGTGAATTTTAAAATGTCTGATATTTTAAGTTGTTAAATAAATTCAATATTTTTCCCACCCATGCTTAGAGGATTCACTTGTTATAGCAACAATTTTCTTTAAATCAATGTCAATTTTTGTAAATGTATGTCCAATTTTTATTAAAATATGTAAATTTGTAGTTTTTTCCCCATTAAAATTATTCTTTCATATTTCCAGATTTATATCTGAAAAGAACCATAAGTTGTGCGTAACCACTTGTGATTATACTCTCATCTAAAATGATTGAATACATTTTGGCACATCAAAGGAAGTAGTATTTTTTTTCCTAATCTTAATATTCTATTTTTCACTATATTGTGACTTATTATTAATTCATTTATGAGTTCTATTATTGGGTCTGTTTGTTTTTTAAATTCTTTTTCAAAAAGGTATTTTCCATGAAAAGTGATATAGTATACATCTGTAATGTTGTTTTTAGGGACAGGAAATGTTTTAAATACACTGGCTTGAGATTTATATTGTTTTAATTTTTCTTTCTTCTCTTCTTCTTTAATTTTTTTTTCAGAATGTAGCTTTATATTGTAACTGTGAGATGTGAGATTTTCATTACAAATTATGCAACCAGTTATCTTCTCTACATCAATAATTCTAAATTTGTCAAACCATTCTGAATGTTTTATCCAGTTAAATTTTCTTCATCACTGGCATGGCTAATGTGTAAAAAAAATAATATTTATAATTATGAGTCATTTAATTTGAAATAGAGGCAAACTGAGAAAAATTACTTATTTGCTGAAAAGTTTATGATTATTATACTACTTCAAATTAACACTTATTAAGAGAACTATTTCTGACAACAAGATTGACCTATTTATGTTTAATTTATGGTACACATGTATAAATTCTTAAATACATGTGCATGAAATGTCTATTTCTTATCACTTACATTCATATTAAATTCGTATTTTATTAAATATGCTTAATATTTTAATCAAATTTAATTATTTTGACCTTTTTTTTTTGGGGGGGGGGGTGTTTTTATTATATAATTTATTATATTGTGCTTTACAAATAACATTTGGGCAACAAAATAGTTGTGTGGATTAGTGTTACCTTGGGGGGGGGGGTATAAGTTTGCCATAACACCTAAATGCTGCATGAGTACTGTTATTATAACTTAAAAGAAACCATCTGAAATTCTGTTATCAGAACTACAATATTTGCAGTGTGATTACACAGGTTTAATTTTCTCCAATGTGTAAATTTCACCAAAAAAGAGTAAATCCTAGCATCAACATACATAAAAGTATGATACCTTCTGGGCCACATTATATTACAAATCATATTTTGTTTACTCATTTGACCTGCCTAGATTAATCTGGAAACTAATAATAGCTAAATACCCATTAATCTACCAATAACTGGATAGATAGCTGGATTGACTATGTACTGTTGATCACAGAGATGGCCATTCTATGGAGTGTTGATCAAATTTGATGCTTTGTAAGGCTAAATTGATAATAAAAATAAAAATGATGCCCATTTTTTTTAAAAATAACAATGTAATTAAAAATCTTTTTTTTAAAAAAAAAAAAATTTCAATTATTGAATTTTAATTTTTATTATAAATTTTTTTTTCAATGAGTAAAGTTACAAAAAAAAACTTCCGATGTTCATTCTGTAAGTATCCAGTTATCATTTGTTTGATCCATAATGAGGCTGTAATAATTTTTTAACTTTAATTTTGTAATTGTTCAAACTTGTATGACTTGCACTTTTGGTCTTCATGAAAATTATTTTTATCATGAAAAAAAAAAAAAATGAAACAAAATCCGAATTGACTGATTCAAGTTTGAAAAATGTTCTGCTTTCAATGATAAGCTTAAATCCAAACATTAAAAATCTGGTGAAAGCAAAACAGACTCAGAAGTCTCATTAAATTAATTAATATTTAGTAAAGTTTAATTTTTTTCTGTTGTACAGTATTATTATGGGGGGGGGGGGGGGCAAATAACAGTTGTATGGCAGATATGAATTCATACTTTGGTCATTCCTGTTCTATCAGAAAGAAAAGTTCTAAGCCTATTTGGAACTTTGAAACATCATATTTTAAGGGACTCTAAATTGAGATCATGACCAAAGGAAGCATTATTACCATGAGATCATTTATAGAATAAAAATGCTATTTATAATCTGAAAGTAATTCAATAAAATATTTGAATGGTTTATTATTTAAAGGGTCATTTGTCATTTGAGCACTGGGCTAGAGACAAGCATGGCCAGAGAATGATGCTAATTCTTATAAGTAGGATGTTAAAATTATGCATAATAATGTCTGGTTTCCATAGCAGTTTCTTGTTGTTATTTCTTGTCACAATTATAAACATTTTATCTGTAAAATAATTTCATATTTTAAGAAAAGTACATATTGCTTTAATGAATAATTATAGTATTTATAAGTGACTATATATATATTGAAAAAATATCCACAGTTTGTTCATTAATATTTCATAAAATAAATAGGTTAATGATTTTTTAATTAGATGTAAATAAATTTGAAAAAATTGAACAAATTGTTCTGCATTATACATGTATTTCAGGAACGTCTTTCTTCATCAAACTGTCTAAGCACTGATTGCAGTTGATGCAAATTCCAATGATGTATTTAAAAACAAAAATCTATAATTGTACCTTCATTAATATATAATGTTCAAATATGCTAATTTATAATAAGCAACTGTAATAATAAATGTTTGCATTTTCACACCAAATTCTTCATCGTCACTTGGGTAGCTATGATAATTGGTTAGATTGACGACAGTATTCAAATCAGCTGACAAAGAAAGTTGCTCCTAAATTACATGTATATTTCAGAGTGATTTGTCAATTTTTTCATGATAGCCACAATAAGAAGGGTTTTTACATATAATATTTACACATGACTCTTCAGTTGTTTTTTAAATACATTTTAAAAAAATAAATTATAATACATGAAGAAAATTAAAATTGATGAGAAGAAAATAACTTACTACATTTAAATTTTTGAAAGTTTGATATAGATAAATCTTACTAAGAAAAAGAAGTTCAAATCGACACAGAATTACAATGAGGTGTTTCCTGAGCCAAAAAACAAATGATTTAAAGATAAAAATAAGTTCAGATGATGTTATAGACCCAAACAGAGATATTGAAGCTGCAATTTACTCAACCTCTTTTAATCCAACAATTATTAGGAGTAATCCAAAGTTTAATTACAAACTTTTAGACTACTCAACTGAAATCTTGATTACTAATCAAGACCTAGATTTTAATTAAGATAAGCAGAATTCAAATAGAATCAATATAAGAGTCCCAGTTGGAATCCTACTACAATCAAGTCCACAACATGGTTACAGAAACTAGTTATTAGAACAAGTTGGTTGCCATCAATCTCTGCTGTACAACCAACAATAAGCGAGAATAATACAATGCTAATCAAACTTTTCATAATCAGAATAACTAAGTGGAAATATATGACTAGATTATAATCCATGGAGAACTCTGCAGTCGGATGAGCTGAACAAGTATTTAGAACATTTGGCATATATCAAGAGTTGACAACAGTGTGAAGCAGACTTCAATCTTCACTGACTTCAGTGTATAAAGTGATATGGTCAAATGGGTGTGGTCTCATGGTTCACAGGTAAGGCAAGCCATGGTTTTCAAAACTACAATGAATCAATGTACTTATCAACATGTATTTTTGTAATCAAGGTATTTAATTCCATGTATTTTGTGATTAATCACCTATATAATTTCTCCATGGTCTTGATGGCCAGGTAGACTGAATGTGGTCCCGGCCCATTTGGACTGGCTCATATTAGTATTGTTATGTGTCCTTGGTTAACAGTACATTTTTGGGCAGGTAGACTGAGTGTGGTCCCTGCCCATTTGGACTGTTGGGTTGTAAGTCACAGGATTTTGCTTTGAAGCTTTGGGGGTGGAGGCGATAGTCCTGAGGGCTTCGTTGATCTGTGGGAGTGAATGGCAATCATCACCACACCCAGGGAAGGAATGACCAGGCACTGTTCTTGCAGCCCTCTTGATTCAGTTAGTGTTCCAGATCACCTGAACCTAGGGACACTCAGATGTATCTAACCCATTTGTGATCAGAGGTTTGAGGTGGATTAACCTTGTCCAAGGGGTGGGTCTGGGGTCTCACAAAGTGGAGTTCTGGCTGGTCTGGTCATGGATGGGGTCTGGGGGGGAGCTGTTTGAAGACCTTCCAGTCGGATTGAGAATCGTTTCCCCTGCATAGATTATTGCCTTAAATGGACGGTTGCATCCTTTTGATTGACTGTTCCTTGCTTCTCTTCTTTGTGACTTCCTTGATGTTTGAACTTGGGGGATTCATTTGGTTTTTTTAGATACCGGTAATGCCTAATTTATTGTGTAAGGAGGTTGGACTGCTTTGAGCCACCTCCCAGCTATATTCTATCAGTATAACATTGTAATCTCTTTGGCCCACTGGTGCAGGTGACAGAATGTGGTCCCTGCACATTTGGGCCCATAAGATCTGTTATAGTAACTTAATAAAGGTTGCTTTGGAACAAGAAAGAAAAAATATTAATTATAATTGTTGAGTAAACTAAACCTTGGTTTAGAGTGTTTGAATATTATTTAGCATTTTCAACAACTGACCATAACTTTCTTTATACATCAATGTGATCTACGGATAGATTTAAGCTATTTAATGTGCAAAACATTCTAAAAGAATGAAGTAATTAAAAGTCCGTCTTGTTTTATTTTCTCTGACTTTAGATATTGTGTTCATCTATCTTTTTATATTTTTTATTTGCATCTAACTCCTATACCACTTTCTTATATATTATTAAATTGTTTTTTAAAAATTGTTGACTAAAAAAAAAGAAGAAGAAATATTTTCAATATATTAAAACTAAAGAGAAAAAAGGGTTTATTTTTGTTACAGCAGGTATTAAGTGGTAGGTGCAAGTCAGGAACAGCAGATGATCCTGCATAATATGAAATAGGATAGTCATCTTTTTATATGAGAAGTACCAAGAGAAATTGTAAAATATTTGTAAAACTATAGTTTATTGAAAGTAATAACAAATGCTAAATAATTTTTGATTATACTAATAAAAAGTGATGTTGAATAAATTTGTTGAGACAGATATTAATATATGCAAAATAAAAAATAGTGAAATACTTTTCATTGTGCTTTTACAGAAATTGTAACAATCATTTCAATATGATATTAATCATATAATGTATTGAGGGGTGAAGTAGAAGAAAAGACAGTTCAGTAACTAGGGAGGAGTTTTATGGAGATTAAAATTAGGTAAAAAAAACACTGTTGTGGGTAATAAAACAAAATGTATTTGAAACTAAAGATATTTATAATAACAGTAAAGGTAGAGCATTGCTATTTAAGATGAGACAGAGACAAAGAAATAGGGGGAGGGGAGAGCAGCATTTAAATATAGTATTTGTGAATATGCACAGAAACTACTAAATATTATTTAATTTGGAATGTAACAATTTTAGCAGAGTCATAAATGAATTATGTAATGCATATACAATGAAGAGAAAAATTACAGCAAGAAAATGATAGATATCTTTTTAATGTTAATGAAAAATAGTAGAGAAATTATAAATAAAATAATGGGGAAATGAAGATTCTTGAAAAGTGGAATAGAAAGAATGGAAATATTTTTTAAAAGAATAAACAGTAGGTAATTGTATCATGAGTGACTTTGGAGAAGAAATAACTACTCTACATGGCATCATATTTTCTTTATTGTTTTCTGGCTACTTTGGATTTCACTCATGAAGGTAGTGCTACTAGATTAATGCCCTTTATGATTTTTATATTGCTCAAGTTTTAGATCTGAACAGTTTGATGCTTGCCCTGAAGTTATTAGTTAACTATATGCAGATAATCAAGTAATTTCCTTATGCACAAGAAGAAAACAATTGGTCAATCTGCCATTAATTTATTTATTTAGGTACATACAATTTATCATTTTATAATTACACGTTTTTTTTAAAAAAAATCATCTAAGAATTGGATGATTTTTTTTTTTAATCTGTGGCATGTATACATTTTTGTGATTTTGATAACTCTTAAATAAATTATGGCCATTAAATATGTAATTCTGGGAATATAAATTTATTGACAGAACAACTAAGTATAAATACATTGCCATAATAGTTCATAAGTCAGATTTCCATATTAACAAATTTACAATGCCCCCTTTTGTCATATTGATGCTAATTTATTTATAAAACAAAATATCAAAGTCAGTACAGCAGTATTGACATGAGAATCTGGATATTATTGTAGGCATCATCTTAGTTGATCTATGAATCAATTTATATATATATATATTCACTATTGTTGGCATATGTTATTTGTTTATAATTAGCATCTACAAAGATTTTTGTAGTTATATATTGTCAGTACTATATATATAAGGGTTTGCAGAATAGTAGTTATCACCTATCATGCATGTAATATAAAGTTCAAATTGGTTTATCTTAGTTCCCAAGGACTTATGTAGGAAACAAATTCAGACAGTGCTAACTGCAAGAATGAATTTTTTTATTCATCATAAATAAGCTTGGGAGACTCTTTTTTTTTCTGTGAAATTTCAATGTTGTTTTTGTAGGAATTGGATTTTTTTTTAGTTTCAACAAGTTTATACAACAATATTAGGTGTCTACTTGTATATTAATACAGTGACCATATTTTTTGAAAGAATTTTTTCTGCTTAAAGATTTTAGAATCAGCAAACTTGTTTTCCAGAAAAGGTACATATTTAAGTATACATACACAAAAAATTCCCAGAATATAAAATAAAAAAACATTTGTGGATACTGGTAAGGTTGGTGTAAATAATAGAAATGATTTGTTTCTGTGCATTGTACTGTTTGACATGGGTATAAAGTACTTAATATCTTATATTACTGGATCAAAACTCAAACTTATCATTTCTGTGCTTCTAAGAAACTAACCATTTACTTTTTATTCTTATTCATGTCAAAAATAATAAGAATATTGATATTGTGGAGGTATTTTAATTAAAGCATAATGAAATAAGAAAAATAAAAAGATGGAGTAGTAAGTTAGTAAATTGTCATAAAATTGATGAAAGATCACTAGAGACCAGAAAAGATAAGCATATCGAGTTGCTAATAAAGAGATGAAAGATACTGGTTAAAAATTTTATGTTTCTAGACTAATTCCTAGCTGAGAAAAGTAAAAAAGAAAAAAAATGGTTTAATTGAATAGAATTCTTGTGTTTGGTCAATCATCAGTTGATCTCTTCAGTGACTATGCAGTTATTCATTTATCTTGCAATTGATCAGAAAACAATAGCTACATCTTTTGCAATATTATCTCTGTGTAATTTAGTGCAGTGGCTGAGTGTCAAGACTCTGGAGCATAAGATCCTTGGATTGATTCTATTTCTGGTATGTCTGATGCTCCGATTTCTTATGAATTCTTAAGCAAATAAAGTCCTTCGATTATTATTAGGATCGTTTTTTTTTTAAATTTATAATCTTGTATTTTAAAATTAGCAACCCTTTTTCAAGTTTTATTAGGATGTCAATGAAAAGAAAACACAGTAGAATCATTATTATTTAATAACAACACTAGATTAAACCAAATAAACAAAACAATGGAAGGAATTTAATAGTCTTTATTAATTACAGCAGGGTGTATTTGGAAAATATATATATATGAAATTAAACCACACAATTGTTTATAGAAAGGGAAAATATTTATTTACTGTTTTATTGCTACTAATAACAAGAAGTACAGATTTTTATCATTTGTAGTCATTAAACACACACACACAAAAGCCCCTGATTATATAAAGAAAAATGGATTGATATTTTAAAATAAGAAAATAGCCTAAACTGACAATTACTTAAAAAGAGGTGGGCCGAGCTAAACCTCTGATTAGGAAACAGTTGTAATGTGGAGAGAGGGATATCTCTAGAAAGAGATCTTGATGGGAAGTTGACATTGTAATGGATGTTGGGAAAAGAAAATAATAAGCATAAGTCATTTACGAATTTTTTTGTTATAATTATTTTCACAAAATTTTAATTTTGAAAAATTATTTCATGATATTGATTAAAAATTTAAATAAATTTTTTAAAAAAATAATTTCATTTTGTCAATTCTGCAGCAATTTGTTTTATTTTAGTGAAGGTATTTTAATAGGAGTCGTTATGCTTTTATTTTTTATCCAGTAATAGGGTCCGCCATGGCCTTAAGAAAGCCCATACAGCATTTTTATACCATTCATTCTCCAGAGTCTATTTTCATAATGTCTGCAAAATGCATCAGGGGAGAATTACATGGGAATGCTGCCCAGTCAACGCATACAAATATCTTATTAATAGGGATTAGTTTGAAACAGTCAGAAGCAATAAAAATCAATAAAATTTTGATTTTATCATCTTATTAGTCCCTAATGACGACTAGAGAGAAATAAATGCTTTCCCCCTTCTTTTTATTTTATTTTTGTGTGAATGTTGATGAGTGCGCACACGTGTGTATATATATATAACATAACTGAATTTTAGAGCATCATTTAATATTTAGCTATTTATTTCATTATCAGTATTAATAATAATAAGAAAGAAAGAAGTTTTAAGTGTTGGAGTGAATTAGACTTTAACTAAATTGTCCCAAGGCATCCCCCACGCAATCAAAAGTGGAATGCAACAAAACTGTGCACTGGACATTTGCAACTCACATTCTCTGGGCAAATATTAACTCAGATGATTAATGTTTACAAAACTCAGTTCTGGATGTAATCCAAGAAATAACGGCCGCTCTTAAAATAAATAAAAATTCTACTAGCCTTTTTCCATTAGTTTCCATGGAAACTGAAAATCTGAAAGTGATATTTCATTACAGCACTTGGGTGTCTATAGGAGAAAATAATCTTAGCATGAGGCTCAAGCACCTAGGATGGACAAATAGATTATCGCTAGCGTAGCTGGAGAAAGTGAAGTGCTATAGCTTCTTTCCGTAAACAAGGTCACATGTGTTGTGGACAGACAGTACCGCATCAAATTATAAAAACATTGGAGTGGTCAGTCGTTAACAACAATTAGTTATACAAAGTTGTAGCAAATTGACTTCACTTTTATAATTGCTTTTTTTTTTTAAATATTTATTATTTATTTTAATCCTAATGGTTGCTTCAAAACAATATGAAACGCTTAATAATAATGTACATTTTAAAGACTGATTGATTTGAGGATTTGTTGACATTTTAAGCTGTTTTTAAGAGCTTTGATTGATTAGACTAGCATTCTTTATTTCTTAATTATCTTATCTCAATAACTGATTTTAATTTTGAAATTACTAATGATAGGCTGCCATGACCTCCGTTGCGCGGTGCATTAACTTAAACACTTAGTGGAACGTACAAGTTTCTGTAAATTTAAAACCAATTTGCTAACTGCTTCAAACAAAAATAAATAAAATAAAAAAGGAAAGGGAGAAATGAAGAACGTAAATGGACCTGCATAAAATTTGTAGAGTCTTTCTTAGAAGCTGAAGTAATTGCTAAAAAGAATTTTAAATTGTTTTAAAATACCTTTTAAGAGAATTCGAATTGTACTTTCACTTTCGTAGAAGTAATTGTTAAAAAAACGATAGAGCCTTTTTACGCTTATATACAAATCTATGTTTTCCATTTCGAATAGAAATGTATAGTATGGTGATGCATTTACGTATATATTCGTGCGGTCACACACTCATTTTTGAGTAAATGCGATTATCTTCAGCTGAAAAGCCAGTTTAGTTGACTTGAAAAACTCACGAAGCAGCAAGCATCTGGAAGATGCAGAAACCATTTTTAAAACTCTATGGTAGGGTGCTTTATAGCAAATAAATGCAAACGGTTTTAAAATCCAATACCTGTTAAAACATTTTAAGACGCAAGTTTTTGATATCTGTACGTATGTTTTTATATATACGGGCGCACACAGTAAAAATATTTGAAAGTTTTTGAAATTAGCAATTTGATTAAAATATAAAATTTATTATTAAATTAGAATACTTTTCAATTTTTGTTTTTCCCCTATCTCACCCCCCCCCCTTTCTTTTTTTAAACCATTATAAAAATAAATGATTTTGATAATTTCGGGCTTAAAAATATATTCATTTTAAGAGATTGTATGAGCATTTATTTATACATCTTTATTTCTTTTCTTCTTGTTTTTTAAAATCAAATTTAATATATAAATAATTAAAATAAATTATTAATTGATGGTGATTAAAATATTTTTTTCTTAAACCCAATCAGAAATTTCCCTGAGTAGGTTTCATACCAATTTAAACCATTTCTTAGTTTCTCTATACTGTCCATTTATTCTCGAATTTCGTTGTAAATAATTTGTATATTATACAGGTTAAGTGTTTTTTTTAAATAAACATTTTTATAAGAATCATCCAAATTATATTAAAATCAGTTTCAAATGTTACCATGCATCTTTTTTTAAAATATTGAGCAAAATAAAAATTCACTTTTTTGTTCTATCAAATTTTCCGACTTTTCCGATGCAGAGGGTTATTTATTTATTATTGCATTTTTAAATTGTTTTTTTTTTTAAAAAAAAAAGTATCTGGTTATATTACATGTGATAATTAGAAAATGATTATTAAAATAAGTCAAGTTTATAAATAGTAATAATTAAATACAGCATTGTGAAATCATTTTCAAAAGAATGAATTCATTATTTTTGAGAATGAAAATTTTCTAGTGTAAGTTTTATTGTAAAGGGACGAACCTATGACGCATTCGTTAATAAATCTGCCTGCCATTTTCATAATTTGAAGTATGTGATGAGCTGATATGCTATAGATTTTTTTTTAAAAGTAGACATCCTATAGCAATCCACCTACCTATCCATTTTTTGACGAAAAATGAATAACTAACATTTATTTGCTAGATATCAAAAGCTCTACATTCATTTCTGTTGTCAGAATAGTGTGGCAATACTGTTTGCATAAAAAACGTTATAGGATTGTAAGATGGTGCGGTTTGTGTAAGTGTCAAGGGATGTGGGCCATAATCCTACAGGTTTTGAACCTATGGGTTATTATTTAACTGTTATAAAAGATATATAATGTTTGTGTTTTAAAAAAGTATTATATTATTACAATGGATTCTTCTGATATTCAAAGATTTGCAGTCTATGGCTTATTCCTAAAAAATGTTAATCCCCCCCAATAATATTTGTTAATTCCGGATTTAGTTTGTTATTTGAATGGCTCATAAGGTGTCAATATGAGTTGTTTTTGCATTATTGCTTTACGAGAGCAGAATTTTCCATTATTTAGGCGATATTTAAATTATATCTGGCAGATCTGTGACATTGGTTTTGCATAGTCGTAACAAAACACGTTTTTTTGTTTGTCTACCCATCCCCCATCAGGATTAAGAGAATGGTTCTATTCGTTTATGAATTCCTACTAATGAACAGTAACGATTTGAATATTATAATCGTGTTACAATATCACTTTGTATATATACTATGCAAAGTTTGTTTAGACGCGAAATTTTGATCCTTTTAGGGAAAGTTAACTTTCTATTAGCTATTATTTTTATATATTAACAAAGAAACGAAGTCAAAAATAAATGAATGCTCAATTTAGAGGAAATATTGATGGTTTTATAAAAAAAAAAAAAGTTAACGCTGTATTATCTCTTGATATTAACTATTGAAAGAGTGATTTATTAATTAATAAAATCAAAATAATATCTGTGTGCAGTTTGAGGATTTGTTTCCTAAGACTAATATAGATTATAAAAGGATCGGGAGGGGGGGGTAGTAAAGTTAAATTTTTGCAACTGATGCCCAATGAACAATTTATTTTATTGGAATGTTCAATTGAAGATCATTTAATATATTTAAGGCCTTAGCTTTAACTTAAAAAAAAGCTTTTTAGATTTACTGTTGAATTTATATATACATGTCATCATTACCATTTGGATTCCTACCTAGTCAAACAATTTGTGTAGGAGTTTTCACTTCTTGAAAATTAAAAAAAAAAAGATCTTACGGAGCAGGATTTTTTAGTATTATTATAATAACATTTCTTTATATGATAGAATTAAGAATAAGTCGGTAGTAGGAAATCTAAATATTGCTCAAAATAAAAACAGTTTAGTCAACAAATATTGATTTTTTTATGGTCGATAAATAGCGTGTGTGTGTGTAACAAAATAATTATTTTTATGATGAAGGCAAAAACTAGCGTTATAAAATATTATAGATAGGCTATATTGAAATCATGGGTTCACACCTCATTTTGAATTCGGAAAAATTTTTGGAAATAAAAATTACTCAAATATATATTTATAATTAAGACAAAGAAAAAGTTTAAAAAGTATTTCTATTTTAAAAGTTATTATTGACTGTAATAAAAATAAAGGATAATAAGTTTAAATCTATTACCGTACCTATACATTTTTTTGACCATACAGATTTTTTCAGAATTTTAGAGAATATTTTCAAAACAAAGCTGCCTTCTACACTAGTTTTTCTTCAGTCCCCTTTTCCTACAAAAAAAAAATGTAAGCTCATTAATTCCTGTTTCATGATTAAGGCATATCTTTCTAGTTCTTTAATTAAATGCCCTTTACAATAATTGATTGTTTAGCAATCATTTATCTCGTTGATATACTATTAGGCTATCAACTCGAACTGAAAACACATATAAATAATATCAATTTTAACCAATATGCTTGTATAGACATACAGATGAGAAACCAGTTCAGTTTCTATATATTGTGTTGTTTTTAGTTTTTTAACAATTATATACACTTCTATCTTGTGTCCAGAATTTGATATAAACCAATGAAATATCACGACCTAAAATTAAGGATATTTCTGCTTTAGCAGCATACATTTTTGTTTTACCATCTCTATTCCATTTACTGTAAGCTTTAGTAACTAATAGATGAAAATCGTAAGCTTATCACTAGTCAGGATATTGGATAGGATAGCGCAAGTTAGGAATTTATTAATACTATCATTTAGCATCTTTTAGTTACTAAAGCCTATACTAAGTGGCATTGAAATGGTGAAAGAAAAATCTGATATTTGAAGTTGTTGCCATATTTAATCTATTTCATTTGCTATTGAAAATATTTTCTTGTAATGCTGCAAATTTTTTGATTTTGATTTATGCAGATATTTGGAAATTTTATGTGATTAGTTCTTTCTTTATGTTGTACATTTGTGTACAAATGTTGGGCTTGAAAAATATATTGTTTTTAACAGAAAAGTAAAAGTATTATATATAATGTGAAAAATATCAAATTTTGCATTGTGCGAAATATAAAATATAATTCTAAAATATTATATATATATGAACCTATAGGAAATCTATACAATAAATTGAAATCATAATTTCTCGAAATTTTTCAGTATAAGAAATGTAAAACATTCCGTGTATAAAATAGAGATTGTGCCTTTGAAAGCAAATATTTTAATTATTAAATATAACATTTACAATATATGTATAAATTATATACTATAAAATGAAAAGTGTAAAGAATTATCTATATGAAATATAAATAATATTATAAACCTAAATTCTTTAAATTTTTCATAAGAAAGATAAAATATATTTTGTAATCCAGTTATATTGACATATTTGAATATATAAAATGCACTGTAAGTTTACCTTTATATAAGATATTAAAGCATATAGTTAAAAAAAAAAGCTTCTCTTCTCTATAACTCAGCAGAAAACTGCAGATCAGGTCTTTGAACATTATGTGATAGTTTATGATATATAAAATAGTATTGGAATTTTAAAATGCTCAAACAATATAATATCTAACAGATATCATTAAAAGGCATTTCTGGTCTTAATAGTGGGATCTAATATATGAACCAGAAGTGACTATTATAGTTAAAAACTAAAACATGAAAAAAGGATTAATATTTGTTTTAATGTTGTTGTTTTTTTGTTGTTTTTTTTTTTTGGGGGGGGGGGGGGCAACGACATTAAATTCTGAACATGGGATTGTCCTATTTTAATGTTGGCTAAAGAGATAATGACCTGACATTAAAAACTGGCATATTTTTTCTGTTTCATTTTTAATTTAATAAAAATAAATTTTTAATATACAATTGCATGTTTTTTTTGTTGGTGGTGTTATTTATTTAAATGTACAGTGAGGATTTATGCAATACATATATATTCATAATGCATTTATATTTTTACTTTTTTTTTTAACAATTCAATTTTCATTTGTGCATGTGCTACAGAAATTGAAGTCTTTGTGTATATTTTTGCGATGTCATGTTGGCTAACTTAAAATGCTTGAAAAGTAGAAAAGTTCAAATTCATGAATTTGAAATAATAATAGGGTCTTGTATATGATTTTAGAATTCCTTGTCAAAGTTTATTATAATCAATTGCTATAATGTAAAATTGTAAATTACACAGATTAATTTATTCTTTGTACCAAATGTCCAAAAGAGTCATGAGATTCTTTTTTCTCTCTCAGAGATTTCTGTAGTGTAATTTTCACTACGCCACTCTCACACAAGATAGGGACCAGTTTCTATTCACTCTTAACACCTTGTAGAGGAATGTAATCATAAACATATGACCAAAGACTAAGTGAAAAGGAATGTATGATCCCCAAGATGTACATTTCATAATGAACCAATATTCATCAATTGGCCCAAACTTCTATCTCTTACATATATCTTTATCATTGTTCAGTATATATAGAAAGCCAATTACCACCATTTAATTGATGTGTGAAACTTACTGCCCTCCCAACTTTGACACAAAAAATTTAATGGAAGTCTATTAATAATTAGTCATTTATTAGACTAGATATTATCTACTTAATGAATGATATTTATGTAGTTTAAATGAATGACTAATAAAAAATTATTAATAAAATTTCATTAAGTTAAGAGAGCAATAAGTTTGATACTTATCAATTTAACTGTAGTAATTGGCTATATATATATATATATACTGAACAATGATAAAGATGTAAGAGATTGTAATCTGGGAGCCAACTGATGAGTATTAGTTCAGCATGAAGTGTGCATTTTTGGGATCATACACACATGTCTTTGGCCATATTTTTATGATTACATTCCTCCACAATGTGTTAAAAGTGGAAAGAAACTGGTTCCTACCCTGCATGAGAGTTGTATAATGAAAATTACACTTCAGAAATGTTGTTCATCAAATGAATAATTCTCATTCTTTGTCAAATTAATCAAACTGGTGTATTTTCTATACAGAACTGATTTGAAATAGTGAAGGATGAAGAATAAAAATACAACTGAAGAAGAAAATAAATTAGAAACAATGATCTTAAAGGCAGAAGAATAATAAGCATTCCCTACAACAATGGAAAAAGTAGGGAAAGCATAAAATTAATGGTGTTAAAAACTTTCTATATATATATTATTTTTCAATATTTCTTATTACTCTATCATTTTATTTTATTTTAAGCTTAGTAAAAATGATTTGTGGTATGTTTATTTTAAAAACAAAACAAAATATTTCTTTACATGGCAGACTTCAAAATAATTAAGTAAGTAGTGATAAACCCAATTTTTTTTAAGGAAGCAGTAATTTTTTGAATGTAGATAAACATATTTTTAAAAAATTAATAGAATAAAGGAAAGTTAATTGTTTTTGACTGAAGATGACTAAAGTCAACTATTCATAATAATAGATTAAGAATAGCTTCACTACATATAAGAGTGCTTATCCTGAAGGGTGCAGAAGGAAGTTTTAAGTTATTTTATTGGGTGTTATTGATTATATTTATCATTAGTTATCTTCCAAGAAACATGTCCTCCATCATAATTCAACAACTCATTTCAAGCCATTCTATCTTTTTGCTGTTACCTTTCATCAGGCATTTGTAATTACTCCTTTTGAGGTTTTTTTCCTCTCAACCTTCATAGATTTTTTTAGAATATCTTCAATTTTTTTCTTTCTCTAATTATATAGCCAGTTCATTATCTTCCTCTTCATAAATTTTTTCCAATAAATAATCCTTTTCATTTATACTCTTTAAATATTGCCAAATCTATTTTTTGCTTCCAAATTCAATATTTTTACTTTTTTTTCTTATCGTCTAAAATACTATACATTAACCATAAATCATTTATCAATTCTTTTTATTAATTTCAACTTTAACAACTTACAGCCATTACAATTATTTTGTGTTTCTCAACCTTTGGGTCGCGTTAAATTTTAATGGGTTGCAATATGCACCAAGAAATAAAAACATAAATATCTGATAGCAAAAATCTTTTTACATTTTAAGAAAATATTAATATTAATAAAAAAAATTAGTAAGTAATACTACCTATTCTTTCTGTATAATTTATTTTTGTAATTTTTGCTTGTATTTCGTATATAAATAAACCTTATTTGAAAAGAAAACTCTTTCTTTTCTTTTTTTTTTGGTAATTAACAGATGTTAAGCTTTTAAATTAAAAATATGTAGTTTAACTTTTAACTTACTACAAATTATTTGTTCATTATAAATATTATCAAATTGATCCGAATATATACAATGCCGTGCTGATGTAATCTCTCTTTTATTTTATATTATAATTTATGTAATAAACATTTGGGTCGCAGAACTAAACGCTAGTCTAGGTTATAAAAGAGGGTTAAAAAAAGATAGTAAAGTTGCAACATTATATTCTAGAATGAAGTGTTTGATCTGTGTCTGGTGACCCATTATCAAGTAGAAAAAGAAATTAATTACTTTAATTTTATATTTATATATTTAAAATATATATATACACATTTAAATAGCATTAAACCATTTTAGCACCTGATTGCCCTTGTTATACAATTTATTTTTCTAATAAGTGATCTTCAGTTTAATAGTGTATGTAACAAAAAAAAAAAAACCATTTTTAGAAATAAAAAAATCATCTTTAAAAAAAGTGATGATGTTATTAAAACGCATTTTACTGTCTTCCGTTTAGTTTTGCAACAGCTTAATATACTTTAAAAGCCTATACATGAACAACTAAATTTTTGTAGAAAAATTTTAAGTAAAAAAATATTTATTTATTTTTTTACCATATTGACATAAAATAGAAAAGGCAAATATAGAATCTGTTTTCTAATGCACAAGCATTAGAAATCCATCTTATACTATTTTTCTTTTGATTATAACTGCCATTTAGAAACAATAATAAAAAAATAAGTTTAATTATTTTATATATTAAATTCATCCATTAAATGAGAAAAAGATGTAATTTTCTTGGGAATGTTATAGAATTAAAAATTGCTTGCAATGGAAAACAAATATGACATTATATGCATAGATGACACAGAAAAAGTTAAATACTGCATTTATGTATGTATCAGACTGTAAACTAAATATACATTGTACATTTTTATTAATATTACACATAAATTTCTTTGCAACTTCAGTTTATTAATAGTAGTATATAATAAAGTTTATTATTATTATTATTATTATTATTATTATTATTATTATTATAATGATGATGATGATGATGATGATGTTTCAATGATAATCTTTATCTTAAAGGTTACAAGAGTTTACATAGCTTGGATTGCTGTGTTTACATGGGCAATCCGTAATTGTAGGTTTACATATATAAAAGTAGATTTATTGTTTTACACAGGATTACAGGAATTTTTACATGCTGTGAATTAGTTACATAGTTTTACATAACTTGCATTGTTGTGGTCACATGGAGAATCCATAGATATAGGTTTACATATATAAAAGTTGATTTATTGATTTACATGAGATTACAAAAAAAAATTGTCATGCTGTGGATTAGTTACAAGGGTTTTTACTTGGCTTGGATTGCCATGGTTTCTTCAGCAATCCATAGGTGTAGGTTAGTTTATTTATGCTGTGGATTAGTTAGAAGGGCTTTACATAGCTTAGATTGCTATGGTTACATGGATAGTCTGTAGTTGTAGTTTTACTTATGTAAAAGTTGTTTTATTGGTTTACACAAGATCTACATAGATTGTCCATTATTTATAACTTTGCTGTTTGTCTGAGCAGGGACCAAGTAGCTGCATAAATATCTGGGCTGGCGATCTGTTTGTCTCTAACTTGAATTTTAATTAGCTTATTCTCAAATGTGGCTGGATGCCTTCTGGGGTTATTACCCAATACAAATGCACACCTAGTGCACCAAAGTGCATATAAGACAAACATTGAGGCCCTTATGGCTGGTACAGACCTACCTTTGTAAGTTGACATAATTTGTATCATTGTAGTGTTTTGTTTTCTATATTTCCCCTGCAGAATGCATCTAGTCTGATCCATGGCCTTGCAATTGAAAATTATATGCTGTAAAGTCTCCTCATCCATATGGCAAAGGCCACAGAAAGGATCAACTGACCTGTACATTCTTCTGTGATGTAAAAAATATTTAGTAGGTAAAGCATTCAAATTCATTTTGATTATAAAATCTAGGAACTTAAGTTCTATTTGCCATCTTTATTATTATTATTATTATTATTATTATTATTATTATTATTATTATTATTATTATTATTATTATTATTATTATTATTATTATTATTATTATTATTATTATTATTATTATTATTATTATTATTATTATTATTTATTTATTTATTTATTTATTTATTTATTGCATTTGCCTGAAGTATAATTTTTACAATAATTTTAGTTTATATGATGCATTGGCAATAAAGGTGAGAAAGTATAGATATAATAAAATTAAAATTAAAAAAGAAGAATTTAAACATTTTTAATATCACTTTTATATTTGTTTAGAAATAGTGATGGTTGATTGTTAAGCTTTAAAAATAGCAATTTTAATGATAGGTTTATTATGTTCCTTATAAAATTATAATAAAAAGATGTGGTTTTTTTTTTTACTTGATTTGAATAATGTGCTGATAATGAAAAAATGAAAATACTTGTTTATTTCAATTTTATGTAATACTCATACATTCTCAAGTGGTATGTTGTTACATCATTTAATTTGTTGTCACATGTTTATTAAAAATAACATTAATATCTTATAATGTTCCAACAAATATGTATAATTAACTGCATGAATTTTAGTTTATCTATATGCACTCACACACATATATATATATGGTAAATTTTTTGCACAGACTGCTGATTAACTTGTATTTAAAGATGATATAGTATTATAATAATTTTATTTATGTAAAAGTAATTTTAAAATAATTTATCAGAGACTAAATTTTCAAAGTGTCAATACATATTTACTGTGCATCCTGCTATTAATTGTTTTAACGATAGTTATATAGGCTGTAGTTTAATCCTGCAAACCCTATTGCCTTGTCTTCCAGCTCCATATGTAATCTTTGAAATCTACTTAACTCTATATATACTTATTGATCCTATTGCCTTGTTTTCCAGCACCTTATGTAATCTTTGAAATTTATTTTTTTCTGCTTATTTGTATCATATGTAATCATGGTACCTGATTTAACTCTATATACTTATTGCCTTATCTTGTATTTTACCTGTATGTGAATAAATTTGTTTTTGAAATGTAATTTTATTTATTAAAAAATAATGTTAAAATATTAATTGATCTGAATCTTTATAAATTTTTATATCTTGTTAAAAAAGAAAAGCAAAGAAAAATTGGAATATTTATCAAATTGTAACTATCAATTTATGAGAATGCTCTTATAGTTTCTTCATTGATAAGGTAAAATTAGGAGTAAAAAATATTTAATGCAAATGTAGTTTTAAATTATTATTTTTTTAATTTTCTAAGACTTTCAAATGATTTAGCAAATGCACATACAACGTTGTTCCTATCAGTTTAAAATAAAGATGTAGAAACTTTAAATATTTATAACATGCAGTTTATATAAATCTTATTGTCACAAGTTTTGGAATAAAGAATTATTCTAATCTCAACTGTTTTACATTTTTTATATTGAAAAAAATACAAGGAAAATTTTTTTTTCATTCATTAACAAAGGAAATCTCTTAATTCCAAGATGAACATTGATAATCCTTCAATTGGGAAACATTTTTATATTTTCACAGGAAAAAAAATTTGAAACTCAGAATAGCAAATAAATATTTCAAATTGACTAATAACACATGTTTTTGTTTTTTTTTGTTAGATTGTTTTGTTGTACTTGTATAAAAAAAATTATTCAAATACTCTACTAATTTGATATTTTTTCCCCTAAAAGAGTAGGTCCACAAAGAAAATAATGGAAATAAACTGCAATGCCTAACTTTTTAAATTTATTTTCATACATTATACTATTTGCACAATGTTTAAATAAATCTTATTAAAAATAGAAATTTTATTCCAAAATTCCAGAATAAACTTTAGTTATTAAATTTTATTTAAAATCTCATACAAATGTTGATGTAAAAGATAAAACATATAGTTTATGAAATATATTCATTAAATATTAAAATTAGAATTTGCATTATTAACCCTTAAAGAAAGACATGAATCAACACGAACATGGCTTCCACACGCTCTAAAATGGGCAATTTTTACATTACCATAGTGTTTTTATGCTTATTTTAAAGCTTAAAAAGTACTGTAAGATGCTGCCCTTTCTAGAATTATTTTGCAAATAAAACAACCCAATAATATTGACATAAGACACTGCAACAATGGGAGAAGGCAGGATTTCCTAGATGTTCATTGGTTGGTTCTCATTTCAAAGAAAGGAAGAGTGCCTGTCAATAATTTTCATCGCTCCAACTTCTTTCTTTTGATATTGAAAATGAAAATGAATGTTTTGGAGTGGTTTTTAGTTGTTTTTTTACATATTATAATGTATTTTGTATGTAAATAAATCATTTTTATATAGCGCGATGCTTATAAACTGTAATATTTAAAACAGCATTACGCTGTTGCACATGCGCTTTGAAGATTTTAACTATAAATGAATGAATACTAACACTCAACCACATGATAAAGTCTTTGGAAAAGATAGATATGCTGAAAATATAATTATTTTAGAAAAATAGTAAGATTTTAGTAAAAAATTCCTTACTTTTACACAAAGTAAATTGAGAAAGAAAATCACTGACATACTCAACATTTTCTAATAGATTATGAACATTCTTTTGAAGTTCTATACTACAAAATATTTTTATAATTATAAATAGAAATTTATTTTTGAAAAAACTTTCGTTCACTTTCGTATTCAGACAAATTATTAATTTGCTTTTTACAAATGAAACTAAAATGAATATAATATTAAAAGATGAATATATTTGTACTGCTGATTCTGTAATTGACCAATCAAAAGTTTAGAGTTTTAACTCACTCATCCATCTGGAGTTTGTACACCGAAAAGATTAATTAATATTTGCACTTATAGTGTTTGTTTAAGTTTTCAAAGTTTTAATCCTTTGAGTTGGGGATTCGGTCAAATAATGACTGAAAAAAAAAAAACAATTTTTTTTGGTTGTATTTGCAAATAGCCATTCAGATTCAATTTTTTTTAACATATTTGTTAAAGAAAATGTTTTTATGTAATATATTTCTATAATTTAAAATATATATATTTTAAACATCTTTTAATCAGTCATTTAATGAATATCTAATATTAAAAATTTAAAGAAAAATGAAAATAAAATAATTAATGTTTTTTATTATTAAATATAGTAATAATAAAAAGTCAGATGTCACATGACTTATATATAGCTTGCACTTACAAATATGTAAAATTAGGAGCATGCTAATGAGCTCTAAACAAGCTTCTTTATTTATGATAAATGCTACTACAAGAGAAGGCATTCAAATCATTTTTATCTTGGATTGTCCCCATCCCCAGACTGGTTTCGACCTATGGGTCTCTTCAGTGAGGAGTTGGGACATTAGATTCAAAAAACCAACAATGAATTGTTAATAAATACAATGAAGCAGATCAAAATATTCTGACAGAAAAATGTAATCATGAATGTAAATTTTTTTGTTTCTCTTGATGAAAAATGTAATTAAAATTCAAATGTTTTTAAATAATATATACTAATTCCTACCATTCATTTTTGAAAGCCCTACTGGCAGTTATAATTATAGTTGCAACACTTTATTATATTATATTTTGACAATCTTTATCTTTTTATTACAAATATAAGTTTTCAAACAAAAACATTTTAAAAGATAATATTTCTATTTTGCAAATATACAAAATAAGCATTGAACTTAAATATGTATGTAAGAGTAATAACTTTTTTTCATTGGATGATTGTGTATTGCTGTTTAAAATAAAAATTGAATGAATTAATTCTTCTTTAAACTCCATTTTTAAAATCTGAATGAATTATTAATATATATCATAAAGCAAGGAGATTTTGTTTTGAAATTTAAAATTGGATTTATGAAAGTATTTCTTTTTCATGAAATTATAATTTCCAACTTTACCATAATTATGATTACATGTGACTTATCTTCTTAAAAAAAATCATTTGAAATAACATCTAATTGTAATAATGAATATTTTGGTTTAAAATAAATATTTTATGTGTATGTTGCAAAAATAATCATAAATATGCAAATTTAATTTTTTTTCATAGATGTTCCCAGAGTTTGGGAATAAAGAATTACTAATCAGAAGTATTATTAATTCCTTTGTATTATAATATCTGTATGATACTGATATCTTCAGAATTTTTTTAAACTAATAAATTAATATAAATTTTAGATCTAGTTTTTGCTTAGATAAACACAAAAATGGCAAAATAGTGCTACACATAGCTATAAGACAGTGAACAAAAGCCTAACACAACACTAATGTCATCAAAACTCACAGGGAAAATGTTGCTTGAAGCAATCCTGTAAAAATGAATATAAAAATTAAAATGAGAGTGATAATGACAATTTCTGTTTGTTGTCAGAGAGTGACTTAATTACAAAATATAATTTTAAGAATTTCTCATTATCAATGGGATATCATCTGTAAATGTTAAAGTCATGGAAGTGTAAAATGAAAGATAATAATGTTGAATTATTATTATTATTATTACACCATCTCTTTTAATCAGAGAAAGATGAGAAATCAAAACTGTAGGTTTCAATCTTTAAATACTTATTAATCTAATGGAAATATAAAGTTTCAGATAATGTTTCATAAAAATGTTTCATCTGTTTTATATAATCATTCAAAGAATATAGTGCTTCAAAATAGTTATGATATTAAAAAAAAAATTTTTTTTTAAAAAAAGAAGGAAAATATTTATTAACATTTTTCAAGCTGCTGATTTTTTCAAATGAACTCTTACTGCATATATTGGATCATTGAATATATAAGCAGAAGTGAATACATTCTTAATAATCATGCAATCTTTTTTTCATGAGGTCACATGACATTCAAGTATCAAAACGCCATGTTGAGTATAATAATTTCATTCATTTGATCAAATCGACCCTATTCACCTCTCACCTAGAATTATAAAAAACAAAATGCAGAAGTCCATTATAATAATTACTATATCAAGAAGAAGTACTATATATTAAGAGGGAATTAACTTTATGTATTTTGAATAATCGTTATCCTACCTTTGTTTATTCTGGCCCGAACAAATCAATCATTTATCTATTATCTGAAGTTATGATGAGTTTTGTTTAAATGAAAACTATGTAACGCTATTCGTTTAAAGATAGAGGGGGGGGGGTATTTTTTTATTAGTAATTATCTATTTTATTTATTTTTACTTGCTAGTAATATCTACTCCTTTGGTGGAAGCATTCGTTGAATTCTGATGTTATATAATAATTTTAATTGATAGATTACTTTTTTATTTTTAAAAAAAACTTTCAAATAACTGATGTCTTTTAATGAAATCATATTTTTTTTATTATTGTTTTAATTAATCTCTTTTTCTTCATTGATAGAAAATGAACTTTTGAAGACCTATTCTTTTCTGCTATTATTTGTTTGTAAAGTTTATTATTGCCAAACATTTTTTTTTAATCATATATAATTTTATTTTTAAAAAATCCATTTAAAGTCAACAGAACCTGAATAAATAATTTGAATGTGTGTTGAATTAAAACCAGATTTTATTTTGTTAACTTGTAATTTCAAAGTGAACTAGGTCACTTATAGATCCCATTGGATGGAAGAGGTAAACAATTTACAATCGTTTCTATTTTATAATAATTAGTTATCTAAAAACTATTCTAGAAATTGATATCAAAGATTTTTTTCTCTTTTTTCTTTTGACTATTTACTTCATGAAATCAACCAAGGATTTGTTTGATGCTCGTACTTAACATTATTTATGTCTTAATTTATTGTAATTATATATATATCTTTTTAAGTTGAGTTATTGACCGTTAATCCTTTTACACAATATAATTGATTATTTAATTTTTATAATCATCACAATTTTTATTTAATTTGTACAATTTTTTATGTGCACACATACATATAAATCCTAATCTATATTATAGTAACGCGATTTAACATTTTGCTTATAATGTTTTTTTAATATATTGTTAATTAAAAAAAATTTCAAAAGACAAAACATGTTGTATGCGAATGCTTGATTCATTTGTGTGTGTGTGTGACTTGGTGTCAAGTCTTTAACCTGAGATCCAAATTCATATTTATATTAGATATTTTCAATAATCGAGAAAGCAGATGATATTTTTTAATTATAATTCAGTGCCTTTTCTTGTGTCCAATTTCTACCATCGATATTTTCTATTTATTCATTGTCACTGAATATTCCTCATTTTTTTACGATGTGCACTCAGTTAATTTCCATTTATCTCATATACACATATCAAAAGCCTTAAATCTTTCTTTTTAATAACACACCCACAGCATTTGACCAATTTTTTTTTTTTCTCTTAAAGGTCCATAGAATTTTTTTTTTAATAAATGCCCTCTTTGCCAATATTAGTTCTCATTTCAATCTATTTTCAGTTAGCCATTCCATATCCTATCTTTGTAGAAATCCAGTATCAACCAGTTAATGAATACCTCAAATATTCATAGCTGGAAAAGAAAGTAATCAGAGTTGATTATTGCAGTGTACAACCTTTACTACTGAAAATGTCATTCAGTTATAGCACTCAGTCTATATTTTACTCTATTCACAAATATCTTTTGGGACATATTATTATGAAAATTTTTCATGTGGATTATAATGCTTTATTTTTCCTCTCACTAATCACATTATATTATAATGATCACTTAAGATATTGTTTCAATTTGCATTTTTTTATGCTTATTCAGTTATTGTCAACCATTGGTGATTTTTTTACTGAGTAATAAAGCTTGCAATTTTTGGAGGCTTTAATTTAATAATACCAAAGCTGATGCTCATTACTTAGAGTTTATCTTTTTGACTATTAATCATTTTAGAGATTATCTTGCTTGGAAATTATAATGAGACTTCTGTTTCCATACTTGTCACTGTTGTTTATTGAAATACACTGATTGATGCTTTCTCTTTCCTTTAGTAAGGAATTGAACAAGCAGTCTTCTCTTTCAAAAAGTTACATTGTCACAGAATCTGTTTTTTACCAAATTTATCTAGAGAAAGAAATCAGATTCTATTTCTTTTGAATATTTTTAATATCAGAGAAAGAGATTCCAAATAAAAATCAGTAACTCCATTTTAAACTGTCTCCCAATAGAATGTAAGTCTTTATAATATTTTCCAATATTGAATACAGGTCCAGAAAAAAAAATTTATATTTCGAATATTGTTTCATATAATTTGTGTATTGAAAATGAAAAATTGATAAGAAAGTTACCAGAAAATTTATTATATGTTTTTTTATTATAGTAATTAAACAATTAAATAATAATTGCTAAACTTGAACAGATTAAGGATGGTTGCTGAGAACAGCAAAATGTTTTTAAGATTATATTACAATTAAAAGTATATAAATAAAAGATCTATTGTCATTTTAAAATTGTCTTATAGGCTTGAAGGTTTTAAATGGTTACTAGAAATGAATAAGAGCAAAATGAACCTGGAAGATTTTTTTCACATCACAAACAAGTGTTGCATAACTCTTTTATAGCCTATCCAGCTACCCAAAATATCATTCAGTAATTGGATATCTAGTATGGTCAGATAAAGTCTCATCTTTCCATGACAAGCAATCTAATCAAAACATCTAAATTTTTGCCTGATGTAATTTTGAAGATACGGCTATTTGAAATTTCTAGATAATTTTGCAGTCATACCACAAGGAATGATTATTCGAGCAAGAATGAGTTAATATAGAAATTTTAGCCTATTTTTTAAGGTTTTACTGTGATACATAACATGCCTAATTGATTTTCATTTTTAATTTCAAGTCATTTACTAAAAGTTTTAGCTTTGAATTTTTTACAAACCTACATTTTAAATTTTTTTTAAAAAAAGTCTATTTTTGTGGAAAATGCATTTGAAAATGTATATTTGTATGGTTTTTCCCTCTATATATATATAATCTTTAAAGAGTATTGATTGATATTGGCATTTCTCTCAAGGTGTTTGAAAGTCTTTTTATTTATCTAACTTTATAAAGGATGTAAATGAAAAAGAATAAAAATTCATATCAAAAAGGTTTATTATGGAATGATTCATAATGAATAACAGGAAACAATATGAATCACAATTGTAATAATTAAGAAAACTGATAAAGTGATAATAAAGTACAAATGTATCATTAATGCGGCAAATAGGACAAAATTCATGATAGGTGCTTCCACGCAAATCATTTCACACAGATAGTTTGAAGCCTATTATTTTATTAGTGAGTGTCACATGCATACAATGTATACAAATGTTTTTTTTTTAAGTGTCATAGCATTGGCCGGGACACGAACCCGCAACCCAGGCAACTGCCTGCAAGTGCAAGGCAGTCACGCTGACCTCTCGACCACCAATGCAAGACATGTATACAAATGTTTAAACTCATTTCTTCTTCATTTGAAATAAAGCAGTATGACAGCTTTTTTATACAATTCTTTTGCAAACATTTACAAATCTTTAACTTCGTCTCTCACTTTTCTTTCTCTGCATTTATTCCTTCTTCTTATAGGGGGCAATAGTAATTTGCCATTGTCAAATATATAAACATTATTTGAAGATTTATCAGATTAACAAAATATCAGAAAACGTTTTTTCACAATTGAAATTTTATCCTCATTTGATAATTACTGATCAGACATTGTATTTATTTTAATAGTTTTTTTTACAACAGAGTGTAGAAGTCAAAAAACTTTTAAATGAATATAATCAGATAAAAAAAATTCAATTTTAAATCAAAAGTAAATTTACAATAATCAATCAAGTTATGACATACTTCCATACACTTGAATGCATTACTTTTTACAATCCTTTATTTCAATAGCAGTTTTGAATGACATACAGATTTTTTCAGGGTTTTTCTGAATCTATTTGAATTTTTATTTTTTGCCTAATCAAAATGCTATAATATTGCTTAAAACTATTAATGAAATGAAGTAAGCATTTATAAATACCAAGTGTGTGGAATGGATTTTTTAATGTTTTTTTTTTTTTAAAAAAAAAATAATAATAATAATAATAAAACAGTAGCAAAAGGATTAGAAGGTTTTAATAACTAGGATATCATCAATTGTTTTTCATAAGGTTGCTTTTAAACTGGAAATAAGTGTTTCTGATTTATGTAATTGGATTCATTGCTTTGACTTATATATTTGTTTAAACAATATTTATATTGCTGTCTACTTTAAAATATCCTTATGACCTGCCTTAAATATTAAAAATTATTGTCTATATAAGGTTTAATCAATAGCAGATCAAGCATTTGTTGAGCGGTTTTGAGACCCTCTTGTTATAAATACTAAATAATACTATTACAGCAATGAGTAATTGTTTCCTTAAAAAAATAATCAGTTTTTACCCTTTTGTAATTTGTAATCATAAGTGTGATAAGGCATAACTCATTATTGCTTGTTGGGGTGTTTAAAGTAAAATGCAAAATGCAATGTTAATTATTTATTAGTAAAAAAAAAGAATTAAAAAGAAATGACATGTATCTTTATTGCAGAAAATTTATATAAACTTATTAAGCTAATGCACATGTGCTTTGTGAACTTTAACTATAAATGAATACTCTCACTTTCCAAACACAAGATAAAGTCTTTGTGAAGATTTGCCCATACTTAAATGTTTGGGTTGAAAAGATAGATGGATTCATTCTATCTTTTCACAAAGACTTTATCTTGTGTTTGGAAAGTGAGAGTATTCATTTATAGTTAAAATCCACAAAGCGCATGTACATTAGCTTAATGCTGATTATTTTTACAGTTTTAAAAAAAATACATCGTGCTATATAAAATAAATATCTTGTAAACTTATTAAAAGTTATTAAACACTGTTGCATTAGAATTGTAAATATAAAAAACTAAATTTAATATTTTCTTGTTTTATATTTAGCAAATTTAAATAATAATATATTTATAATCTAACAACTGAACCACATCATTTTCTATGAATATCATTCACAAATTAGGTAAATGCAACTAAATTAACAAATTTTATTACAATTAGGCATTGTCAAAAAAATTATTAGAATTGTTTCTAGATTTGGAAATGTAGACTTGTAAACTCTCATTTACTAACTTCTACATGTCAACAGGATTAGTGATACTGCCTTTATTATATTTTGCAATTTTTCTGTCTATATATACTAATTAAATTCAACATTTTAAGATCAAAAAATAATTTAGGATCCTTTAGTTACAATGTAACTGGTGGTTCTCAGATATTTCAGAAATGAGTACATCACAATTAACATTATTTTGCATTTATTAGGAATTTTTATTTTACAATAAAATATGTCTCATTATAAGTTGTTTCTTCAAATTATATATATATATATTTAAACCTGACCACATTGTAATTTCAATTCTCTATTAAAAAGTTGACATAGTTTTCAATTTCATTGAATTTATTCTTGACATCCATAATAAATTTGGGTAGTAATTTCAAAAGATATGTCTCTAACAAAAAATTGTACATGTCTTGTAATGATTTGCTGGTACAATTATTTATTTTAACAACTTAACCCTATAAAATTGTTAGTGGGTTTCATATTCCTAAAATATACGGATAGCCTTTTGCCTTAGATTTACTCCTTATTTTTTCGTTATTTAAATTGCAGCTTCTTTGATATTTTGATAATGAGATTTTAATGCAGAAACTATATTTGATCTTGATGTCCATCTAGTGCCATTTTTTTTAATATGCTGAATTTGAATGTATGCCATACTGTTATAAATATATTCCATGACCAAATTGATAATGAAAAATATACATATAAATCTTGAACAAAGTTAAAATAATGCAATAAGCAAAACAGAATTCCACACAAATTCTTACTAAATTTAGATTATAGCTAGTGCAATGTACATAGGTTTTTGGCCAATATGATGTTTATTCTAGTTTGCAATTTTAGTGTAATTTTCTGTCATATTTATAACATTATCATACAGTTGATCCCTGCAGATAACTCTTCCAAAAAAATTTAATGCCATCTATACTAAATATTTAGAATTATCATTTTTTCAATTTGAAAAATCCCAAACTCTATTCTTTTATTTCTATTTTTATCCACAAATCTCAGGATAAAAATTAATTGGTCTACATGAGTTATACTTGGAAATAAAATCTACAGTAATAGAGTAATAAATTGTTCATTGCATTGAACTTTAGAAATTAAAATATTTTTGAACTTTTTAAATTTATAAATTCATTAAAGATAATGTCTAATAAATAATTCATTTTGCCTTTACCTGAATTAAATCTTTGCAAATGACTTCTCAAAGTACTATCAAATTCCACAAGTTATTCAATGTAACTTATGAGATTTTTTGTTCAACTGGAATTTTCACCACCTGTGATCACAAAATGCCATTTCTAAATTAATTTATAATTTTGCAGTAGCAATCATCATTTTAAAATATCTTGCAACTACTTTTTTTTAAAATCAATTTGATTTTTCAAGTAGTATCCATACCCTCAGTAATCAATAATCATTTTTTGATTTGAATACCATGTGAAAGATTCATTATCTTTCAAGCTTCAGTTAAATGAACTCACTTGAAAATTTTATTTGTAATTGAAAATTTTTTTCCCTGAAAATTATAATCATTCATAAAATTCTTTGGTTACCATTTGCTTTCATGCAATAAAAATTAGATTCAAAAATATTTCTATAATAAGTCCAGTTTCTATCTGTATAATGTATTTTTAAGTTTTGTCTATTTCCACTGTATTTACATAGTTTATTGTTTAAATAGCATTTTTTCATTTTATCAGATAAATTCTCAGCCCATAAATCCATTATCACTAGGAAAATTGCTATGGTTTTTATTTTTACTACAATTTTCTGAAACTTTACAAAATTTGTTGTTGTTTCCATTGCTTTTTGCTGCATTGGCTTTCATTAGAAACATCTATAACACAAATTTTTATTCTTTCAGATTGTTTTTATTCTCTCTCTTTTGTCTAATTCACTCTTCAGTTCTTTCTATATATCTTCTGAGTTATTTTGTTTTTCATATATAGTATGCATAGTGTAAGTTGTTGATCTTACTGTATGTATTTTAATTTCATTTTCAGACCACTGCGAATTTTTTTTGCTATAGTGCTTTTTTTCTTCTCAATCTTTTGCATTTTTTAACTATGCTCTGAAATCTTCTCACAAATGGCTAAATAAAATTAAAAATACTAAGTAAATTTAAATAAAAATAATAGTAATATAAAATTAATTTAATTTTACATTAAATTTATTTTAATATTCATTGAAATGATTTATATAATTGAAACTAAAATGGTGGATTTTACTATTTGAATGGGTTCTTGCTGTTTATTTTAATAACTAGTGATGACAGTAAATAATGCTTACTGTATAATAACACAAACAATAATATAATAATGCAGTTGAAATGTTACATTTCCTTTACAAAAAAAAAAAGTTCCTAAAATACTAGCCATATCTAACATAAGCAATTAAGAAATTTTTTGTTCTTTCACACTTTGCAAGAAAAGTTGAACTGTGTTTATTTGACTGAATAATAATAGGCACTCAAAGAATTTTAAATATGATTTATTATTTTTTAAAGTCAGAAAGAAAATTCTTATTAGTCATTTATCAAGTAACAAAAAAATTTATTATGCCATTTCAGTAAATAGAAATTGTCTAGATGAAGATAGTTCATATGTCTGAAGATCATAGATTGTATCTCTTTTTGAGGCTGCTTTCAGATACCTCAAACACATGCTTCTTGCACTTGTGGAAGGTTCTGCTACTGACTTTTTTCATTGTTATTAGAATGGCTATTTCAGGGGCTGATACTTAACTGGATAAGTTGTTATGATAAAATTCACATTTTGGGGGAAAGCTATATTTCTTTTACAGACTGATATTAATTGTTTGTTTTATAGAACATTATCATTATGTATTACTATCTATTTTACCTATATATAGAGAGAATATATGTTAAACGATTTTTTTTTAAAAGCATATTTGTGAGTGAAATTTCCTGGAAGTATGGTCAGACCATGTGTCATTGATTATTACTACTGATAGGTTGTTTTTCATTTAATTCTCTTCATTAATTATTAATAATGTGTAGTTCTTATTTACATTTATGCATTTATAAAATAACATTTTAAGAGAATGAAGGATAATTAACCTTCTTCACATTTATTTCAATAATTTGCTTATGATCATACCCTCTTCACAACTATTCCCCTATAGAATCACATTTCTTCTAACCATTTCTTTTCCCCTCTGGTGAATGTCCTTCATTGTTTTGTGTCACTTTAAGGTTGAATGCATTTTAAAAATAAAATACTCATTTAATTTCTAATTTTTATTATGTAATTGACTGTTTTAATTATTGTATTTCATTACATTGCATCTGATTTTTTTTTACATATTTTATTTTTGTAATTCACTTTTATTCTGTCTATGTAATATGATGTGTGTGCATTGAAGAGCTCTATGGTGTGGCAATGAGGATGTAAGCTTTCTCCTATGACTTGAAAGTGATCTGGAAGTTTTTCCAAATAGCCATCCACTCATTAGTTGGTAAATAGGTAATGAAGCTACTTTTAATTGAATACTAAAAGAGATTTGAAAATAATATTAAAGAAAAAAAAATCTTTTATCTCTTACTTTCTCTTCCTTCATAAAAAGATATTTGGAAATGACTATTTTATATAGAATATGTAATTTTTCGAATTGTGAAAAATAATCTTATTTTGTTAGCATATATTATAATCTTTATTTTTTTATAACTGGTGAGTCTGAATAGATTAAAATTTTGCAAATATTTGTACTATAGATGAATTACATGGTAAATTTAACCAAAATAAGTTCAGTCATCATTACCATTTGCAACCACTTTTAGTCTACTGCAGGTTTGTTTCTCCAAGTTGAATCCTGTTTTTCCAATCCATAGCTTTTCATAATCACATGACATTAGCAAACTTTCTTATTTTACCCATACATTTTACAATAAGTCTTTTTCAATTTTTTTTTTTTTTTCCTTAGAATCCAGTCTAAACTTTCAATTATTTATCAGTTATCATCTCTTCTAGGATATCTGCTTGTTTTCATACTTATTTTCATATTATTCCTAACATATATCTATCCAGACTTCCTTGATTGATCTGAAATCTCTATTGCTCTTTTGTTAAGTGTTCGTGTAGGCAGCTCTATACAGGGCAATTCTATAACTTAAAGTCTTTAGTTGAAATCAGATTGAGTATTAGGATTAAATTATTATATTTGGTTATTATCAGTGGACTTTGGTATTACTTACCACTGTTTTGAAGGCCACATTATTCTATAATATTTAAATTTTAAACTTGCATCATAAACTTGAGTGAACCATTTATATTCTTAAAATGTGTAATATTGTTATATTGGTATTTAAAAAAGATATGATCATCCAATGCTTTTTTGATCATTATGGTAACATCACACAATTGAATATGTTCTTCTGAAGTTCATAAATAAATTCTGTCATACAATGTAATTGTGAATGAAAATGGAGAATATGTTTTTCTTAGTTGTTTGTTCCAGAATTCAGCCTAGCCCTTTCGGTATTCAAAAAATCTTGGAGACAAGTCACAATTAATAACAAATGATAGAATTGAAAAAATAATAATTTTTTTTTTAATTTATTATTGTAAAACAAACAAACAATAGACCCCTTAATTGTAAATTGATTAGTTAACTAAATATTAATAATGAAAAACTAAAATTACTTATATATATAAAAGAAATAGACTTAAATTATGTAATTCTAATAAATGCTATTAATAAACACAATCCCCAAAACTAATTGGTTTTATATGTGTACATACAGTATATGTTTAATTGTTAAAAATTTAATGAGAGTTCTCTATGTATTTTCATAAATAATTTTTCAGATATGATATAATGAAGCAGTATATCCATCTGATATAATCTGATGAAAAGTAGTCGTAAACTTCAAGAGATATTTTACTTTCTTTTCAACAGTTGCCATGATAATAGAAATAGACATTTTATAAAATATATATATATATAGTTATTTAGCCACATATACTTTTTTTTTTTTTTTTACAAAAATTGAAATATATTTTCTATAAAGTTAATAACAAATATTTTGCTTTTTTTAATCTTGAAAAAAAAAAAAAAGTTATTTGCCAGTTTTAGTAATACTAAATAAATATATGCATATTTTTGATGTTATAAATTATGTCATTGCACAATGTTATTTTTTAAAACTTGTTGGTGTTTTATTAAATATGTTTTAAAATATAATTTTATGAAATGTGTAGGTATATATAAGCAAAGAGCTTTGCTAATTGCTCAACATGATTTGTGATAAATGCTTAGCCAGAGAAAGCATTTAAAATATATCTGTCAGGAACCCCCAACCCCTGACCAATAGTTTTGTGATTTGGCATTCTTCAAATAGGTGCTAGGGTGGTTTCAGACATTACATCTAAAAATACTAACCCAAAGCCAGCATTTATCTAAGAGTTAACTATTGAGTAGAAAATCTGAATTTTTCAGACATTTAAATGTCTTCAAACCCAAATATCTAACTCAAATAGCTATATGAGGCTGAGAGATATTCAGCCAAACCATATATTAGTAGTCATAGCAATATAACATCACTTAAGACTTAAAGCAAAGATTATAAATAGTCTATAAAAATAGAGTCATAAATCACATGACTCCATTTCTTTTAAGCTTGTAAAATATAAACAAAGAGCTTTGCTAATTTCTCAATAAGCTTTGTGATAAGTGCTTAGCCAGAGAAAACCTTTAAAATATCTCTGTCAGGAACCCCAACCCTGACCAATGGTTTCATGCTTTGGCAATTCTCAGAGAGGCACTAGAATAGTTTCAAACACTAGATCTAAAAATACCAACCCAAAGCCAGCATTTATCTAAAAGTTAACTATTGAGTAGAAATCCACTAACTTAATATCCATTACTTTATATATAAGCTATAAATAAATAAATAAAATCAAACAAAAATAAAATGAAATTTGTAAATAATTAGAAATATATGTTTTACATATAATTTTCTGCTGCAGCAATCTAAGTCTAATGCTGTCAAATCTCACATAAACTTAATCAGTCTGATTTTTTTTGCAATTTCTTAAGTGAAAGCAGTGCATACACTTTTTTTTCAATTTATATTTTTTTTAAAAAATGATTTTAAAGTATAAAGATATTGTATAGCAATTCTACCAAATTTAAGAGAATTTAAGAAATGGATTCTTAATTTGGTTATAAACAAAAATATTTAAAAGATTTATTTATTATTTCATTAATTTAACTATTAAAACATTTCTATTAAATTTACATCCAAATTTGAAACATCATTAATTCTTCTAATAAGGGGTTTTTAATATAGAGTCTCATTCAACTGAATTAAGGCAGTTTTATGGAGTAACTGTGCATGATCTATATTAATTAATATAGCATTTAAATTACTCTATCTTTAAAATTAATATCACTTTAATCATTGAACATTTAGAGATTTTATGAACTTTAAAATTGTCACTAAGCTATTATTATGTAAATTTTTAATACAGTGATGAACTCTCAATTCATCATTTACGCATATATTTTTCTTTTATATCCATCATTTGCTTTTTTTATTTGTTCCAAAATTAGCACCATAGAAGTATTCTTACTTTTTCTCTTCTATTGTTATTTAATCATGATCCTAGAGTAATATTTTTTCATATAGATAGTTTGGTGTTTGTTTGTTTTTTAATTTATTTTATTAAAAAAAAAAAACTATCATAGCATTTCTGTTAAGATTTATAAGTCAAAGATAATTGTTTTTTTGTTTTTTTTTAAATTAGTATCTCCTAACTTCATTCCCAATATCTTTTCATTTTACTGTTCATTCTTTACAAACATTTTGTTTTTTGTTTTGTTTATCTGAAACTTTTTTCTTTCCTTTTAACCTCTCTGATGGTAATTTTCTTTGTTAACACTTATTTGATTTGTAATTTATGTATTGATTTTAGAAAACTTCAATTTTAATTACATTTTTCATTAAGATGTGTAGGAATTTATAAAAGTATAGTTTACATGCAATTTTCTAATTTTATTTTAGCAACTTTTGTTGTGTTCTTTTTTTTTTTTTAGGTGCAATATTGCCCTTTGATTTTTAATTATAGATATTATTTATTATTTTATAGAATTATAGCATTTTTTCTTCTAAAATGCAGCCTTTTTTGCAGTACTGATTTTAAAAAATCACAACTTTTAATTTTGAAATATATATTTCATAAAAACATAATATACATTTTAAAACAAGATACCAGCAAATTAGATTTCAATGTCTTTTCAAACACTCAAGAAAATTCTCTTTTTTAAAAGGGAATTATTTGACAGAAATATACAGTAAAAAGTTGACGCTAACGACCTTAAATTTTTAGAGATTAATTAAAGCACAAAATCTAAGTAAGTAAATGTTAATTTAATTATATATAGTATAAAATTAAAAGAATTAAATACATTACTTTTTATAATAAATTAAAAATTAATTAAGATTATTTATTAAAAAATTAATCTTAAGTAATCTTAATAATTAATATTAATTCTGATTTTTTAAACTTAAGTAATAAGTGATATTAAAAATTATATATACTGTATTTTATATACACATATTTTGAAAATTATAATAGGTGTGTAATGATTTGAATTATAAAATCTGAATTGTGCTTAAAGCTAATGGATTTAGTTGTACTTTATATATACAGTATTTCAGTGAATAATCATTGAATCGTTTCTTAAGTATTATTTTTCATAGACTTCTGATCTGTTGTTTTTATATGTTTATTGTTTCTTTTGTCTAGTTTTTTGAAAAGTGATGGATTGAGAATTCTCTGTATATATTTTAAGTAATGTACAATTTAAATTTCATCTTTAAAAAATATCCATTCTGGAAAAAAAAAAATATTTTTGTTTAAAAAAGATGTAAAGTAATTAATTAATATATTTATCCAAAGATGCTTATATTTTTAGTATTAATTTAATAATTGCGGAAAAACTATGTTACATATATATGCACTGATTCTAGATATGAAAATCATTGAACTTTGTACTTCAATTATAATGTCAAAGGGCAGTAGAACTCTGGCTCCTGACTCAAAACCAAATAATTTATTTATCATGGCTGAAAAAATAATAATTTGTAAAAAAAAAAGTTTACAAATTTTTAATTTTATTTTTTTAATTTTTCATATAATTGGTGATGCCATGATTATAAAATGTCATAAGAAAGTGGCTATTGATATTTTCACACTGTTGTGTACCACTCTTAAAATGTATGATTTAAGATAACTTAGGCATTGCATCTTTTGCTTTTTATCATCATTATTAAATTAGGATATAATATTAACTTTTTCTTTTGTTAATATCTTAATGATTATATTTTAAAAAATTATATTAAAGGTATGTGCATACTTTATATATATATATTGAAAACATCTGCAAGTGTATATATACATACATAAATAAAAAAATGTTTATATACATATGTGTTAAAAATATGTAGTATACAATATTTTTAATATTAATTTGTACATATATGTGTGTGTATGTTAATGTCTTTATTGTGTAGATCTATGTATTTTTAAAATGTATATCATATACAGTTTGTTAATATCTATGAAAGGGTTTAAAAATCAAATGTGCATATAGAGTCTAAAATATAAATTTTAAAGTTGTATTCAGAAGGATTTCTAATATTCTTTAATAATTGAGGCAAGAAAGTGAGTGCTTATAGTTAATATGCATACAATAGTATTTAGTTGTATTTTTATATTTGACTATTTCCATCATCTAATATGAGCATTGAATGTTTTTAGAAAAAGTTAACTTTATTTAAATATACCAAATACATTCAACTATTAGTAGTAACACACAGGTTAGTATATGCACAACATTTTGAGAAGTATTATTCTCTTCTCTTCTTCAGGTGGTGCTGACCTGACCAGTAACAGTACTAGTATGGGATTCAAACCTGGACCATTAGAGCATTATCTTAAAATTCAATACTCAAGAATTTAAGGATCCAGGTTCAAATCCTATGCTATATTGTCATTGGTCAGACCAGCAACAACTGAAGAAGAGGGTAGAATATACCTCTCAAAACATTGTGCATATACTAACCTGTTTGATGTACTATTACTAATAATTGAATGTATTTGGAATATTTAAATAAAGTTAATTTTTTGTAAAGACATTCAATACTCAATATTAGATGATGTTTTCAATATAAATACAATAATAGTACCTAATTTTTATAAAAATAATGAAAATTTTAATTTAAAATATAACAAATGTATCTTTTTTTTCTTCACTTTTGTCTAATAATTAAGTTTCAGCTATTTCAATAAATTTTAAAAAATGAATTACAAATAGTCTTAAAAAAAATTAATCATTATACCAAAATATATAGATTTAACAAAGTTGTTGGAATATATACTTTTGATATTGTTACTTTTAAATTACTTTGCTTTATTGAATCTGTATCTAATTTTATGTGTAAAATTGTGTAGTGTCTAATCAAAACTTGGGGCTTATTTTATACTTTTAAAAACTTCTAATACTTTTGGCCATAATCATTTAATTCTTATTTTATGCCAAAACATAGTTTTAAATTAATCAGTATACTATAATAAATATTTTTATTGAAAAATTGTTGAAAATGTCATAAATCTAAATCCCTATTATTCAAAGATTTATATTATCCCAAAGAAAATTTGAAATATTATATTTAACTTTTTATTATAAATAAATTATATTATTTTCAACGTTTTGTATAGGCATTAATAAAATAAATTTATATAGTCTACAAAAATCATTTTATATAGGAATAAAATTACAAGTAGTAAAATTAATGTTTATTTATATTTTGAGAAGAGTTTGGACTTACAATGAGAGGATAAAAGATCTATTCTTGTACAATGAAATTCAAAAAATTAACAAAATTCCAAAAGACCCTGGAAGCTGAATGTCACATTTGCTTAATAATTATTTATTCAAGTAAAAACTTTTAAAAATAAAGTCTTTTATGAAAAAGCATCAATAATAAGGGACTTTTTTTGTTTGTTTAAAACAATCATATCTAATGGTTTGTTTTTTTCATTTAAGGATCATATTTCCATTTCTTTAAGTTTTTATTTAGATAACTAAATGTATTTTTTTTTTTTCATATGTCATAGCATCGGCCGGGACGCGAACCCACACCCGTCTGCAACCAACTACTTGCTTGCAAGGCGGGTGCGATGACCTCTCGGCTAACAACGCTTGACAAAATGTATTTTGAGAAGAAAACTTATTGTATTTGCTATATTTTTTATATCTTGTATGCAGATTACTTGTATAGACAATGTCTTAGGACTTAATATCTTAATATTGCAGCCAGAGTATTTAGAGTAAAACGAATTACTCTGTTAATGAATATGTATTTGAAAAGGTAATGAATATGTATTTGGAAAGGCACAAGTAAACTTTTTAAAACTCTCATTCATTGTTACTGATACCCTCAGCATTGTTTATGAAGAGAAAGAATATTTTTAAAAAAATAATAATAATTTTATTTTAAAAATGAATATATATATAATTGTAGAATAACTCATAATATTTAAATATATATAAATGTGTCAAGAGCAAAATTTTTTCCAATATATTGCACAAATAGTTTTTAAAATCTCACAAAAACTTGGTACATCTAAGTGTCATTCAAACAAACTGAATTCCACTTTGTTTGAAGGCTAAAGAGTTTATTGGGGGGGGGGGGAGTTTAGGCAACTCTAACTTTAAACAAAGTGGGACTCATTTTCTTTAATTGCATTTTATATATATACATTTTTGTGAATTTTTGTTGTTTCTGTTGCAGTCAGAATTTTTTTTTATTCTTGACATATTTATGTAATATTTCACATTATATATATTTTAATATTATATGATGTGAAAACTTAAAACATTTATAAAGCCAATTTCAATGGAATTTTGTTTACATCTATAAAGAGTAAAAATTTCATTCTCACAGTTAGCATTATCTATAGTTGTTTCCCATATAGTGGAATTTCAAGCAAAGTAGGACTCATTTTGTTTGATTGATAGTTAGACACATATTTTTCTTTGAGATTTTAAATATCCAGAGAAATGTTTGTTATCACCACATTTATATAATATTTCACTCTATACAATATGTCACACACTATAGTTATATTAGAATTTATTATAATTTATAGTGCATCTCTAGAAGAAATTATGTTTAGAGGGTGCATGCATTAATAAACTACCACCAATAATCATCAAGTGCATCACTTTTTTTAAGTTCCTGTGGACTAATTACTTCCCTGTGCCTTCAGGATGAGAATGGAAACATATATAGCAATGATTTCCAACTTTTTCTGATATGTGAGCATATTCTTTAGTACATGTCATAAGTTGGGCATAGTTTATTTTTTTCCAGAAATTTTTCATTTTGAGAGGATTGTAATTTTACATAAAATATACAAATATATTATTCTCAAATAATTTGATTTTTTAAAATAATTTTGAATGTATTTCAATAATTTTCTAAAATAGAAAATTATTGAAATACATTCAAAATTATTTATAATGTTGTAGCTATATGATAAAGTATAAAATAATATTTTTGAAAAACTGTTTTATTCTTTTATTAAAAACATTCTGGTTGTATGAAAGTAGGGTAGCATGTGCATAAGTGTTGATGGGACCCATAACTTTTTTTTTTTATGTTTTGTTTTTGATGATTTGTTATTATAAAAATGTTTGATGTTGATTAATATCAAATTATCTATATTTCAAGTGATTCACAAAGGTCAAAGTGTAGTGGCTTATTCACACCTGCACAGCTATATAATAATTATTTATAACTTTTGAAAGTGATACTGTTTTTATTTTAATTATTTATTAAGTTAGAAAATCTAATTTACTTTTTCTTTTCTTTTAATTACTTTAAATTTATTTTACATCCGCATTTCATTTGTAAATAATTGCATTTAACGCTAGTGAATTATTATTGAATTATATTTTATAATCTCTTAATGTTTTCATATATTTTGTCTAAGTAAATTTAGGAGTAGTCCCTTCCAATAGTTTGTCTAGAAATATCAGATGTTTTTCTAAGTGCATATTAAGCTTCAAAATGTCTAACTAAATTCCAGTCTTTTAAATGATAATGCAGAGATTGCCTGAAATACAGAATTCATGCAATACATGGACATATATATTTTTAAATTTATTATAACAATTTTATCTGGTATAAATTTATATTGAGAAGTTATTTTTTTCGATGTATATAAATGAATTTTTGAAATAAATTATCTAATATTGAGTGATATCTCTGTAAGTAGATAAAAGTTATTTTTAATTCTTTATATATATATTGCACTATTTTTGAAATTTTTTACCAAGTAGAAAAGATTGTAATTTGTAATGAGTTGTTACTGCAAGCAAAATATAATTGATATACTTAATTATTTAACAAACTTTAGTGCTTAAAATAGAACTTCATAATCAAATGTGATAGATTTATTTTCAATTTTTTCACTGATAATTTTAATTATATTTTTTAAAACTGAAACTATGATTTATTTGACATTATGTTATATTCGCTCATTATTTGTCTACACAATATTTACCATAGCAAAGCGTTCATAAAAATCTTATTTATTAATATTAGCATTTTTTTATTTTTACTTTGGGTTTCATATAATTCCAAAGAGACTTTAAATTTTTATTAATATTTGATTTAGAATTTTTTTATTTATTTCTAAACATCAATAATTGATTATATTATTGTTTAAATAATATCATATTCAGAAAACAAAATTGAAAGATTTTTTTTTTTTTTTTTACATGATTTTATATATTGTGATCACTTTTGTTTATAGATAAATTCTAGGCATATTTATATCATTAATTTTTCTCTAATATTCGATACTTTCATACTTTAAAAAAAAAAAAAAAAACAGTTTTAGTATGACTTAATTTAAAATAAATCTATAAATGAATAATATATTACATTTTCTGTTACTGCAATATTTTCTTATATATATACGTATGATTGAAGGGCATATATTTGTAGTGATATTAGCACATCTTTTATTTCTAGGCATCAAATTCAAATGAACCATGGAATTTTTCTATGTTATCTGAAGATTTTACAATAAGCTTAGAATTTTTTTATTATAGCTGGTCCTTAGCCAAATGAATTAGACTTCCAATTGTTGGCTTCTAAATGAATAAATGCAGAAATATTCATTAATTACCAGTTGATTATCCATAGACAACTTTATAATAAATGCTTATCATTGTGTCAGTTATGAACAGTTATTATTTCCTTGAAGCATATATCATTGATTAATGGAAGCATGTCTTACCTATATCAGATTATTTCCTAGTGAATTCAAAAATATTTTACATAGAATTCCTGTTATCAATTATGAAATCACTTTATGCTCTTTGTATAAGGCAAGAAAATGTTATTAATTAAGTCATAATTTCAATTGAAAATATAATAATTACACATTATATCTAAATATTCAACGTAAAAATATTAAAAATATAATAAGTACATGCTGAAGTTGAAAACCCAGTATATAATTCAATATTTCATGACTCACCATTCAGTTTTATAAATGTAAATATTAAACACAGCTATCCAAATCACTTATAGTTCTAAGTAGCCTTAGAGATAATTACATTGCTAAATAAGTTTTTTTCCTTCATTAAAATCTTATTATCTAATAATAGTTTTTTTCCCTCATTAAAATCTTATTATCTAATAATAGTTTTTTTCTATTATTGAACTCAAATCTGCAAATGTTAATTTCCTGTCGTATATATAATAAAATTGTTTTTACTTAAATATATATATATGGGGGGGGGGTTTGCAGATATTATTGTAGTCTAATACATTTTAATGCATTGCATTATACTTGCAACTGCATTTATGACAGCTGTATCATCAGTCCAATGAATGTATTATGCTATAATAATAACTGCAGTTAAATTTTTCTCACTTCATTCTAGTCTAACTTCATGTACATATTGCCATTAAGAAGAAAAAAATGTTTTGTTTTTTTTTTAAATTTTAGTCTCATGCTTTCAAATGTAAAGTACATTTTTTTATTTTTTAGACATGAGCAAATGTTATCTCTTGCTTTCTCTAGCATTATATATTTTATTGATCAATAGATCAATCTTGATCACATTAATCTTATTTAGTTAATTGTAAATATGACAGTTCTCAAAAAGAAATGCATATATATTTTGAAAATTAATATGCCAAAACAGAGTCAAGAATTATTGCAAGGTAGTATTATGAAAATGATAATTGGAATAAAAATTAGGTAACATATAAAAGTGAAAAAATTCCAGTGTAAATGTTGATGAGATATGGATTTTAAAAATAGTTTATGAGTAATTGTTTATTATCAAAAATTAGGATGTCATAAGAGAAAACTAAAAAGTAATCAACATATGAAGATTAGCAGTAGTAAAATTAGATCATGTGTAGTACAAACTTACAAAAAGATGACTAAAATAGATTAGTTTTTTTAACTAAAGAAAATCAGTAGAGATATAGATACTAATTTAAAGATTGTGATGATGAAATATTTAGGAATATGCATTAACCTTCTGAATGCAATCACCAAATTACTTTGTTTGGCTTTTTTTGGTGCTGCAATTGTGCAGTTATTCTGTATTATTCATTTGATGGTTTTGCATTTATTTGATAGTAAAAATTTGAACTAAAATGTAGATTGATATTACATACATATACAGATAGCAGGCGCTCATAAATGAATATGGCTATTCCCACTCCAAGTAAAAAATGATATAAAAAAACATTTTAGAGTTGTTTTGTAAACGATATACAAACCAGTGAACCACAATATGTTCACATATAAAACTAACTGTTACATTTTTGTGTTTTACTATTTTGTGATGTTATCTATCTTTTAACTTCTTTTACAAAAAAGTCTTTCTGAAACTCTTTAACACCATGTTTAATTATGGTCTCCAGTGTATTTTATTCCCTATCATTTGTTCCCAATGGAAACAATTAATGATAATTGGAACCTCTTTAGAATATCTTCAAGTTAATTCATATAATGAAATAGGCACTACTTCTGCCACAAAAATCATGCTCAAATTCAACATAAAATACCCTTTTAGGAAATCTTGCATAGCTCATTTGTTTTATAGTTCATTCCAATGAAGGTCATGATTTTATGATAGTGACTGTATCACATTACATCTAGAAAATTGAAGAATATATTGATTGAATTTATGATTTTTGCCATTATTTTTACAATTTTGTGGAGCATTCATAAATCAAACTTTTTTAATGCCTTTATATTGCAAAGATGCCCAAATCTTACTTAGGTAAAATAAAAACTCTGTATTCTGCTAATTTAGATTACAGTAGTTATTTCACTATGATGAAATACACTATCTTTTAACTTATTAAAAGCAACGGAAACAAACAAATCTATATTGACCTCAACATCTAAATCCGTTCTATTATAAAACTACCAAATTATTTGGTTTCCATTTCTATGTTGATAACTATCCACAACTAATACTTGCTGAGGATTTTTCTGCCATTATTGCTTGGTAAAGAGTTGTCGTTTTTTAACATTAATTACTAAACCTTAGTCTTTATTTGTTGCATTTAAAACATAAGTATATTTTGAATATCATCCTTTGAAATAAAAATAATAGCACAATCATCAATATACTGTTCGTAAACAATATAAGAAGATGAAGTTCTTGTTTTCAATTTTAATCAATTACATGTTATAAAGGTCATTACCATATTTGTACCACATGCCCACAATATATCATGTCTTTGGCATCATGTAATCTTGGCATAAAAGTAGAGAGAATAAAAGGGAAAAAGAAATGATTATATTCTTTATATGCATTACTGCTTCACTGATTTCACCTAAAATAGCTAAATATAGGTATCTGTCTGGAAGTTTGTGATGATGATATTGTAGCTGTAATTATATGTTGGACTATTTCCATCATCTAATATTAATTTCATTCAACTATGAACAATTACTGACAGTACAATGTATTTGGAAAGTTTAAATAAAGTTTGAATTTTATCTGAAAACATTTAACAATTGATATTAGATGATAGAAATAGACCATCATATAATTATAGCTAGATATCATTAGCTTTCAGAGAAAAAAAATAAAACATTAAATCAAGGAAGTGGATTTTCAAGTCAAGGGATAGGATTAACCTTCTACTCAAGAGTAGTCCCTGTGCTTATACAGTCTTTATTTTTATTTACATATAGTTTATTTATTTATTTATTTGTTTTTATTCTGGAAAAGTCAATGAAATATTTATTATTGTTTTTATTTATTTATATATTTATTTATTTATTTATTTGGTAAATACACGATGTTCAGATTTTATCTAAGCATATTCATTTTTTATAAAAGAAAAGGTGATTTTGGTCATATTTATTTTTATTAGCAAATAAGTCAAAGAAAGTTTTAATAATATCAAACAAGAAATGATTAGCAGTAGAAGAAAAAAGAACAAACATGACCCACAATATCATGTCCTTGGCATCATATAATCTTGGCATAAAAATAGGGAGAATAAAAGGAAAATAGAAATACTTACTAATAAATAAATTGTATTCATTCATTGAATATATTCTTTATTTATATGCATTACTGATAAATAATAAAAAAAATTCGGAATTAATTATTATTCATTGAAAAACATTTTTTTAGCCTGAAAGCTAAGATAAAACTTTCCTGTTTTCATTATTTATTTCATTTTATTACTTTATTTATTTATTTGTAAAATTGATATTTTATTTTTAAGATAACTTTCTTTTTTTGAATTTATTATATTATGAAAAATACAAATTTTTAATGAAAAAGATTTCTTCCTTAAAAATAAAAACATGAAAATGATTATCAAATTAGGAGTATAAAGTTGTTTAAGACTTGCACATCCGAATGATTAAAAGATAAAGTTAATTTCTATAAAGTAATGAAATCAGAGTATATATTAAAGTAGACTTTTCTCAAAATATTTGTCATGACAAATTAAGTCATAGCCTTATGGGATTTAAGACAGTGGTAGTATGATGGAGACAAGAAGTAAAATTACCTGAATCAAAGCTCACTTTGACACTGATCTTTTGAAATTAACTATTTAATTATTTATTATTTTTTTACAGAGTATATCTAAATAAGTATCTGATCTCATAGCTGATGTTTGAAGTTTTGAAAGAAAGGAATAATAAAATTATTTAAAAAGTTTCAGGGCATTAGATTTTATTTTTATAGATCAGTGGTTATTTTATAAAAAAGCAATAAGTGTGGAAAGAATGTGTATTGATATGGAAAGAAAATAAATTCAAACCTGAAAAAAATATGAATGTCAAAAAGTATATAGAAGTTTAAAAATCAGAATTTCAACTGATAATAAAATTAAATATTTGGGGAATTAAATAAATGGTAATCAAGGAAAAGAACAAATATTTTATAGCAGATAAATACCTCATTCTAAATATTTGTTTCAATGTGCACTTTAAAAAAAAAGAATCATATAACTGTTTTACGGATTAAATGCTTGGAACCATTCGCCTACACTTTGTGACTGCATTGCTATGATTATGATATCATTATAAAGGTATTGAAAGCATTCTCAACATACTATTTTAAAAGTATAATAATTCCATTTTAGGCCATTCTTATTTCTTGCTTCATATAAAAATGTCATTTTCAACCTTTTTTAATTTGCACTTCCAAGCATTATTGCATAAGGAAAGTTAAAACGTATAATAGAATAACTGGTTTTGAAACAAATTTTTGTTTTAATTTTTCTTTATTATTATTATTAATCTACAATGGCTATATGGAGTAAATTTTACTGCTATCATGATAATTTTCAAACATTCTAATTTCATATTATTTTTTTAATTAAACAGGTGTCCATCTTAATACCTTATTAAATATGTTCCTATTTCACAAAAATCAAATTAGCTTTAATTTACCCTACATAGTCTTAAGTTTTTATGCACTTTTTTGGAGTTTACCAATATCTTCCTTTCTGTAGTCTACTTAAATAATATTGTGCCTACATTTTTTGTGTGATATATGGTTTTGTTTTTGTTTTTTCTATCATTTTATTTAAATATAATATATTTTGTAAGCAATTCTTAGAATAATAAAAATCAAATTGTAATTTTTCTAAAACAATGCATTCAATTGAACTCTATGAAAATTTTGTGTCGTATTGCTTTTGGCTGCATAAAGTTTTCATACATAGGTTTTAGCACTGGAAAACCTAAGATGATTGCAGATTTTGATTTGAGCAAGATGTTGGTCAATTTTCTTCCAAATATTATATATTTCAATTGTCAATTTTCTTCCAAATATTATATATTTCAATTGTCAACTTATTCATTTTATATAAAAATTTTGAGCAGTCAAAGATAATTAAACACTTGGATTTTTTAAAAGCATTAGCAAAATTGCCTACAAATCCATACTTAGAAGAAATGCTCCTAACCCATTTTAGGATTATTAGAGAGATCTGTAACTACTAAAAATGACAGTGATAATAATATACATGACAAAGACTCAAGGTAATTATTTTTATTTGTTTGACTTTTTTTAAATGCCATTTGGATTTATACTTTTACCATAAAGTGATACTTTTCTAATTACTAGTAATGTTTAAATGAATGTAGTGTTTATGTTAAAAACTTCATGTTGCCATTGTGGTTTAATAGTTTGTTTGTTTTTAAGAAATTTTTATTTACATAATGGTGAATGATCTTCCCTCCCTTCATTAAAAAATGAGAGAAAATAAAATGATAATTGTATAATTGTAATATTAATTATAATTAATTACATTGCAATTATTATAATAAAACAAACCTTTGAAAATAAATCTCAATTTTTTTTCTATTACTAATTATGCAATGAATATATTTACAGTATAAATGGGAAAAGTTTTTATATATGCATGTACATGATTGATATATATTTTAAATATTTTTGCCATATATTATGTATGTGTGTATATGTTTTATGTTAAAATAATGTTAAACAATAGTAATTCAACTGAGAACATAATATATATATAATATCAGACACGGTAATATATAATAAAACAAAATACTAAAATTAATCCTACAATTTCTGATATATCAGTGTAAAAATAAATAAAAGCTGTAGCAAGCTTATGGCATGGCTGTCATCTTGCATAACCTATATTAGTATCTTTTCCATATATGTATGGTCATGTGTATCAGTTGCTTGAGATTGAGTGAAGAATGAAGACTGAAAAATCCTGAGTTCAAATTTTTCTAATTAATTCAGTATAAGCAAATTACTTATTGCCTTAGAATTATATATTTAAAATTGTAGAGTTAAAATTTCAGTGTTTTGTTACATATATACTACTGAAATTGAGTACAAATGCAAAGAAAGATTTAATCATAATTATTTCCAATCATTATTAGTTCATTCTGATGTAGGATGGTTTCTCCAAGTTTAACTTGGTTTCTTTAATTCGTGGCTTTTCTTTTCCATTTCACTTCACATTAAACTTCCTATCCAACCCTCTCAAATATAGCACATTTCGAAATTTCTTACATTCTCTTGGAATTCTGTGAAAGATTTTATTTGTTCCTATATCTTTTTTTGTGTGACATGTGTATCCCAGCTCTAATCATCTTTTTAATTTTTTCAATGAAATCCTGATACTGGTTTGTTTTCTCATCTATATATTTTGCTTTTGATTCTTCCCTATTAATTCCAATATAAATCTACATACTTCAGTGTTTTCGTTTTGAAGCATCTATATTGCATTTCTATTAAGTGTACACCTATTTGCTGCTAGCTTAGTTATATAAAATCTGGATTTAGTTTCAGTAGGTGATGTGATGAATAAAAAAAGATCTGATAATAACTGATAAACAGTCATTGAATTTTATTTTTCATGAGCTTGTCACAATGTCTCCTCTGTGTTGTTAACTACTATTTCTTCAGTTGATAGATTGTTCATTTTTGAGAAATACATGTTTTTAAATCAGATATTAATTATTATGAATGAAAATTAATGTATAGCAGACTCTGTGAGTTAAGTTGGTAAGTAAATAACACAGTATGTTTGTGTGTTTAATTAAGTTTTAAAATCATTTTAAGAAAACCAATCATACAGAAGTATAAAAATTATTATCATTATTATTGATCTTTTTGAGTGTTGTTGAAAGGGTACAATTTGGCAATTTTCTTTCACGCAATCGTTAAGTATCATTTATTAAATATACTTTTCCTGTTTATAAAATTATATTTTTATAAACATAAAAAATAAATGATTTGTGTATATATGTTTTTTTTTTTATAAAAACAAAAAATAAATTCATTTGAAATATTGCAGAAGGATACAATAATAAAAAAGTTTTAAATTAAGAACTTTGTATATATGTGCAATCATTTCAATATCTTATAGTCATGGAATATTTCTAATATATATATTGGTAAGTAAATTTAATGTGGTATTGTGTTGTTGTTTTTTACAGTAATTTTATTTTCCTACTAGTTTTGAAAATAATTCATACTATATAAAAAAAAAGAAAATTTTAAAATTGGTGAATAAATACATATTTATGTGTGCGTGCACGTATTTATTGCAAGAATAACAATTTAAAACTTTATTGATGGTTTACAACCTTTTGTGGTTTGGTGCAATAGTAAAGGAGTAAGTAGACTTTGGACGAGAACCCAACTCTGGCACTTCGATTTTCAAACTTCTCATGAAATCACTATACTATTCAATTATTTATTTATATAGTACTCAAATGAAACTCTATTTTTTTTATATTATTCTTAATATATAGTATATTGCTTTCACTACACATATTTAATATATATCATCTATTTTAATAAATCCTATTTAGTAGTGTAACGTGAATACTCTAAATAATAAAAATATTTAAGATAATATGCTTTAAATACAGATTAATAATCTGTATTAAAAAAGAATAAAAGCTTTTTTTTTTCTATTTTAAAATAAAATAAATGATTCTAACTCTAGCAATAAATAAGTTTGTTTTTGTTTTTTGTTTGTTTATTTTTGGAAAATAAGTAAACGGGAATTTTGAAAAATAGAGAAATCTAGATGTTTTCTATTTATTTATTATTTCAAAATCAATTTACTTTTTGTTCTTAATATTGTAAAACAATTATAATTATTATATTAATTGCATCAGTATTTTTTTTCTTTTTAAATTTGTTTATTATTGAAATAATTTAATAGAAGCAAATTTTCCCACATACCATCGTGAAAAAAATAAAAAAAGGAATCATACAATTTTTAAATTAATATTTTTGAAGTTAGCCTAAGTCTGAAAAGAAAAAGAAGAGAAGGAAATTTTTCGGAATTATAATTATTGTATGTATCAGTAAATATCTTTATAAACATCTTTGCAAAGTGGCAGTGAGTAAATTTTTTTTAAAAAAGAAAAAAACAAGTTTCTGAACTGTTATTTATTTTTTTTTTTTTGTTAGTTTCAAAATAAAATATCTATAATTAGATTGTTATGACTAATTACTTACTTCTGAAAGTTTCAATAAGGCGAATGTTGTCTGTGAATTATTTTAATATAAAAAGAACTTATACGTGACATCAGCTGGGAGATAAATTTTAAGAAAGAGAGGAAGCAAAAGTAGACAGTACCTTATGAATTTAATTTACAATATGATTCAAGTGACCGTGTGTGGATTTCTCCACTGCTTTGACACGTACTGTAATAATTATTGTCTAAACTGCTAACCATAGAAGATCTTGAGCAAGATATAGTATTATGGTTTATGTTGCTATTAGGAGTAACACTTTACCAGAAAGTTTACAATTCCTATTATTTATTTTTTCATATATAAAAAGTATATGTCACACACAAATATTAGCATATCTGTGTGTGTATTATTAATTGAATGATTTTTATATACAATTTTACATTTATTTTTCATTATTTTTATTTAAAAATGTATGCAATTCCATTTGCAAATAAATATGTTTACATTTTATTAATCAATGAACATTGGGAAATATTCCTAAAATTATAGATAAATTTATATGAAATTGTTTACATCTAGGGCTTTAAGTAATACAAATAGTAGCACAATTTTGAATTTAAAAATGTAATAAGACTTTTTGCTATCATTTTCTGTTATTGTGAAGTATCTGTTTATGATTGTTGCTTTATAATAATTCTAAGTATATTCTGGTCTATCATGGTTTAGTGAAATAATGTTAAATATATTATTTTGTTAAATATTTTTATATGAAGATTATTAGAATAAAACCAAAATCACCACTTCAAACACTTTCTAGCAAAACTTTTTATTTGTACATATATACTTACACCTACGTTTAGACTGCCCTGCAGTCTTCTTCAGAGCCAGTTCACTTTAATCTCATATAAATACAATTTATCCAAACCACTTTGAACACTTTTTAGCCAAATCCTTTATTTGCACATATATATAACCTACATTTTGCACACACACATATATATATACACCTATGTTTTGACTGTCCTGCAGTCTTCTTCAGAGCCAGTTCACTGCTGGACAGTTGAAACATAGTGTATGTATATATGTACAAATAAAAGGTTTTGCCAAAAAGTGTTCGAAGTGGTTTGGATAAATTTTATTTATATTATTATAATAGTTATCTGCAACTAGTTAGTACACTTACTTTAAAAGTTTTTATTGTGTATAGTTGGAGGTCATAATCTAATTGTTTTAGGTTTATTACTTTAGAATGAATTAAAAAATTTTGATTGATAAACAACAGTTATTATGAAAGAAATATTATTTTTTTAATGTTCCTGACAACATTAGAATATTGGTTTTTTTTTTTAAAATAAAAAAATGCCAATATTTACAAATTTTGAATTGTATTATTAAAAGTACAGAATTAATGTTTGTATATTGAACTTGGGAGTAATAATAATAAACAGCCACTTATAAATAAGTATAAACATTCTAATTCCAAGAAAATAAAAAAGTAAGAAAGAAAGAAGGGAACTCTAGAAATGAATTTTGCACTGACTATACAAAGCAATCTGTGAAACACAGATTTGTCTACATAGAGAACATGCTGGTCCAGTTAATGTTTATGTGATATTTTATGATGTTGTCTTTTAATTTCTTTGGAAAGCATTTTTTTTTTTATATACTTCAACACCATGCTTAATTAGAATTTTTCAGTTTATTCTGTAAATATCCTATGTTCACTATAGAAACAATCAACCCTGCACTTTTTTAGAAAGTTGAGATAATTCTTATACTATAGAGGAAAGCTACTTCTCCTGTGAAAACCATGTTCAAGTTTACCATAAAACTCTTTTAGGGAGTCTTGCATTGATCATTCATTTTACTTGTTCAATTCAATAAAGGTCTGATTTTATGATAATGGATTTTATAGTATTGCATCCATAAAGTTAAAGAACTTACTGATTGGGTTTATAATCTTGTCATTGTATTTTTAAATATTTATAGAGCATCTTTAAGTGAAACTTTTCTAATGCCTTTATATTGTATTGATAGGTATTCAAGTCTCATATATAATAAATTAGATAAAATAACAGTTGAATATGCAGCAACTAATTGCAGTAGTTATTTCCTTCTGATGAAATATACCTTTTAATTTGTTACAAGCAGCAACAACATATTAGAATCTGTTATATTTCAACATTCATCTTTCCACTTATAAAAATACCAAGGTATTTTAAAGTTGATACATCCAAGCTAAAAGTTGCTGAGGATTTTTCTTAATCATTGGCTGATAGAGAATTTGAGTTTTGTGAACATCAATTAATAAACTAAAAGGCTTATATATTGCTTTTAAATCATTAGGTCCATTCTGTAAATATTTTTTTAAACTGGCAGAAGTAACACTGTCATTATCATAATGTAAATCCACATCCAAGAAGATAACATGCTTGTTTTCACTTTTAATTGATTCAGATTAAAAATTCTACCATCAAACTTGTATCATATCTTGAACCCTGTTTCATTAAGCTGCCTACAAATAATTCCAAATACCATTGTCAAAGAAAAAAAATAGAAAACTATTGGATCAAGTATCTACTTTTGTTTAACACCAGTTTTTATTTCAAATTCCTAATATTTTCCATCTGCAGTAACAACACTTCCTCTTGTTCAATGGTACAAGCTGTTGAATATGAATAAATTTTGGTGGACAATCATTTGATTTCAAACAATGCCATAAGGCCTTTATATTAACTGAGTTACATATCTTGATCTTATCTTTAAATCACTCATTTGTATTTGACACTTTTCTTGCATTTGCCTGGCAACAAAAAACATGTCTTTAGTCCTTCTTTATTATCTAAAATTACATTAAGTCTCTGCTGACCATCTCTGGTTGGAAGCAACCAAATAGATTGCTCCCATCTATAGATATAAATAACTTTTTTATAGTGAATTATATTCCATGATAATTACTGTCATCTTATCTATCCCCTCTATTTTTAAAAATTGGAACAATAGAAGCATTTTTAAAATCAGGCAGCACAACTTTATAAGTCAGTATATTCCTACAAAATTCTAATATTTTTGAATATATTCCCATCATATTTTAAAAATTCATTAGTGTCTGCAGCCTTTCTATTGTTAAGATTATATAGAGCTATGTGGTCTTCACTAATATGGATATTTTTATTTATATTTAAATGAGTAGATAAAATGAGTATATTGTTAGTCATTGTCTCAATTACTATTCAAAAGATTATCAAAATATCTCTTCCACTATTCAAAATATAATTAACATCATATAAAAGATTGTCTTCCTAGATTTAACAGGATTGTTATAACATTTTTTAGGCCCAATCTTTGTCAATTGAAACTCTTGTCTCACTCAAATTCACTTCCAAACTGATTTATTAGTAATTGTACTGCCTTAAGCAAAGATCATCACTAAGCATCACCAATCTATTATGCCTAATACTATTATTTTATAGGTTGAGCTAAAAAATGGAATTTGAGTCAGACTGTGTGTGTAGTTAAAGCATGGAAATGTGATTGCATAAACACATTGTAACAGTTGTTATTGGAGTTGATCACTGACATGAAACGTTCATGACAATGGATCCTACAATAACTTAAGTGACTAAAAAAAAAAAAATAGAAAAGATTGTATTGGGTACTTTCTCTGTTGGTGAACTAACAATCTATCATACAAGGCAGGAACTCTTAGTCAGCAGTGTTTAGTTCTTATTTAGAGCTAACCTTCATATCTGAATATCATTCTACTATTTTCCATCTGTGGAGCTCATCAATAACCTGAACACAGCACCTAACGTTAATGTAATAGAATTTATTTATTTGATGTAGGTTTTTTTGTTTCATTTTTAGAAATAATTTTGTATAATTTATTTTGATGGATTCATCAAATAACATAAAAACCTAGTTTGTTTTGTCAAAATACCTTCTTCTAGTACTGTATGTGAATTTCTTTTAATTTTTGTACTTTTTAGAGTAATGATTATGGAAATCAAATGAATGTGTGCATCTATTGCTGTGGTAAATAAGTCTGCTATCAATTTTTTATTATATTTATTGACAATGTTATTAAAAAATTAATATTATAATTTCACTTTTAATTTTATTTGTAGAAGTGTTTAAATAATAATAAATTCTAAAAACACTTCAAGATGGTTTTATAAAAATACAATTATATATATATAAATTTATTAAAGCTTGATATTACATGTTGGAATTATCTCTTTTCTGTCTCTGCTTAATCCTGGGTTGGTGGTGACATAGTTCTTCTATCTTCTTTTCATTACCAGATCTTTTACAAATCTGTATGACCATTTTTACTCTAACTGCATTTGTATATTCTGTTCTTGATATTCTCTTGCTGGCATCCCCTCCATTATTCCCTCTAGCAACAATGTGTACTATTTGTCGTTAAGTGTTCAATCATTTTGTTATATTTTTTTGTTAAGGGATGTTCTCCAAAATACTCCTATTTTTTTCTGATCAGACTCAATATTTCCTCATTCAGTGCTAACACTACATCTCAAAAAACTCATAATTTGTCTTTTTTGGATCCAAGCAGTGGCTGTGTCTTTGATCCATAATTGGTTATATTTCTAATGTAGTTTTTGATGAAGTGTTTTTCAATGTGAAAGAATTTTTAGATATTTATCATATTTATTTCTTGTTAAAAGTGCCTCTGGCTTGAGCAATTCTAATGTTTATATATTTTTTATGTCTTCCATTTAAGTTTCAAGTATTATAAGCTGTGACATATTCTCATTTTTCTCCTACCATTCACATTATATCCCTCTGATTTCTGTCTCTATAACATTTGATTCCCTTTCTTTTTTCTCAATTAATTTTCATGTTACTTAATTATTTCAATGAATTATCAAATTTATTTAATATCAATTGTAGATCAAATTTATCTCCAAAGTTTATATTACTAAATGGTTTGTCATTTACTTTTAATTCTTCCTTAACATTATCTCTAAATTTTATCATATATTCAAAATAATAATGAAAAACAAATGCAAATAGACCACATATTATTATAAACTTTTTTATTTTAATTCTTTTTTTTTTTTTTTCCAACAGTGACAGTTTCGTGCATATATGAAGATAAAAATAATAATTTATAAAATATTTTTAATAAATAAAATATGATATATACACATGTCAAATGATTAGGATTTGTATTTTGTTTTGTTTTGTTTTTTTAATCTTTGTATTACATTTTAGTTAAAAATATATATTCCATTTACTAACCAATCTTAGATGCTTAGTTAAATTAAGTATGGGACACCTACAAAAAACCCCAAGTCAGGTTCAAATCCTTTTCATAAAATATAGTGTGTCTATGCACTATGAGACTTATAAAAAGTAATTTCAAATTTAATTAAAGTCAATTGAGAATAAACTTTTTTTTAGATGTGTGTGTGGGGGGGGGGGATCACTTTCAAAAATAAATAACAACTAATTGGTAATTTTGCAGCAATTGATAAGTTTGAATCTTGAGCTCCAGAGTTCAACATTTTACTATTATGTTATTAAACCATACAGGCACCAAACTCGTATAAAAGCCCCCAAAAAGAAAAGTTTTCTATTTTTTTTTGCTATCAAAAATAAAAATGAATAAATATTCTGTACTATTTATTGTGAAATTAATATTTAGTACAAAAACCTCAATATATAATTTTTGCTTATATCAATCTTTTTTATTTATTCCAGTTTATTGTTTATAGTTTTTTAACCTTGATTATGATATAAATATTATGTATTTTATTTTTGTTTATATTATTTAAATAATTTACCTTAAAAAAATATTTTTTAAGTCATATTTGAATGAGGAAAAAAACATAATATTAATCTTTTTTACTTAGTTTTCATCAATTTATGCTTTATTTAGGTTTGTTAATTTATAAGTAATATTAAACCACATTAATTAATTTTGTGCTGGTTTTTTTTTTTTTTTAATTTGACCGTGAGATATACAGTACACAGTATTTTTTACTATTAAATAGTGTTAAATAATTTTTAAAAACTCAATTTCTTGAAAGTTGCCTGAGCTATTTTTCAAAGCACACTTGTTTTATTCAAGAGATTTGCATCACAATAATAGAATTAATGATTGATATTTTATACAATGTTATCTGCTCTCAACTGGATGTACGCTTTAATTGATATGTTGAATTTTACAATTTTCAAAATCTTTAAACTTTTTATTTGTCTATATATAAACCTGTAGAATTTTTAATTCATTTTCAAGTATAAATGACACAATATGATATCAAATTCTACCTTTAAATTATTAAGCTTGTCGAGCAAAAACATTTTATTTGTAAAATAATAATAAGACTGAATTCTAATATAGTTTTTATTGTGTTTTTAACCCAAAATACTGTTGTATATTTATCTATGATAGTGCTTAAGACAAGTAGTTAAGAGACTGAATTACTCGTCTTCTTTCCAATTTAGTTATGACTTCAGTGAGAAGTGATAAAATTTATGAGATAGACTAATTTCACTTTAAAAGGAAAAAGACTTATAAACAATAAATCCAAAATAACTTTTATTAGTTTGATCATTTTTTTTATTACCTGAACTAAAGGTGAAATTTTGAAATTTTTACTTTTGCAATAAACTTTTTCTTTTTTCCTCCTAAACTAAGCTTGGGGAATTTCTCCTAACAACACTTATTCTTTACACCACCACAGAGTGTTTGGGTATGAACAGTATTGAAGGAAATACATTAAATTGAGTATGGTAAGCCCTCTCCTGACGTTTAATTTTTATATTTTCACTGTTGGTTAAACTATGTTTTGTATATTGATATTGTATTTATTGGCAAACAATATTTAAGGCTTTAAACAATAATCCTCATTAACATGTATTTTCAATCATAGTTATTTTTTACTATATTTGATTTTCTTTAGACTTTATGATCATTTAATAAGTGTTAAGATATTAAAATAAATAAAATCTGATCCTATTTAATATCAGCAATTTAAAATATGCTTATTTTGTTTATAATCATTTCCATTTATGCATATAAGTATATATATATGTTCTCTGCCCAAAATCAGCTAGAGTAACTACTAGATAAGACAGTACTTTGAGTAAAAATATAATTTGATCATCATCACTGGTAGTTTGCCTGCTACCTTTTTTAACACATTTCAGTCTGTAATATTTTTTACATAACCATTTTTAAGTCTAAAATATTTTATTTGATATCAATAAAGTAAGAATAGAATTTATTTACTTTGAGGTTACAATATGCAAATAAAGAGTATGTAATAATTTATGCAAGTTTTATTATTATATATATTCTTTCACTTTGATTTATAATTATCAAATTTTCTATCATCCCAACATGTTGACATCATTTTAATAAAACTAGATATACTAAAATGTAACTGAGGTTTAATTAGTTTAGTAAATGATTAGAAATAATTGTTAACATATTTATTTAAACCAGTAGCTGACAGTTTGTGTTGTGAATGCAGTAAGTTCATCATCTGTAAATCAAAATGTAACATTTGGAATTGATAAATATTGAAGAAATGTTGAAGACATAAAAGATTGTGACTGGATTAAGTAAGAATCTTGGTTCTATGAGAAATGCATTTTGTGGTTCATTTGTTTTTTTCTGATGTGTTTATTCATGTTTCAGGAATGGGTGGATGGTTGAATAGATAGATATTTTACCTAAAAATTATTGGCAATATCGGTGTAAAAATTTTCATTTTTTTTTTTTTTTCAATTTAGAATTGTATTAATTAAAGTCTGGCATCATTTTATTATTTTTACCAAATTAAATTTCTTCATATTATTTATATTTGTATTAATTAAGACTATGTTATATTATGGATATCATATATTTGAAAATTATTAATAACTGTAACAAGATAAGACATGGTAATGACTTTATGCTTGTTAAAATTCCCACAAATTACTTTGATGCAGTCTGACTTTCAACAATATTAATACAGAATTTACTCTTGTAAAGGATTATGGGGTATGTTTGGGGGAATTTGGGTATAAGATAAATTAATCTAACTTACTTTAATCGAAATTTTAACAATCTCGACTTACTTGGAGAAATATATTTCATTTAAAAAAAAAAAAAATTATATATGGACCTAAAATTTTAAATTTACATTTAGACAAGTAAAACATTCTTTATAACAAATTACAGAGCCAAAGCTTCTTTAATAATTTGTTAATGGAGACATCCTTTAGGTAAAAACAATCCTCACAGAATGAATAGTCTGACGCTCAGTGAAGAATTATGTTTTCCTTCTTTGTTTTACTTGTTATATAAAATAGGTAGATATTTAATTGACAACCCAATAATTAGATTAATAGGTGGGTTGAATTTAAATCTCACATTATATATATGTTAATAATTTTTATAGAAGTTCATTTATTTACATTTAAGTTTAGAACTTATGCATGCAAACTAAATATGGTCAAACATGTTATTTTAGAAATATTAGCGTTGTTTAGTATTTTAATAATTCGTTAGAATAATTGTGTCTGATTTCTTTCAAATGTTACATGTGATGAAAGAATTTTCTTTTCTTTTTTTTTAAAAAAAAAAAAAAAAACATTTTAATTAGCCAGAGTATTGTTATTTTGAATGAAAGAAAATAACAACAGCAAAAAGATGAAGCAATGTTTTGGTAAACAAAATAATTAAACTGTCTGCTTTTCTGAGAATACAATAATGTTCGGATAGTGAAACACTTGCAAGGAGACTTGAAGCTTATTTCAAACAAGCCTGATTATTAACATCCTTTTTGTTTGTTGTGTTGATCATGAATTTTATTGATGAATGATTTTGATTTTTATGCGACTAAATTGAAAAAGTGGAAAAAGTAAACAGTGTTTTCACTCTTTAAAGAAAAAAGAACTGAAGGATTTGTATTAAAAATATTTTTAATAATTTTGCTACAAGTTACATAATTAAGTCACTGGTTGGTTTTAGTTTTACAAGCTAATTAGATTTTATTTACAAGTATACATATCTGTTTATTGTCTTTCGATATATATTTTTTTTTTTGAACTATTAAGAATATTAACCATTTTGTACTATTTTCATTAATTGGTTTTTAGTTTAGCCTGCAATATGATACTGTTCCAGTTATCCATAATAATTATGTAAATTCGGTGATTGACCAGACTATGATTTCTCTGTGACTATTTATGGAAGAAGTGGAAAATGAGGCAGTTGTTAATTTTGAAAAAGAATGAAGGTGTAAATGACATACTAAATTCATAGTTTTAGGCATTAAAATTCAGTACAGTTGATTGGTAAAAGTTTTAGTATTAACAGAAGCTAAAGATAAATGAGATCCTAGTCATCAAAAGTTGACTTTAACAAGGTGATATATTCTATCTAATTTTAAGAATACTTACAAAATATCAATACATTTTATATTTTCAATTTTTTTTTTTTTTGGTTTGGTTTTTGTCAGTGAATATTTCATTTCATCTCTACCATATCACAACCAGCACAAAAATTTAGATCCCTTTCTCATTCATTTTATGAACAACCATCACTTGTTAGATGAGCTAGGGATTGTGCATAGTAGTTTTCAAGTTTTTTTAATTTTTCTCAATGGCACTCTTTATCTTAACTCCATCAGTGCAGAAATTCATTGAAAGAGGATGACCTGAATTTTTGATCTGGTGAATAATTGTATTATAAAAGAGTTGAAATGAGGGATTCACTGATAAAAAGCAAAAAAAAACTTGAAAATTCATTTTCTATGTATATTTAATTCTTTGTCTAAATTAGATTCCCATAATAATGACTCACCTTACTAAAATAAAAATAATGTTATTGTCAGGTGTTCAGATGTTTGGGCATCCAATTGATAGATTAAACACAACATTTTCGTTGAATTTACTAGACAACTGAGAAGTTTTCCAGTAACATCACTTGCACTAAACTAAACTTTATCTACCTTGAATCTTACTATTATATTTTGCTCTAATTTGACTTTTTATATTATCTTTGTTTCTGTTAAATATATACTGAGAATTCATTTTTTTCATAATAACACAGCAGAAAAAATGTCTATGTACAGCTTAATATTAACACAATAACTTTTGTTACTAATAATATAGAAAAACTATTGTAACTCAAATAAATCTTTGAATGGGTTTAGTTAATCATTGTGAGGTTGTTGTTGATTGCCAAATAAGTATTTTGAATAGCAAACTGTTATTTATATAACAGTAAAATGGTTGACTTCTTGGTGTTAAGGCTCACTAATTCAAATTCTTTGCCATGGGAAAAAATAGTTTGGAACTATTGTATCCAAGCTATTACTTGATTGCTTGAATGTTGCATGTCTTATTCCTGAATCAATTAATCATCTTGTTATATTTATTTTGACATTATTTATACCAAGTTTTATTTATTCAGGTGTTTAATGAAATAAATAAATAGGAGAATGTGTATGGTTGTTTCGCCTGATAAAGTATTTTATTTTATATTTTCTAAGTAAACAGTCGTTTATTGTTGTTATTATTATAAGCACAAGTAAAAAGGAAAACATGGAATAAATGAGTACAAAATTTCAAAAGAAAGGCTAGTTAATTCTTTGTATGTGTATTCAGTACTTTGGTATTATTCCTGCTATGATGTATTACTCTAGTGATATTTTCATCCAGTGATATTTATTCAAACTTTCTGTTTATGATGTCATGACAACCAAAAATCCTGACATGACTAATTCATGTCAAATAAACTGACCTTTTTTTTTCATTTTAGAAGATACTAAATAGTTCATTTCACCATAGTGAATCTACACACACACACACAATATAATACATCTCTTGCATCATTTGTAAGTAATATGGTTTTATATTTAAAAATGCATTTACTTTATATTTTTTTTTTTTGTTTTGGTTTTTTTTTTGCTAAAACTTTTGTGTTTTATTTTTTTTAAAAAAATATTTATAATATAATGTTAAACTTGTAGTAAATGTATCACATTATTTGTAAATATTTTTTTTTATTATTTAAAAATACAGCAGTAAAAGTTGTTATATTTGTGGGTTTTTTTTTTAAAAAAAAAGATAATTAAAATATAAGATTAAACTTACAATTCATCATTTTTAGATATACAACTTTATCCTACAGTTCGCCATTTGTTTATTTTAGATTAAAAAAAGTAACAGAAATCTACAACTCACTATTTAAAAAATGTTTCAGGGTTCTTTTTCATATTTTTCCCTTTTTTCATAATGAATATATCTCCATTATTGGAAAGTACAAGGTTTTTTTTTTTAGATTTGAAGTTTGCTATTAGATGTTGAATATAATGGCACAAAGCGCCATAAGTAGTCTGGGGAGGTGGCTTTGATGATACACAGTGTTGTACTAAAAAGGCACAACTCATAAGTATCTTTTATTTAGTATCTTAATAGCCTTTTTCTCCTTTTTCCATAAAATATATATCTCTATTATTATTTTTTGGATTTGAACTTTCACATTACATGTGCTATGATGTATTACTTTGGGTATCATATTATTTTAAGTTTGCGATATGTTTAAAATACTGCCTCCACAAAATTGTGGTCAAATTTTATCTGTTAAGTTTTTCTGCAATTCGTCAGAGGCATTATTTTAAACATATCACAAACTTAGAGTAATACATCATCGGAATAATGTCACAGCATGAAAAATACCAAAGTACCATATATTCAATATTGAAACTAGAAAAGTAAATTGAGGAATAAACTAATCTATTTACACTTTTTTTTTCTATGAACTAGTATACAAACTGGACATCATAAAGAAATAAATGTTGGTAGTTTGTCTTAGGAAAATTAAAATGTCACATTTAAAGTCTCATTCATAATCATGATCATTTATGAAATTTCTCCAGAGAAAATTCAAATAAAAAAGTTCCTCGATGAAGATTACTAATGCATCACTTTCATCAATAATACCTTATGCTTAAAAATATGAAAAAAACAAATAGTGATATATGCATCATTCATTTTTTTATAAACTTGTGATGTCTTTCAAAAAGAGTAAATTACATAAAATTTGAAATAGTAAAAAAAAAAAACATAAGATAATGAGGGGAGTGCAGTCAAAATAATAAGATGCTATTGCAAAGCAGATAATGCGCTTAATGGTCATATGACATTTATTTCCATCCTTTTATTTTTGTGCCTTCTATAATTTAAATCTACTTCATTATATTAATAATGATTTAGATAAATTTATGTGAAGTATTAAAAGTATTAATTACTTTTTACTTCAATGACCTGGAAACAATAACTTGGTTGTTGATTTACAATCTTAACTTACTAATGTAGAACCAAAAAAAATGTTTTTTTTTTTTAATCATAATAACTAATTATCATATTTTACATTATTTTTAGATATTTCAATACATTGCAGATTCTCAGTACAGATAAAATATCTTTAATCCAAACAAAATTTCAAAGGTGATCTTAAGTTTTTTATAATAAATAAATTGTTTTGTGACTTACATTTGCAAACAAAATAAAAAAAAACAACATCAAGTATCTTTAAATTAATAAACCTAATTACAGTGAGTTATCTTTTTTTTATCTTAACAGAGATGGGAATTACAATGAGAAAATAAAAGATGTATTTTGGAATCTGAAGAATTCACAATTTGATTTTAATATAATCCTTAATATGAAAAATAAATAAATAAATAAATTGAGGCTAATTTTGCAAATTTTAATTAGTCACTTATGTCATCTCAGTTTGAATAGAATGTGTTGCAAAACTAAACTATTTTTAGCATAATTATTACTAACATTAATTTTAAACATAACTAAAATAATGAAAAAGTATTAAAAGCAATGAATTTATGGAAAGATTATAGAAAAGTGTATTTTTCAATAATTACTTCAGTAACATAGTTTTTCTTCTTTCCTATGACAATGTAAGTTTAAATTCCTCTAAATAATGATATAATTATAGAAATAAATATACTGTATATTTATTAAATAAAAATAACTTTGAAAATAATGTGGATAAGCACTGATATTTTGTATAATTTTATCTCAAGAAATTAATCTTTACACTATAGAGCTTTTTCATATCATGATAATTTCTGACAACTCAGTACAAAAAGTAAACTATAGACTCATTAATATTCGAATGTCATCCTGAATCACTTTGTGATTGACAAAAATTTGACATATAGTTTCAATAGTGTTTTATGTGGTATAATGAACTATTAATATTAGTATTTGATTTCTGTCATAATTATATATTGGTCAATATTTTTATTACTTAATTCTTATTGTTTTCTATCTTGTAAATGTTGATTATACTATACTTTGCTTAATTTATCTGAAATATGTTTCTTTAATATTGATAATAAATTTATGGTTGACATTAATTAAATGTTTACAATATTCTCATAATCATATTTCAAGTAATATAATATTCCAGATAAAGCACATTTATATATCAGATGTTTATTGGAATCATCAAGATATTGGCTCAGTTACTTTGATATGGAATAGTGAATATTTAAATGCATATATATATATATATATATATATATGGAATAGTGAATATTTAAATGCATATATATATATATATATATATACTAGTAGTAAGGAGAAAAGATTGAAAATGAATAGGTAACATTGATTTCATTGGCAGAATTATGAGAACGAAATATATCTGGATTGGATATGGAGAAGAGACTATAATAGATGGATAATTGAAGTTTTAAATTGGATCTCTAAAGATTAGATATGATCTAGAAAGAAATGGCACATGAAATGAATAGATGAAATAAAAAATTTAGCTGGTGTGTGAAGCTATGGATTGTAGAAACTGGATTAAATTTGGATTTTTATTCTCCAATGGATTGGTAATAATTGACATACATGAGCATATTTATATTTGCACATATAAAATCATGGCAAATGATATAAAATCATAATTGAAATAGTTTGACCATTCATTGTATTATTTACATTATGCCCTGCTCATATTATTTGACTGATATTTCTCTTTGCCTTGGACACAACCTGGAATTTCCTTTTGATTAAAACTTTGATATTTTCTCAGGTTATAGGGTCACATAGCTAACTTCAGATAGCTATTCAATTATAGTTGATTAATGGATATTTAGCCAATCTTCGATATAGCAAAGAGGGGAGGACAAATTTTCAATTAGCTTAGTGAAGATAATCAATTCTTTCATCATTTCTCTGGAATGGCCTTTGCAGGAAATTTTATTCATTAATTTTTTTAGCATATAAATATGATTTTTTTTGCACAGTTTAATTATTGATTGTATTATAAAAGAATCTGTAGATGATCCAATTAGAAAATAGATTTATAGTTTTATTAAGTTCTTCATTTGTTGGTTTGTGCGCTAAAGTTTGACAGCCATTATCTGATTGATTCTTAGTTTGGGTATGATCACAACTATGTAATTTAGAAGTTATTAAATTACATTTAACAGATGTGCAGAAGTCATAAGTGATTCGGAATGTGTTGATAAAATTCTGTAACATCTAGGAAGATCAAGCTAAGTTGCTTTTACTGCTAGATCCACAAAAAAATTAGTTGTTTGGGACCTCCCATAATACCATAATTTTTTAATTGTTTGAAAGAATTTTTGGATGAGTATCCAGAAAGGGGATATTGATATTTGATTTTTTGTCAAACATAGGCATTAATATATATATATGAATATATAATAAAAAAAATTACAAATGTTTAATAAAAGTAGTATATTTATTATTACAAATTTTTAATACACAAATAAATTAGTAAAAAAAAAAATTAATCTTTTATGCATGCAGTTTTTCCATTAGAAAATTTGTAGTTTTTTTTCCAGCAAAGTTATTTTATTTTAATGTGGAAATAAGAAAAAACTATTTTTTTTTCTTAGAATGGTTTAGCAATATAGACTTAGTAGCTATAACATCCTTTAAAGAGCATCAGACTTTCTTCAAGTCTGACTTGGGATGTATAAAAATATAAAGCATTATCTCAAATACTCTATAATTTCATAAAACATTTAGAGTTTTTGATATGGCTGGAATTTTTTATTAAAATTTTTATTATCCGAAAAATGAAAAAAGAGCAAGACAAACCTGTTGCAAAAATTAAGAAAAAAAAATTTTTTTTTGACCAAGTTCAATCCTGTATGGCATTTTGATGATATCTTGAAACATTATTATCATGAAGAGCAGTTTGAACTCATTTACAAAGGTGAATAATTAATTGTTCAGTTTTTTTTTTCATGTTTGTAAAAACTGATCTATATAATTAATTGTTTCCATAATAATCTTTTTGAATAATGAGTCATCAAAAAATCAAATTATTTCAATACTTATAGTATCTCTGCCTACATTGTCAATGATTCCTTACCTCTCATTTAGTGGGAAGAGTGGAAATAATGATGGAATATTTTACATGTCTATTGAATATCAAGACTTATTATTATGCATTATATTCTCATTTTTTATCACCACTATTTTCCTTATCCATGCATGGGACTTCTTCATTTATGTTGTCATCACTGTTGGAATAAGCAGATTCACTTTCTGGATCATGAGCAATGAAAACTCATTCTAAGCATGTATTCATCAGTGATGAGTTAATTCAGCATTTGACATAACAGTTAATTCTCTATCAAAAAAGTATTGTCCGTTATCTATCAAAAACTTATATGAATATATATATAAACATTGAAAATCAACATAAAAATATTTAAATACCTAAACAGTTGTGTTTTTATGTAACAGAAGAGAAAAAAAGTGTTATCTATGCAATCTAAAGTGTGCAAGTTGAAAAATTAAAAAAATATTTACTTTCTCCATATTATAATAGAAATCCTCATTACTATACGAAATGAATTTATCAAAACATTCATGTATAAAATTATAATTTCTAAGTCAATATTTTAAAATATTTCAATATATGAAAATATAGAACATAGTTGGAGAGTTTGTTCTTGATGTCATTGAAGTACAAAATTAAACAAAAACATAGTTTGAATGTAAAATATATATGTCAAATGATATTATATAATCAGTAGGCTAAAATATTGTTTATATATGTATAATTTTACTATTACAAATTCTGATATGAAATATTTCAATAAATAAATTGCTTTCTTATTTTAACTTAGCTTTATTGTTTATTGATTGAAGAAAAAACTAAGACCATATAGTAGAACAAAAATAGCACAACAGAGAATTTATATTTAATCTCAATGAAATTTCAACAGGATGATAAGACTCTAAACCAATTTATTGTATAAAATCTGGAAATCTACATAGTCAGTGATTTTAGTGTCTTTATTTTAAAATGTGAGAACTAGAATTATTTTCTTTATTATTAAAAAAACAACAACTGACATTTAGATATAAAATTGAGAAGATAAATCCTGCACATGCTATTAACAGACACTAAAAAAAAAAACAATAGGATGTGAAAAGTATGGGAGAAACATTTAAGAATAGATTAAAAGATTTATAAATGCTGAAACATGAAAATTATTTCTAGTATACATTTTTAATTATTAAATGTATTGCTTTTGTGAAGTTTCACATAGGTTTGCAAACATGTGATTATCTGTATATTTAACTTCATTATTTCTGCTTTAAATATGTGCATATAAATTCTCAAAGCATAAAAATTGTAAGAGGAATATCTTCAGTTTTTTTAGGGTGTCCTAATTTTGAAAGTCTGCCTGCTATATTACCATCTTCTTTTGTATTTATCAAAATATCAGCATTCATTATTTTTTTTTTAATATAAATTTTGTACTTTTTTTGATGCTTGGAGATTTAAAATATTTGTCTGATAGTTTAATGCCATTAATGATTACTGTATTTATTAATACTATATATTTTTACTGAAGTATTTTTATGTGTAAGAACTATAATATTATTAGTAATTCAGTTTTCTAACAATGTCTATTTATTATTACCTTATCATGAGATTGAATCTCATAAATGTTAAATATTTTTGATTATCCTTGAATAATATACAGAAATTTCAATGGATTTTTTATTTATTTATATTAAAAAAAAAAGTAAATTGGGTTCTGCAAATATATTCCTTATTTGTATTTTCTGATTTGTTTTGACATAAGATTTACATAGAGGGAATCTCAATTGAATGTTTATGCCATCAACTTCTTTAGGTACTTGAGTGATCCAATTTATGAATTTTTTATGGCTAACTAACTATCATATATTACAATCAGAAGACTGTTTATTTTAAAGTTATTACTTTTAATGTAATATAATGGTAAATTTATGGTTTTAGACCAGAAGTATATAATACCTTTAGTCTTTTGTTTTCTGATAAATATATGGTACCTGATTTAACTATTTTAGCCTGTCCATCTTTATTTGTCAGTCATGAATTAGTAGATACCCATTTTCTGACCAATAAATGATTGGCTATCTGGAATGGGCATAGGCAGACTACTTAAAAAACAAATACTAAGCTTATTTAGAAATTTTCAACTATCTAAAAAAGAAGTCAAGATCCTATCTGATAAGGAAAATCTAATCTGAGTATGGCAGATGGGTGCAATATACAATGATCCCCATGTTAGTATGTATGATAATACATGTAAAATTTTATGACACTAACAATTATATTGTAACATTACTATTATTGTATGACATATATCACTCTACCATTAGATATTAATTAAGTAGATATAAGTATTCTAAATGATTTTCTGTTACCGTTTTAGAATGTTAAGTTGGTCAAGCGAAAGTCTAAGCCAACTTCAGAGACAGGGGCATTACAACCAGTGCTGATGATGAACCCCCAGGTGTTCACCCAGCAGCAAATGCAGCAACTTTTGCAGCAACATATTCTTTCTCCTCAGCAGCTGCAGCAGCTGGTGCAACAGCAGACTGTGTTTCTACAGCAGCAGGTAATGTTTTAATACTTATTTCACTTCACATTGCTTTACTCTTTGTAATATTTATTTCCTATTGAATATCATCTAACCCCAGACACATTCACACACTTTTTTAACACATCATCAGTCTCATTATTTTTTACAATATATGTGCTCAGAGATTGATTTATTAACCAATTTATTATTAAAAAATTATTAGAAAATAAATAATTGAATTCCTACTGTTTCTGTAATTTAGTAGAAGTTTGAACATTGGAAGTGGTGGAACAGCATATGATCCTTGAACCTTAACCTCTAGAGTCTGCCTTTCCACCATTGCTCCAAATTATATAGGGCAAGAAAACATATCTATGAGTATTAAAAAAATTGTCAATAAGCATTTGAGAAAATTGAAACATATTTAAAGTCTAGTTGTATTTATATGTTGGGCTATTTCCATCATCTAATATGAGTATGTAATATCTTTAGAAAAATATAACTTTATTAAAATATTCAAAATACATTCAACTGTTAGTAATAACACATAGGTTAGTATATGCATAACGTTTTGAGAGGTATTATTCTCCCCTCTTCTTCAGTTGTTGCTGGCCTGACTAGTGACAGTATTAGCATGGAAATCAAACCTGGACCGTTAGATTCTTGAGTATTGAATTTTAAGGTAATGCTGATGACTCAGTTGGTTAGAGATCTATCTTAAAATTTAATACTCATCTAAGGGTCCAAGTTCCATCCCATGCTAATACTGTGGTCAGGTCAGCAACACCTGAAAAAGAGGGGAGAATAATACCTCTCAGAACATTGTGCATATATTAACCTATGTGCTGTTATTAACAATTGAATGTATTTGGAATATTTAAATATATTCAATACTCATGTTAAATAATGGAAATAGTCCAATATATAAATACAACTAATATACTATCATCACAAGATTTCAGGAAAACATTTAAAGTCTACATTTTTATTATTAATAAACTGGGGTGAACTGGTTTTTTTTTAAAAAAAAAGAAAAAAGAAAGAAATAACATTATATTATTGCCTGTAAGTTGAAGTCACCTTTTGATCACTTATTTGAAATATCTTATTTCCTTTAAACAGAATTGAAATATATCTTAATGATGTGAGTTGTGAATGGATGTTCGGTGATTTCCAAATTTGTTAATTATGGGTACTGTTTCATTAATCTGGTGGTACTCTGATTATAATGTCTTTGCATGTTAATGATTTTCCTGAACTGACAGAAAAGTTATAATTTAATATATTCCTTTTACTCTTACATTATAAATCTTCTATGTTTCTAAAGCACCCATATATTACTGAAAATTTAAATAAATATTAAATATCACATATTGGATGGAATACATTTTTCAGAAAATAAAAATAAAAAAATCGTTAATTAAGTAGAGCAGTTGTCACATTAAGAAAACAAAATAGTAATATAGTGCTCATATCACTTAAGCTTATTAATTTACAAAACTATGCTGTTGTTTGTTTTATGTCATTTTTAAGTGGGTAAATATACATTAATTATATTTATTACTATTGCATGTTTATTCAAGATTAAAAAAAATAAAAGTATTACCTAAATAAATTAATAATTCATGTTAATGTAATAGTTTTATGGTTATAACAATTTGAAGAATCCTCCATGTCTCATAATTTTTAATTATATTAAAAAAAGTTTCCATGGTGTAAATTGTTGGATAGTAGTATTGCACCCTTAATAAAAATTTAGTTTGCTAATGATGAGGGGGATTTTATGTGTTAAGTTATTGACTAAATATTATGAAAAAGAATTGGAACATTTAAATAAATAATATTATAAATTTATTTTTATATTTTCTTTATTATTTTCATATTAACAAAAATCTTATATTTTAAATAAAAATGTATTCAGTAATCTTTCACTATTATTTATTTTTACATCCTTGTAATTTCAGTTATCAAAGTTTGTACATTGTTCCAAAATTCTGAGGTATGGTGATATTCATGTACTAATAGCAATCTATTAAAAATGCCAATCCTACAAATCACTACTTAAAACTTATTTAATATTTTAATAATCCAAATTTCCCCCAAGCTTATGTTTATGGTATACAATCATTTTCCAAAAATTTTCTTTCAGAATATGAATAAATATCACAAGCTTTTAGATGTTGCAAAAAGTTATAGTATGCTTTTCATGTGATTTATTTCATTTGAAAATATTCCATTTGATCCGGCAATATTTTAATTTTTATTAAAACTGTATATAGAAAATAATTTATATTTACATGAAAAATTGGTAATATAATAAAATAATCTTATGATTACTTTCTCAGAAATTCTGATATTTGAACAACCAAGAGGCACATTGGCAGACTTTTTTTTATTTATCAAACATAGTTTTTTTATTTGACATGGATTCTATTCCTAAAATATATAAGATAAATAATGAAAAAATAAACATTTGAATAGAGTCATACAAAAAGAAACAATTGTCTAATAATAATAAAAAGACAAACTAAATCTTAGGCATATGACTTCAAGTGACAACTTTCTGTTTTACATTATTACACTTCTCTAAAATAAATATTTCATTTAATTTTACAAAATAAAAGTAAATATATAAACAAACTATGAAAAACTTACAGTTTTGAATTTTAAGATTTAAACAAAAGCTGAAATCATGCAAGTTCAGTGATTACTTTGAAAACATGCCTTTGTCTTTTTACATTTTATTTTTTACAATACTAACATCTAGAAATTTGGGTTGGAATTAATATATCCCTATACATTTTAGTTATAGTTTTTTATTATAAATTGACTGCAAATCCATAAACTTAATACACCAAATAGTCACAATTGAGTCACTTAAATTAAGCCAAATCATTGATACATTAAAACAGTATGAAGATAATTGGTGTAGATAGGCATTTCAGAGAAAATATGAGGCCCAGGGCAACTAATATTTTAGAAGCCCTTCAAAATTTAAAATAAGAATGTGGGGAGAGAGAGAAGAAATGAGAGTTTTTACTTACAGGGCTGAAAACAGAACTCCTGGAGCAGTTAGTTATGAGTCACAGAAATAAGCAAGCAGATCAGATCCAGATAGCACTTGGGTAGGGTAGATTTACCCTAGCACTGTTAGTATTGTAAAACACTATTTACACAGAACTGACTGACAGGAGGCTGAGACTATTAGCTCTGGCAGTTGCCGAGTGCTGCAGTCACTTTCGTCATAGAATTGGCACCTCATCCCTTAACTGGCTTACATTTTTGACTTGTGATATGCCTGTTTGGAAAAGTGTTTCTTGAATATTTTTGGGGGGAATTTAAATTAAAGCCATTCTGTGAGCTATGGCATCACTTTGCCTTCTATATTTTTGTTTAATATATTGAGTTACCAAGTTGAGACCCCTAATATCATGAGGCCTGGAGCAGCTGTCCCTCCTGATCATTCCTCTGATTGGTCCTGGGTGTAGATACATGCAACATTAATGTTTTATTTACCTTAAAAAAAAAAAAAGAAAACTTTAGTTTGTGAATCTATATTATTATCACTTTATATTTTGGCCAGAACTGACTGATAATATCAGTAATCATTCCATATTTTGCAAAACAATTAATAAATATAATTATTATTATATTTCAATGTATATAAAATAAAATGTTTGTTTATTATTTTATGACTAAGAAACTAATACTTTTTTTCTTGTATAGCACAATTCTTAGGAAGTTTAGTCAATATACTTTCTCATTTTGCCAATGGGATTATTTCTAGAACCAAAGATAACAGTGCATAGAAAATTTGGATTATAATAATATTTTTATGATTGAACTCAACCAAATTGTTATATCACTATTGGGAAAAAAATCTGAAAAATTTTGTTTTTTTATTTACAGATAATTCAGGCAGATCTATATTTAACCAAAAATATTTTATATTATCAGTCTCTTTTAATAGTATTTTTAATCAGAGATTAGCCACAATTAAATGCTAATCCACTTGAAAAAAGTTCTTTCTGGATACACCTATTAGTTCAGAGAATTGATGAAAAAATAAAACTTCTTCATTGGCTTTATCCTGCATAGAAGATGAACATGCCTTTACTCTGGACACTAAGCTCATTGGTTTTCCAAAATATCTTATTAATCAAAAAATCTCATATAAAAAATAAGCAGTTATAATGAGTTTTTATGGGGAAAAGTAATTTTTTGCCTTAAATTCAAAACATGAAAGCACAAATAAAAATATAAAGCTTGAAATTGTGAAATGAATTGATTAATGAATAAACGTTTTACTAAATATATTATTAATAAATAAAAAAAATACTAATGCAAAAGTAAATATACTATATACAAATATTTCAGTAGTTATAATTTGAAAAAGAAAAAATTATAATTTTTTTTATTGAAATCTTTTTTCCTACTATAGTGAATGGTTTACTAAATCACAGTTTGTTAAATTAAAAGAAAGCATGTAGAAAAAAAAAAAAACTAACCACAATATACATTTAAAATTTTAGTTTGGTGCCATTGGTGTTCTATTATCAAAGTTTTTTTGTAATATCCAACTAATAAAAATGCTGTTATTTTTATTTTAAAAATTAATTGTTCATTAATGTATTTATTTTATATAAATACAGTCAAATGTACATGATTATTATTATTTATTTATTTTTGCTGATATTGTATTTTTTTCTGTTTATGATAAAAGTCATCATTGATTTGAATATGTCAAGAACAAATTATGAGATTATTGGTTCAAAATAAAGCACATAAATGATATTTTTATGTTGTATTGAAAGCTTTGATTATGTAAAGTTGATTATGAACTAATTGCATAATGGGGCAAAATGTTTTTTTTTTTTCTCATCAAAGCAACTTATAATTGTCAAGCGTTGGTGGCCTTGTGGTTAGCATGGCTGCCTTCCTAGCAACTGGCCCGGGTTCGCTTCTCGGTCAAAACTTTGACATATGAAAAAAAAAAAAACTTATAATTATTATGATCATATTTTTATCTGCAGACAAAATAATATTATAATAATTTTATTCCAAAATTGATTGAATGAGAAAAAAATTATCTAATGTACACATTTTAAAGTTTACTATTAATGTACTTTGTTACTGTATATGATCAAAGTGTGTTTTGCTTATTTATAGTACTGAATGAAACTGGCAATTTTTTTTGCCTTTGTAGTTGTTAACAATGAAAATCTTCTTTACTTTGGATATGTCATAAATGAACACCCTGATTATCTTACAAGGGTGATGGATGAAAGTTAGGTAAGTGCAATAACCCATATTTTAATTCTGTAATCAAATCAGTATTATATACTGCGCAATGAATAAACTCTGTATATATTTTTAATGAAGCTACTATCATATGACATCATCAATAATAAAGAAATGGCCACAATTTATAAAAAAAAATGGTGGATATTTAAAAAAAAAAAAACAGTTTTGAATTTATTTATTTTAAAGATTGTTGTAGCAAATAAATGGTTGATTATAAATCAAAATAATGAGTACATATTGATGATGATCGCTATGGTAAATCCTCACATAAGTATTCTGGAGTAATGTGTATAAAAATTATTTAGTTTAAGAATAACTGACATTGATTTAAAGAAATTGTTTTTGTTTTTTTTGTTTGTTTGTTTTTGTGGGCAGCTATACATAGCATTTGGGGTTACACTAAGAATACAAACGTGTTGCAATTATTATTATTATTATTTTTTACTTTATAGATATACCTAATATAATAGTTTATTTCTCACAATTCTAAATCTTATATTTCTAATGTATGCACATGTTAAAATTTGATTTACAACATAAAACTGCACTTACAGAGTTATATACATTAGCTGGTTCGTAGTATAAATGGAAAGGAAGCTTAATTATTATGAGCCCTTAGATGATTTGTTGATTGGATGGGATATTTAGATCTTTCCATGACAAACCATAAAAATTTGAGATGATTAGCTGGAGTAAAATTAAAATAAGTCAACCTGAAGAAGATAGACAAAAAAAAAAGTTGTGAATAGAAGTAATTAGAGGATCATGAAAAAAAAAAGATCACCTGCTGTCAGTAAAAAAAGTTATGATAGCCTTAAAGATGATATATGATCTAGTTTATATATATATATGTATGTTTGTCTTGTTGTTTTATATATATATATATTACTTAAATAATATGACAGATAAATCGTTCTTATAGTTCTAATTATAGTTAATGGTAATAAAATTCTTATATATATAAATAGGGATTATTGTTGTTATTTTTAATACTTCCAAGATTATTATTAAACTCCCTTCTTTTTAGATTTTTTTTTTAATTAAAAAAAAAATTCAGATAAATTATTAGTTTTTCTTTACCAATATGGCTGTCAAATCCCTATTTGATAATGTTATTTTATTTCTCTATTTTAGTGTTTCCAGTGTGAGATATTTTTGGTCACCATCTTTTAGAGTAAATATCATCATTTAGCTTCTTACAGTAAAAAAGAAAGAAAGAAAAGAAAACTATTCTGAAATATGGGATTGGTTGCTGTTAAGCGAGGAACCCTTGGAGAATGTTGTTTCCATAGAAACAGTCAAACCACAAAGCTTGACCTCTGGCCAGAATACCTCAGAGGTTCAAAGGATGGGAGAGACTTGAAGGGATATGATTTCAAAACAGCTATAAGATCAACAATACAAATGATAAATGTATGAATATTCAGAACAATGACACAATCAGGGCAATTTTTGCTATAACGAGATTTTTTTTTCCTTCATCTATTTTTTCTTCTTTTAAATATTTTAATATTTCAGAACTTAGAAGAGTGTAATAAATTTAATCAACACAGGTTTAATGAAACAGAAGAGATAACCATTTGTGTCTGAAGATGAGGTTTGAGTCGGGGAGGAAGGGGGGCAGGGGATGATATCATGGTAAAAAATGATAATTGGTAAATTAAGTTACAAATTCTGCTGTTTTATTTTTCTTCATTTATTTATATTTCATTTAATAAGAATTATTTTTGCATTTATTTTTTATATTTCAAACTGCAAGTTTATTAAATAAAATTGACGGGAGGGAATATATATGCATTTGCACCCACCCCCCCTTATATAATTTACAAATGACAAAATATAATATTCAATTACTTTGTATAAAATAATTGTTCATTTGATTTTAAAAAATTTCGGATGTTATTTACCTTTTTATATTTTTATTCAGACCATCAGAAAGAAATGTAACTCATGGAATCACTTGTGATTTATGAGTGATTTAGTGATTACTGACTTCTTTTTTTATATAAAATTAACTGACATGTCTTATCATATAAACACCAGGATGTCCAATGACCACTTATTCCACCACTCAAGTTTCTTAATTTTTCTTTTTATATATGCTGTTTGCATATTTATCTTATGGTCTGTTATCACTCATAAACAGGATCTCATATTTTAAAAAGATTTAAGTGTGTTTTAGGCTGGCACAAAACGATGTGCTGATTTTGAGGTCACCTTAATATTAGCTGGTCAGCCACATTCTAAATATTACTGCTATGAGATGGTCCCCTCTTTTGGATTGCATCAAAAAAAAAAAGAATTTATACTCATTTGTTACGGTGCCGATTAAAATAATGTTTAAAAAAAAAAACCATTTATATATCACCTTCCGCTTTGAGATATACTTTACCGCACAATTAAAATAATAATTGAGGAAAATATTTTTTTTTCATTCATCAAATAAACATGTACATGATCTGCGGTTTAAATTAGAATGGAAATATAAAAATCTTACACAAGCAGTTGAGAAATCCAAACAGATTATTTTAAATCCAACTTTGGATAGTAAAAAAGTGGCTCTTAATTAGGTAGATAAATAATCAAGAAAAAAATTTATTTTTAGCTTTTTGAATATTGTCTTGTCTTCTGTTTTTAGGCGGAATGATACTTAATGAACTTTAACTGCTACTATCTTTTTTTTTTTTTTTTCATATGTCATAGTATCGACCGGGACGCGAACCCACACCCGTCTGCAACCAACTACTTGCTTGCAAGGCGGGTGCGATGACCTCTCGGTTAACAACGCTTGACAAAACTGCTACTATCTTATCTATATATACGCACGAAATTGGGAAATCTAAATAAGGAATAAATTTGAAGTTTTAAATAGAGAAAAATAGTCAATTTTTATTTCTTGTTTAATGTATAATAAATATTATCTACAAGTAAATACTGAATTTTAAGGATTATCCTAAATTTATTGCTTGTTTATATATGTAGTAAAAACCTTTGCATATGATATTTATAAATTAAATACATGTATGAAGAAGCTTTTTATAACCCTTTACTTGCCGTTTTATTTGCTCTAGGGTGGTTTAGTTAAGCTGGTAATCTGTTACAGCTTTTTCCTAGAAGAAAAACATTTTTATGGCAAATCTCCTGTGATTTACTTGTCGTGCTTTGTTGTCATAGTCTCTTGGGCATGCTACATAACTTTCAAAGGCAGGTCAGTGTTCACATGGACCCATGTAAGAACCTCTCTTGAAAGATTAAAATAAAACTTCAGCAGATTTCACTGAAAGTTGTTTCTCTTAACTAGGCTTGAGTAGGCTCTATAAGTTTACAGATTAAACTAAACTATCTCTGTTTGATACATTAGACAACTTGATGCTACTATAAGCACCCCCCTCCCCTCCACCTTTTGATTTTAAATCACTACGAAAAAAAAATAATACAGTTAGTGTTAAGTTTTAAAATAAAAGTTTTGATCTAAAAATTTGAACAAAATATGTGTATGTTGTTTATACAGATTTTGAAACAAACATTATTTCTGTTGGAAAAATTTCAAGTTTTGCGTTTGTTCTAGTCTGCTACCATTTTGCTCCAGGCTAATAATTCTTTGCTTTGCAAAAATCTAAAGATTATAATGAATCTGGAATTAGGCTGTTGTTTTTCTTATACAAATTTGAGACTGAAGTTTTTTTAAATATATATATAGTGTCAAAAAGTGTGCATGCATGTTTTAATATATGTATAATATTGAATTTCTTCGTCTACAGTAAAGAATTATTCAAATTAGTATAAGAACCAAGTTGCAATGGACATGTCATGTTATTGGTTATCTCTGCTTTGAGATATTGAGATTGGGTGTTTGTGCAACTGCATTTCCATATTTTAAGAACACACACAGCAATTCTGATTCCAATGTCCTTTTTTTTTTATTTTCAGCTTTTCATTCTTTTTTCTCTACTTTAGTTTTATAAAAATAAAGCATGGGCACATATGCGGTTTAACATACAGGTAGAGTGACATTATAATGGAAAATAAATTTACATAGACTAATGAAACTCATTATAAGGCAAACTATCAGTAGTCTGAAAATCTGGATCCAAAATTCAATTTTAGATTCAGAAATTTTTTAACAAGCCACAAGATTATTCAAATACAAACCTGTAATTATATCAAATTGGGAAATGTTTGAAAATTAAATATATTAGCATAATTTAAATGCAACTTATTAACAAATATTTCTTAAAAAAAAAATAAGTTAATAAAAATAAAATACAAATATTTAAATTCATTACTTGTGTTTCCTTGATTCCAAAGAAGTTTTGCATTGCTAAGTGGCAGAAATTCCAATATTGTATAGCATATTGTAAAAGTGATGGGAACAAGAAAAAATGTATTTAAATCCATTACTTACTTACTTTTACTGAAAAATTTTACATTACTAAAATTCTTAATAAAATTTTAGTACCTGTGAGTTTTCAAGTAAACCAAGATGGCTGCCTGCATTTTTGATAAATCTACAGTTTCGGGGGATCTCAAAAAATGTCTACTAGGGAATGTTGTATGTAATATTTACTTCTTTTTTTTTTTTTTGTTATTTTAAAAAAAAAAAAATATTGTGGAAAAATTAATTACAATATTTACAGTTTATTAGTATTATTTTTTTTTTTTTTTTGTATTAGCCTATTAACACGAAAATGGAAAAAATATAAGTATGATATTTACATTTTATTCTTGTCATCAGCGTGCAGCCATATTGTGGCCATTAATGCATACTTTTTGGATGGATAGGTTCTTATTTTTGGAACTAGTCCACTGTATCACATTCTATGACAGTAAGGACCCAAATTTTTATCATAATTTACCAAAAAAAAACTTCTGACAAAAAGAAGAAACATGCTGAGTTGAACTAAAATACAATAATGTTAAATGTGTCTCATCACTTCCCATACAAGTAAAAAAAAAAATTAAAACAAAGCTTGAAATTTATCATAATTTCTTTTTTTTTTTTTTAATTTAAGAATAGATTTATTAATTTTGTTTTAATTATAACAACTAACATCTTTGTTGGATTGAATGCTCTTGAAACTGTATATTTATCAAAAATATGTTGCCATCTTGGTTTGCAGGAAAATTTACAAATACCAAAATTTTAAGCTTTTTTGTATATACATAAAAATGATTTACTGTTTCCAAAATTGTTTTTCTATTCACATTTTGAGGAAAAATATTTAGCCAAGTTGAGAATTAATAAACAAATAAACTGATGTGACTTTAACAAACCAACTTTTCCATAAAGAGGAATTGTATTTGAAAACATATTTCTACACTGAATTAGAATTATTTAGTGTTAGACAAAAACTAAAACTTTTTTTTTAAAAAAAAAAAAAGAACTTTTAATATAAAATTGCAACTGTCTTGCTTTTGGCTGTGAGAATTACAAATACATGCATATGAATATACATCTAGCTTTGTTATCTTAACGTGTATATGCTTAGGAATAATTTAAAATCTATTAAAGAATCCATTATTTGTCCACATTTTATTACAATTAAGTGGTTGGCATAACATTGTGTGGACATTAAATAGTAACTACATTTTACCAATTTTTTTTTTTTTTGAAAGTTATTTTTGAATATAGAAAGTTACTATTTATATATATTTTACTTTCAAAAATTACTACGTAGAAAATTTGAGATTTTTATGTGGGTTGTAAGTAGGTAACTAATTCTTTTATAAAACCATGTGTATGTTGTTGTTTTTTAAATGTTGGCTGATGAAATAGTCTCACATATTATTAAAATAAATTTTAGTGTAGATCCAATTACTTTTTGCTTTGAAAATTACTGCACAGAATGTTGTAATTTCCACACAGCTTTAGAGTGATTTTAACATCTTTAAAAAATGTGTCATGGATTTAAACTCTAATTACATTTTTAAAAATCTTGGCTGATATAATAAGGTGCTATTAGAAGCTGCTAGCATTGTATAAAATATACTTGCTTCATTCATTATTGAAAATAAACTTGGTACTTGTGAATTTTCAAATAAATCAAGATGACAGCTTGTATTTATGATAAATCTACAGTTTTGGGGACTCCAAAAAAAAAATTTTCAAAAAAAAATACCTGCTAAGAAACATTATATTTAATAATTTCATTTTATTTTTTATTACTGTTATTTTAGAAAAAGAAATCATTGTGGAAAAATTAATTACAATATTTACAATTTATTTTCTTTTTTTTTTTTTTTGGATTAACTTATTAACAGAAAAATTAAATAAGAAATATAAATACAATATTTACACTTTATTCATATTGGTGGAGTGCAATCATATTGTAACCATTAATGTACACTTTTCAGGATAGCAATATTCTGTGCCTTTGGAAATAATCCATTGCATCATATTCTGTGACATGAATGTCCCAAATTTTTATCATTATGATAGTTTAAGGAAAAAACTGCTGACAAAAAGAAACACGTTGAGTTGAATGTCTCATCACTTCCCACGTAATAATATAAATAAAATTGAAATAAAGCTTCATGAAATTTATCGGAATTTATGCCTTTTTTAAATTTATATTGATGTATTAATTTTGTTTTAATTTAACAACTAACACATCTTATGTAAATCATAGACCCCCACATTGTTAAAAATATGGGATACCATCTTGGTTTACTTGAAAACTCATAGGTCCCATAAACTTTTATTACAAAAACATAATTTCTTTATTTCTGGATTATGTAGTCATTTAGAAAATGTGTGCACCTTAAGGATTGGTTTAATTGCTTTAGAAAAAAATGTATTAAAGATAGAATGCTGATCGTGTGATTTTCCTTTTAGTTATGTCTAATAAAAGAATGATAATTTGACATTAGATACTGTGTCATTTCTTTTTCATTTTTTAAATTATGAACAAATTTTTAATGTAGAATTGAAAGTTTTTTATTTTATATGTTAAGTACAGTTGTGAATATGTATACATATTACATGTATTTATATGACATTCAAATTGTAGGATATCTAAATCTCTGTGAACTATGTTGGTTGATCTCAAAATGTTTGGGAAAAAAGAGTTCTGTTCAAGCAGTTTGAATTAATGATTTCTTATTTATATATAATTAAAATATTGTTTAAAAAAGATTAACATAAAGTGATCTTCAAAAATTTAATATAATTTTCTTGTCTTGATAGTTGCTTCTAGTATATTACAGTTGCATTTACTTTAAATGAACTCTAAAATGAATGTAACGAATTGTAGAACTTTACTTCAAACATATTTCAAAGCTCTGAACTTTACAATTATAAATTGGCAAGTAATCCTAGATACACACTGTCACAACCATAAACAATCAATTTTTCTTTCACTAGTATTCATGGTTTATAGCAGTAGTGTTCAACCTGTCAATCATGGAGTGATTTTGATTGATTTCTTGTTTATTCCTCCTTACTTACACTGAAAACATAATATTTTATTTATCATTATTTTATATATTTTTTAATTTTTTAAGTGTTTCTTTAAAATTGTCAAATCTGTAATTTTCTTATAAATCCAAGTAGAAATTTGGATCAATGGAAGTCAAACAGTGTGAACTGAGTTAGTACAATTATAAGCAAAGCACATCATATGCATTTTGTTTATAATCAAGTTTACTGATAACTACATCACCATCCTTCCACAATCCACTGTTAGAATTTCAGTTGAGTTTCAATTCCTCTAAATTTGTCATTGGATTTACCATTATTTTGTTCGCTAATTGATAAATTATAAACATATTTTATTTTAATAAAATTTATTCTTTTTATTTGAGGATAATCATGAGTATATCAAGAAATTGAAGACATTTCATTTTCACAAGGATTGTGAAATGGATTATTTCTTTCCACTGGTAAATGGCAAGTGTTGTTGTTTGCTTTGTAAGTCATATGTAATAATTCCAAAAAAGATAATATTGAGAGAGATTTTCGATTGCTACATGCAAAATATAATGAAAATTTTCCCAAAAATTTTGAAATATGTAAATCACAAATTGTAAATTTATAATAAAGGTGGGATTTTTCTGGACAACAAAATATGATTTTGAAAATAATAAATAAATCTATATCACCTATTATTGAATCTTTGAAAGTGTGTCACTTATTAACAAAAGCAAAAAAGTAATTTACTGATGGAGAGTTAATAAAGGATTCATTTCTTGCAGCAGCAGAATCTTTATTTTCTGATTTTAAAAATAAAAATGAAATTATTTTGAATATTAAAGACTTGCAACTTTTCAAACAATGATTATGATAAGAGTTGAAATTTTAAGTGGGGATCTGAATATTCAGTTAATGTCAGACATTCATCAGTATGTTGCATTTTCATTACAATTTGATGAATCAAATGAGTTCACTAACATGATATTTATTTGCATGGTATTTCAAGATTATTTAAATAAAGAATTTTTGAAAATTATATCATTGTTGGAAAGAACCAGGGGAAAAGACATTTTTTGGCATTTGACGAATTTGTGAAGCTACACGAATTTCCACTTTTTAAACTTGTGTCTATTACTATTGATGTTGCTTCTGTGATGATAAGTAATAAATCAGGTTTCATTTCATTAAGTAAAAATGATGACTTATAGCCATATTTTTTAATTTATCACTGTATTATCCACCAACATGTACTCTCTGATAAAAGATTAAACACAAAAGGTGTTTTGGATATTGCATTTAAAATTGTAAATTCTGTTCGAGGAAAAGCTTGCATGGGCACATATTTAAATTACAGACAGATGATGATGGGGAACTCCTGTTGGGCAATAATGTTTGCTGGTTCAACAGAAGTAAATTTTTAAAAGTATTTATTGTATTAATTATAGATATAAAAAAATTTCTTGATAGAAAAGGAGATCTAGGCACAATTGAGCGATAAAAGATGGTTGTTACTCTTATTTTTTGAAGTATATTTCTCTATGAAATTAAACAACTTAAATTTAAAGTTACAAAGTAAAGATAAAAATCTAAGTGATATATGAAGTTCAATAAAAACTTTCCAACAGTACTTACTTTTATTAAAGAAAAATATAAATCACCATGAATTTAGACATCCCCCATACTTATTAAACTTTTTTGAACAAAATCAATAAATGCTTCATTGTGATTTAAAAGAATTTATTCATTAAGTATAATTATTAGTTGAAGAAGAAATAAATTCAAGCTTTTAATAAAAGGGAAATGATTGTGTCTTTTATCAATAGTCCATTTCAAGGAAACTTGAACATCTCAAATTTCAAATAAAATTAGTGAGCTATTTGATAAAAGCCAAGCTGAAGTAGAACTTGAAATAATAAGCATTCAGAATAGTTTATATTTAAAATCAATAAACAATGAAATCATTTGGAAATATAGTCATGAAACATTTCCACTATTAACTGATATTGTGTGAAAAAATTTTGGATCATCATACTTGTCAGAATCCACTTTTTCAAATATAAACATTATAAACAAATCAATCAAGAAAACCAAAATACAAATGATCATTTGGATGATTGCCTGCGATGGTTTACTTCTTCATATCAACCTGACTATGAAAATATTGTGATGTCAAAACAGTGCCAAATTTCACATTAATCAACCAGCATTTCAGTTTGTAATAAATCTATTGTTTTTCTAACTTTAGTTTTCCAAAATAGAGGAAATAAATATTTTATTCCAATATATTTATTTATTATACTAAATTAATTAAAAATGATAAATAATTTTTTACATACCCAAATAAAGTTTTTAGTTTTTTTTTTAAGTTTTTGGGCTAGGAGAGTGAAGCCTCCAAAGTGAATGAACACATTTAACTGCATAGTTGTTCATAGATATCAGATTGAGGGAACATGATCTGTATAAGATAGTAGATCACTGAATAACTTAGTATAAAAAACTAGCTCACATTGTAAAAATGGTTGAATACTGCTGGTTAATAGCATTAGATATTAGATTACATCATGAATTTATTATTATTTTGGGAGGAAACAAATTTATATCATGATAATATGCCTGTCTTTATGTTTCATGCTCTATTAATACTTAATTTCATATTTGTTCTGTTGATAGTGATGTTTATAATTTTGTAATTTATATTTTATCAGATTATTTTTGTCAATTGTTTTATGCTAAACTGTTTTATGATCTTTTTATTCTTTACATATTCATAACTTAATTACACTGAAAAGGAGACAAACTTGTTTGTATTTATATGGTTTTGTGGAATCTTAATAAAATAATATAATTTCGTGTAAATATTCATTAAATGAAGAGTCATTTTTTAAAGATATATATATGCTCAGCTTTTTTAAAAATAACTTTTAACATGAACTTTTTATTATGTCTAAAGCCATGATTGCATTTTTAGCAATTTTTTTATGTGTCAAATGCGTTGACCGGGAAGCGAACCCGGGCCAGCTGCTTGAAAGGCAGCTATGCTAACCGCTAGGCCACTAACGCTTGACAAAACTTTAATTTTCGTCATCATTTTAATATAATGATTACAGTTTTAAAGTAACAAAGAATAAGAATTACTAAATGGGAAGAATGGCATTAAAAAAATTGCTATTTTTTTTGTAAATAAGCTTAAATAGATTAAGATCGCAAGTTAACAATAGTTGCATTACTAATAATAACTCATCTGGATATTTCCTAGTCATTGTATATTTTGATCAATGAAAATCTATCTTAAATTATTTTCCTAATGTCTGTTTTTTTTTTTACGTGAAATAAACAATTTGAATTATCTTGTTTACCATTTGTTATAAAAACCTGCTTAATTTAGCTGCTAAAAATAAAACGACACAAAAATCAACTTTTGATATTCTGTCAGAATAAAATGTTTACATTTTCTACTTTTATATGTATGTGTGGACAAGTGTAAAATATATAATCTTAAGATATATTTGTTCTTGAAAAATATAAATTATGTCTGTGTGTATACATGTGCACACACATAATATTACATTATGAAATATTAAAACATAATTCACGAATAAAACAAATTTTTAATTATAGTTGTCTCTTATCAGTTGGCTCAATAATCTATGATTTGAAGAAAAAAATTTAATACATTAAAAAACTTAGAACATTGCAAATTTGAATTCTTAAATTTTAATGCTTTGTCTATATGAATTGCATCAAACACATAGTGTAGCATTCAATCACATTGTTGCTATCAAAGTAAAAATATTGTTTTGAGTGATACTTAAATTATTTTATCACACAAAGAAACACTTCTTAGTTTTTCTTACACTTGGCAGAAAAGCCGCCATTTTTAATTCTGCCCTTTGAAGATCATTTAATATATATATACAATAACTCACAACAATCATACACTATAAAATAATGCATTCACTATGTTATATGACTTGTGAATTATTGAATAAAATTTTTCTTTAACATGATCTCCAAAATGCAAAGTTAATATGGCTACAATTCCATCAAGCTTAAGAGAAGTTTTCAAATACATGAGATAAATTTAAAATGATTTAGTAATAATATAAAAAAGGAATATATTCAAATTAACGGCATGTTCAATCAGAATGAATTTTTAGTTCATGAAATACTGTACATGAACTTGCAAATGTGATCTGATTTTCTCTCTCTCTCTGTATTTATTTTTGTTTGTCTAATGTGTGTTAAAGGTCTGCCCATTCCTTGCATATGTATGTAAAATAGATTATTCTCCTGTACATAAGGGGTCAGAATGATTAACATAAACATCGATAGGATGACTACCTTGGCATTTATGTGGGCTTTGCACATTCCATCATCAGATTTTCAATTGAATGGGTGGCTGAAGAGCACTGTGGGTTGGAGTAGTTTGAAGCCTATCCATTAAAGTATGAAGATTGATTATCTTAATATAAAGCTGAGCACTGATAGTATATATGTATGGAGATGCTAATCTGTACCATCTGATGAATGCTGGTTTAGCATGAAATAAATATATATTAGTTATTATTTATCTTTTCAACATGTGTGTGATCAGATAAGTCAGCAATATGAGATGGCATGGAGAGTTGAGGGTCATATGAAAGTCTTAGAGTCCCTTATATATTATATTATATGTGCAGATGTGTATAAGCCTGTACAGGGTATTAAGTTAAACTATTCTATTGTATTTCTGTGTCATTTATTTTTGTTGATGTTTTAATATACATAATTTTTAAATTACATTTATCATAGGTATGTGCATATATATATATTATATAGGTTTTTTTTTTTTTTTATAGAACCATACTTTCAGATATCCTTGCAAAAATCTGAAACCAAATAGCATGGATATGCAGAATCTTTTTTATTGGTCAAAATATAATTTTAATGGTACATAGATTGTAACGTTTATTTTTAAGGGGTCTTAATCTAAATGATTATTAAAATTTTATACTATTGCATTTGATTTTTTTCTTCATAAGTGCTGTTTATAAATTAAAAGTATAAAATATATATATATTTTATCAGCATATCCTTTATTCCAATTCTATCATATCTCAAACATACACTAGCACTGAAATTCAGATACCACCTTCACTCATGATATGATCTAAGTTTATATGCTGGTTAATAGTTGTGATATAGTAGAATTGAATTGATAAAAAACCTAAAAGCTTGAAAATAAAAATTTTTGTCAGAATTATATAAAAATAATAACTGAATTTTCATTAAGAACTAGTAAATAAAAATTGAAAGTTTAGAATATTTATTTTCAAAGAGCACTACAAATTATTCTACTTAGAAATTCAAAAAGAAATGTTTTAAAGATTCAACTCTTTTTCTTATTAAAGATAATGTGTAAATTATTCCCAGTCATTAAAGCTTAACTTTGCACTAAATTCCTATCCTACCTTTAAAATATTCAGTTAACATTTCATAAAAATCAAAATTCTGTAACTATCCAGTTAAAAGCTGCATTAGGTAGTAATAATTAAAATAACTTAGTTTATTTTTGTGCTATTGCTCAAGTTTTATTATTTGCCAAATTTTACAACAATTCTCTTGAATTTTTGTGGATCCATTTAGTATCGTAAATTAGTGAAATGCGTTTATAAATTTTTTTAATAAGTAGAACATTGTTATAAAACTATCTTGTTTTTTGATAAAATACTCTTTATTGCAATTGTAAAACTTTTTCACCTGTCTAAAGTGAATTATTTTTAATAATGTTGATCCACACAGGTAAACAAATAAAATATTTTTATTGGGTTCATAAACTTTATTACTAGTTGAACTTTATTTTGATAAGTTTGATACAGATACATAAATGAATATATAATGTTTAAGCAGGGGGAAGGAAATATTTTTTTTTCCTCTCAGTATAAAATCATTTTATTTATTCAGCAAAATGTTTGTGTGTGTGTGTGTGTATGAGCACTTGTAAAAACAATTGATATATTTGTCATTCATGAGAGTGTGTGACATTGAAACACCATAAGTGTTAGTTGGAGTTCCAGTCCACAAAAGTATGTGTGTGTCATTTCATGATTTTGAATCATAGAAACCAAGTAAATTGCTTTTCAAATGCATAATGAAATAATTTTAGATATAGAACACATGATTGTTACCAATTGATTGGTAAGTATACGCTTAGTAAATAAGTAAACACGAATAAAATAAATACTGTACTGTAGGAAGAAATTTGTTATTAACTGAAAAGAGATTCTTTGATTTCTCTTTAAGGCTTTAAAGAAATTAAACAAGACAAAAATCTAATGTTCTTTGCATATTATTCATATGATAAATGAATATGGATGGGCCACTTACCAATAAGCGATATCCAGTTTGATGAATTTATATTTTTTACCCCTGAGTTTAGTATCAAGAAACACCATGGTCTTTTTTCTCTGATAGTTCTTAACTGAAACATTATTGTATTTTTTTAAAGCAGTATTCATGTGTATGTGAATGATTTTTTTCCCCCATTTAAACACCATGACTTTTAAAAGCAAATTATGGTCCTTATTTCCATGAGTCTGTAAAGTCCTCAGTTAAGGCAGTGTATGCAAAGGCAGAGCTTGCCAAAAATGCCCTAACCTAGGCTGATGATCTTTTATTTAACTATTTACAAATTCAGGTCACTTTCAAGTGAAAGATGATTACATAAATTGAAAGAACTATCTAATATTAAATTACACATTGTGAAGATAGAAGAAAAAATGAAGATATAATTAATTTTAAAAATGGCAACGCAGTGAGCTACAATATCTGCTATATGTTCCAAGCCCCCTCTTGTCCTTCTTACATTTCTTATAATAGCTCATGTTTTGTTAATAAACTTTGGTTAGAATAAAACAAGTAATGTTTATTGAACTGCAAGTAATCAGTACTTCTCAATATATATATATTGTACCGTCCAGCAGTATATCTTAGGGTTTATACGCTTTATATGTTTTGTATTCAGTGACCGAATTACATTCGATTTGCTAATTCCCTAATTAGAATGTGTCAGGTAATTTTATCAAATGCAATTATTTTTTCTGGTCACACAACCCAGCTTAAAATAACTAAACTTGAATAATAATGAGGAGAGAACCAGCTTTTAATTTATTTGGAAGGTTCCAGAATTCTATCCAAGAATTCACTGGTTCACCCCCCTATCTTTATTAGTTACTATTATCAATTTATTTGCTACACCTGGAGGATTGTATTTGCTAATACAGCATTGTCAATTTATTAGGTAAAGCAGTAATGGTTTAAATTTAAACAATTTTATCCTATTAATAACTAACAAATAGACAACAAAGGAAGTTATATTCAAGTGTATTAATTTATAACTAAAATATTTATAATATTATTAAGAGAATAAAAATATAAAATCAAAATTAAATGTTTTTTAAAAATTACTGCTCTTAAGATTTAGATTTTTAGTAGTCCAATTCAACACAGCATTAGTATTATTATAAATCAAGAAAGTGATCATTTCTAATTTGTGCAACAAAGTTTCTTACCGGTAAGTTTAATTGTTCATGTATAGTACTGTATAGTTTATCGTACATAGATTTACCCTGGGAGGGATCCACTGTACACTCTTCTCACAGCTTGTAGGTAGTTCATGGTTCAAGATTCAGGTAGGTGATGGCTTCACTCACAGCATTTATTATGACTTCAGGAAGGAAGGAAGAAAACAGCAAAAAATTCTTCTATTCACACATATTACAATGATTCAGTCCATTGGTGAGAGTAGTTTGATGCACTTTATACGACCTCACAGAGAAAATTAATATATATCAAATGGCTATTTCAAGTCACATATAACACCAGGCAAATGAAAATGAAGATTCTAAAACAACCAATGCACAATTATTTGCTTTTTATAGTCTTCCTGATTTTTTAGTCTGCCATGCACATCCTGTTGATACTTGTTAACTTTGACAAAATTTAATTTATTTTTGTTTCAAAATCATCTATTTATTCCTTTTTCTCACCATCTTCAATTACAGTGAAAGAATGCTGTCATTTCTAATAGATTTGCAATAAGAATTTACCCTTATCATAGCACAAATCAAAGTGACTTTTTGTTATTCTCTTTATCTCTCTCTCTCTCTTTTCAAATCTCTTTAACTTAAAAAAAAATACATTCAGATATTTAAAAAGAAAAATATTTTCTTTTTGGGAATTTGGTAATTTAAACTTCTAAATTGCCAATGCAACTTGTACCAAAAAAAATACAGTACAACAGTCATTTTTTATATGCATAGTATTCATATATGAATTAAAATTATAGTATAAACAAAATTTTTAAAAAATAATGATAATGTAATTATTAATAATAAATTGAAGAGACATATTTACATATATTTCTGAGTGTGTTCTGAAAGTATAAGAATAAAAAAAAAAACTTACTGTATCATTTTTATTTTTTAAATAAAATACATAGCAAAATGTCTGACTATCATGTGAATTTTTTTTTTTTAATAATTTTTTTCTTGTAGCAAACATAATAGTAGTTTCATTATTAATCTTTCACTTTTTCTACCACAAGTTTCTCTCTCACATGAGAAATCAACCAATTGAATTTGCATTTTGGCCTTCTATTGAGAGATTTTGCTAACTTTTTTCTGAGTGTTAATATTCATTTATATTTTTTTAAAAAAATAGTTTAGTTTTAAAAAGAGTATAAAGATGTCAGGTTATTCGAAAATGTGGGAATTTCAAAGCTATCAAAATTCCATAGTGATAGGTATCCATTATCTTCAAGGTCTTTAGCTTTGCCTTATTACTTCAAGAAAATATTATGAAGTTAAGCATTGGCGGTCGAGAGGTCAGCGACAGCTGCTTTACAAGCAGATATCCCGGGTTATCAGGTTCGCTTCCCAGCTGATGCTATGACACATGAGAAAAAAAAAATATTATGAATAATTAAAAATTTGATTTTTTGAAAAGTTTGTGATTTTTTTTTACCTAATATGTGTATGATAATTATTAAAATCAAGAACATATATTATTACATATTTATTTTCTACAGAAATTGTTTATTTTTAAATTTAGATGGTTATATTTTTTTGAGTAACATTACCATGGAAATTATGGTGGTAACAAATATGATCTGTTTAGATAATGCCATCACTATCAAACAGTCTATTAGAAAATGCAACAAAATTTCTAAAAAAAAAATTAAACTTTTAAAGCATAGATTGATAAATTTACTAGATAAATATTCATTCATATTTTTAAGTACAAATGTCAAACAAAGAAGATTTCATTTATTTTGCAAATTGAGTCTGCTCGTCCTGACTGTTGAATGATAAAATGGTGCTTTGTTTTGATTAAAATGTAATTTTTTAAATAATTTCAAATGTCAAATATGGTTTTTTAGAATTTATTTAATTTAACCATCAAACATCACATGATCACCATTTTTTATGATTACACAAGCTGTTTTTCACAGAGGCAAAACTCTCCATTGGGTTCTCATTTTGGAATTAAAGTTTTATAGTTAGTTAAAAAGGTAAAAGGTGGCTGCTGGAGAGTTGCATTGGATCCTAAGATCTAGTTGCAGTGCTGTCAGATCCAAGGCTCCTCACTTATGAAAACTGCAAGGTAGAAACTTGTCTGGTAATATTGGATGAGTAAGTACTAGATAAAGATTTTGTGCATGAACTTTTGTACATCCATTGATTACTTTGGCTTGCACTGAGTGGTACTACTGTAGAGAGAGTTTAGCCTATGTGAATTTATTTAATTTCTAAACAAGAATATTTATCAAATGAAGTCAAATTTATTATATTCTTATATATATAATAATGGTTAAATACTAAAATGAAAGTTAAAAGCTTACAGCAAGTGAAACAAAGAAAATTTTTAGAATATGGATGAGTTAAACTATAAACTTTCTAATTGTTTTGATGGTTTGTATTAATCATCTCTCATTTCTACCACCATAATCAAATTTATCTGCAACCCTTTCATCTTTCAGATGTTTACAGTCCCCCACAACAATTTTAAAATATTGTTTACAAAAGCCTTTTGTACATCAATATAAAAATCCTCTACTACTTCATCACAATGAGAACTTGTTGGGCATAAACCTGAATCATATGCATTTGATATCTGCTATTAAGTTGACATTCTGTTTGATAAATCATAAATCTCCACAATGTTATTCTTCCACTTTTTATTTATAATGAATCCTATTCCACTTCTACTTCCAATGTTTGAGCCTTTATAGTACAGTACATGACCACTTTTTAAATCAGTTGTCTCTTCAATTTTTAACTTCACAAAGTCTGATACTGTCCTATTTTCTTGCAATCTTCTATGACTTGAAATTGATCTGCAATCAGGAGATATTTAATGTCCTCTGCCTTTGGCCACCAACCACTGACTTGGCTAGCAATATTATTTCCTTCTGTGAATAAAGGTCATAATTTATTTTTGTCTATCATGGTGTAAATATCTATTAGAAAAATTCATTCACATGCATATTAAATCTGACTTCAAGAAAACTCAAGTGATATTTTATTTAAAAGCTATAAAGACACTGAGAAGAAAGAGCACAGTGTTTCTTGATTTTAAACTCAGAGGTAAAAAACCAAATAAAGCCATCATGCTGGCTAATGTGTGTTGATGAGCAGCCCATCCATGTTTGTTTACTGCATGAATAATCTCATAGTAATAACCTCTTCTATGATGACATATGGAGTGAAGATTAGGAAATTTGCTCTGTTTGGTTTCTTTAAGGTCTCCAAAAGGAATCAAAAGTTTCTCCTTTCAATTAACAGCAAATTTCTCTCTGCAGTCTTTTTATAAACATACTAATGTATATATAAAGATTATTGCATGCATTTAGCCTTGATTAATATGAATGATAAATCTGAAAAATTAAGTGTAGTTTACAATTTATGTTTTTTAAACTATTATATAAAGTATATTATAATAACATTTGTTCAATTCTAAAGAAAATACATTTTTTTCTCCCACATGATGAATATTTATTCAGGAATTATATACAATAATCATCATCAATTTTGACTTACTATTTGGTTAACAATCAACTATTCACTACAATAAATATTAAAATAAAATTTGAAAATTCTTTTTCAACATTCACCATTGTAAGGTAATAACTTTATGGAGGGAACATCTTTGGAAACTACCATGATGACAGTACAATATTTAATTTCTTCATTATGTACAATAATTATATTTTGATTACATAGGTTAAAATATGATTACTTATCTCATTTTTATCTTATATCCATGAGAGACATTACTTTAATTTATGATATATTTAAAGTAAATAAGTCTTTCATTTTAACTGGCCAAAATGTAAAAAAGTAATAAAAATAAAACTTTTATTTGCTACAATAAATAATGGATAACATACTTTGATCATGTACAGTAACAAAATGCATTACTAGTAAATTTAAAATTTTTATACATTAGCTAAAATATATTCACTAAATCTGTTTTATATATAAAAAAATTCTGCCTAAGACAAAAAAGCTATTATCATTAATCTAAGTTATTTGTTTTATAAAAAGAGAAAAAAATATTTTGTATATTATGCAATTATTAATAATTTTTATATGATCAAGATTGCAATCTGGACCAACTAATGAATGCTGGTTCAGCATGAAATGTGCATCTTGGGAATTGTGGATTTTTCACATGTCTTTGATCATATGTTTATGATTATATCCCTCCTCAAGGTGTTTAAAGTGGATAGAAAACCTTCCCTACCCTGTGTGAGAGTTATGTAATGAAAATTCCACTACAGAAATATTGATTATTAGATAATATGTAGTCTAATGAGTGACTAAAATACTTTCAATAAGTGATTTGTGTTAAAGTTGTGAGAGTTGTATGTATAACATTTCTCAATTAAACTGTAGTACTTTGTTATCTATATATACTGAACAATTATAAATATGTGTAAGAGATTGTGATATGAGCCAACTGATGAGTGCAGGTTTAGCACAAAATGTGCATCTTGGGAATCATAGATCTTTTCCACATGTATTTGATCATATGGTTATGATTACATCCCCCCACAAGGTGTTAAAAGTGAATAGAAAACATTCCCTACCTTGTGTGATAGTAATGTGATGAAAATTACACTACAGAAATATTTATTATTGGATAATCTGTAGTCTAATGAGTGACTAATAAAAATTATTAACATACTTTCAATAAGTGATTTGTATTAAATTTGTAAGAACTGCACATTTGACACTAGTACTTTGCTATCTATATATACTAACCAATGATAAATATATGTGTAAGAGATTGTGGTTTGGGCCAACTGATGAGTGTTGTTTCAGCACAAAATGTGCATATTGGGGATCATAGATCTTTTTTACATGTCTCAGATCATGTGTTTTTTGATTATATCTCTCCACAAGATGTTAACAGAAGATAGAAAACATTCTCTACCTTGTGTGAGAGCAGTGTAATGAAAATTACATTACAGAAATAATACTCAATACTCTTAACATCACATGATCACCATCTCTTATACTAGCACATATGGAGAGTTTTGCCTGTTTAATTCAATACTCTTATACTTGTTTGTTTCATTTATAAAATTATTTAGTTACAAGATATTCGGGGAACCAGCTGAACTTGCTTTCTGGGATAAATATTTAGAAATAAAAAAATAATAATCACCATCTTTTCAGCTGTTTATTAAGCTATGTACACCACTCTTTTGCATTTTGTTTTTAGCCTTGGAAATGCATTAAAGTTATATTTAATGTTTTCAAAATCATTACACAGAGAAAATAATTTAGTTTCAAAGAGTAGTGAAAAATTATTTGATTTAAGTTTATGATAAACTAAGCAAAAAATATGGATAGATATATTATAACATTAGACTATCTGGTGTCCTTTGATTATTTAAACTTGCTGTAGATTGTTTTAGAGTAGATAAAGAGAATTATTCTTAGAAGCAGACAAGTAACTATAAGTGAATGCCATGATATAATGTTGGCATCACTAAAAACATTTTAGCCATGATGGTTTTTTTACCTGCTTATATTAACAAAGAATTAAAATTACTTGTATTTACATAATTCTCTTTATCAATTTGTAATAAACTTTATTATATTTTTTATAAAGAGAGGTGTTAAATACCTGTCCATATTTATTTTAATATTAAAATGCATGTGTCTCTTTCTCTATTTTCATTTCAAGTGCTTTTATTTTTAAAGTTCTGATTATTAATTCTAATAAATCATTTTCACATTAAAAATTATTTTATGGTTAATTAATCATGAGGCATGTGATATTTGACTACACAAGTAGAAATCGAACACAATAATTCCAGTAACTGATCAATTTGAGTGTTTGTTTGTTTGTTTTTAACTTAGCTGAGAATTGTTCTGAAACCTTTGATTCTCAAGTTCATTATCGCTTCTTTAACTGGAGATTTTCATCTTTTATCAATGATAAAAAACCAGTCACAGTAGTTATAGATGTATGATCCTTCTTTACTAACTCTGAAGTTTTACATGAACATTGAGGAAATTAAAATAGCTTCACACCATTTTTTAATGATATCCATCCATATTGTATAGAGTCTTTTATTTATGCCTTGTGAAATAAAGAATTAGGTTTTATTACATATAATATAAAAATGCATTTTGTGTTATATGATTCGATTGCACATACATTCTTATTGTTTTAAAAAATTGTTTTTATAATATCCCTTTCAATTATTAATTCATAAACAAAATAAATGAAGTATTCTATTTTATAAAATATTTTGGCAAAGTTCATTGAAATGTCGCTTTTTGTTAGCTTGCATAGTCGAGTTTAGAATAAAATGTACAATTGAGATTTTTATTTATACAATATTTGATTATGCATTAAAATACTAGAATAAATTATATTAAGAGAATAGCAAGTAATGGTAAACAATCATTGATGATGGTGAGTATTGTTGTTTGATTGTAGCATTTTTGCCTAGTTACTCAACATTTTTCGGCAGATTATGTGTATGTGGATTATTATTTTAATATTGTAAAAATTCACATTTATGAGGTAGATCTAATTATTGAAATACTAAAATAAATTATGTTAAAGTCGTAGCAAAGAATATCACTATCCTTATTACTTTTAGTCATTATAAATCTACTGAAAGATGAAGATCTCTTCAAATTTAATGTTATTTTTTTTCTTATTCATATTTTGTTCATCCATTTCACATGTGATCTCTTTCTAAATTTTTTACAACTGTCTATCTGTTATCATCTCTTCTAGAAAATTGTTGTGCTCAATTTTATTTTAGTATTTTCATTCTTTCAATGATGTCTGTTTGTTTTTCTATTCCACATATTTCACCTTTGATCTTTTCTTATTATTACCAATATATATTTTTCTATATTTTTTTGAGCAATTTGAAGAATCTGTAGCAGTTGTTTTAAGTGTCTAAATCTCAGATTTATAATTAAGAATTAGTAAAACATCTATTAAAACTAATATACCTTATACAGCTTACATAAATGCTTTTTAATGTAATTTAATATAATAGAATTTATTTCTCCTTGCTTACAGTTTCAACTGTCCAGCAGTCATCATCAGAACTACAATATTGAAATATATATATATAACCATACAGTTAATATTTATCTATGCATACATTGAAAAGTGTTTATGTAAGGTATATATGGCAGTTTATTTATATATATAAATCAATGCAGAATAGGATAACAAATGGAAAGAAATTATAAAACATCTATTGAAAACTTTCATTTTCAAACACAGCAGCATTTGTATTTTTATATCAAATTATTTCTACTAAAACCAACATTTAATTTTATGTTTAAATTTCAGTCATTATGATGTCTTCTGTATTGGTAATTTGACCAAAGGATTTGTAGTTCTTAAGTTCTAATTCATGACTATTAATTTTTATTTTATTTTTCTGAGAAAATCCTCTACCAATAATGTTATCATGATTTCAGGTTTACCATTATATATCAATTTATAATTTTCAGCTCTCAAACCTCACTTTGTTATACCCATAATATATATTGCTTTTCAATACACAAATTTTTCTTGTGTATTGTAACTTGCATCTGTAATTATATATATATAAACCCATTTGCTTCTTAAAGTCATATATAATTTACTATCACTTTTACCTAGATTTTTTTAAATATATTTGCAGAAAAGTTAGAAATTATACATCTTAAGAACATTTTTGTTTATGGTTTTTTCATTTAAATTTATTGAAATTCTAAACAAATTTCTGATAATAATATATGTCAATAACTAAATTTTTTGTAAAGTAAATAAATTATTATGAGTAATGATTTTAAAGAAGAAAACAAAATTCTATTTGAAATTCTATTAGCTATTGCATAGTCTCTAGGAAATCACTATCATAGGGTTTCATTAAAATTTTAGAGGGCAATTATCTTAAATATATTATATTTTATAATCGAAATGTATAAAAATTACGAAAACACTCAGGATCTAAGATTTTCACTCAGTGGATAATGCTCAACAGATGTCCCTTTAACAATAGAGTAGGGAGAAAATGAATTGATAAAAGAAACCAGATAACCAATCCATTTAGTAAATGAGAAACAATGCAGCCAATTAGGTAAGCAAACCAGTCACAGGAAAACAACTTATAATCCATTTTCATATGAGGTCTATATTGAGTATAGGAATACATCGCTTGAATGCCATCACAAGTAATCAGCACTAGTACTTAGTTTTACTGAATAATCAATTATTTACAAGTAATCCATGGAACAATATGGCAATTAAATGATAATCTAAGATTAGATCTTTTGTTGCAGAATTTTACATCCCATTAATCCCAATTATGGTAAACCTTATAATGTACAATTATGACTTAAGAATGTGTAAAATAAGACTTACTGGTCTTAGAAAATTAATAAATGTGAAGTGTATAGATTTTAAAAGTTCAACATAAATTCAACAATCATTTAAATAGAAATGGTAGCAGGATGAAAATCTTTATATGGATATAAAATACTATAGGCAAATCATTCATTAATTTTATTTCTTCATAGTTTATCTTATTCAATAATCAGGATAAGAAAATAACTAATGAATGAAAGTAAAGTCATCAATAAAACTGCATATTGAAGAAGCTGTATTTGTTGAAAATAATATCATTTGTGGACTAATGCAATTTCATTAAGAGCATGTTTGAATTTAATGAATTGAAAGCCATTGGAAGTAAAAGAATACACCTAAAATAAGAAATTATCTTAAATATCACAAGCTGTGTTCTGGGGGTAGGATTTAAGTTTGCCATTCTTCAACTGCACCAAACTATGTCGGGCAGAGAGTACTTTATTTAACACAAATATCAACAATTATGAGCATTGTATTTTTTTAATCTCAAAGGGTTTGGGAATAGAAGATAAAATAATATTATAATAATTAATATCAATAAAAGATCTTCTTTTGCAAAAGCTAATAAAATAACTCCAGATTTTAAATAACCAGAAAATAAAATAAAAGTTTAATTAAATTAAACAAAACAAGCAACAATGAATGCAAATTTTCACGTTGCCTACATGAAAAAATGGTACCATTATCAAAGAAATTAAATCTTTCTAGTTCTCTTCAGTGAAGGCACATCAATAGAATCAGTTATCTCATGCTTTTTACTATGAAAAAATAAACATAAATGTGCTTAGAGAAATATTAGTAATAGAAATCAGGATATATCAGCAAAAAAAATTATTAAATATGCAGTTTTTTAAATCAATAATTAAAATAAGTACTGGAAACAGAAAAATCGTATTTTTTTAAAAAAAGTAATTTATTTAGTTTATGCATCATGCAATAGTTTTCAAACCTTTTGAAATAAATTGTTGATATGCTAAAAAGACTTCTTTAATTTGATTATTACTTTTTAATTATATTGGATAATCTAATGTAGAAATAGACATCTATTACAAAAAAAGTTAGTTTCTTTTTTGCATTTATTAATAGAAAGAAACACATAACTATGAATTATTATTTTTTTTGATAAATCAAAACTTAGAAAAAGATAAAGATTTATTCTGTATGTTATATCACTTTAAATGTTGCATTTAATTTTGATTGAAAAATCTGTAATTCACAAATTAACAAAGACTACAAACCTATAACTACTGCAAATTTGGGTACTTGTACATTTGTGGCACCAGACCGCTTGATGGCACTGCTTTTGCCGAATGCATGCACATCGATATACCATTTTGCAGCCTACCTTATGGCTCCAGTATCCAAATTTGTTTTGATTAGAACCAAAACTTTTTTTAATAAATGCATGTCATCATATATCAATATAACTGATATATTAATACATCTTTTTTTAAAGTAGTATGTAAACAATACATGAAATTAAAAATAAATACTGACTAAATAAACTTTATGAGGAAATTAAAATGATTGTGATATATTTTGTAAAGAAATAAATTAGCAAGTGATTCATTTTGTAATTACAGAAATTACACTACCGAAATATTATGCATGTAAACCACATCTGACTGCATTTGTACTTCCTTAGAAGATCAAAATAGACATTTCAATGGGCCAAATTTATTGCTTCTATTTTTTTTTTTTTTAAAAAAAAAGAAGAAAAACTTTACACAAACATAACTTGAATTAAAATAAAGTATGCATAAAAAATAACATGTTTTATAAATATAATAGAATTTATCTTAATGTTAATTTTTAAAACTAGATATACACTCTCCTTTCTAGGTATTTTCCAAATCATTTCATAATTTATATTCTCTTCCCATTTTGTCCCAATTGTTTTTTAAAAATATATATACAACATCTCTGCTTTAGAAAGCATTTGAAATAAATTTTTGAACATGGATACTTATACAAAATATATCAAAACATGATTTCTTTTTTTAACTTTAAAATTGAAAGTACTATATTATATGATATCCTTTGAATTCTTTAGATAGATTCAGATTTTCACAAAAATATATTACTATTGCTAATACAGAATATGATGTAATTGTGATAAGAAGATAACTCTAATAATGTGTATAACTACTTATAAAATCTTTAAGTGGTCTATAATCCTTTTTTTTTATCATATGGCTTCAGGTTCTCCTGTAATCTTTATTATTCTGAAACTTTTAGTATTTAATTTGATAGCATATATTCTGGGTATTATATGTGCCTTTATTAATTTTTTTTTATATCTTTAATCCAATACCATGTACTCAGGTTTATACATACATCCTCTTAAGAATATAGTAACATATTTTGAGAATATGTATGAAAAGAACTTAATTGTGAAATTTTATGGATAAATAAGATAAGTTATTACTTTGAAATGTCTTGATCCATTCAATACTTGATATTAAATAGGATTAGCTAATTGCATTCTCTTTACTCAATATTGGGACTTAATATCATCATGTATTGTATTTTTATTTTTTTTTATTTTTTGTTAAAGTACATTTATTTTCTTTTTTACTCAATGTTATCATGAAATCTATTTTATATCTATTTTTGTAAATTTGTTACTATTTTTTTATTATCAGCTGAGGATAAATTATTTATATTAGTAATTGCATCCATAATCTTATATTCTAAATGAGCTTGCTGATTCTATTTTGGTTTTTATTACATCTTGGAATTTATTCTTTATTTCATTTTTGATCTCTATATTCTTTTGGATATGATTCATAATTTAGTTTTTTGAATATTTTTTTATTTTCTTAATTCTAGTTGCTAATACATTTTAAATATATTTCGTTTTCTCTTTAATTTCTTTGATGCTTAGCTCCGTATTTTTAAGTTCTCTTGTATTTTCCTTGATAATAGGTTTAAGAATTACTTCTATCATTGTCTATATTTTAATCCTCTTCTCAGCACATCTTTTATCTCAACTCTACCATCTTCCAGTGTAGAAAATTTATTTATTAACATTACCTCTTTTTACAAAAAAAATAGTTAGAAACTCATTTCACTACCATTTTTATTATTTTATTTATTTAACTTAATCATTCATTCATCTCACATATACCATTCAGGCAATATTAATAAATAGATTTATATTAATATTATAATAAATAACTTGTAAGTTTAGCTTCTAGTCATTTTCAAGTGTACAATGAAATGTGATGAAATATTTTCATATTTAACATAAATAGACTATTTCTGATTAGTTATATAAGTAAATGGATTGATTCAGTTTGCTAAAATGTTAAATCCAGGAACTAAAGGTTGCCTGCTCAAACATCACATGATCTCACAAGCAATTCTTTTTCATTTAACACTGTAATGCTAACATCTTGATTTTTAAAAAATGATTTTGGGTTTATTTATTGGAAAACTTGAATAATTGTTATTTATTTTAAATGTTTGTTTTACATATGACATATTGGTTTTTATAACTTTTTTGACATTGTGTGTTTGTTTTTTTCCCACATGGTCATCTTATTGGGTGAATAGCAGCAGCAACTTCAAGAACTAAACCGTAAACAAATGGAGCAGATAGTGCAACAGCTGCAGGAACAGCTGCAGATGAATGTACTCCAACAGTCACAAATTATGCAGCAGTTAAGCAGTAATAATAGTACAGATAAGAAGCAGTGCAAGCCGCTGCAGCAGCAGTTGCAGCAGCTGGCCCTGCAGCAGCAGCAGCTCATACAGCAACTTCAGTTACAGCACCGACAGTTCCTACTGCACCAGGGCCTTGGTTTGCAGCCAATCGTTCTTCCTCAGGGTGAGTCTTTTTTTTTATTTAAAAGATAATTCATTAATTAAAATGGATTATAATACCATTTACATTTTATTTTCTTGTTTATTTTATTAGACTAAGTAAAATCTGATAGTTAGATAAGTGAATGCTGATTCTAACATCAGACTGAAAATTGAGATGGAAAAGGGAACTTATGTCTTATCAGTAACCGAGTTACTAATGATTGCATTATTGCTGTAAAATGTTTCTTATTATATATAATAAAAACTCAGAATTTATACAGAGTAATATTAAAAATAAATTAATTTTTAGATTTGCAATATATCAATATGAATTACTGGTGAATATATAAATAGCATTTCTCCAAAATTGCAGATCATCCATTTAGGTTTGCAGATTTTTCAAGTAGATATTCATGAATGTAATAAGTCTCCAAGATATCATCCATTTGAGTTTGTAGACTTTTTAAAAGGACATCTGTTATTATGATGATAAAATTTCCAACTTATCTATTTGAGTTTTCAGACTTTTCTAAGAGACATTTGCGATTGTGATCACAGAATCCTGGACTATAAGTTTTTGAATTTCTTAAAGGGATATTGAGGGTTTATGATGTCAAAGTATTATTGAGGTTTTCAGAAAACTTACAAAGGGACACTCATACCTCCATCTCATTACTGGTCAGTCTTTTTTTTGAAGAGTATGAAAATGAAATGAAATCTGGAGGAATGCTACTTCATGTGATTATTAAAAGGAGTTGATGCCACTATGGAAAAAATATAAAAAAATTAAAATTTCAACTTTTCTGAGCATTATTATATTTTTCTAATTGATTATTAAATCACCTCATAATGTGGCTAAAAATAAAAAGATTGTTCAAATGCAACAGTCTTAACCATATAATGTATTGATTGATTAATATGATGCTTAATAAATCCATTCATTTTATATAGATTAATAATTTTATTACTTTTAACTCTACTATATAATGTTTTAAATTGTCAAAAGTGTCAAAAAAAATGAAGAGATGGTCAATAAATATGATGTGTATGGGACTCACCTAACAGTAATTCTAATATTAATGACAGTTGATTTGCATTGACTTACATATGTTGCTTAATATTTATATTATTAATATTATGAGATTATTTTAATCCAAACTTTAATTTTTTTAATTAAATTGCTTTTAATATTTTATCATGTTTACTAATAAATTCAATCTCTTTAATAAGTTTTACATCAATCTTGGAAACATTATTTTCAACCAGTTCTACTTCTGTTGTGGAAGATATTAAAGTGAATGATTTCTGAGTACAGTAATAGATTTTTTTTAATGTTTATTTGATATAAAATATACAGCAATAGATAAATAAGTAGTTGAATTTCAAGTAAATTATTTACAAATTTCAAATTATATTTTTTATGTTTTATTTAGCAATTTTTTTTTATTCTAAATTTATGTAAAGAATAGTTGAGGTATTTAATTTTAATAAACAGAGCAAAACTCTCCATACAGTATTGCCACCTGTGCTAAACAGAGTAATCAATGGAGAGTTTTGCTCTGTTTATCAACAATTAATGTGCTAGTATAGGAAATGTGATCATGTGGTATTTAATTTTACTGTTCATTTTTGAACAGTTGTGATGTTTTGGGTTTTCTAGTGTTATTAGACTAATGATTTCATGAATTTAATGAGTATATGAGATATCTTTTATCCCTCTTATTACAACCTTATAGAGAGTTTTTTTTTTTTTAGATATGAACTATATATGTATTTATAATGTAATATATGTATAATAAATTAAGTTTGTTTTCTATATTCTTTCCAAAATATATGAAATATTCAAATTTATATATGTAGTAAATACAGTAATATTTATATAATTTAACTTATTTTATTGGAAGTACTTTTGACTATATTCCTCTTAAGCTTTGACAACTATATAACATTGAATAATCAAAACTTGTAAATAGGGATTTAAATTTGATTATAAAACATAAAAATTATACAAACTGAACGTTGCCAGTCAAATGTTAATAAATCGTCAATCATTAAATATTAAAATAATAGAATTGTGGGAGAAATGAATTGAATTGTGGAAGTTATGAAATGGTGTCTTATTTTTATTATTCAATGTTATATAGTTGACAAAGACTAAAAGGAATATAGTCGAAAGTACTTCTAATAAAATATGTTAAATTATATGAATATTACTGTATTTAATATATATATTGTAAAATATTTGGGGGGAAAAAAATCTTTTCAGGAAAATATCATGGAAAAAAATATAATTTAAAGGTAAATTATAACAATATTGTTTCTATCTGCTCTGACTTTATTAAAGCATAAAAAAGGAATAGACTTTAACTGTGAAAAACTTTTAAAACTATTATTTTTAGAAACCAATAGAATATATCTTTGAATGATCAGAAAGAGAGATTATAGATGTGGAAATTTATTGATGTGATATTAAAATGTTAAAGGAATATTTTAATTAATTTTATAATGTATATATGCAAAAAAAAGGGATCACTGTATACATGGCAGTTGATTATAATGCATATCGCCCATATTCAAACTGAAATTTTAGGTGATCCATTATTTGTTATTACCATCCTACTATAAGCATGTAAGGATAGTAATAAAAGTTGTTTTACCAAATACAAATATATATCTTTATCATTTAAATACAAGTATAATATATATACTTATGCTAGATGTAATTAGAGGGGATTTGAACCCAGACTTTCGAATTCCCTTCAATCATCCACTCTATCATATCCTATATCATTTATATTGTATTTCACTACATACAATTTAATATAAGATCTTTTAAAAAACTGTATATTAACAAAAAATGTGCAATTCTTTTAGTGTATAGAAAATATGTAGTACTACATATCAACATTAAGAGGATACTAGCACAAAGAATAAAATTCAGAGAGTGAACAAGAGAAATGATAGCAATATAAGCAAAATGCCATTGTGATGTGCTGTTTATATAAAGTGGATTGGAATATAAAGATAGAAGTGTTTAAACACAAAAATGGTCAGATACACAATGATGAGTTGAGCAGTTTTCATGTATTTTTTTTTAATAGTATTTAGGTTTTTGTGTTTTCAATTAAAATTTATCCAACATGAAAACTTGTCAAAATTTTCATGACCCCCAACTATGCTTGAGCACTTGTGACCCACATGTTGTGCACCACTATCATAGACAGCTACTGAAAGGGGTATAATATATATATATTCTCCATGTGTCAAAGCATTGACCGGGAAGCGAACCCGGGCCAGCTGCTTGGAAGGCAGCTACACTAAACACAAGGCCACCAATGCTTATATTTTCAAATTATTGCTTTACATATTTGCAATAAAAATATAAAAATTACATAGTAAATGCATTTGCATACATATATAAAGTACAAAGTGTGATTAAAACATTTCTTTACAAATATCTCTCCCCCTCTCTCTCTCCCTCCTTCCCTCCCCCCTTAAAAAAAAATTTTATAATCTATAAAATAAGAAATCAGACTAAAAATTAGTCTGTAAAATTAAAATGGTTGTAAAACTTTCTTTATATAATTAGTTTATAAGATTTTAGATTGATAATAAAATGAAAATCAATAGTTGAATTAATTAAAAAACTAAACTATCTTATCAAGATCATTTAGATGAATCTGAACGATTAAGATTAAGATAAATGTAAATTGCAATTAAAGAAATGTAAAATTAATTAAAAGACAGATTTCAAATTAAAGATCAAAATTAAAATAACAATAAGAAATTAAAACAATAGGAAAGAAAAAAAGTATATAAAGTCACTCTTTCTATTGTTCATACAATCTGGTCTGCATTTTGTGATCAAGTTATCAATTTGTTATTAGTCCGGAGTTCAGGTTCTTTCTAAAGAATGCAGAATATTTGGAAATTGTGAATGCAGTAATAAGTCAATCATTACTGTTGCAGTCAGTATTAATGGAGAGGCTGCATGAGCCATAGAAGTGTCCAACAGGTCTTCATGCCCCAAGCCCCCAGCAATCAACTGTGCTTGCCTGAACTAACACCTGAAACAAATGCCTAGATTGTAAGTAAACACTGGCACAAACTCTCTTTCCCATTGTCAACACAAAGAAATGGAAAACAAGCCCTGGAACCATCGATGGAGACCAAAAAACCAATCGGTTTGAAACTGGCAATTATGAAAACCTAGGTAAAGATTTTTAAAATATATTCTGATCACAGTCTAGACTCTTTATTTTAAATGAATGAACTTTAATTAACAGACTAATATAACTATAGCCTAAAGTCATTTATATTTTTCTTATATAAAATTTGTTATTTTATATTATATTAAATATGTGTGCATAAATAAGTAAAATATTAATGCTTGCCTTAATTGTTATTGTGTCTATTTTCTCTTTTTCTTTTGTCACTGCATCACCAGTAAATTATTGTAAAGTTACTTTATGTGTTAAGTAAATATGCTGGACCCTGAGAGCAAGTGTAAGCTAGTCATGGGATATTTTGAATGCTGGTTTGTGGGTCTGTCAGCCAAAGCATGCTGCTTATATAACTTATGATTGACTGGTGCATGAGGTTGATCCTCAAAACAAATAAAATGCTTTGGATGGCAGAGGTTTGAATCTAGCAGCTGAGGTGGACCATGGTCTGGAAATTGATCATGTTATGCTTTGCATAATTCAGTCTGACCATGGGTACCATTGATGGCTCTGCTATTGATGGTATTCTCCCCTCTGGTTGGAAGGGCTCTATTCATGTAATATTAAAAATATTTTAAAAAAATTAAAATTATGTTAAATATGGTTGTAACTTCAATTAAACAGACCCAGTTCAATATATAAATTTATTTACTGGGTACAGTGTTTAGTTTTTTAATGTGCATTTATTTAAGACTTTAAAAGTTATAAATATTTTAATAACCGCATTAATAGTATTGAACCTGTATCTTTATGTATAACTTATTTATGTTTTTTAATTTTTTTATTATTGAATATATGTAGGGCTGACTTTAATATTGAAATTTCAATAAACATTTAAAATTAAGGCTTCATATTGTTAAAGTATTTTTTATTTACTCCTCCACAAAGTCAATTTTAAAAAAATTAAGAAATTGCACCAAAAAACAAGCTTCAGATATTTATTTTTTGTCTGTGAAAAAGAGATAACAAATTCCAGTTCAAATTGAATTAACAAATTTTACTACCAACTTAAAATGTTGTAATACTATTACTATAATTATTTGTTTAATATTGTTATACAATGTTCTATACAAATTTTAAACAAACAAAAAATAAATTGGTTTTTGTATTTTTTTAATTAATAATTTGTGTAATTTTTTTTAAAAAGCATAAAAGTAAACTTCTTAAAATTTATAAAATAATTTGGTAATTATTATATAAAGATACTAAAAAGTGGATTGTAGATACTACTGAATTGTATAAAGATGACTGAAAACAATTTATGTAGATAGTAGAGATATCGGAATTGTAAATTAAAAAATATTAATGTGCATTTCCTGTAGATAACACCAAGATTAATAATGTATAGTGTCATATATTGTGGTTTATCTTTAACTCACTTGTTACTAATTTTCTTTTTTTCTGAGCCAATATAATGAAAATACACACAGAAAAGATAGTTTTAAAAAAAAATATTTAGCTTTATTACTGCCTAGTATGCTTTCAATATATTTTTACTATATCATATTTATGGCCTATAGTGGTACCATGAATATGATACTAGCAGTAATAAAGCTAAATATTATTTTAAAAATTCCCTTTTCTATGTGTATTTTCATTTTATCTTTAACTATAACAATTTGACTAACGTGTAGCTTCTGATATTCCATTCTTTTTCATTGTCTCCAAATCATTACACATTTTACATTTATGGGTTTTTTTTAATGATAATTCTACAGACTGCCTGCAAATGGTGAAAGTCAGGGTTTTAAATAAATAATAATTTCAAACATCTACCCCTCTTTGTTCTCATTTTAACTAAGTCAATTTTCACAATAAAATGCACTGACTTTTGAAAAATGGTGGGAGTATTAGTCATACCATGATTCTTTATTAATCTTTGGTTTGCTTCTCACAAATTATTTCATTTTCTGACCAATTTGCCCACTGGTGAATTTTTTAACATGCGAATATTACCATATATTTTATTACATTCCATTTTCACTAAAAAAATTACGCTAGATCATGGTAAATTCAAAAATCCTGCTCTTACAATAGCATAAGCCCTGTTGCCAAGGCTGTAAAAACGTTCAGTGTTTTATAACATTATTTAAAGAAAATAGTTCCAATGACCAAAAACGTGTTTATTTGTGAATTTATTATGGTTTTAGATTTTTTTACAATAATTTACACTATATTTATTAGATATCAAGAAATATAAATTATTAATAACTTAGTTTGACTTGAAATACTTTATTTTCAAAAATATAATGTTATGTTAGCAGCAAATGTAAATATGACCTGAAGCAATTTACAAGATTAGCTTCTACGTAAGCAATCTACTTATACTTGTGAGTATGAAAATATCGCAATTTTGCAATAAATATTGAAAAATTTTAAACTTTTAAAGCATAATTCATTAGATATAAGAGAAATATAAGAGAAATAAATAAACATTTGTTAGGATTTTAAAAATAATAAGATGTAACAAATATTTCATTGATTTTGTAAACTGAAAATAATCTTTCTAGAATATGTAAACTCCTTGTTATAGAAACAAAATGTGAACATTTAAAATTTATTTCAGTAGTAAACAAAAATATATATCAAATGAAGTCAAATTTATTATTTTCTGATAAGTAATAATCATTTAATCATATATTTTACATTGATTTGTGAGACAAAGAAAAACATCAGAAAATGCTGTAGTGTGAAAGTCTTAGGTTGTATGGTAAGATGGTTAAATTAAAATAAATATTTATATTATACCTCTGAAAAAAATTATTGGAAAATCAAAACTTTGCTATTTTTGGACATATGGTCTAATGATGCATTGCATTTATATTATGCAAAGAGCATAGAAGAATGTGTTAACATTTACCATCTGAAGAAATGTAATAAATTATCATATAGTAAGCATGAACCACATTATGTAAAATAAATAGTAAGCATGAATTCAACTCTCAAAGTACATAATACTTTTTTCAGCAGCAATGAGGCCTACATCATATTGCAGTCACCCTGACAGCAAAAGTCTACATCAGCAATCATCTGGTCAATCCAAATTATTATTATACCATTACTCTTTATCTTAAAATAGGTAGATATTCTACTGACCAGTATTAAATATCTAGTTAGATTGGCCATAGATTATTTAACTAAAAAATAACCTTTTTTTATGAGTTGAAAAAAAATCAAAATTTATCCAGTCTTAATTGGAATACTAGATCATTGATAGAACTGACTATTATTTATCAGACCCTTTGTGAACCATGTGCAAACATTAAATTTATTGATAATATTTTGATATATTTTCTGACAAGAAAATCAGACTATTTCATGGGTCTATGACATTTTTACTGGAAGTTTCCACAATGTTGAGTGAGTTGTTGGCATGAAGTCAATGTCTCAATTTTTTTTAACAAGAATGTCTTTTATAAAGACAAAGAAATTGGTTTAAATTTTAATAACAAATTTAATTATGAATTTTAAGATATTTTCTTTCTTTAATGATGTTTAATTTTAAATTTCTTTTGAATTTCAAAAATGGAATTCGAATAAGAAATATTTCATTCTATAAACTTTAAGAAAAGAAAAAATTATATTTAATGTGCAAAGTGTTATTGTCATAGTTAAGAACTCCATTTAATAATTTATTTTTTTATTTTGGAAAGTTTAACTATTAATTTTTTGAATGTCTGTTATTTGAAAGTTTATATTTGTAGTAAATAATGTAAAAAGTATCAATATATGATATAGAAAAATGGTTTAATTGTAAAAATAAATGATTTCAAATATGGAAGAAGGTCTAGATTAGAGTCTTTCTAATAAGAAGGGGAGGAGTTGAATCCTCAAAGAGTTAAGAAAAATAAAAATTGCAGACAAATCAAAAAAACCTCATTTTAAAGAAAAATTAACAAAATGAGAAAAGATTCAAGTCAAAATTATTTATTTATTTAAAAAAAGTAGTTATCTTGTAATTGTAATAATTATAATTATTTTTTGTTAATGAAATGATAAAAATGTTCTTTCAAATTTAAAAAAAGGATCCATTTGGAAAATTATTAGATGCCAAAAATGAGAGCTTGAAAACCAGTGGATACATACAAAGGAATCAGATGATTATGATTTAAGAAATCTATATTTCTGTAATTCACAAACTGTTGATTAAATGTTTGTAAATGACTTGGGGGCAATATTAATTTTTTCTAGCCATAAGTCAGGATTTTTATTCTTGAATCTGATGTCCACCCTGATGAGTCATAAGTTTATAGGCAGGGTGTTATTATTATTAATTGCAAAGTTGTTAAATCTCTTTGTACAAAAATGTAAGTTATTTAACTAATAATAACTGTTTTCAAAACATTTTATTAATAAATGACAGCCATTATATATATATATCTTGTGACTTTTAAAAAAAAATCATGGTGATATTTGAAAGAAAAGTGATCATCTATAATTAATAGTAAAAATTTAATGACATTAAAATATAAATTAATTTCACTCAGTTCTAAAATTATACATATTGAATATTATTTTATTAATTTAAGGAGATGCAGTGTAAAGTGTGCCAATGGTATCAAGTTTGCAATTGCTAAATTTAATGTATATTTTTTAAAGGAAGCTTTGTAGAAAATTATATTACCATATTGATTATTCTTTAAATATATCTATATAATAATAAATAATTTAGTCCTGTTATTTATTTTAAAAAATATTTGTTTTGATAGTCAGAATTTGATTAATAATAAATAAATGAATATGATAATAATTCATTATCTTTCACTTATTTTTTATATAATTAATCTAGTATATAGGCGGTTTGAACTCAGACTTTCACACAACCTTCAACTATCCACGCTATTTATATTTTTGACATGTGTGTGATCAAGTGTAAAGCAGTATGAGATAGCGTGGATAGTTGAGAGTCGTGTGAAAGTCTTGATTTCAAACCTCTTATACATTACATATTGGAGTGCAGGTTTAAAAAAAAAAATCCTGTACTGTAGAAAAAATTCATATATTATAATTAATCTAAATAGAAATTGTCAGATGCAAAATGAATAAAGATGGATATATATTCTGTGTAAATAATGTTTTGTGATTGTGCATTTTCATTTTTTTTTTTTTTTGGAACATAATGTTTGCTAATCCAATAAAAAAAAGTTATAATCAGCCAACTTACATTAATATATTTTTTAATAAATTAATAAAAAAAATTAAAAATAAATAATCTATTATTTACTAATGAATAATTTATTACATGATTTCATTAATAGTATATATATATATTTGTTGGATTAATGAGAACAAAATAATTTTGAATATTTTATTTAAAAGAAAGTTTAAACTTGAGTATCAGTGATAATTAATAAATAATTTTACTTATATAAGTAAAATATAATTAGACAAAATTTAATTCTAATTCCACTAGTTCCTGATTGTGCTTTTATGTGTAGGAAAAGTTGTCATAAACAATTTAAATAATTATATTTTTTTATAATATGGTAATATATAAAGTTTTACATAATAAAATAATAATTACATAACAATTATACATTTATAATCCTTTGATTTTTCTTGGAAGCCTTAAAGGAGCCAAGCAGAGCAAATTCCTAATCTCCACTCCATATTTTCTTGTCCTTGCAGCTGTTATAACTATGTGATTATCCATTTAGTATAGGAACATAAATGAGCTGCTCATCAATGCACACTAGCCAGCAGGTGAGATTATTGGTTTTTTACCTCTGAGTTTAAGACCAAGAAACACTATGGTCTTTCTTCTCAGTTGCTGATAAGGCAGAAAGAAGATGTGTGTGAATGAAAATTTTTTTCTAATAAATATATACAATCATGACAGACAAAAGTAAATCATGGCCCTTATTTCCAGAAGGCCCTAAAGTCATCAGCCAATGCAGTGGTTGATGGCTGAAGGCAGTTGGTGCTAATAATTCCCTGATTGCAGTCTCAAGCTGCCACTCACTTTCAAGTGAATGAAGATTGCAAGAACTGGAAGAATAACTGTTTTATATTAAATGGAACCTTATTGGACTTTATGAAGTTTGATTTAAAAAGTGAATATATACCCTACTACAAAGGCACAAATATTGGAAGTATAAGTGGAGTAAGATTCATTATAAATAAAAAATGGAAGAACAATATTGTGGAGATTGGTGTTATATCAGACAGATTGGGAAGATTAGTTAGTTATTCAACTTATTAGCAGATACCACATGTGGATAATTCAGGTTTGTGCCACAACAAGTTCTCATAGTGATAAAGTAATAGAAGTTTTATATGGATGTACAAAAGGCTTTTGATCCGATGAAACAACATTTTAAAATTATTATGGTAGACTTTAATGCTAGAATTGTCAAACAAATGAAAGATGAACGTGCTGTAGGTAAATTTAGTTATGGTAATAGAAATTAGGGAGAACATACACTTGTGGAGTTTCTTTATATTATGAAATCTTTTTTTTTTTTTTTGAGAGAGAGAAATATTAAAAGGAAATGGACATGGAAGCATCCAAATAAAGGTACAGCAGAATTGAATTATATTTTGACTAACAGAAAATACATATTTCAAGATTGTAATGTTCTTAAGAAATTCAACACAGGAAGTGATTATCAATTAGTAAGATGTAAGATAAATGTTAATGCAAAACTAGAGAGACAAAAATTATTAAGAAAAACAATATTTACAGTTGATATTCCTAATCTTCAAAAAGATTTTAATGAGTTTAAATTAGAACTTGCAAATCATTTTCAAGTATCAATATATTTTGAACATGATTCCAATTTGAATGAAATTAATAGAAAAATATTTGATATATTTTTAAAAACTACAATAAAGATAGTTAGTAGAAAAAAGTAGCAATTAACCAATAAAATTTCCACTGAGACTAGAGAAATTATGAAGAAAAGAAGGAATTTGAAGATATATAAAAATGATGCATTAAGAAAGATTGAATACCTCGAATTTTGTAAAATTGTGTGAAAAAGATTTGATAATGATATAAGAAAGTATAATTGCAAACCATCAAGGAAAGCTATGGAAGAGAATAAAAGTCTCAAGAGTGTAAACAACATTTTGGTATTGGTATAAGAAAAAAATATTGAACTATTAATAAAAAGAGAGATGACATCATGTAATGTTTAGAAGAGTTCTGTCAAGAATTATATAGTAATAAAGAGCACGTACCTCTCACATCTTTAAATGAAAAAGTGAGACATGCAGATAATTTCTGAAGAAGAGAAAAACTCCTGATAATGATGGAATTTTAATCGATATATTAAAAGAAGCAGGTGAAGAAATAGAAAAAAATTTGGAAAAGTTATATACCAAATGTATAAATGATAAAGATATTCCAGATGATTGGAAGAATGCAGTATTAATATTAAAATATAAAAAGGGTGATAAAGAAGATTAAAAATTACAGGCCTATCAGTCTTTTATCAAAATTTTTACTAAAATAATTACAATTCGTCTACAGAAAACATTGGATTTCAACCAACCAAAAGACCAAGCTGGATTTAAATGTAGTTTTAGTTCAAATATTGAAATAAGTTATAGAAAGGACCAATGAATATGTGTTGCCACTATACTTTGGATTTGTAGATTATGAAAAGGCATTTGATTCTCTAAGCATTTCTTAATAATTAAAGCATACATCATCAAAGTATAGACACAGTATACTGTCATATTTTGAAGAATATTTATAAAAATGCATCAGTAACACTTAGATTACATAATAATACCAGGAATGTTAATATTGAGAATGGTGCTAAGACAGGATGATTTCATATTCAAATCATTTAGATTTTGATGTAGTTGTTTTTGCAAATAATGCTTCAGAGCTTTAAGAAATGTTCCAAGAGTTATCTGATGAAAGTAAGAAAGTAGGACTAAAGATAAATGTTAAAAAGACTAAGGTAATGTTCACTGGATTTTCTCAAAAGATGATTTTGAAGAAGTTAATTAAAAATACCTTAGTTCAGTTACTATCACAGATGGAAACATAAAGGTTGAAATTAATCATATAAATAAACTTGGTTGGAGAAATAACTTAATATTAAAAGGAAATATGCTGATGTGTTTGAAAAGGAAGGTTTTTAATAAATGTATTTTACCAGTTTTTATTTATGGATCTGAGACTTGAATACTTAATAGAAGATCAATACAGAGACTTCAGACCACTCAAAGAAGTATGGAGAGATGCTAACATCATTGAAAGAATTAAAGGACTGAAGTCAAATTGGGTTGAACATATTACTAGAAGAGATGATAATAGATGGACAGTTGAAGTCGTAAACTGGATTACAAGAGTTTGTAAAAGATCCAGAAAGAAACATGTGAGATGGATGGATGAAATAAGGAGTGCAGAGGTGATGTTCAGAAGAGAGGCTAGTGATCAGAAAAGATTGCTTGAACTTGGAAAGACCTTCATCCTGCAGTGTATTGATAATGGTGATGATGATATACATTATCAATGTATTTTAAGTTGTTGTTTTTTTTCTTTTTTAATATGATTTTTTTTATTTCCCTATAATGGTTAGATATTTTTTGCTTCAATAGGTAAATTTTTGAATAATTTAGGAACATAATGATTTCTCATTCTATTTCCATATTTATTATAAAACTTTGTATCTATGTCTGAATTTTTATCTGACATTTCAAATTATTATACATAAGATTTTTTGATGAAAGTATGATCAAAAAATTTTTTTCTGTAATTATAATTCAAAAAGTTTACCAAATAATAAAATCCAGAACATTTTTTTTTTTTTTTACTATTTTAAAATTTTTATTTAAGTGTATCATAGGGAAATAACATCAAGATCGATATCTCAATTTGTTAAATTAATGTATTGAGAAAAATCAGTCTCTTTCTCATTAAATTTGAGATGTTATGATGGCACTGGTATCACTTTTGGCTCTTATTCTTCACTATTTTGCAGTTATCTGCAATGTTTACCATATGCATTTTTTTTGAAAAGAAATTATTTTTAAAAATATTAGCTTAAAAAAATCTTAAGATGATAGTATCATATAGATCTCATACAAATATCACAGAATCTTAAATGTGAATACAGGTTGCATGATTGGTTGTATCATAATATAAAAAACTACAGCATCATTCACTGATAGATTATTTGTCTTCAGGGAATTCCGAATATGTTTTATTGTCAGTATTTCTGGAAAAAAAATTGTAATTTTTAATAATTTATTTACATATTTAAGCTTATTTACGCAACATATTTATTTTGAACCAAAAAACTATGTGATTACAATTAGATTTTATTTGAAAATATTTTCTTTTAAGAAGACAAGTTATATAAATATAGTTACAGGTATAGTAAAAGCTATTTTTATTGGCTAACAAGAATTGCTGTCTTAATTGCTTGGGAAGAAATTTTTTACGTTTTATTTTGAATTTTAAGAAATATTTTTATTTTTTTTACTATGTCTCAACTAAAATTTCCAACTGAAATTTATTTTAGTTCTAAAAATGGAATTCAAATACGCATTTCTTTCAATAATTTTTATGAATAGACAATATTACAATCCAATATGAAAAAAGAAAATATGACCGCAGTCTTTCAAATAAGAGTGGGAGGAGTTGGTCTTTAAATGAGTTAAAATAATGTTTAAAGAAAGTGAATTTGAAGTAAATGTACATACATTTTACAATTTTTTTTGTCATTATATAACAAACTGAGATGCCATAATTTAATTAACACATACAATTTTATTGTAATTATGAAAGTCAGTCCAATTAAATAAAAATGAGATGAATAAATCTAATGTAATGTTATACAATTTCAACTTTATTTTTAACGTTATGATCAAAGGTTTCTTCTTTGCCAAGAATGTTAGCACTTATGACAGAAGAGATTTTGCCTTAAATGATGTGACAATTTTATAATTATGAAATTATTAAATAAAATGTAGGTAAATAAATTGTGTTTTAGTTAATGTGTAAATTTTCCATATTATTTCTGATGCAGTTTATTATTATATGTGATCATAGTTTTTTTTTATGTGTGGTATGAAAAAACTATTATTATTATTATTATTTTTTTGGCACTATAAAATGACCACCATTTTTACACAAAATGTAGACGTGTAAAAAAGTTGGCATAAAGGGTCTTTATGTGAGTGAATAAAACAAATCTTTGTTCTTTTTATAAGAGAGATTGGACAGTGTTATTTACTTTTAAGAATTATATATATATAAGTAATATTAATTTGCAAATGCAAACTTTTGACTATTCAATATTTTATTTAAAAAATAATAATTATAATTTGATAATTTATTGTATTATTTAATAAATAAGCAAGTAAAACAGGCAAAACTCTCCATACAGTAGTGCAACAGAGTAATCAATGGTGTTCCTCTGGCATCCATTGATTACTCTGGCTTGCACTGAGTGTCACGATTGTGATGGAGAGTTTTTCCTGCTGACACGAATAAGACAAAGAGCTAAGATAAGTTTTGATATTTTTAAAATCTTTTTTTATGCTGGTTGTCGATTACGTGTGCGATTGATCTTTTGAGAGCATCACTATAAAGATTAATTATGTATGAAAGTATAAATTGTGATCGAGAGAGTGAGTTATTTGAAAGATTGAAAATTTTTATGTTTAATTGTTTGAGAGGGTTTCGTTCTCCATTTTAGGTATAGAAGTTCAAAAAAAAAAAAAGTTGTTCTTGTTGAATGTGTGTTAGCGTAAGGATATTTATAAAAAAAAGTTGTATGTAAAATTAATTCATTTTAGTTAAGTAAGTTAAGTTTGTTACTGAAGATTTTTTAAATTTTAAAATAAACATTTGTTGTGAGAAAAAGGACAACGTTGGGAGGCCTAACGTCAGAAAACACATGGTTATAGTTTGATCAGATTTGGGAAAAAGTAAGAAAAAAATTTATCTTTATTTTATTTTTCCATGTAAGGGTGTTTGAAGAATAAGAGAGGTACTTACTATAAAGTCAAATATAGAATAGGTGACTTGAAAAATAAGAATATGGATTGCATTTGTATTGCACAATGTATATACAATCAGCAGAAAGGAATTAGTCGAGCGCTGGTAGAGTGTACAGTGTGTGCTGAGGTGTATCACTTAAAATGTTTGAATAAGAATAGGAATGATGTAACAGGTTGCTGGCTATGTAGTCAGTGTGTAAATGTGATTAAAGAGGTGAGAAAGTGGTTTCTAAGTGTAGGTAGTCTAGAGAGAATGTCAGAGGAGAGGGAGCAAAATGTAGTTAAGGAAGGTAGGACAGAGTAAGGTTTTAGTGGAGGGTCAGGAAATATGGGTGGAGAAAGTAGTAAGGCAATGGAGATGGTTAGCCAGAGAATAAGTAAGATAGAGGAAGAAGTGAAGGATGTAGAAGTAAAATTAAAATTGTTAGAGATGAAGTGAGGAGATAAAGGAATTATTGAGTAGAAATGATAAGGAAGAAATGGATAAGGAGATCCAGAAGATGGTAGAAAAGATTACAGATGGAGTAGAAAAAATAGAATATGAGACAGTATTGATAGGAGATTCACTAATAAGAGAATGTGGGGATATAATTGCAAGGGAAAATAGAAGCAGGTATGTAATAGTATGTTTGCTTGGAGCTAAAATTAGGGATGTGACAGATAAAGTAAGAAAGCAAGGTAGTAGAGATGTGTATATTATGGTAGGGACTAATAATTTGTTAGAGCCATCAGAGCGAGTAATGGATGAGTATGTAGAATTGATTAGGAATTTGAGGGATATTAAAGGAAGAGTAGGGATAGTTGGAGTATTACCAAGATTTAACAAGAGGCATTAGTTAGATAGGGCATGTTCTATAAATGAGAGATTGAAAAAATTGTATGAGAGAAATAATGTTGTGTTTGTGGATGTATGGGATTGGTTTATTGGAAAGAGGAGTTATATAGTAAAGATGGATTGCACTTAGGAAAACAAGGAAGTGAAGTTTTAGGGAGTCTGATATTTAAAGAATATAATTTGGGAAACTTTTAAGGGGGGGGGGGCTTTTAAATTGTAATATTATCAAAAGGAAGAAGAATGAATGGGATATAAGAAATAAGCAAAAGATGGTTGATTTAGATATATGTGGAGAGGGAATGGTTCTATAAGATTAATGGTAAGAAAGGCTGTTATAAATGTAATGGAGAAGAAAGAATCAAAAGAATTTATAAAAGAGTAGTTAGAAAAAAAGAAATTGTTAAAATTGGATTTTTGAACATGCAAGGTGGTAGGAGACCAGAAAAGTGGCTGGTATTAAATAAAGCAATTGAAAATGAAGAGCTTGGGGTATTAGCAGTAGTGAAAACTCATCTAAGAGAAGAAGAAGAACCTATTTTGGAAGAGATGGTATTGCAGGGTATAAAAAGAAAAAAGGGGTGGTGGTATAGGTATTATATCGAAAAAATATTTAAATATTGTTAAATGTCAAGAGCATTTGTGGTTTGAAATAAGGTTGGGTAGACAAGAATTGATGGTGGGTGTAGTGTATATAGCCACTGGAGATAGTCAAACTGTAATGGAGTGGAACAGTAGTATATATGAATGTCTAGTTAAGAATATACAGAGTTTTAAAGAAAAGGGGAAAGAGAATAATGGTTATAGGTGGTATGAATGGGCATATTGAAGAAATTGATGATGTAGATAATAAGAATGGTCAGTTTTTGAAGGAATTTTGTCAAAGAATAAATTTGAGCATTGGGAATTTATCAAATATTTATGAGGGACAATACACATGGTCTAGGAATAATATATTTCACACAATAGATTATGTATTGGTAGAGAAAGAGGGAATGAATAAAATACGGAAAATTAAGGTGTTTGATAATGAAGAGAGAGAGTATGTAATAGTGATCATAACTTTATTGTAATAGAAATGGTTAGTAATGTGATGGAGGATAGATATAAAGGTAGAAACAATAGTGAAAGATGTAGATGGAGAATGAATGATAAGAATAAGTTGGAAGAGTATAAGATAAAAGTTGAAGAAACCATGGAACAGTTGGTTGGGGATGAGTATAAGGACTGGTGTGGTGAAATAGAAAAAGTGGCAAATAGGGTTTTAGTTGAGAATATGCAGAAGAATAAAAGTAATAAAAAAATGAGAGTTAGTAAAAGTGTAAAAGAGAGGAAAGAAGCATGCAGAGAATATAAGTGTGCTATTAAGAACAAAGAGAGTGAAAACGATATTAATGTTAAATGGGGAAAGTACTTAGAAAAGAAGAAGTTGGCTAAAATGGATAATTATAGACAGAGGATGAAGTTGAATAGTAAATTGTTGGAGGATATTAATAAAAGTGGAAGAGATGGGAGTAAAAAATTTTGGAGTTACATTAAAAGGAGAAATGTAGGGGAAAGAGAGATAGTATTAATAGATGATGAGGGAATAGAGTGTAGCTCTAGAGAAGAGTTAGAGAGAATCTTAAATAGATATGTAATGGATATAGAAAAGATGTTAGATGTGAAGGACTTAGTGATAGAAAACATGAAAGCATTTAGTAATGGGAATATTAGGTTCACAAAAAATGAACTGAATGAGGCAGGGAAGAGATTGAAAAGTGGAAAGGCGAGAGGTTTAGATGGGTGGGCAGCAGAGATGGTAATGAATTTAGGGCATAGAGCAAAAGCAAAGTTATTATCATGTTTTAATAAGATGGCACAGAAGAGAGTTTTTCTGGGTAGTTGGAGTAATACAAGAATAAGATTATTATTTAAAGGAAAGGGTAAGGATCATAGAAAGTTAAATAATTATAGACCAATAGTGGTAACATCAGTTTTATATAAAGTTTTCTCATATATGGTAGCTGGAAGAGTTGTAAAATGGATGGAAGAGAATAATGTAGTGGGGGAAATGCAAGGAGGTTTTAGGTCAGATAGGCATATAGGAGATAGTTTGTTTGTAGTTACACAACTTATGGAGATGAGTAGGAATTCAGGTAGATCGTTATATATGAGTTTTATAGATATAGAGAAAGCATATGATAGAGTAAATAGAAATAGATTATGGGTAAGGTTAGCAAATTTGGGAATGGATGAAGCTTTAGTAAATATTATTAAGAAATTATATGAAAATAATTATTATACTTACCAATTAGGGGATATAGAATCAGTTAAAGTTAAAAATGGGGTGGGATTAAGGCAAGGATGCCCTATGTCACCTATTTTGTTTTTGTTGTATTTGAGTGAAATGGAGAAAGCAATAGAAAGACTAGGAAGAGGGATAGAGATACCATTAATAGGTGGCAAGGGAGTATATACTTTGTCGGGTCTTTTTTTTTGCAGATGATATCTTTTTGTGTGCAGAAAGAAGAGAAGATATGGAAATTATGTTGAGGACATGTGCAAGGGTGGGTAAAGAGATGGGGATTAAATTTAGTGAAGAAAAATCAAATATAATGATGGTTAATACTGGGGAAAGAGAAGATGTAGAATTTTCATTGGGGGATATAAAGTTAAGTGTGGTGGATAGATATAGGTATTTGGGAATCATCTTATGTAATCAGGAAAATTGCTTGGATGAATGGGAGAAAAAATTGGTAAATGAAGCAAAGAAAAGAAAGGGTTTGGTAAAGAAATTAACAGTATTTTCATATAATAAATATGATGTAGCTAGAATTGTATGGAAGGGAGTTGCAGTAGCAGGGTTAACATATGGTAATGATGCATTATGTGTTAGTAAAAGGGTTTTAGATTATTTAGAGAAAGTACAAAGGGAAGTAGGAAGACATGCATTAGATGCAGAGATGTGGACAGCAAAGGAGGCAATTCAAGGAGAAATGGGATGGTCAAGTTTTTATATGAGAGATGCAAAAAGTAAAATGAAAATGTTTGGTAGGTTGCAGTTTATGGATAGTAAAAGAATAGCCAAAATAGTGTTTAATTGGGTTATGAGTAAAGGGCAGGTAACAAGATGGGTGAGAAAGGTAATGTGGTATGCAAAAGATTTGGATAAAGAATTTATATCAGTATACTTGTATAAAAGGTGGGATGATTGTGTTAGGAGGATTGTTGAGTGTTATAGTGGTAAGGAATGGGATAAAAGAATAGAAGCATTAATAAAAAATAGGAAGTTGGAGAGATGGAGAACTAGTATGGAGGGTAAGAAGAGTTTAAATATATATAGAAGTAAATGGAACATTGGATGCGAGTTAATTTATGATAATAGTAAGGAAAGTAGTTTATTGTTTAAGGCTCAAATGGGATCTTTAGCAACAAGAGAATATACATGTAAATGGAAAACTATGGGTGATTTAGTGTGCAAATTGTGTAAGGAAGGTATAGAAAATATTAGGCATCTGTTGATTGAATGTAAATGCTTGAAAGCAGAAAGGGTACAGATAATGAAGTTATGGGAGAATAGATATGAACAAAGTGATTATACAGAAAGTGAGTTATTGATTTTTATGCTGGGGTTGCGAAAAGATAAGGGGGATTTAGATATAAAGGCCATAGAGTTGACAAAGATTATGTTGTGGAAATGGGATGGGGCAGAATATGGGAAGTCTTAGAGTGGGGAATGGAAAATAAAGTGGCTAACAGGTTTATCTAGGCATATATTGCTAAGATATTCTTGACTCCGTTTAAGGAGAAGCCAATATACATCACATCACATCGCCTGATTTTACTAACAGTTATGAGCAAGCATAAGAAATGGTGACTGTGTGAATAAATAAACATCATATATATATATGTTCATTAAAGTAATTTTACTATTTGTTTATAAAGTAGTTGATCTATTATTTGCAAAGTTCTTGTTCATAATTATGTATGAACAGTTTTTGTTATTTTCTAAATTTATATTTAGTTTTAATAACAAAAGTAAGTGTAGAATTTTTAAATTGGTTTTTCCTTTAATATTTATTTAATAAATTTATCTCATATATTATTTAATTCAGTGGTAGAATGATGGATTCTGGAACAGAAGTTCTTGGATCATGACTCCAGCTTTGTCACTTTAGTGGTCAAAATTCGATTTTGACCACTAAAGTGACAAAGCTGGAGCCATGATCCAAGAACTTCTTTCTGTTCCAGAATCCATCATTCTACCACTGAATCGAATAATATATGAGATAAATTTATTAAATAAATTGCCAAGCGTTGTTAGCTAAGAGGTCATCGCACCAGCCTTGCAAGCAAGTAGTTGGTTGCAGACGGTTGTGGGTTCGCGTCCCAGCCGATGCTATGACATATGAAAAAAAAAAATTATTTTGATTGCTTGAGCAACAAAACATTCTATTACTTTTAATAAATTAATGTTCTTTGATTGGAAAAATGAGCGACTTTCAAAGTGCATAAATAATATATTTGATTTAGTTAGAATTTCAGAAATAATGCATCCTGCACTGGTATTATTATTTAATTAACATATTAAATTTAAAATATGGTTTTCACTTTAGAATATAACCAATGGAATTAAAAATTTATTTAATGTCAATTAATTGAAAACAACAGGTAATAATTCGAATTGATCAAGCGTTGGCCTAACGCTTAGCATAGCTATCTTCCAAGCAGCTGGCCCGGGTTTACTTCCCGGGCAATGCTTTGACATATATATATATAAATTGAATTGATAAATTTATACTACTATTTTTAATTTTGATCATTTTTAATAAACATTGAAAGAGCATATAGAAGATTATGAATACCTTTTTTTTTTTAATAGGAATTAAATAATTTTTACTCTTAAGAAAATTTCTCCTATAGGTACATTTCTAAACTTATTATGGTCACTCATTATAAGTGTGTGTGTGAATACACATTATAATGATTTATTAGTTCTAGCCATTCTATATCCATTAATTGCAATACTATAACCAAAATATATGCATAAAATTTAGCTCAAAAATTAAATCATCACCAGCAGAATGGTTACCTGTACTCTCATATTCCTCCAACTAACCTCAGATACAGGTTGGCAATTATCAATAAATTCAACAAGCTTGTTGAGCTATCAAATCATCCAATCAATCTTATTCTGAACAGTCCCTCAAACATCAGACTAAAATCAAGGCAGCCTTTTTGATTTACTGGTAATTCTCAGCAGCCACCCTCATTATATATCAACAGAATGTGGACACATGACTGAAATAATTCCAATATAAATAATCATACTCTAATAGCTGACTCTAGTTTCAGAGTACCTGTTTTTTTCCTCCCAAGAAAACTCTGATCAAAGAGTAACAGAACCAGAGCAGGCTAGGGTAGATGTCATTATATTTTGCATAAGTGGGGATTTATAGACTCTCCAAACTGTGTGGAAGATCACAAACTAGGGTATTTATCTACTAGGAGTGTCAGTTTACCAGGCTCCTGTTGGCTTCTTTACTCTACATAATTGGGGAGGTCGGTGTTTGATTGGTTAAGAACTGTTGGTGTTGAGTTTTAACATGCTGATGCCATATGCTAAATAAATGAATAACTCCAAAATTAATTAATTTTTGTTTGTTTAACAATTGTTCTATATGAGGGAGAAACTTGGTCATTTAAAACGACTGGAGAAGCTCTACAGCTGTGAACATAGAGGAAGAAAGAAATGATAAATTGAAAAGATAGTTAGAAATGTAGATGGGTTAAAAAATATTAAACTCAGGAATAAATTTTTTACTTTAGAAATTAAAGGAAAGAAAAAAATGGATTGTATGTATTCTTAGAATAAAGAAATTCTGAAAAATGTAACAGAATTCAATAGCAGAAATGAATGTATTGTCTTAAGAAAAGTATGACAAATAAATAATAGGAGAACTTAGGTAGCCTAAGCTTATGTCGGATTGCCTTTTGCTAGATGATGCCATGGGTACGTGTTCAATCTGAACCACGTGTTATTTATATATATAAAATATCACTAGACAATTTTTTTTTACGAGTTAAGATCTGTAGGTATCTGCAAAAATATGTTTATAGTGCGCGTGCTTGTTTGAAAGAGAGAAAAAATTCTACGTAGAGGGAAAATATGTTTTGAATTTACATAACAATAAAATGTTGCTACAAGAAGATAAATAAGTTTTATGATTAATCAACTGTTAAAAGGAGATAATATCTCTTGTGTTAATGTCAGTGCCCTCTTCTGACGTAAGCGTGAATTATTATTTTTTTTCAACTCGTAGAGTAAAATATTAACAAGCCTGAATATTATATATATTGTTGTATACGGAATGTAATAAATATAATAATTATGCTTATATGCAACCATAGAGAAGCTTGTACTTTAATAAACTGAAAATAATTTATTAAAACAACTTGATAATTTCCTCTTTTTTTTTCCGTTTTTAAGTGTTAGATTTTTTTTTTTTTTAAATTTGTTTTTTTTTATATATTTTTTTAGAATTTTTGAATTATTTATATATTTTGCATGTCAAAATATATTTAGTTTATGTTTGAAAGTAATAATATATTGTTTTAGCTTTTAATCTTGGAAACAAATGATAGGAATGAGTCTTATTTCTTTTTAACTCAAATGGGAACAAATCCTTGTTTAGTAAGACTTCCACCCCTATCCCCCCTCCATGCTAATTGTACACACGCATTCAATAGAAAGAAAAAATGTATAGTCCTAATAGAAATAGAATCTATAACTATAAGAGCAGTTAATTTAATTTTTCTTTCGAAATTAAAAAACATACAGTATATGAATCGGATAGAAGCTTTATGTCTATATCTAAGCAGTAATAATAAGTTTTCCTTTTATTAAATGAATTTTAAGGATTATTGATTTTCGAAAACATTGTCTTGTAGATATAAATTATAAAAAATTGTTTGAAAATTCATTTATGGCGTTCATTATTAATATTTGATTTGAAGATTTTTGACTTCTTAGATTTTTTACCTGAAATACTTTATAATGGTTTCAGACATTATTAAAGAGATAATAATAAATAAATGTATTTACTACTTAGAGATTACTTGCTTACATTTCACTGAACATATTTTTATCTGATTGTTTTTTTTTTTTTACGTTAAATGCGTTGACTGGGAAGCGAACCCAGGCCAGCTGCTTGGAAGGCAGCTATGCTAACCGTTAGGCCACCATCGCTTGACTATCTGATTGTGTTTAATTAATCCAAAATACAAATGAACCCTAGGATGCTTTTCAGGCTGAACCAGTACTCATTTGTTGACCCAAGGTCACTTTCTTACATATATCTCCATTATATATGCAGTATTTATCAATAGATGACTGTTACACTTTGATTTACAAGTGTCAAAATTATTTATACCACAACTTTTGACATGATCCACTCTAAATAAATACAATTATTATTAAACTAGAGATTATCTTTAGCTCTGATATTAACTTTAAACCATAATTAAAGAACTACACATACACTCATAGAGTTACTTAACATCCCTTTTTTCCCCATGTGTAATATCTTTTGTAAATATACTTAACCTCAATAGCACCAAGATGCATTTTGTGCTGAACCAGCACTCATCAGTTGGCCCAGGTTACCATCTCATATATACCTCCATCTTATATGCAGTATTTATCAATACTAAATTGTTATATTTTGATTTATAATCTCAAAATTATTTCTCCCACAACTTTGGCACAATCCACTCTAGCTAAATATAATAATGGTTGCTACTAATCATTTATTAAATTAGACATTAATTCTAACCCAGATATAAATGTCAAACCATAGTTAAATATCAATATATCTGCTTCTTAATTAAACATGCACATGGAAAAAAATTATATTGGTTGGGAATTTACAGAAACTATTGCAATGAAAGTGACAGTACTTAGCCTCAATCCATGAACTTTGATTTCTAATTTTCCATGTATGTTTCACACAAAAATAAATTTAGAACTATTTGAGCTTATTGTATCATCATCAACCATTATCAATCCACTGCAGTATGAAGGTCTCTCCAAGTTTAATCCATCTTCTCTGATCTTTAGCTTCTCTTCTCCACATCACCCTGCACACTTTCTTATGTCATCCATCCATCTCACATGTGGTCTCTTTCTGGGTCTTTTACAATCTCTTGGAATCCAGTTTAAGATTTCAATTGTCCATCTATTATCATCTTTTCTAGCAATATGTCCAGCCCAACTCCATTTCAATCTTTTAATTTTTTCAATGAGGTCAGTAACACCTGTTTGTTCTCTTACCCATACATTGCGTTTTCAATCTCTTCTTGTTACTCCCAACATGCATCTCTATACTTTTTTGAGTGGTCTGGAGTCTCTGTATTGCTCTTCTATTCAGTGTCCAAGTCTCAGATCCATAAGTAAGAACTGGTAAAACAGATTTATTAAAAACCTTCCTTTTCAAACACATAGGCATATTTCCTTTTAGTATCAAATTATTTCTACCAAAAGCACTCCAACCAAGTTTAGTTCTATGATTAATTTCATCCATTATGTTTCTATCTGTATTAATAATCTGACTAAGGTATTTGTAACTGTTAACTTCTTCTAATTCATTATAATCAATCTTTATTTTCATATTTTGAGCAAATCGATTAAACATTACTTTAGTCTTTTTAACATTTATCTTTAGTCCTACTTTCATCTGATAACTCCTGCAACATTTCCTGCAGCTCTGAAGCATTATTTGCAAAAACAACTATATCATCTGCAAAATCTAAATGACTTAAATAATCTCCATTTACTTTCACTCCTTTAGTTTCCCATTTTAATTCACAAAATTTTTGCAACACTGCTGTAAAAAGTTTTGGAGATATGGAGTCACCTTGTCTTACACCTTTCTCAATGTTGACTTTCCCAGTATCATTATGTAATCTAATTGTTGCTGTTGCATTTTTATAAATATTTTTTAAAATATGACAATATCCTGGATCTATACCTTGATGATCCAATGCTTTAATCACTGAAGAAATGTTTATAGAATCAAATGCCTTTTCATAATCTACAAATCCAAAACATAATGGCAACTCATATTCATTTGTCCTTTCTATAATTTTTTTCAATACCTGGATAGTACTGTACTAAAACTACTTTTAAATCCAGCCTGTTCCCTTGGTTGGTGAAAATCCAATGTTCTTTGTAGACGAGTTGTAATTATCTTGGTAAAAATTTTGTATAAAACTGATAAAAGGCTGATAGGTCTGTAATTTCTAATATCTTCTTTATCACCTTTTTTAAATATTAATATTATTACTGCATTTTTCCAATCATCTGGTACGTCTTTATCATTTAGACATTTGGTATATAACTTTGCTAAAAAACATTCTATTTCTTCACCTGCTTCTTATAATATATCAATTATAATTTCATCATTACCTGGAGCCTTTCCTTTCTTTATACATTTAATTGCATGTTTCACTTCTTCATTTAAAATTCTGGGCAATTCAGAAGATGTAATAGAAATAGGAGGTACTTGTTCTTTATTACTATATAATTCTTGATAAAAGTCTTCTATCCATTTCATAATGTCATCTCTCTTTTTAGTAATAATTTCTTTTTTTTTTCTTATTGCAGATATAAATTTCCTACCAATACCAAAATGTTGTTTTACATTCTTGAGACTTTTATTTTCTTCTACGGCTTTCCTTGCTAGTTCACAGTTATACTTTCTTATATCATTTTCAACTATGGGTGAATATTATATGTAAATTATTAATAAAGAATATTTTTTTAAAAAGGAACATATTAAAAACAAACCAAGTTTTGATATTTAAAACAATTCCAAATTAGAAATAATTAAAAATATAAATGCAGATTATAATATAAGTAAAAACAAGCAACAACAAAAAGTTTTGATGTATTAAATCCTGTGAAGTGTTTCTATTGCATGTGATAGTTTTTAATAGGATTAATACAATCTATGTATAAAGAGCTTTACAACATAAAGGTTAGCAGAGCCATCTGCCGTGCACATAACTTGAGATTCCAATCTGGGCTGGATGAACTTTGAAATTTTTTCAGTTCTCAGATAGGTTTAGGATTTACTTTTCTGGTAGGAATCTGTCCATCTTAGCTAGAGATTAGTCTATATTAGCCAGATGAGTATTGATGTGCTGGTTTTAATTAAAAAATAAAATTGTAGTAGGATGCAAAGACTAACATGATGAGATCATACTCTCATGGATACTAAACTCATTGTTACCTTTATTTTTTTATCTTAATTTTTTCCAAAATTTGAAGGAAATAGGATAGCCTCACAAAAAAATAAAAAAGAATTAATTATGTTTTAATTTTAGATAAATAGAAATTAAAAGTACTAAATAAATGTAGTTTTAAAATAAGTTATATAAAAAAAATTTTTAATTATATTTTATAATATGATACTTCTCTTGTATCTGGTTTGATTTCAATGCATGTCACATATTATAATGTGCATTTTAAACACTCATATATACTTAGAAACATCCATTCCACCATATTCTTGAAACTTGAATACATCTGAAAAAGATAATTGATCCCTTGATGTATTTCATCCTAAACTAGTTCTTTTCAGTTGACACAGGTTGTGCAGTATGATTGCTAACTTAATAAATAATTAGTAATAATCATTAATGAATTTTTGTGATGAATGTATAGTGGAATGGACATTGTAAGTATATCTAAAAATGATATTACACATAGAAAAATAGAGGTGAAATTGGATTAATTATTATTCTTTAAATGGAATTAAAATTTATATCTGGGCTAGGAACAATATGATAATTTCTAATCTAATAAATATGTTATAATTATTGAGTATTTATATGAAATGTATGGTGAACAAAATTTTAAATGCAGATAGTTTAACCCTTGTAAATAAAATAGTAATAATATAAGTAGTTGTGTGCACATACTGTATATGCATTGTGAACTATTATAAGTTTTTTGGTTAGTTTAGAGGAATATTGTAGTGCATAAAAGTGCATATTTATAAATAAATTATAATTGCATTAACATGCTGTTTGTGAATACTTTTTTTAAATTTAGACTTACTTTTAGTAAATAAGATCAAAGGGATAAAATTTGATGCTAATTTATTAAATTTTTCTAGAATATTAATTATTAAACTTGGGAAGATGTTTTTTTTAAAAGTTTCTAAGGATAATTTTTCTGAATCTAATACATTTCATATTTTAATATAAATTATATGTTTGTGGTTTATTTTGTAATTTTTAATAATTATTGTTTATTTTAATAGTTATATATATATACATAGCATGTATTTATACACAAGGTTAGCAAACCTCTAATTAGTTCACTATAGGACAAACATCTCTCCAATACTTGCCCCCCCCCCTGTAGAGGAACAGTGACGAAGACATTATTTTGAATGATATCTTTATTTTACAGTGCATCCAGGAATAACCAGAAATTCGTTTTTTTAACCAGTAATGGATAGATAACTACGGAATCAATGCATATAAGAAAAAATGCCAAATAAAGATATAAATAACAAATGATCATGTAAATATTTTTGTAGGATTATGTACACATTTCTTTCCGATCAGTAATTTTTAAACAGAATCCACAGTGCTTGCACCTACATATTACAATTGATTAAAAGTAACTCAATTCTAATCAAATAAAGATGAAATTCAAACCCAAGAAATGTCATAATTGAGCCACGATCTATGGACCTTGAGCTCCACAGTTCACCACTGCATTAAATCATGAGCAAAGATTAATGATAATAATTAATATCTTATTGAGAATCCATGAAGCTAATTACACTAATGCTCAGAAGTTGTTGGTTTTTTTTTACAAAATTGATTGTTACAATGTTACTGTAACTTGGTTGTTGAACTTTAGTAGTAGTGAATTTATACAAGTATTAATGGCCTATATATTTATATATAGAAAGTATCTGCAAGTGAGATTTAAAGGAGATTTCTTCTTATCTTAACGGGACATATAAATTTGTATTATTTCCATGAAACAATTTATATATAAGTGACTTGTCTTTTTTTTTTTTTTTTTTTTGAGTAAAGAAGAATTTTGCTTGAGATATGAGATAACTCAAGAATATTCATCCTGTATTCTGTCCATCCCTCTTTTCTATATTTAAATGTACATATTAAAGTCCTACATGGTCAGATTGACTTATGGTCAACATGGGCATGAATATAATATTGGCATCAACAAGGACCTTGTACATTTTATCATCAGAATTGCAGTGATATGGGTGACTAAAGAATTGAAGAGTAGAGAGGATTGAAGCCTGACCATTAAAGTTTGTACATTTGCTATCTTAATATAAAATAAACACTGATGATATATATATATATGCGTGGGAGATGATCTGGACCAACTGAGTGCTGGTTCAGCACAAAATATATATATTGGAGATCATTTATCTTTTTTACGTGTGTGTGGTCATGTATATCAGTTATATGAGAGAGAGTGGATGAGAGGAGGAAACTTAAAAGTCTGGGTTCAAATCCTCTTTAATTAAAAACTGCTTTGAAACATCAGTTTTTGTATTAGGATTCCAAATTCTAGAGTCTTCAAAGATTGAAAGTAAAAGGAAGAAATAAATACAATTTAAATGGAAGATTTAAAATATCTATTTCAAAAAGGCTTCTATTAATTTATAGATTTTATTTATCATATAATTAATATGACTAATTTAGAATCCATTATGATAAAAGATGAATCCACTATACTTTTGATGCTAATGATTTTCATGTAACAGTTTTTGATTTTATAATGTAATGCAAAATGTTCTGAACTTTTTAAAGACTAAAGAACATTTACTATTATTAAATTTTATTTGGTACTATTAATTAGATAAAAATGGGTCTAAAGAGTCAAAATCTTCCCAACAACTCTTCATATATGAGCAGTAACTCAAATTTGTCAGTTAACAAGTGGTTTTCCTTTATTGTTTTACCTAATAATAGCAATATACCTATTAAATGACTAACCTTTTGAACATTTGAGTAGTTTGTTTATGTGCAATTACATGAAAGAAAAATTTTATCTGAAAAGAAATTTTTAAATTTATCTGGAAAGATTTAAACTCAAATTGACATTGGCTATAAGGATTATGAATAAATCATTATGTTTGTCGTGAAAGAAAACAAAATAAAGTAAATTTGATCAAAGTGAAATCATTTTATCTGAAAAATAGTCTATTTAAAATTAATGAACCATTTTTGTTTTTTTATTTAATTTTCATTATCTAAAAACATGTTATTTGAATAGTTAAATAAGCTATTTGTATATATACAGTAAATTAAAAGAAGTTTATAATGAAGAATTACAAACCACTACCAGTTGATTATCACAAAGTATTAATCTTTTTATCAAACTAATAGTCCATGTAAAATAACTATTTGCATATACTAACTTCAGATCTTGTAGAAGTGGAAAGTTTGATCAATGAAAAATATCAACACTGAACTTCAAATCAGACTCTGGTATAAAAAAGTCTCTTTCAATGAGTAGATATGATCTTTGCTGTGTGTAGATTGATGCTTTATTTCATTGAGCCTTGAAAGTATCACTGATTAAATATTCCAACATTTTAAATATATATATATATTAATGTGTTATTTTACATGTTCTCTTAGTTTCATAAAGAGATTGGATTTTGTGATTGGCAGTGGATTGAGTTTTGGTAATTTCAGTACTTGCATTCTGCTTGCTTTATTGTATTGACTAATTTTAAATTGTTCTTCATAAATAATTTTAAAATGAATAGAAATTATCTCTATCATATGTGGATTAATGTTTTATTGCATTTATGTCTATATCAGATTTGAATTCTGCTTTAATAATATCACTGATCAAACTTCCTCAATCTATAAAATCTGGAGTTGATGTATGTAAAGGAAATTTTATATGTACTTTTGGTTTGATAAGAAGTCTGGCACTTTGTGATTATCATCAGGTATGCATTTGGTCACTTCATAAAGTAGTTATCTTAATGTATAATTCAGTGCATGTTTATATATATACTATATTATATATATACACACACAATGTTAAAAGAACAAATAGGTGTTATGGACATGTTGAAAGAATTAAAAGACTAAAATGGAGTTGGACTGGACATTGAAATGTTAAATGGGATTCCAAAAGATTTAAAAGACCCAGAAAGAGACCACTTGTGAGATGGATGGATGAAATAAGAAAGTATGCAGAAGTGATGTGGAGAAGAGATGCTAGAAATCTGAGAAGATGAACTGAACTTGGAGAGACCTTCATCCTGTGGTGGATTGATAATGGTTGATGATGATGATATAATATTAAAGGGATTAAAGACTTATTAAAGTTTATGATAACACAAATCTTAAAATGCTAAATTCATTGTGTTAGCAAAATGACAAGCAATGACAATCTACCACTGATGATATCCAGAGATTTTTTTGTCATCATAATACTCTAATTGCCTCATCATTATTTTGACACGTTAAATAAATTTAATGATTTAAATATGTACGGTTTATTTTAGAAAACTTTTCTTCTAAGACTGAGTTTACTATGACTATAATCACATTTGTTGTAAAGTTGTTGCATATCAAAGTTATTATTCAATCTGTTTTATTTGGATTCTGGTATGTTTTTAAACAAATTTTTGTTTATTCATGATAGAATTGAATAAAAAATAATTAATATTTGTTATCAGTATTAAATAAGATTATAGGATGGGATCATAATATATCTAAAGTCAGTAAATAATGAATATACTAATGCAAGCGTTTGAAAACTGTTGTTACTCATGGAAGCTAAATCTGGCAGTTGAAGTAAAAAATGAAAAAAACATTGATGATTATAGAAATGGTTTACTGATGAAAGTCTACAAGAATCTCAAAGAGAGAATGCATAGCAATAAAAAAATTCAAGAAATAATGGAATATTGAACGCACTTCAGTAAATAAAATCAGAACCAGATAATTGGAATAATATGGACATGTACATAATAGACTGACTTAGAAAAGATTACTAAAACAAATATTAAACTGGATATGATAGATATACAAAAAATAATTGGAAAAAAAGAAGTATATAGAGAAAGTAGAGAAAGAAATTTTCCAAAGATTTATGGATTGACAGAAAGTCTTGGTGATTAGGAATCAGAAGATGTTTGCTACAATCATATAGATTGATAAAAAGGAAAAGGATTAAGCATGGACAAAGACTCACTACAACGAATATTAGCTATTATATTAGTTTGTTTGTTTTTTTTTTTAAGTATAGCTTTTTATAAAGTTCTAAAAATTGTAAAAAAGAGACTTCTCTACAGATTTTATGATGAAGAGTTTTATTATTTATTAATTATATATAGCTCTGGCATTTGAATTACAGAACTTTTTATATTACTGGTTGTGAATACCTATGGATTTTTAAAGTTTTGTTTTGACCATGTATACATTTGGTTAGATATATAATTTTGTATATGTGTATTATGCATGAGAATGGTTGTCTAAGTATTTACATAAAATTAATTAAACTTATATATATATATATTATCAAAACCCACAATTTAGATTACCCAAGGTAATAAAATTCAATGTTTTAATAGTTTTTAATAATTCAGTAAAACAAAGAAAAAGGCTGAAGAAATGCTGAACTCATAATTATTTGTACTAAACATACTAGGAGAAATTAAAATATGTCTTCAGGTAAAGGTCTTTGAAGAGAATATAAACTTTAATAGAACTTAAAAATATTTTTTTAAAATATAGCATTAAGTTTGAGACTGCAGTTTTGTGTAGGATTTAAATAAATATATGTACATGGGTCTGTCTATATAACAAAAGAAGTAAGAATTATAACGTAGACTTTATATAATTAAAACATTAATGCTATATTTTAAAAAAATATTTTTAAGTTCTATTAAAGTTTATATTCTCTTCAAAGACCTTTACCTGAAGACATATTTTAATTTCTCCTAGTATGTTTAGTACAAATAATTATGAGTTCAGCATTTCCTTGACGAAAATTAGATAATATTGATTTATAATGATTTCTCCATTAGTAGCTATTTTCAATGTTTGACTTTGTTCAAACTAAGTTGATAAAATAAAATAAAAAACTAAAATGAAGTTCTGTTGGCTTATTGAAATTTTTAACAAATGACTAGGCTTTGTATTATTAAGGATTAATAATTAAAAGTATGGTGCACCCCCTCTCTATTTATTATAGTGTTTATATGTAGTGTGTTGCATGAGCAATATACTATGTATTATATATAAACAATTTATTATAGCTGTAAACATGAAATTATTTGAAATAATATTTAATCTTTGTGTGCTATCTACAAAATTTTTTAAATGCTACCTATTGGTAAAAAAAAAAAAAAAAAGGGGGGGGGGACTAATCTCTATACCTCATTCAGACAACATTCCACTAACTTAGCAGTGCTATTCTTATTTAAATATAACTATAATGTGCTAACTGGACATTAAAGATATTGGAATATTATAACGGTATTTAAATAAGAATGAAGTTGCTATATATTGATTACTTGTAAGGTATCTGATTAGAGCTTGAAACATGTTGTGTATCCATTGATCAACTTTTTCATTATTAGCTAATGTTCAGAAATTATAAAATTTTTAGTTGGTACATGAAAATTTGTTTGGCTTCAAGTAATTATAAATGAGTGTGTATAATTGCTCAATTTTTGAAAGAACAGTCATCTTTCATTGAAAAAAATGTACATGATGTGTGTTTTGTCCACACAATTATTCATAATGATAAATTTTGAGTTGAGAGGAAATGTTACGATTACAGATGAAAAATCAGAGGTGTTGAACTGGTGTTAAACAAGAATGTGTATTTCCTCAAACAATCTTTTCAATTTTTATGATAATGCTCTTTGGAATTGTTAACAGGTTGCTTAATCAAACAAGGGTCAAGATATGATAGAAATTTGATAATAGAATTTTTAATTTGAATTGTGATGGTAGAATTTTAATTTGAAATGAAGAACTTCATTTTCTTGGTTTCTGGATTTACAATACACTTTTTATTGTGCTATTTTTGCCAGTTCAAAAGATATTTTATAGATTGTTTTAAATGCAATGTATAAAGACTGATTTATTGATTATTGTTGAAAAAATTCAATTTCTTTATCAGATAGTGATGGGAGAAAATTCCTCAGCAACTTTTAGCTTGGATGGTTAACAACTTGAAAATGTAAATTAGTTTAAATATCTTGATAGTTTTATAAATAAAAAGATGGTTTTAGATGTTGATGTCCAACAGACTGCAGTTTCTACTGCTTTTAACAAGTTAGAAGGTAGAATATTTCATAATAGAGAAAGATGGAATATTTCATCATAGAGAAGTAACTACTACTACTACTATGGTAGCTGTATATATGGTTATTTAATTTATTGTGTGGAAGTGAAATTTGGACACACTATTAGAAAATGTTCAGTTAAGAATACACTACTACTACTATGGTAGCTGTATATAGGGTTATTTAATTTATTGTGTGGAAGTGAAATTTGGACACACTATTAGAAAGTGTTCAGTTAAGAATACTTCATCCAATTTTAAAAATGCAATGGCAAGATCATAAAACCAATCTATGCTCTTCATTTTGCTGGATATGATATTATTGTAAAATCATAGTTTTGTTGGATTAGGTATGTAAAACAAATTAACATTAGAAGACTTCCTAAAAGGGTGTTTTGTGGTAAACTTAAGCATAAGTTTTATGAGAGAGGTAGATCCCATCTGCAAAATAAGGATTATTTTATAGACATTTTAGAGATGTGCAATAACAATTGTTTCCATTGGGAAGATATGGTGGAGAATAGAATACATTGTTAAGCTACAGTTGAACATGATATTGAAGTATTTCAAAAAGAAAAACTTTCTTCTGAGTGAAGTAAAAGATGTGGATATGTTTGTGCTTTATAGATTGGTTTGTATAGTCATCACAAAAATTTCTAGGCTAATTTTATCTCCTTTTTCTTATAATGTTGGAATGACTATATTCATTTACGAGTAGCTGTTTATTATTAATTATAAAATACCTTTATATATATATATTTTTTAAATGTTTAGATTACCCAAGAAAATAAACTCCAATGTCTTAATTGTTTTTATAATAATTGTAAGACCTAAAAAAAATGATAATTGTAAGACACACAAAAAAGGAAGGACATTAAGTAGCATGCCTATAATCAATCTAGCTAGCCATCCAGGTGCTGTTCAATAAACAGACATTCAATTATTTTTAAAAGTAAACAAGGAAGGAAAACTATTAGTTGATTATTCTAGTGAGGAGTGTTTTCAGCATTTGTGGAAAGATGTCAGAAGGATTTTTGCCCAGCAGTGACTTTTTTAAATTGTTTTACTTATAAATATATGTATATATTAAAATATAAAAAATGTATTTTATAATAATGGTTTGTTGTTTAAAAAACCCATTATTGATAAACTTTTCAATAAACAATAGTAATCATAATTATTGCATAAAAGACAGGATAATGTCATATTTTGATGCTGGGAGTAAACATGTTGTGTGTATGCTGCTATGCATGGGGAAAATGTTAATTACAAATTATTTTGCCTATATATATACACACACACCTGACCCTTTATTTTTTATTTCTCAAAAAATTATTTTTGCTTTCTTGGCTACTTTATGTATTTTTAATTTTTTGTTATTTTTATTGAATTTAAGTAAAAGTCTGTTGTATTTTTATTGCAACTCCCCTCTTCATTGTATCTATCTCATGATATGTTTGTTTTCCATTATTTTCAATCACTACATTCTGATAAATTTAAATATTTTTTTTTATTTCTAAACTTGACTTAAATAATAATTCACTGCATTTATTATTATTATAAATACCTTTTTAGTTATTATATTTTTAACTTTTAAAAATTTCCCCTTTCCATTTAGGAAGTTATATACTTTCATGCATATGCAGTGATTTATTTCAGGCCTAATTTGCTGTTGATATTTAATTCCAATTTATGTTAAGGAACAAAAATATATTTTTTTATTTGCATATCTTAACACTGGTCTTTTAAAGAAGACATTTTATAATAGTTTTTTTTTTTTTTTTAAATCTGAATAATATGACATGAAAGAATTTGCTCTTAATAAATCTTTATTGTTGTATGATCTTCTCTTTAAATGGATAAGTTACAATGAAATTAAAAAAATTTATATCCAATTTTATTGAAAATTTAATTGTAAACAATAGACACAAAATTATCAGTAAAAGATATTCACAATGAGATAGTTTGTATTTTTTTATGTTACTTGGTGGTTGTACTGTGTGTAGAATGCTCAGACTCTCACAGATTCCAAAATAGATTTTCATCTGAGGAAGTAAAAAAAATCTCACTTTAGTCACTTGAATGGAACTCTTGTGTTTCAAGGTTTACTTTGTTGTTCAAACATCTCTTAATCTCTTGTGAAACTAACTATGATTATATTTTGTCATCTGTGACAATGTTGTTATAATAAGGTATATCATTATAAATGACTGTGATATACATTATAACTAATAATAAGTATACATGGATTTTGAGAGTGAAAAATAATCAATTACTCATGAAAAATATGAAGAAATAATACTCTTAAGAAAAATGAATATAAGTTGCCATTATGCTATGGATTTGTAGATTATGAAAAGATTTGATTCTATAAGCATTTCCTCAGTGATTAAAGCATTGGATCATCAAAATATAGACCCAGGATATTATCATATTCTGATGAATATTTATAAAAATGTACCAGCAACAATTCGATTACATAATGATACTAAAAAGATTAACATTGCGATGGGTGTACCACAATGTTACCCTGTATCTCCAAAATTTTTTGCAGCAATGCTGCAACAAATATTTTGTGAATTAAAATGGAAAGCTAAAGGAATAAAAGTAGATGAAGATTATTTAAGTCATTTTGATTTTACAGGTGATATAGTTGTTTTTGGAAATAATGCTTTAGAGTTTCAAGAAACATTGCAAGACTTATCAGATGAAAGTAAGTATGTTCAATGGATTTTCTCAGTTGATGAATTAGAAGAGATTAATAACTACAAATACCTTGGTTAAATTATTACTACAGATGGAAACATAATGGATAAAATTAATTATAGAATTAAACTTGGTTGGAGTATAGAAATAATATAATGTTAAAAGGAAATATGCCTATATGTTCGAAAAGAACCATTTTAATAAGTGTGTTTTACTAATTTTTAGTCAAAGATCTGAGATTTGGATACTTAATAAAAAAGCAATACAGAGGTCTCAAGATGGCTTTAAGAAGTATGGAGGGATGTATGTCAGGAGTAAGAAGAAGAGATTGAAAATGAAATACTTGGATAAGGAAACAAACAGGTGTTACTGACTTCATTGAAAGAATAAAGTGACTGTAAATGGATTTGGGCTGGACATATTGCTAGAAGAGGTGGTAATAGATAGATAGTTGAAATCTTAAAAACTGGATTCCAAGAGATTGTAAAAGAGTTAAAAAACAAACCACACATAAGATGGATGGATGAAATAAGGAAGTGTGAAGGGATGGTGTGGAGAAGAGAGGCTGGAGATTAGAGAAAATGGAGAGACCTTCATCCTGAAGTGGATTGATAAGGGTTGAAAATAGTGATGATGATGATATTCATTTTAATTCCATCACTGAAATGTAATAAATTAAAGGCAATACTAATACCACTTTATACTCAGAGAAAATATTCAAAATATTAAATAGTTGTTTTTTTATTTATTGGCAAATAATAGTTGCCTTTGACAAGATTGCATTCAATGTTTTCTCTGATTTTGAATTAATATTATCTTTAATTGATTATATATTCATTGTTGAAGATTTTAGAAGACAAATTTAGAATTGGTATTAAGGTATAACAGATCAATGAATAATAGAATTTTGAAATAAAAGAGGAACTGCAGCAATTTCTTTTGGTTGATAGTTAAATATGAAAAGTTTGAAAACTGAGGAAATAAAATTGAAGAAATCACATGATTAAAAAATGACGCCTGACAATGAAAGCTGATAGCCTCCTCCACCCCCAGGAAAATAACAAATGTAATCAATAATATTAGATATTTATTTCATCAATTTTTATTATATGTTGAATCATACCCTATCATTTAAATTGTATAAAATATTTAAGGGTAAATGTAAATATTTATATTGCGTGTGATGTTTATGTACATACACACATATGTTTTCATCCTCGCGCATTTATAAAAAAAAAAAAATTACTTAAAAAAAAAAATCATAATTAATTTATTTTTTTTTGTTACTTATCTCTTTCGATGGTTTCTTTAGTATAAATAATTTATTTTCAATGTTCTTTTGTATTAATATCAGTTCAATGTTGACCCCCCCCCCCATAATCTGCTATATTAATTCTTTATATATATTGTAACTCTTTGTAACATCTGCCCTTATTGTTGCTCAGATGTTTCTAGTGCTAATTCTTTCAATGCTCTTTATAATGAAACTCTTAGCTCGATGACACCATTAACTTTAAAGTGCCACACTATTTCTTTCTTTTCTTTTTTCTTTCATTTTATCTCTCTCTCCCTATTTCACTTTTTTTTTTTGATTTATTGTCCTCATTTATTCAGTACCTGACAGGGACTTTTTTTTTATATATTAATAATAATACAGCTGTCTAAGCTAACCTGCAGTTTGATATTAGCATTAAAATTGCCATTGTAGAGTTTCTTTTCAATATTTGTTTCTCTATATCTCCTCCCCCTATCTCTTTATATATACTTGTTTCTTTTTTTTTATTCAAACATGTCAGATTAAGAATTTCATTTATTTTTTGATATATTTAAATATAGACATTTAACTAATCTTTATATCCCCCCCCCTCTTTTTTTTTCTGTAATAGATTTAAAGTTTTTAAAATATTGCAAATACGTTGTGATCTTATATGTATATGCTATACTGATTATATTACCTTATATAAAGAGTCGTTGAATACAAATTTCTTCTCATTAAATTATTATTATTTAACTTGGATGGAATATATTTTGTAGAAATAATTTAATTTTAAAAGTGAATAAGCCTACGTGTTTGAAAAGAAAGGTTTTTGTTTAACGTTGTTATCAGTTGCTTATTTAGAGATCTGAGAATAAGACACTTAATAGAAAAGCAACTTTCGACCACACCCAGAAATATGGAATGGTATATATTGGAATTAATGCAGTTGTGCTTTTTATGTTACTAAAAGAAATGACATAGATAGTTGAAGATTGAACTATTAAACAGGAGTCCGAATGATTGTAAAAGACCTAGAAAGAGATCGCATATGAGGTGGATGGATGAGATAAGAAAATTGACTGGGTTGTTGGAGATTTTGAAACCATGGTATTTTTATATGTTCTGTGTTGCAGATAGAGAAAGCTTGGGATTTGTGAGTACAATTATTTTTGTATTTTATACTCATTTCAATTCACGTTCAAAGAATTAAGACTGATAACAGCAAAATGTCCTGTATGGTTTAGTGCAGAGGTGAACTGGTAAATTCTAGAGTCTTAAGATTCTTGGGTCAATCCTAGTTCTGACACTCAAACTTCAAAGCACTATAACTAATTCGTTATTTATTTATTTAACACCAAAATGACAAAATTTTAAAAAAATTTTAATAATAAGATATTTTATTTAATTATAATAAAATAAAATTTTAAACATATAAATGTTCAGACATTTTATAAAGTAAAGGTAGATGTGTTATTTTAAAAATTGACTTTATTCTTGCCAAGCATGTTTTCATTACAATGCGATTATGGTATGCATTGTATTGAAAACATGCTCGGCATTAGTAAAGCCAGTTTTTAAAATAACACATCTAACTTTAGTTTATAAATGTCTGACAACATTTATATGTTAAAATTGCAAGAGCAAAGACAAGATATTGAATGAATTATGTAATAAAAGAAAATATCTTTAAAATATAACCAACTTTTAAAAACTTTATAAAATAATGGGAAAATGCTTTTGTGGAGCAAAAGGAAACAAATATAAGATGTATCTATGTAAACATTATACTAGTATTCATATATAATATTATTTAAAAAAAGAAACATAGAAAGATAAGATGCTTTGTTTTTTTTTTTTGTAAAATTACTAAATATTGGAATTCCTGGATTATGAGCCAACAGAATTGGAAAAATTATAAGATCAAGAAAAGCAAACATGGTAGAAGAGATGCTGTCCAAACCAGATAACAGTATTGAATGTAGGCAATAATTATCTGCCCGAAAAGATGGTTCCAGATCTGTTTAGGTAAAACTATACTGCTGTTACAATGAAATTGTTATAATCTATTATTGTTGAATAGGCGAATGAGTTTTGAGTCCTATTTATGAAAAATATTTGTTAAATTTTTATTAACATTGAAAGTAGTTTGATTCCATATATAATTAGGAAAAATATTCGGGGTAAAATATATAATTAATATCAATCAATGTTATTAATTTTATTTAATTAAACAAATATTTCGCGTAATTTTGCATTCAGAAAGAAATGTTTGCAGTTTTCTCATATAACACAAGTGCAAATTTATTTTGGATCCACGTGTATGAGAATAAGGTTTTCTTTCTTTCTTTTTTTTTTTTTTTTTTTGAGAATCACTCAAATAGTTGAGTTGAATTATCCATTATATTATGAGATAGTGGAATTCAGCATAATAAATAATATTTGAAAAAAAATGTGATAAATGATAGGTTAGGAGTATGATAAAATAGTTTGTGTCTTTCAACAGCCATCAGAACAATAATATATAAAAAAAAAAACAAATATGATAATTTATTTTAGAGAAAACTCCTTAAATGATCCCCAGAAGTCAGAAGCATCTGCAATCATTTCATTGGTTATCTTGGCTGATGAAATTCTTTTTTATTTCAAGATTATATGCAATTTAAATTACTATCTGTGGTTTGAAAAAAATATTTTTAAAAATTAGAAATTTGTCTAATTTGAAGTTTTAAATTTCAACCCCCCCCCCCCCCGTGTGAATAGTGTCATGAATTATCTTTTTATCATCTGTTTTTATTGTCACACATTCTCACCCAATCTCATGTGAACATTATTTTGTATATGTGATTTGTGCCTTTTTATTTTATTACTATAGTCTTTGTGTGCACGCGCGTGTGTGTAGCTGCATTATCTCTTTTGGGTTAATTATAAAAATCCCTAGCACTGAAAGTGACTGCAGAAACAATAATTTATGGAGCTTAAATGTTTTATTGTATATAATATTTAAATTGATATATATTGTATATAATAAAACTAATATTAATTAAGGTTCGATATTGAGTTTAAGCATTTGTATCAAGATTTGGAAACAAATATCCAGGAATATAGTCACATGTTTTCAGGATGCTGAACTGAATGTATAAAATCAAATGTCAACAATTGATTTATTTTTAGTGATAATTTGCTATTTTTAGGTACAGTTATTTTAGCATCTCATTTTAGAGTTGCATTAGAAAATAATTATTGTAAATGCTGTAATAAAATATATACACATTCACATATACTTGACATAATAATTTTCAGAAACTAAAAATTAATTTTCAATATTGTAAATAGACTTTAAATATATTATTAGGAACTTTTGAATTATAGTTTGTCCATCATGTACATAAATGATCATTTATGTCCTATATAATTGAAAAAATACTAGATCATCTTGTGCAATCTTTATAAGAGTATTACGGTAAAGCCTCATAAGTAAGAATGCCTACATTCTTACTTATAAATTTGTTTATAAACAAAGCAAAACTCTCCATACAGTTTTGTCACCCTATGCCAACCAGAGTAATCAATGAATGCCAGAAGGCTTGTGCATAAAATCCCTATCTAATGCCTACTCATCCAATATCCCCAGACTAATTTCTGGCTTGTGGCCATTGTCAGTGAGGAGCTTTTGGATCTGAGAGCACTGCATCTAGATCTTAGGATCTAATGCAACCCTCCAGCTCCCACCTTTTATCTCTACTTAACTCACTGACGATGGCCACAAGTCAGAAACTAGTCTGGGGATATTGGATGAGTAGGCATTAGATAGGGATTTTATGCACAAGCCTTCTGGCATTTCATTGATTACTCTGGTTGGCACAGGGTGGCAATACTGTATGGAGAGTTTTGCTTTGTTTATAAACAATTATGTGCTAGTATAAGATGGTGATCATGTGATATAAAATTGTTATTATATTAACATCTAGAAGACCACAGAAAAATAATATTTTGTTGCACAAAAAAATAGTGATAAGGGCATTGGTATTTGTGACACAATGTTGCTCATGTTATGGCGATTACAACAGATGATCTAGTATTTATTTTATAATTGTCTCCCAATAAAGTAGGCAGTCAGTATCCTGACAAACTATCTAATAATAAGCAATATAAATGACCATAAGCTAATCAATCGATCATCCAAAAAGGTTTGGCTAATCATAGCAATAATAAGCTCAGGGTTAAGCTAGCTATTTTATGCTTCTTTAAAATAAACTGTCAAAAGAGAGAAGAGTTCTGATACTCTCTAAGCAATTAACTCATGTCTTATGCAGCAAAAATTACACAAAAGTTAGGGTATTGCAAATAAATCTATCTTAAATAAATTGGATATTACAAGCAAAATAAGGCTTTGCTTAAATAAATCAGATCTTGTAAGCAATATATAGTTTTCTTAAACCAACTAAAATCTTATAATCAAAATAATTCTCTCTAAAAATAATTTAGATCCCAGGCAAATAATTTTTTCTTAAAATAATTCAGATCTCATGGCTCTTGCTATAATAAATTTCTTAATATTCCAATACAGTTTTATTCTTTTTTTAAGGTTCTTATACTAACAATGAATGTAATCCTAGTGATAATAACAATAAGATATGATCTTATCTTTAAGACAATTTCTCATTATTAATTTAAAATCAAACATGAAAACTCTTATGTTAAAATAATTAGGATTACATTCATGATATTATGAGTAGAAAAGGGATTTAGTTCCTACCTGGTATGTATTTGCTATCAAAAATCAATGTAACAGATCACAGCAAAATATGATAGCTGGCAATTAAATAAATTCAACTATCCAATATAATGAAAATTACTTATTTATTGAATAATAGACAAACAATATAAACCACTAGGCAGATTTTATACATGGATGTTATCTTAATGTCAGCAACATAAAATTTAATAAAATGATATTTATCATATTTTATTGTACTCATTCTTATATCATAATGATAGCAATAAAATATATATCTGTGACTTTTGCAGAATGCAGATAATGATTGGGAGAATACAGATCAATGATTAATAATTAAAATAATATTTATTGACAGTAATAAATATAATAAAATAATCCAGTTACTTTAATAAAAATAATTTTCTAAATTGAAAAATAAAACTGTAAGTTACAATAGAAATAATAATAATAAAATTGAGTAAATCAAAAAATTTTAATATGATTTCCTATGAATTCCTTAAAGTTTTCACATTTAATCATCTCACTTTTGGTTATATATATATCCCTATAAGAAATATTTAATAATTCTAAATAGAAATAAAGTTTACATTCTTGGAGCGTAATGGATTTGTAAGAAGATGTATACATTTGAGTCACATGAACAATTATAAATTTAATAATAAAATATTTTATCAGATTTTAAAATACATTGGATATGCAAAGTGAGCATATCAATAATATCCACACATCAAAACCATTAATATTATCAAGTGCGCAAGGCATGTTTGGCATCATGCATAATCTTCAAATTATATCAAAAGTCAGGATAAAAACATGGTTGGCATCACACACGACTTAAAGACATAGTAGGTATCGCACAGGATTTTAATAAAATATCATCTAGATAAATATTAAGGAATTGAAAATCAAGGCAAAAATGAGATGGTGGAATAAGCCTAGTATAAGAATCTATACAGGAGGATGATAAAAGAATTAGGACCTTGTCTCTAATCTTAAAATACAAGAATAAATCATCAAAAAGAAGGGGTTTCCTAAATAAAGCATTTTATGCTAAATATCATTTACGAGATAAGATTTAATTGGCATGATAAAACTTTATAAAATAAAGATAGCACTACTATCTCCTATAATAACAATGACTAAATGTGTAAAATGATAAAATATGGCAATAATAGAGAAATATAACTAAGCATATAAATTTTTGGCAAAACAATTCAATAATAAGAATATACATCAACTTCATGAATTCTTCTATGCATTTAATCACATTCCAAATAACTCTATAAGGGACAAATACAAGATTCTAAAATATTTCATATAACTAATATTCTGAGAACTAGCATGAGATGCATATAATACATAGAAAAATAATGAACATTGTGCATGTATAAATAAATGTTAACACTAAATATTTATACTCATTTTATCCAATTTAAAATTAATAGTCAATAAGTCTTGACTTTCTATACCATTGCACAGGATAAAGTCAAACAAAGAGTCCTTGGACATGCTGAAGGCTTTTCAAAATTTCCAGCCACTATTGAAAATTAATATTAGTAAATAGACAAATAAAATATGAAGCAAGTAGAATTTTATGCTGACATAACTAAAATAACCATTCTAAATATTTAACAACATGATGATAACAATTTAAATAAAACATTGAAGTGAATAGTATAAGCATTGCATATATTTTTAAATGTAGTATGGTGAATAATTCAGCATGCTAAATAAATAATTATAAAACAGGCAAATCTCTCCATACAATAGTGCCAACCAGAGTAATCAATGGATGCCAGAAGGCTTGTGCATAAAATCCTCATCTAGTGCCTATTCATCCAATATCCCCAGACTAGCTCCTCACTGATGAAAGCAACAAGCCAGAAACTAGTGGCACTACTGTATGGAGAGTTTTGTTAGTTTTAATAACAGTTATGTGCTAGCATAAGAAATAGTGATCATGAGATGTTTGGTGGTTTAATAATAACAATATCTCCTTTTGTAAAAATAATTCATAGCTTTATGAAGCAAATATTAATAAAGAGCAAACATATTTTAAAATGTTGAGGAGCTATAAATACACTTCACACAGAGCAAACATACTTTATTAGAATAATATGATGCAATAAATGAAATGTTGAGGAGCTGTTAGTACATTTTTAATCGGAGCATGAAAATCATCTTTTTATAAATAATATTCATGGTAAAATAAAGACAGGTTCCAGGAGTTAATGATACATAATATTTATATTTTTTTGACAATAAAATATTTTTCAAACAGCAAATAAGCATGTTTAATGAATTATTGGCAAGATGTTGATTAAAATAAGCATTCGATATGGTTCAAATTATATTTTACCTTTTAAGACAGGTAAAATATTTATTAACATAATAAAGTCTATTTGAGCATAATAATTTTATTTTTTATACTCGGACAAGACAAATATTCCATATTAGCATTCAAACAGCTGACATCATTCATAATAAATGCTTAAATGACATGTATTTAATTCAGAAAATATTTTTATAGCAAAATAATTTATAATAATTAAAATATATCATGTGTTCAGTTTTCATAAATGGAGAAACAAATGGTTCATTCCTATTTAAATAATGCAAATGCTATAATAATTTTAAAATAGCATTTTAAAATAGATATACATATAATTAACTGGTTTCTTTTAAACAAGCATTCATACATTTGTAATAAACATTTATTAGCTTCTTTATGATAGTTCTACTATTTCAACTAACAGTTCTAATTTAATAATAAAATTAAATTAAGCCAAAAGAAAATACTTTGCAAAATGATAGAAGTATTCAACATTTTAAATAAAATATCATGTTTAAATTTCTTGTAGAAGTAGCATATAAATTCCTTCCAAAGTTAATGAAAAAATAATTTTAAAAGTTCTGGCATTCAATAAAAGAATTATTATTCTCAAAATAAAGTTTAAATATGATAAAAATAAGCAAATTGAAATTAGTAATAGTGCTAGTAATGCAATATATCTTTGGTATAAATTTACTGTATATAGCAGTGATATAACATGTTGCTTCTGGAAAATTTAAGCATTGATTTACAAAGTTTCCTATAGTGAAAGTTTGGAGAAGTTTGAAGTGTGACCAAGTGGCTAAGTTATCAGCCTGAACAGATCACTTTTCTAGCACTACATATTACTTTTATTAAGAAATAATAATTATAAAATTATTATTAGAAAATCTTGATGATGATGAAGAAGAAGTTAAATGCAGTGGTCAAGACATATTTTGTAAGTCACATGATAGGTAATTAACTGGATAATTGACACTCGTTATTAATTATGTGATCTAGTTTCGAGAAAGGTTAAATGTTTAGGTTGCTGAGTTTGAAATTCTAAAAATAACTAATTAATTCAAATTCGTTTCGATAGTAGACAAAACAATAATTAAATATGACATCATAGCTACAAAAATAATTATTATTTAGAAATAAATTGTACATGTGGAAGAAATTATTTAATAATATAAAAAAATGCACTGTTTAAATACATTTTCTTTTAAATTCTCAGAACATTATTCCAATTATTTCAAAATATCAAATATTTAAATTAACTTTGAACATTAATTTTACAACAAGGAAGTATTTTAAATAATTAATTACATGCACACTCACACAGAGAAATAAGATAATTATTTTAAAACAATCTAAAATTACTGGCTAAACTTGATGATTTTCTAAAATAAAACTAGATTATAATACTATCAAACTAGTGTTTATAAACGGTATTTTTAAATAAACTAGCTTAGACATTTTAAACTCATTTCATGGATCATTTATTGGTAATTTCATTTAATTAAAAGGGGCAATAATTAAGCTAAGAATACATTTAACTTTTTACTATGACATGTAAAACTAAGTTATACTTTAAATAAATAATGAATTATGTTTATGCACTTATAATTACAAAGAAGTTAAATTAATAAGTTTAAAATTATTGAAATTCACTTATATGTCTGTTTAAACTAGTAAGATCTTATGATAACAACTATAAAAATGTCACTATTATAATACTGGAAAATAAATTATGTTAAAAAAAATTTTTTTTAATGTACTATGATAGAGAACTGAACATTAAGTTCTGCAGCCAGAGCTTAAGGTTACAATATATAGAGATTGTTTAAACATAGAAAAATGTGCATCTTTGTAAAAGATTTGTTAACTATTCTGCCTATAAAATATTATTCATGAAAATACATTAAAAATTACTAATGTCATTTTATTTTAATTTTATAAACACTGCTTTCAAAAATTAGAACCAAGACTGATAATAAATAATATATTTTTAATTTTTATTATTTATAATGATTTTTGATCAGATAATATAAAGGACTGGAAAATGTAAGAATATCCAGTAGTCTGTTAATTACTATCCATAAATCATAAGGTTTGCTGATGATCCATATCTGCTCATATTCACTTTTGAAGGTATGGTAATGCCTAGACAGCGATTATTTAGTTGAGGCATATAGATCTGGCCATAAAATAATCACTGACTGACAAAACAATGAGGCTTAACAATAAACTCACATTCACTTTAAAATCAGGAGTTAGAAAAACAATGAAGTGGAAAGGTTTAGTTATCTGCAAAGTTTTATTAGTTAGTCGTAATAAATGTACAAAAGGCATAAAGCACAAAACAAGATTACTGAACTCGACAATAATATAAAATCTTCCATATTGTTGTAAAATAACTCTCAAGCTCACTCATCAGCTAATGTTTGTTGAAAAATGCCTTCAAGGTATTTTGGATGACTGGTGATTCTAAGTGCAATATCTAATGATCTATGTAATAACAATTTTTATTTCATCTTCACTTTGTAATTAATAATACGCTGATGCGTTGCAGTGAAACTTTTTTATGTAATAATTTGTAGGGGTTTTTTTTATATATATTTTAATTTGCAGACTTAGCGCTTTCAGAGCCCTTGTCACTTCATATTTATAATCTTTTCAGATTATTAGTGTTATATGCAAATTGCATATAACATTAATAATCTGAAAAGACTATGAATATGAAGCAACAAGGGCTCTGAAAGCGCTAAGTCTGCAAATTAGAATATATAAAAAAAGCCTACAAATTATTACATAAAAAAATTTTACCGCAACACATCAGCGTATTATTAACTAATGATATATGGAAAAAAACATAATGCAGTAGTTGTTTGATTATTGAGAATAGCAGTGGATGACTAATATGAAGAATCAAAAGCAAGAGCTGTTCTAAAATTTAGTATCATATGAATGTTGGTTGCTTCTTGGAATCATTTGGCATTTTCTAATATCTTTGTTTGTTTGAAGGAATAATACTTACAAAATTTTTAAATGTATATTTAATAGTGGACATGTGATCTGAGTTTAGAATTTTAAAGTCTATATTTGGGTTAGTAATATTTAGTCATCTCTAGTCTAGAAAATAATTATTAGGATAATAAATTATAAAATAAAAAAAAGAACAATTAAATGGTTTATTCTTCAGGATTTTTAAGAAGCTGAACCCTAGAAATAAGAGAACTGGATTACAATCCATGAAAATTAAGCTTCAGTATCTACTCTGCATTACTCCATGCTGGATCATGATAAATAAGCTTAAGATTCTACAAAAGTTATACTCTTGTTGATAAACCATAACAAAATATAATAGACAAGTGATGACATTTAAATGTGTTTGATAATCTGTGCCAAATGATGAAATAAATTCAACAGATACCTTTATTACTTAACTTTGAAGAAAAGTAATATTTACAAAAGTATTTCTTAAGTATATATGCAGTATACATAAGAATACTGATAAAGAGGCATTCTTAGAAGAATTTGGGGGAAGAAATTCAAATGGTTAGAAGATTGTGGAAAAATATTAAACGGTTGGCAAAAAGTTTAACTCTATGTAAAAATTTCGTTTTGGTACTATGTTCTACAAGGAATTGAAAGTATAATAATTTCCTCAACATTACTTTGAATAGTGTGGCTAACTAGTTAATTAATGTAGATAGAATAAGTAGACTATTAATCCGAAAATACTCATACTGATATTTTTTAAGGGATTGTTACACGTAATATCTTGTTTATTTTAGTTTATTTATGGTAAGTACAATAAGTAGATATTTTTTATTAGGTGTTGTTATATGCAAAGGAATATATATGTGCATATTGTACATTTTTCTTTTTTTCTTTTTTTTTTTCAGAAAGAAAAGCTTGAATCATACATATCTCAGAACTTTTGATTTTATTTTCTGTGAAATTTTGATTAAATGCGTCAGTTTATTGACTCAGATATTATCTAAAATGTGTTAAAAATAAATATTAAGCTAAATTCACATTAATGTTTCTTAGGGGGAAAAAAAACATTTTATTACTATATTAAAAAGAGAGATGAGTAGTTAAAAAAAACACATCTATAGGATTTAATTTTTAGCTTCCTAACTTTTTCCATTTGTATAGCGAAAAAATAAATAGTGAGAATACTGAAAGTGATTTTTTGCCTTTTAGGCATTGATTGTTAGGTAGGACTTGGTCAATCAGATTTGAATTAGGTTCTTGGCTTTTTTCTTCGGAAAAAAAAAAAAATCTATTTACTCTGATAGTTTAGATCCAAACCTGAACTGATTTTCTGTAGAGTATTAAATAAAAAATATCTAAGATGTCAGGGTTATATATATTGATTAGTGTGAACCTTCTGCAGGTGTTACTTCTCCAATATTTTACAGGTCTGCCTTTGAATTGTTAGCTCAGGGTTTGCATGCTAGCTTGTCAAACTGAAAACCTTAGGTATAGTATGCAGTCTCTTTGGAATGATGTTCACTGCTTTCTGGAATTTTCAGCTGTGAACTATATTTTGGGTCTTAAAAAAATTGGTATTATGAAGAAAGTCTTCCTATAGTGCTCTTCACAGTTCAGTGTAACAGAAGGAATTAGATCTAACAACTAAGAGTTTTTGAATCAATTCCTAACTGAAGAAAATAAAAACATTCTTAGCATATTCACTTTAGGGCTGCAGTTGTTTTTGTTTTATTTAATATAATATCTGAAAATCTGTGATATATAATTAAGCATTTTTAAAGTAATATTTATGAATATATATCAAAAGTAAAGATATATTGTCCAGATTTATCCATATACAATTAACAGTTATTGTTACTCCAGTGTTTCAGGTGAATCATACTTGCCAACAACTGGATAAGGAATTTTATTTTAAAAAGCATTGTAGATTACTACAATCAAATATATTTATATATATGTTAAAACAAAGATTTGCACGGGTTAAATATATAAAATACATATTTTACAGGTTCATCTGTGTTAAAAAACTTTTAATATTAATATACTGACGTTTCGACTTGGTCACACAAGTCATCCACAGAGTTATAAAAGATAGAAAGAACGTTAAAATTCCACCAATAGCAAAAATGTTAAATTTAGGAATGTTTGGAAAGATTTTTTTAAAAAACATTAACATTTTTGCTATTGGTGGAATTTTAACGTTTTATTCAAATCAGTGATTGTAGCGCCTCTACAACCGTCTTTCTATCTTTTATAATTCTGTGGATGACTTGTGTGACAAAGTCGAAACATCAGTATATTATTATTAAAAGTTTTTTAACACAGATGAACCTGCAAAATATGTATTTTATATATATAACAAGATTAAAGGTTCAATCACTAAAAATAAAATTGGAAATTCTTAAAATATGAAAGGTAGTAAATGAGAAAATTGTCATAAAATCAAACAGGTATTCTGATTAATGGTCTTGTAAAAAAAATAAATTGAATGAATAGTAATTTAAATTTATTGCCATTTGTTGATTCAGTCTGTTTTTTTTAAGGATGTTTCTTGGCTATTTTCATCTTTCTTTAGTGGTAGTGAATATTATATCTGGTTAGGATCCTAATGTTTAAAAATCTATATTATTACCACTATCCATAGCATAGAAAGAAAAAGCTGACAATTATGAGTGCTATTTTTCTGCTGCATATATATAATACAGGAAATTCATGATACAATGATTACTGTATCCATTTACCCTACCAATGATCTGAAGTTTAAATGTGAAATGAATAAAACTTGAAAAATTTCAAACAGATTTGCATTTTTATTTTTTTTAGGGTATCTGGCTAGCTATTCAAAAATTATTTGATAAATGAGTTTTTTTCTAGTTAGAGATTAAAACAAGGATGACAAATAGCTAAAATTCACTGTCTTTCATTTGAAATATCCTTTTTTTCTACATTACTCTTTTTGGGAGAGTTGTTTTAAGATTAGCAGTACTTATGTATACTTCTAGTCATTTTTTTTGTTAATTATTCATTATGAAGGGGCAACAAAGTGTTTTTTTTTTTATTGTATTGAACATGTATTATTCAAAAATAATAATAATTTTTTTGTAAATACCATTTACAACATTTAATTAAGAATTTTTTTTAGGTATATTCTAATGTACAAACTTTAACACATATGTGAACATAATCGCGATTTTTTTTTATGTTCACTGTAGCATTTTCATTCAAGCTGTTGGTTAATGATTTTTCTAACATTTTGCAAAAATGATTAAAATTTGGAATCTACCAGTGACAGAAGAAAATGCAGTGAAAGTTACAGGATAGTGTTCATGTGAAAGCTATACTAATGGGGATGATATGGTTCTTTGTGTGCAAATGGAGACAAAATGGTTGTATAATGTCAAAATGTGTTCCAAGAGAGTATTCATTCATAAAGGAACATAGTTAAAAGGCTCGAAAACATTTAAATTTATTTATAGCTGGTCATAGAATTAATGATTATACAATAGGGAAAAACGAGTTGGATTTATTGGACAAAACTATAATTGACTGGAACAACTATATACATGAAGTTTATATCTCCATCCTTTTATCTAGATCATCATGCAAAATTGGAGGACTTAACAAAATTGTTGAAATAAATGAAAGTCTTTAGCAAGAGAAAAAAACAACAGGGATGAATACTTCCACAACAATGGTTATTCTCCAGCTTATGCAGAGAGACCGATGAGTTCTTCAGTGTATCTGTTCCAAATAGAACAAGTGATGCTATATTTTTTTTTAAATATTTCAGTTCTCTATTCAAGCCTTTTTTTTTTTCAGTCACACAAACAATTTTTTCTTAATATTTTTATCTTTCACTTTGTTCTTCAAATGTTTAAACCTATCTTTCTTTTCAATATTTTTCATTATTATATTATTTTTATTACATCTTTCATTCAATTTTACTGTTGTAGTTACTACTAAAGTATATTTTTATTATCTTTTACATTCATGAATATTCTCAATCGCGCTTCTTTTTTCTTTGTTGTTGTTTTTTTAATATACTTTTTTAAAAAAAAAAATACTCTTAATATTTATATATAACTTTAATTTCTCTACTACATTTTTACTTTAAATCTATATCTCAAAAATCATTAATACTTTATTTTGTGCTTATTAATAGTTTTAAATATCTGGTCATACAAAACTACACTTCAGAGAAAATATTTAACAACCTTTTTTCTTTTTAATTCCATGATCCACAAAATTAAAAAAATGTCAAAAGGCTGCTTTGTTATTTAATTCTTAGTTTTTCTCCCTCATTTTAAAGTAGTATCTAGACAATATTTCAACATTTGCTTTTAAGTGTTTTAAATTATAAACTTTTCCCATTAAGTCTCTTCTCGTTTAGCATGGTGTGTTGTGTATTTTAATGTAATGGCATAGACAAAATCTAACTATTTGGACCAGAATTCAAACTGGCATTTATAGTATTCAAATGTCAAATGATTTCCTGAATGAAATAACATTTCATCATTAGGTATTTTATTTAATTCATTTATTTGTGAAGCTTTACCTTAACTCAGATTTGTTATTAGAAATATTATAAATTTTGATAATCATTTTATTCAGGTTAATTAATCTTAGGACTGATAATGTTTAATAATGCAGTGAAATATCGTCCTTATTTTTTTATTTAATATTCAATAGATTATCTTTTTTATATTAAAAAAATATTAAGCAATATATATAATAAAACATCAGCCTCATCTTACATATATATATCTATTTGCAGTCTTTTTCTTTAAAAATGCACTCTTTTTATCTAATCTATATCTTTTTTTAAAAACATCTAATAGAATAATCCCTGCTTTTCTTGTAAATGTTGATTCTATGACAACTACATTAATATACTACATTAAGTCCTTTTTTTGATCACAAGCATAAATGTTGGAAGAAAATTCATAAATTACATTGTGTGTATAATATGTATATTAAATATTTTTTCGAACTCTTTTCTTACTTAAGAATTTCACAACTTCAATTAGAATTTTATCATTTTTCTGAAGTTTTCCTCTTTTATTATTATTTTAACGCTGATTATTTTCAATTAAAAGTAATAGGGATCCCTTAATTCTGTTATATAAATCACTTTCCTCCACATACACACACACACATCTTTTGCTATTACTAATAAGTAGTCTTACTTTTTTACTTTTACTTTTTTTTAAGTAACATTTTAGAAAATAACCCATTACCCAAAGTATAATAATTGCCAAAGCAATGAAATAAAAGTATTCTATTTAAAAAATAAAATTATTGTTAACATTATTTTAAGGTTTTAATATTTTTTTATATTTTTTTCATTCTCTTCCAACCGAATTAGTGTATTGTTTTCTTTTTTCTTCCTCATTTTCATTTGTTTTTAAGCTTTTTATATATACTTTCATTTTTTATCTTTTTTTTTCATTCTATATTTTTTTAATTATCTTATAATCTAAACATTTTGTTGCTCTTATCATCTCAGCTTATCCAAACTAAATATCATTATTCCTCAATCATCATCAGTAATTACAATAATTCACAAAGTGATCGCACCAATGTATTTCTTTTAACCCCCATTTGCTGGAATCAGTGTGTTATTTTTAAAAGGTAAAAGTTTATCTACTGGGGGTGCACAATCTGATTTCAGATTTAATGATTTCATAATGCAGATGACTCCTTGATATATTTGCCCATCCATACTAGAACAAACTCAGAAGACATAATGAAACTGTGGCACTAATGATTACACAATCATGAACTTATGTGTGTGTGTGTGAAAGAAGTTTTATACATATCAATAGTTTATAAAAAATTAATTTAATAATAATATACACTCTTGGATTTGGCTATGTTTGTTGATAATCTTGTCTGCACTTCCATGTATGTTCTTTCATCCTTCTTGTTTAAGTTTTAATTTCTAAAAGTGTTACTTAAATCATTGTGGAGGCTCAGACTAATATATATATATATTGCTATTTATATTCACCTTTCTTAATTAGGAATAAAAAATTTGTTAAATTTTTTTAGCAAATAACATATTAAAATATTTTAATAACAAAAATCAAAATTATATACACCTATACACCACTCAGTTCTTGGTCTTTAGGCAAGGATTCACAATAGCAATCATCATCAATTTATATCCACTATTTTGATTTACAATTTATTATAACGATTTTTAAAAAAAATTTGATTTTTTTTTTGGTGGCCATTTTTTAAGATTGGATGATGACATAGGTTAATTATTAAAGCATTGTCATCCAAAAGCAAAATAGTAGTTTTCATGCTGAAATTGTACTATACAGAGTATATTCATAATACACAATATTACAATCCTGTATACAATATTTTGATTATAAACTTAAAATATAATTAATGAATATACAGTATAGTATTTTATTTAATTTTCATCCAGTGTCCTTCAATGCAATTAATAAATACTTTATTAATGATATATCCAAAGTAAATATTTTCATCTTTAAATGCTAACAAAATAAAAAAAGTATTTTATTCAGTATAATAAATAATCAAAATTGTATTTTGATGCCACATAACAAGAATATATATTAATATAGTATTAAAATTTAAAATATATATATTAGTTTAAAAACTGTATATTGTATTTACTCACTTTTATGAATGAAAATTCTTATGAACATTACTTGACTTGCAGTAAAACTTACAATCATCATATCATAATTGTTATTGTGGGGGGGGGGGGATGATTTCATAGATTATGCAAATAATAATGAACTTTATGTGGTCAAAAATTACTAAATCTAAATCAAAAATAACACTTCATCTATTTGCTCGATTTTAAAATACCTCATAAATTGTTTCAGAAATAGCCAACATTATATAAAAATATAGAAATGGGAAAAAAAATTGAAAATTTCATTCAGCATAAAATTAAATTGTAGTCATGTATTATTAATATTTAATTTTACATTGTCTACAGTGTAATATATTAACTAGTATATTCAGTCAATCAATTTTGGATTAAAATCCATATGAATGTTAATTTCTATCAAATCGAAACTAGTAGCAAATGTATTTGCAGGTTAAAAAATGTGAGCATAGTTGACAAAGATTCTTACTTTTAATATTTATTTAAATAGTCCACATCTCTGCCTTCACAAGTAATGCACTACTCAAAAAAATTTTTAAATCATCTCAAAAAAAGTGGTTACTGCACTATAAAAAGTGTAACATCTCATGACCAAAAAAAAATGCTGCCTTAGTGTATTTGTATATAAGTTGTTGTTTAATTAGATCTGCATAATACATATTGTTAAAAAAAAGCTTTTAATGTTGATTGCAATACGCAAACATAGAATGCATTAGATACTTGTTTTTTTTTTCTTTTTTAATATATTAGAATTTTTAGTTTTTAAAATTAACTGTGATTACGATTCTGTATTGTGCATTTCTATATTTTAGCTACTCTTACACTGTTAATAAATAGTAAGTCTTTATGGTCACAGCAGTACAGTTAAGTGAGATATTATTAAACATTGCTTTTTTAATTTTACATAAATAATATAAGATTATGAATTTAAAAAAAATGAAACTTTATTATGGGTTTTTTGTTTCACCACAATAATTTTACAGAAGAATGCATAAAATTATCAAATATGATCTTGCACTTTCTTTTTCAGCCCATTTTTCTATACATTTGCATAGTGAAGTAACTTTTTTTTCTAATTATACTGGTTTTTTTTTTTTTAAGTCTATGGCTAGATTTTTTTTCAATTGGATTATCAAATGTAAAAATAACCTTATAATATGTTATACAAAGAGAAAGTCAAAGAAACGAGTCATTTTAAATTTTTTCTGTAGCAGCCTTCAGCACTTGGTGTACTCCTCCAAAAACCCACGATCATTAAAGGATTTAAAAGACAATGATAGACCCTTACAATGAGCAACTGATCAGTCAAAAAACTAGATGACAATGAATGCTGAATGAATGAATTATAAGCAAAAGCAACTTTAAACTATTTTTTGTTTTTTTTTACATAAATTTAAGTTGCATTACATGGTCTACATACATATTTTAAGTACATTTCTGCATAATATACATAATAAAGTTTACACATGCTTGCTTTTTTAACTACTGTATATATATTAGGTTAAGTCCCCAAGGATGAGCTAGAAAATCATTATAATCCTTTGCTTTTTATGAGATCTTCTTGTTTTATGATGAGTTTTGGGGGCCAATTGTCCTCATTAAGCAGGGTAAAGGTATATATATATATACTGCATATAGAATACACAATAAGTAGATAATAAAGATCTATATAAATTATTTATTTAAATTTGAGTGCATCTACAGCTGTATTTTTTAAAATAATAATAATAATATATTAAACAGGATTTTTTTAATCAAAAACTCAGTTGATTTTTCAATTTTATCCATTAAAATGGACAAGTATTGAATTTCTTTTTTTCAATTTATATTTTCTCTCTGCATCTGAGTTGACATTAATTTCATTCATGATTTTTGGGTGATTCCCTTTTTTAAAACAGACAGATTCACATTACAGAAGCAGTTTAAGTAGGCAATCATTCTTTTTAGAGATTTATTCTGCTTCCATGTATTTGTATATTAAATTTTTGATTATAGCATTTTGTGAATCTAACAAGTATTAAGAGATATGATTAACATTGTAATTTTTGATCATCATTACTAATCATGAATATTGTATGAAGAGACTATAATTTATTCGATGGCTTTCTTTACTGACTGTATACTTTGCATTTCTGATGATTCTATAGCAACATTTGCTTTTCTGCATCCAAAACATAGACTGTTAACATATTGACCATTATTTTAAATATAGCTTTTCTAATTTAATAGCAAAAACTAAATACTAACTAATAACTAGGCCGATTAATACTCATAAATTAATAATAAAAATACATTTTTCTTAAATATATTGTTATACACTACTACATGATCATCCTAGTCTTTAAAGTGATGTAAGCCTCTTTAATTGTTTTTAATAAACATGGAAGTCTTTTTTTGACATTGATGAAATATTTCATGATGGTTTTGTTATATTACACCTGTGTTGTCATAAATACTTTGGTCTGGTCCTGCTATTATTATATCTAGTTGAGGTTCATGAGCTTACTTATGTAAGCCTATAATGTTTAAGTTATAGTTTTTTTATCATTAGAAATCTCTTGTATTTTCAAAAGGCTATATTTGCATGCACGTTACTTTCTTTAATGGATGTCATTAAGACAACTAAGGTGCAGTGCAAATGATGCCAAAAGATAAATAATATTTTGTGGGTTTTTAAAAAAAATTAAAATGCTATATACATATATATCTAATGTTTAATAAATAAAGTTTATATTCAAGTTGCTATTATATGCAGATTAAGAGTAATTTGAAATCATATGTAGTCTTAGTCTTGTCTTATACAGATTTTTTTACTGATGAAATTATAAGAATATTTATTTGTTTATCATTTTAAATAATTTATTATTTTCAGTTATTTCTAAATATATATACTACTTGTAGTGATATATATATTGCTACAAAATAATTTATTTTTTCACTGATTAATTACTTAATCGAATTGCCATTTATTGTTCGGAAAAAAATTACGGGGGGGGGGGGATAAAAAAAAAAGCACTGTGTGAGAAGGGGGGGGTAAGCTATCTTCATTATCTTATTGTTTAAATAAATTAATTATGTTTTTTTTTACTTGTTGGGTTTTTTTTTTTTTACATTTATAATTAATTATTTTACCTATGTACCAGATTCCATTACAAAATATAGCATGAAATTTGTTCAAACTTTCAATGAAAAAAATTACAAGCATTTAGTTAAGTAGCTTGAAATTTGAGAAGGGAGAAAGACAAGTAATTTACAATAATGCTACTACCCCCCCCTTTTTTTTTTTAATTTTGAATCAAATTGTTTTTTATTTCTTCTATTGCTTCTAAGCTTCTAGCTTCTTAGAAGCAAATTAAAAAAAATATTTGTAATAATATATCTGTACCCTTATAATGTATAATAATTTTTAAGTCTATCGAAAATTGTCTTACGTCATCAATATTTCATGTATTAAAGTATTTGCTTATTCATATTCTTTACAGATAGTAACACTATTAATGAAAGCCATGAGTCTCGTTTTGTCCCCATGCATTTACGGGGGCATGTGTGAAATTTCATGATGAACTGCAGATATGGTTATCTAAACCAGTGATCTTCAACTCTTGGTGCGCAGGAAAGTTTGTAATAACAAAATAATAAGAGTTTAAACTTTTAATTAATATAAACAATTTTTATTTATTTTTTCATCTCATTTTTACCCAATTAAAAAAAAAGAAACAGAACTAAAACAAATTTTAATCAATTATACATAAATTAATTTGTTTTTTTAATTATCACAGATGTTTATGGTGGGGAGGGGGTAGAATTAAATTTTTTATTACTTTTTTAAAAAAATTCAAAATTAAAAAAAAAAGTTTTTTATTATACAAACTCCATATATATATAATTTCATCTTTTATATTTAACATTGTTGTTTTGATCAGTTATAACAATTATGCTCATCTAAAGCTAAACAGTTTACATCTTTAAGAAAACTTATCTATAGACTTTTGCATCCGGAAACCTTATTCTTATTTTTGCCTGGCCGCGAAACCTCATCCTTATTTTTACGATCCGCAGGTGTGAAAAGGTTGAAGACCACTGGTCTAAACCATAACATATTATGATAAAGAAATTTTCTTTGATACTCATTGTTTGGTATTTTTTCTTAATTTTTTTTCTTAAGGATAGCAGATTATTCTGAGATTCATTAAAGTCAGATTTAAGAAAGAGCATTTAAAATGTTTTTCTTGGAGTTAGCTATAAACAAAATAGTGACTTATATATTTAGTTAAAAAGATTGAAACGTTTAGAAATGTGGCATTTGGAAGTGAATATTAAAGATAAATTAAAAAGATTAATTAGAAATATATAAAAATATTTTTAAAAAATAAAAGGAAAGAAAGAAGTGTATGGAGAGATTTTTTGATTGGTCAAATATATGCAGAATGTTTGGAATAATCTCTGAAGGGATTGGAAAAAGAAAAATAGAACTTGTTAGATAATATTAAAGAAGTGATTCGGTATGGTCAAATTAAAAAATACATTAGGCAAGATGGGCTTGTATAAGATATTTCAACATGTGGGATCAACTTTCAGGAGATAACTGGTAAAGGTGTTAAAAATGTATATAGACTGCATGGTCTATGTATATGTAAGAATGGTCTTGTGACTTAGTGAATAATATATTTTCTTGTCATGAACTGGATTTTAAATCTGAATTGATAAAAATGAAAGTTTTCAGGCCTCTAAAGTAGACTTTACATTTTTTTTTCAACCCTGGCTCAAAAAAATCTTTCTAATCGTCTGAATATTATCTGATAGTGGTTATCTAACTTTCCTTAGTAAAATGTTAATACAAGAGTGAAAAGCCATTAAGATCATAAATATTGGTCAGTAGATTAGCCTAATGAGTAAATTATTCCTCTATAGAGTATTGATGATGAAATTTTTGAACTGCAGTAAGCTATTTAAAAATTGTTTTACCATTCATATGCGTATTTTTGCTGAATTCAACTTTGTAGCACAACCTGCGCATGTGGAAGCTGATTTGTTGAAATTTTGTCTTTTTTTTTTAAATTGTGTGAAAACTATAAGCATGACATCAACAGAAATCCCATTAGTCGTTGCTGCTTAATTCCATCTTTAAAATTATGTATTACAATTTGAAATCTGATAAAATTTGAATTTTTTATTAATATATTTATTAATAGGTGCATTTAATTTGTTTATTTTCTGGTCAGTTTATTAGTTTACATGAGGATGTAAAGGCAGAAAATCTTTATCGGCTTTATAAGCTAATAAACTGGATTAAAAATATGCTGATTATTTGCATGTCAAAGCCTTCAATGCGATATAAATGTAATCGCAAAATATTGATTGTAAGAATTAATTTTATTATTTAAATAATATTTTTAATTTTTTTATTATTATTTAGCATAATTTAATAATTTGTTTGGATTGGTATATTATATAAATTATATAATATTAAATTATTTATGCTCTTTATTATACGGTATATAAATTTGTATTCAAATATAACAAAAGTGGTTTCTGTACAGTGTAATTTTGGGTCTCTGAACCACCTTATTTCATAGACATAATGATTCTCAAATGGTTTAATAATTTATTAGTATGTTTATATTTGTATTAGTGTGTTTGTGTTTGTTCTTATGTCATATTTGTATAACAAGTAATTATTTACATATAGAGAGCAATGCAATGTAAATTTTAAAAACTGATAATCAAATGTACAGAAAGGTTGCAGGTTGCAGTAGATAAAGCAATCACAAAATTTACTGGACATAGTACCATGTGAAAATATAAACACGTAAAATGAATAAAGAGAGATTTCAAATGGTGTGTGTGTAGTAGTAGCACAATGGTTATCCATATATCACATGGAATTATATGCAGGCAAAGAATAAAATTCTGATTCTTGCTTATGTCTTGATACTCATGCTATGGAGTCAGTACTTTTGCCACATCGTGCATCACATTATTATCAAGTCTATAGCTAGCAAATGAGCTATATAGAAATAAATTATATCTCTGTGGGACAATAAATATAACAAGATAGCAGCACTAGTGTGCATAAAGAATATAAACATCATTGATATACACAAAAAAATATAAAATGAAGAGATGAAACTCATTTTAACAGTGATACAGATAGTAGCCTACAATTTCTAGTTTTAGATAGACAAGAAGCCAATTGCTGTGATGACAAATGCATATCCATCTTCTGGAAATGATTTGTTTTGTATCTTTTATTAGGATGAATCTTTTTCTTATAGATACCTTTGAGATTTATTAACTTTTTAGGTACAAGATAAATATGAAGAATTCTTACGTGACTAGTTTTGGAGATTTTGAAGCTATGGATTATCTCAGGTAAGAATTATTACATGTGGTTTGAAAGATACTTTTGAGAAGAATACAAAGAAATTATGAATGAAGATGTAATTTAAACTTCGTTAATGATAAATTAGAAATTATGAACAAACAATAAAGTAATAATTATGTTGGATGTTGAAATTTCTTTTTTCCTTATTTTTTAAATGTTTATCACTATTTGTCCTAGACTTAATGTTTTTTTTAGTTTCTATTAATGTAAAGCTTTTTTCTCCAACATTATTTAAACTGGAGTTATTATGAAAATTGTATCTCAGATCAGTTTTCAAAAAATTCAATATGGTGCTTTGCTGAATCAACCACTTAAAATAGTATCTTTTGTGTGTGATCGCGCCTATGTCATCAATTATTTATGGAAGAAAGAAGTCGTTTTATTTATATTAATCTTTATTTTCTAAATATAGAATGTGGATATATGTATTTTAAGTTCTCTGCTCCTAAAGCAGAATTAGGTAGATCTTGATTCATGATTGGCAGTAATTTGCCATTGCTTACCAGTTCTTCGCACAATTTGTTCTAGCATTTAATAGTTTAGAATTATGATATATCGTTTTTTAAAATGCCCTTTATGGGGAGGCGGGGGGGGGGGAGGAGATTGTAATTAACATTTTATTTAAATAAAGTTTGCTGATTCTATAAATATGGTTGCACATTTTAAAAAGAATTAGTGGAAATTGTGTTTCAGGATTTAACAGTAGTAGTAAAATCTCTATTAAAAAATGTTTTTGTAAACCTCTTTTATTATCTTATAAATAGATAAATTATATTTCACTTTATAATAAAGTTGTTGTTTTTGAGATAAACGAATGGTATACTTAAAATTAAGTGCCCACCTTTAGCTTTAAATAAAATCTGGTGGTTGTTTTTTATTTATTTATTTACTGCTGCTTTTGATTTTATAATTGATAATCAGGTTTTTTTTTTTTTTTAACGAATGAATTAATATTGAAAAAAATATAACAAGAAAAGAAGAAAAAATTCTAAATCCTTATTTTAAGATGCACAAGGTATTGTTTTGTTGCTAGGCAACATTAAATAAACCTCAAGAAATTTCATCATTTATTAAAACTTCCATTTTTATTGAAATAACTTTTTAGAAACCTGTCTGAAGCTTTTGATAAAAATTGATCTTAGTATAAGCTCATTGATATCACTTTTTATTTATTTATGTTGTTTTTATTTTTTTTTTATCTTTTTTAATTAAAATTCTGGGTATATTTATGATTTTTGTTGTTGGTGGTGTTAATATTAAAATAAAAACTTGTTCTTTATATATATCTTATGAAATTAAAGTGGTATAACAGAAGTCATATCATTTACAAAAATTGATAATCATAAGATTATAAAAAGGAAAGAAATTAAATATTAACAATATTAAATCAGTAAAAATAAATCAAGATATCTTTTTTTGGAATGTTTTTAATAATTTTCCGCAAGTAATGCAGAAAAGAAATATGAGAAAAAAATTTGCATAGTCTTCTATTCTTTGCAGTTTTGTGTACACAATGTATGTGAAGCCTTAATTGTTAGCTAGATGTTTAAAGAATAATTGAAAGAACGGCTAAAATTTGATTGAATATGAAAGTAGTCAGTGTTAACGTTTATTTGTTTATATAAAAGTTATCATTTATCAGATATTGCTAGAAGAAATTATAATTGATGGACAGTTGAAATCTTGAACTGGATTCCAAGAGATTGTAAAAGATCCAGAAAGAGACCACATGTGAGATGGATAGATGAAATAAGAAAGTGTGCAGGGGTGACATGGAGAAGAAAAGCTAAAGATCAGAGAACATGGATTGAACTTGGAGAGACCTTCATTCTGCAGTGGATTGATAATGGTTGATGATGATGTGGAGGATGAGTTATCAATAATTCTGGTTCTCAAATCTTTTCAAATAACCTTTTTTTTTTTTGGATTTACACAAATCAATCAGTTTTTCTATAAATATATGGGCATGCAATTAATCTTAATACTTCTTCATAAGCTGGAATCATGTGATGGAATCAGGTAATATTTTATTGGTTTGTATCAAATCCAGAACACAGAATAGAGTCGCCTATAGTTGTTTAAAAGCTAATGACACTATAATATATATAGAAACCAAATTGTCTTAGATTCAAAATATTTATATGCTTTTTTAGTTTGAACTGATAGCTTGATAGTATGATAGAAAGGTAAAAAATAGATGCTGGAAATAAGATACATTAGATCCTAAAGAACCAAATGCATTGGTCAAAGATTTAAAGCTCCTCATTCATGTAAGCCTCTGGGAATCTTGGATAGGATAATACAAGAAAGGGATTTAATAAGCACTATCATCTGACTATTATTACGTAGTAAAGCTTATAGTAAGTGGCAAAAGATGGGGAAAAATTATGTTGAAGTTATGTGATGGAGTCAGATGATATTTTATTTGCTTATCTTTATATATTTCCTACATCATTTTAGTTTTTATTGTCATTTTAAAAGGCAGCAAAGTTTATCTTTGTTAGAGGATGTTTATAAGGTTTGTTTTGATGCAATATTTAGTGGAAATTTAATAAAATGTTTAGTAAATAAAACAAGATAGATAATTGCTAGAATTTATAAAAAATAGAAAATTGGCTCTAATTCAAAAGTGAATTTTTTATAATTGCTACAATTAAACATTAAAAGCATAAAGCTAAACTAGTCAATAAATAATCAAAATTAACTCAATCAGATTAGCTAAGAAAATAAACTCTAAAACACTACCAGTGGTTTCACTGTTACAAGCAGACTTCTCAAATGTAAAGAACTACAAAATAACAACACATTTATACTAAACATTACCAACAATTCTTATTACCTTCCTATACCCTTAATATTAAAAGAACTTTTGAATAAGTTAATTGCTTCAAAATCATAAATTCTTAATAATAAAGATTATTTCTTTTTTTTTATTATTTCATTTCTCTTAAAGAAGACAATCTTAGCTCCATCAAAATTAATAGTGTGGTCTTTATCTTTTTCAGGATATGTAAAACAGATCTAAGATATTTATTTCTAATCCTACTTTTATATATCTTTATTTTTTCATAAGTAAATATCTTAGTTCTGCTTTATTTATCCAAGAAAAAGATGCAAGTCACACTATTAATTTTGATGAAGCTAAAGTTGTCTTCTTTGAGAGAAATCAAAGTATATATAATAAAGCAATTGAATTTATTTTATTTGTTAAACATCTTATTAAATAAGTGTTATAAATTAAGCCTTATGAGTATCTTCTCATAAACACAAACTTCCTAACTCTTTTAAATGACAATAAAAGTTAAAAAATAACAGAAAATATCAAATGAGACAGTTGTAATATTATATATTTATATGCAAATTCTATGGATTTTTGGAATTTCAAAAAAAAAAAAAGTTCTTCTGTAAAAACTTGAAAACTAAGACTTACTGAATGTTAACTTTTATTATCAACCTTACTATAGATGGCACTAGAATAGCAATATGCTATGGTTTTAGTACATATTGTGTTAATTAAAGAATTAAATAGTTTATTATTAATCTTTACAACTAGGGAAAAAATTGAGGGTTCTAGAATATATAGTTATTGACTCAGGGTCTAATCTATATAACTGATTGAACAAGTTGGCTTGGGTTCAAAATAAGAGATTCTGAGTTTAAAGGCATCAAAAATAATATTAATATACTATCAGATATTTCACATATTATAATTTACCTGATCAATAAAATAATAAAAAGTAGTGAATTTCTTATATTATTATAAACATATTAGAAAGGAGGTTTTAAATATGAGAATAAAAATAATTTTTATAACTATAGAATTATATGTAAAATTTTAAACAAAAATATGGTTTCATAGAAGGAAGAAATATCAATGTTATTTCTATGCAAATAAAATTAAGTGCATTAAATGATAAAAAATATATAAGTAATTTTTTTAGAATTTCGTAAAGCATTTCACAAAATTGAAGATAAACAAATGATTCATAGTTTAGAAAATTGTGAAATTAGAAGTTTCTGAAATTATTCAAAAATTATTTAAATAATAGATATGTTGTATCAGATATTGAGTAATGAACAAAATATATATATATATGGAGTTCATCAAGATTCTGTCTACACTTAATGCTTTATTATTTTTTATAATTTTAAGTGATTTAGAAAATATTAATATTGAAGGATTAATATGCTGCTAATATTTTTCTTATGATTGTAAATAATAATATTGAAGTTGCTATTAGAAATTGTCAAGAAAGCTTAAACAAAATTGCCCTTTGGTGCCATGACAAAGAAATTTATATAAATGGAGAAAAAATATATATTGATTTATTCTTCTCACACAAAATATAAAAATATTGATATATGCTTACATTCATATAATTGTTCTTGCAATAACAAATACAACAATTAATGATAATAAGTGTATAAATGCAGAACAAGTAAATATATTAAATATCTTGGACTGATAGAAGATGAAAAAATGTATTGGAATTTACAAATCAAAAATATTTTTACTCACTTATTCTTATTATTATGATTTTGCCAATTTGTCTAATAATTAATAGAAGGAAATTATATAAAAAGGAACAAAAATGTTACAAAAATAATATATTTTACTGACTTTTTGAATATATAATTATAGAAGAAAAAATTTTGATATGTGTGTGATCAGGTGGGTTAGCAATATAAGATGGCACTGAGAGTAGTGGATCATGTGAAAGTCTGAGTTTGAATCCCACATATATTACATATAGAAATGCAGGTTTAAGCCTGTACAATGTATTGATACTACTATCAAAAAATGTCATATAAAACAATAAGTGTGGGAAAACATCAGTTGAAAATATTATAATAAATAGAGATGACTATGGTCTTAAAATTATTCAATAATTTACCTACCATATTAAAAAACTTACAACATTATATGGAAATAAAAAATCAAATTAAAAAGTATATTCAAGAAAAAAATATATAGTAACTTAGTAAATCAATCATTCAACTAATAGTATTCTGTCCCATGGATAGGTCTAGAGACCAGTCATATCATGAATTCATCCATTTCTCCACTCCATTCTCTTCATTATCCAGTTCTTCAATTCCACATAACTTTTTCCATCTCTTATATCATCCAGCAATGTCAATCTTTTCCATTCTTTTTTTTTATTTCCACATACCATTCTTTCCGAAACATATTTCATTAACTATACTTTTTTTTAGTAAATGTCCAATTCAGTTTTTCATTCTATCTCTAATTTCCTCAATCAGTCTTGTTTTTCATTTACTCTTTCAAAACTTCTTAGTTATTTTATTCATACAACTGAATTTTTCTGTCCTTCTTCATGATCAAAATATTAAAGGCTTCCTCTCTAGTCTTAATTTATTATTCATTATCCACATTTTACAACCATATAATAATACACTCTATATATATCATTTAATTAATCTTTTCATTAATTTGTGCTCTTCAAATGTCTGCAAAATATGTTCTTTCTCTTAGTAAATGCCTCCATTGCCAGTGCTATTCTTTTAACTTCATCTTCACTTTTTCTATTCTCACTTAACCAACTACCCAAATATCTAAATTTCTTTAACTACTGAATGATATTATCATGGATTTCAACTTGCAGTTTTTTTGCATTCGTCCCTATCCATAAATATTTGCTCTTCTCAGCCTTAATCTTCATTCCATATTCCATAAATTCTTTCTCCAATTTATTCAACATAATCTGAATACATTTTTTATCCTCAGCTATAAGAACCATATCATCTGTAAATCTTACTGTTATATCCGCCAGTCTGACTGTGCCAATGTTATATCTGCAAGTATGACTCTGCTGTCAGCAAATAACTATGTTCAATTCCCACGATGTTCTCTTGCAATGAATGCTCTGTTGCGGATGCTCTCCAACGAATGGTCTGCAATGAATGTTCTGCCATGAATGCTCTGCAACGAATGCTGTCCATCGAATGGTCTGCAACGAATGCTCTGAATACACTCTATTCTCTGCAATGGATGCTCTCCAATGAATTGTCTGCAATGAATGCTCTCAATATCTCCGCTGTGGTCTCCCCATCTCTGTGGGCTCTTTCAGCTACACCCATAGACTACATTTCCACTGAGCGCTGGTCATTAACTGCAAGTACTGACACGAGATATCTCTACTTAAATACTGCCTCTAATACTCTCTATATCACACTGCCCTGTGTAGTTGTTACCCAGTCTTCTTATTGCTTTCTGATAACTGCAACAATCAATCAATACACCGTCCAATAAGGTAATGTCTCTTATCTAGAAATATTTGCAATCAGCAAATATTTCTTGGAATTGTCGATCACCATTACATCAATGCCTTAATTAAATTCCACAGTTATCAGCGTGTGATCTAAAAACAACCTCTAGAATACATTCTAGTTTTTCTGGAGTGCACAAACATGTCTGCCATTTTTACAAAACACTACACTTACACATTTTATTATTCTATCTCCAACATTTGCTCCACCACAATCTAAATAATTATTTAACATTTTCTTAATAAATATTAAACAGAACAGGTGGCTTACTGCATCTTGCCTAACTCCCCTTTCTATATTCATTTCATCAGTATCATTATTCTCCAGTCTAATTTTTATTCTTTGCCCAGTATATATCTTCTAAATTAATATTAAATGATTTTTTTTTCTTCTGGATATGGCTAACTGTAATGCATATCCTTTACCTCTTAGAGAATAAAGGAATTTTGAATTAATATAACTATTTTTGGCAAGATTCTTATCATTTCCATTGTTCGGGATTGAAAAGATCTGCTTTCAGAAATATGGGTAGCACCAATAAAAATTCCTGGAAATGTCAAGAATGCAAAAAACAAAAGAGCAAGAAGATTGAAAATCATAGTGATTATTTCCTTGGAGGAAAAATGTTTGAAATTAAAAAAATAATAATGAGAATGGAAAGAAAACTTAACTTCATTAATGGCCTAAAGTGTCATTCCACATTTCTCTATTAAATCTTTTTTTCAAATCCGCAAAGTATATCCCAATTTCTTTATCTTTTTCAATATGTCTGTCTGCTATTGCTCAACAACTCCAATAGCATCTCTTGTACTTTTCCTTTTCTCAAAATCAAATTCTTTGAGTTAAAATCCTCATTAAAACTTCAAAAGCATAAGATAATAAACTTATTGCCCTGTTCTCTTCTCATTTAGTAGCTTTCTTCTTTTTTAGCAATTTGAATCACTATAGTCCTCAAAAAATCTTCAGACCAAACTTTATTATTATATATGAAATTGCAAAGTCCAATTATTTTCTTCATAATAAATTCTCCCATTTCTTTCTCAAATTCTATAGATATTATATATAAAATCCACCAATTTTACCATTCTTCATTTGTGCATTTAACTTTATTACTTCATCTGTCAATATGTCCATACCTTTATCATCTACTTCAATATCTTCTTTATTTTCAAGTTCGTAATTAATTGAATTATTTTATTTTCTAAATATACCATGAAAATATTCTTATCTACTATTTCATTTGCTAATCATTTCTTTTTCTTTTCTAATTCTATCAAATACCAAAACATATCTTTTCACTTGTTAAAGCAGTTCTATCTCTTTACATTTTTGTTCCAATCATGTTTCTTTTCCTAAATCTGTTTCTCTTCTTAGGTTATTATTAATTTTTCTATATGCATTTTGTGTTTCTTCATTATTGACATTTTCCCATCTTCTCCATGCTTCCATCTTTTCCAACATATTCTCTGTTATCAATATCATTTAGTTTTCTTTAACCAAATAGTGCCTATTTAATTTTTTGCTGTTTTTAAGGATCCTTTTTTAATTCTACATGGAACACTTATAAGAACTATTGATATATTCCTCATTTTTATCAATCCTTTTTATTTTATTTTTACATATTAAACCAAATTTCCCTTCCTTCATTTCTCTTAATTCATCTAAATCCCTTCTTATATATTCCCTCCTCTTTTTATTCTTAAACTCAACTTTAATTTAATCATAATCAAATTATCAGCACCAAGCAAAGCATGTGATTTTTTAATAGCATTTATGTATCTATTGTTAATAAATATATAATCAATTTGATAATGTTCTTTATTGTTCTAAAGCTTTCCATATATACAATCTTCTCATATGATTTTAAAAAGCAAGTGTTTGCAATCACAAATCCATTGTCTTTTCAGAATTGTACAAGCTGACTACTTCTTTCATTTCTTTTTTCCAATTTTATAATTTCCAATATTTTTTCCTTTTTTATCTTTCCCCACAACAGCACTCCAATCAACCAATAGCAAAATATATGCATTTTTTCTCTCACATTGTATAATTTCCTCTTTTGTATTTCTCATCAATTTCAATATCATTATGACTAGTAGTCAGCATATAAACTTGTATAAATACCAAATCATTTGAACTTGTAGTTATTCTCATCATTATCATTTTATCATCAATACAATCTACCTTTGCACTATTCCAAATTTTTTTCCCAACAATAATGCCAATTCCATTAATTGGTCTATCACCATTAGAATAAAATAACTTAACATCTCCACTATTATTTTTCCACATCCCTGCCACATCGTGTCACTTAATCTTATAACATCAATGTTATTTATACTCATTTCTTTTTTCAAATTTTCCATTTTACGAGCTCTTTTCAGTGATCTAATATTACACATACAACTCTCCAAGTATCTTCTCTCAGTGAATGAACTTTATGAGGTTTTCACAGGTTTGCGATCTGAAAACCTCATGTCTATTCCTTCCAGGCAAGACACCAAAGCCACTTTTAGCTAAGGTCTTAACACTAAACTTAATAATTCTTGTAGACATAATCATAATAAAGCCAAGGGAATTATAAGGCAAAATGGTTTCTTTATACCTTGTTTGGCAGCTATAATCTTCATAATAGAATAGACATAATGTGCTAGCTGAATCTCATAAATGAGCATCCATCTACTGCTTCTTCCTTACCATTGCAACCTATAGTAATCTTCTGCTGACTTGGAAGAATGCTGTTGCTAACTCAGCACCTTGCAGAGGATTGACTTATTTAATTTTGGTCAACATTCACCATTATACATCCACTATCGTAGAAATTGTGATATTTTATAGAAGTAAACACACTACTGTTTCCTTCACCATTTCCTGATAGTGAATGTTGTCCCATTGTTGGAAATTGCTTACTTACATTTTTATTTATATCTGAAGGTCATATTCTATCCACAACTTTGGGGACACTCTTGGTGGCATGGGACTCATGCTCTGAAATTCAATCTAATCTAGAACTTAATCGATAGCAATATATTATATAATGCAATTAATATTTTACTATGTATAATTATTATATTATTGAGATGTAATCATTTTGTTGTTATTATTTATATTATATTTAAAATAAAGAAATTATAAATATAGAAACTATGGCTATTTGCCCTACATGAAGCATAGCTAAGGATTAGTAGGAGAAGAATTATATTTTGTGTAATTATATTTTACTTTTATAAATAAATAAATTAAAATAATATTTAATTAAAAAAATATAGCCTTACTATTAAAGGCAAAAGAAAGAAACCATTTTAAGGGTAGGGATTTAAATGCACTGAGTATGTAGTAATTATTTATTACTCAATCTTACTATACATAGTGGTAGAATTAAAAACGCTGCTCTTGTTTTATCATATATTGTGTAAACTAAAGAAATAAATGGTATATTATTATTATTTTTTATTTATCATAAGTAAATTTTATCACCACATTCATACATACTAAATTTGAGCAATTGACATTTTCCCCAAAGTTTCAATATAATGTTAATTTAATTTTGTATATATGTAGCTTTTAATTTGAATTTACTTATGTAAATATCTAAATTACTTATTCTATTAAAAATATATCTACAAAATGAAATAATTGCAAAATTTGTTTCCTTTTAAATTTATAATGAGAAAAGAATTTTTATATTCAAGCCTTCAACACATATAAAAATTGAGTATATATTATTTTTAGCAAATTGTTCTACTCTTCCTTTCTACTTTTTAGAAATTTTATCAAAATCACTCTTTTCTTTATTTTGCTATAATATCTTATATAAATACAATTTATCCAAACCACTTTTAACACTTTTTAGCAAAAGCCTTTTGCTAAAAAGTGTTAAAAGTTGTTTGGATAAATTGTCTTCCTACTTTTATGCCATTCAATGTAAGTTTTAGTTGTGAATAGATGTCAGTTGGTAGTGCTTAAATCCTTATCCAATGATGTCCTTTTTTTAATCATGCATTTGAATCTTTTGGTCTTCTAGCATCCATTTTTTAAAGTTTTGTTATGTTATCACACAAATTGAACAACTTTTTAAGTTTTTTTCAATCCATACATATTTATTTGCATAATTATATAGATTTGAAACCAATTGAGTTTCTATACATAATTGTGATTTTAGTTTTTTATAACCTTAGGTACCTTTATTCTTTGGCCAGAATTCATGCAAAACCAAGAATTAGGTTTCACATTGCTAATTCATTAGTAACTTCTTCTATTCTCCCTTATTTTATAGTAAATTTAAATTAGAGAGAATTAAAAAATTTTCTAATGAATGTGTAAGCTAAGATCATCAGGTTTTATACTTATATGAAATAAATTAAAGGCGATATTAATATCATATATTCAGTGAAAACTCTAAATACAATTTTAATACAATTTTTGATGCTGAACAACTTTGTTAAAGACAACCAAAAATATATTAAGGTTGTATTTAAAATGTTTAATGTTTTCTCTGAACATATGGTATTAGATTATCTTTAAATTTATTACATTTCAGTGACAGAGTTGTAGTAATTATTTACAACTTAATTAAATGTAATAAAAATAAAAATTTAATGTTTGAATTATAATCAATGTTCTATACTTTATAAATTTAGCAATTAACTTGTTTTATTCATTAAACATCTTATTAAATTTCAACTAAATGTGCTTCAGAACATCCAACCAAGCCTTAAGAGTACTTTATAACAAAGATAAACTTTGCATAGTGAATTTAATTTGAATATTTTGATTGCATTAATTTTTCCCCCTCATTACAAAAGAAATTAAGAAGTCTATTGTAGAAATGAATATCGTTTAGGATAGATATGACGAATCAAATCTCATCTTTCGACCAAATGATAGTTAAGACATCATTTTTTCTGTAAGTTGCTTTTCTATTTATTTATTTTTTTACAAAGAAAAGTAAGTTTACATATATGTGTGCGCTTAGAGATGATTTAGGTTTTAGTGTAATATAAAAATATGCGTATTAGTGCTTTTTTCTGATCGTATTACTATTTAAATTATAATGATTTTATTTAATTTTCTTACTAATTAATGAAATACAAACTCCATTTTAGTTAGGGCTCATCAGTCATGCTATGGGTAATAATGAAATTACCTTATGATCAGAATTGGTTTTGCCAGCAAATGCCCTGGTGGTAAGATTTCATTACTTTCAGACCATTGTATATAAATTCAATCTTGTAAGCAGAATATCATTTAAATGAAACTGGTAATCAAATAAATTTAATTGTTGATTCTCTTGATCAAATTATAAAAGCAACATTTCATATTTTGTTGGAAATGGAGGTATTTACTTATTTACTCGTTTTCTGTGATTTTTATTATAGTTTGGAAGACTGTATTGTAAGTATATATAAATTAACCAATTTATTGTTGATTGTACGGTAGTCTTTTAACCTGAAATTAGATCACTCATCTTTAATCCATTTTTAAAGAGCAAAATGCCTGGCATCTATTTTTAATCAACACTAATAGCAATTGAATAGACTTTTTATTAACACTATACATAAATAATCGTTAGGTTGCCACAGAGGAGAAGAGCAAATAATTCCACTCATTAAGTTTTTTTTTTTAATTTCAAAGATACCAAATTGAGAGGCTGGCATATTTGAGCTTTGATAATTGCCAAAGAGCAGCGGAGTCTCTTCAATGAAAAAGAAAAACATCAAAAGAAAAAACTAATTTTGTTTTCAAGAATTTTCTGATGGGCTTTTTTTTTTACTTTTTCAAAAAAAAAAAAAAAAAAGGTAATAATTAATTTTGTTAATGAAATAAGACCCTAAAAAAAGTTTTAGCAAATATAAAACAAAATATAATCTTAAGAGGAAATTAATTTTGTACATTTGAGATATAATATTTTATACATCATTAATATTATTGTACTTTTTTTTAATACCAAAAAAAAAAAAAAAAACTTCTTTTTCATTAAAATTTAAGTAATAAAAAAAAAAAGTGGTTTAATTGAATGATTTTGAATCATATTTTTATGAAAAAGAGAAATTATTAATTAAATGCTTCATCATGAAAATTTCATTAAAAATAATTTTACCAAAATATAAATTTTTGAAACCTTAACTAAACAGGTTTCCCATGGCTATTTGTAATATTATTTAAATTTATTTTTACTTTGTAATATAATTAAGTGTAACTCTTAGAAATGGGGGGGAGGGCATTATATAAAAGTAATATTAGTAGTGTTCAATAGATAGATATAATTAAGATATTTGTATTAATGTGGTGATAAGAAATAGCAAATGTTTAGTGACGTTGATCAGAAATTATCGTTTGATTATTAGGATACTTTGCTTACCATGTTTTGCCTTTGTGCAGAGAATTTTACATTTATATATATATGTGTGTGTGTAGTTATGTGTTAACTAGACATTATCATGGATGAAAGTCCCACCTTCCATGTATAAGAATGTGAAGGAAGTCATCAGTAAAGGAAAGACTTCTAGGTTGATGGTCTCGAAAAGAGCCCAGATCCGATAGAATTTCAAATTAATCACTCAAAATAGAGAGGGAAAAAGAAAGCAAAATTATGATATAGTGACATTTCCGATATAATTCAATAAATGAATATGGGCTTCTAAATATTAGATAATTTTAAACATCATCTTTTTTATTTAAACAATTTGATCCTTTTTTTTTTTTAATTATATGATTTCCCGACGAAATTTGAGAATGGTATCATGCCTGATCTTATACATGAGATGACTCAAAACATGTATTATACATATATATACAAAATATGTATTTATATGTTTAGGTCAAAGATAAAACTGTTTAGATAAACTATTGCAATGCAAAATACTCTTCTAACTTCTTCGATAGATTGTAAAGAAGATATTCTTCCGATTTACCAACTGCCAAATAGCTTTTATCATCTTTTTTTTTAAAACCTTCTTGCAAAAAGTAGCTTGATAACACACAAAAAAAAATCCAAATATTTTTCAACTCTGATTTGAACCCAGATTGTAGAATTGTGCTCGTTTATATATTAATCATCTGTGCTACAATGTTCTTTATTAACATCTTGCTTTTGGAAAATAAAATTGAAATTACAATTAGCTTTAATAACCAATTTGGAAAAATCTTGAAAAATTTAATAATTAAAAGGAAATAAATCCTTGAAAATTTGTGCCAGTATATTTTTGTTAAAAAATATTTTATGCTTTGCTTAGAACTACAGGTGTTTTAATAGAAATATATTAATAAAATCTTAAATGAAAATATAACCCTATTATAAAACTATTTAATGCTTAGATCTTTTTTTTTTCAATTTTTTCTGAAAGCAAAAGAGTAATATTTTTTTAATATTTATTTTTACTGTGATTTGATTATCTTGATTACCCTATGTGATTTGGTTCAGTAGTAAGGCTTGGGAGACATTGGAGCTCAACATACTATGTCAAGCAGTAAACCATTTAATTATTACTATCATCTTGATTTTGCTGTAGACCCTGAAGCAGTATTGTAAATATCAACTGATAAGCATTAGGGAGAAGCTAAAAAGAAATCATCAAATTCTAAAAAAAAGTGTCTTAAAAAGCAGAATTTCAAAGAATGATCTTTATTTGAAAAGAGATTATCTGATGATTTATACTAGTTTAGAGACTTTTTAAGCCTTTGTTAATCTTATTAAAATAACAATGAAAAATACAATAACAAAATTATAAGATCAATCAATAATGTTTTTTGAATAAATTATATGTGATATTATATTGATCTTTTATCTCTTTCACATGTGTGTGGTCATGTGTATCTGTTTTAAGAGATAGAGTGGATAGCTGAAGTGAGCTTGAAAGACTTGTATTTAAATCCCCTATATTAGAATTCATTATTGTAAAATTGCTTCTTCATTGGATTGAATATGTAAACTGAATGAACAATAAAACTTTCCAAAACTATATATATGTAGTGAACTTGGACATGCTTTTTTTTAGTGGGATATGCAAACCATGATTATGTTGTAAGGATTATTTTGAAGATATTAAGATGTGATCAAAGGATAGAATACATGATATTGAAACCTTTAGAAAGAAAGAAATTAAAAAGCAACATTGCAAAATAATGAAGTATGTGGACATATTTGTAGTTCATGGATTGGTTTGTATAGTCTACCCAAAACTCATTTCTATTGTATTTTTTTGTTATTGATTTTTCTACATGTTTTTTCTATTGGAATGGTTTAACTCATTTGCCAGTAACTTCTATTTCTGGTGATCTTTTTTGTTTCAATTTAGAATCAGTTAATACCTTTTTTAATGTTTGCATAATTGATTCTAAAAATCACTACTGTTTTTTACACATTTTTTTAAATAACTCATCACGTATTATTTCACAAGATGACTACTGAATTTTTAAGTCTTATTGTAAATTTTACTCTCTAATAGATCATATGACATCTAAGCACCCATGTGGTAGGTTGAGCACAATAGTTTAATTTAATTGTCCAAACTAAGATGAGAATTGACCTGAGAATCTAACCTTTGAATCACTAAACTCTTATCACTGTATTAAATTGCTTAGAACATAACTAGATCCATATTCAAAACTTCTCACTGATAAAAGTCATAAATTAGAACTAGTCTAAAAATATGGTCAGGACAGTATTGAACAGGGATTTATTAAACACTTTATTTATCTAGCATCTGTTAATTGTTCAAGCTCAACTAGATGGCAGAACTGGATCAAGAGAAACAAATTTGCTGTTTAAAAGTAATGTTGTAATCAAGGATAAAGTTATGTTTTATTGGTATTAACTTATATATCTTTACAATGAGAGAATATAGTTATCATAATGGAAACCATGACAAAATTATATTTAAGTAAACTATCTACTTAAATATTGATATAAGAAAATGTTTGCTAAATTTAGATGTGAAATACATAAAAATAGATATTGTAACTCAACTGCTTTAAATTTAACACCGTTTGATGGTGCTGGGGGTGGGTAAATACCAAATAAAATCTTTTTTATTACATTATTAATAGAAAATATTGTATATAACAGGGAATGCCCAACCCGTAGCTCGCGAGTATTAAGGTTGGGCACCACTGGTATAGAAGTAGCAAATATATTTCTCTTATCCCAGTTTTCCACCTAGTTTAAGTAATCAAGAGATGTTAGATGGTATTGCATATTAGATCCCTATCCAGTACATCTGGAATAGATCTATTATTTAAAAGTAATGTGTAAGTAAAGGTCATACAGTATTCTTTGTTTTTATTGTGTATAAGTATTGTTTGTTTTTATAAGTTATATATACAATGTAGATGCTTCTATTGATGTTTTCATACATTTGTTGCTTTGAAATCAATGAAAAGTAATTAGAATTCCTCACCACATCGATCTCTGTACAAAAAGAAAATAACTAGAAAATAGTTTTCTGTTTATTTGTCAATTAAAAAAAATATATTTAAGATAATGAAATTTTTATTATTAGATCTGAAGTTAAATTATTGATCTTATTATTTTTACAAATAAATTCTGTTGCTCAACAAATATGAATTGTTTCTTTTATAACATCTTTTTTTATATATATTTTACTATTTTTGTAAAAAAATAAAAAATTTATATTCTTACTATTTATAGACCCTAGGAATCACCTGAAATATTCGTAGAATTTATTATATCTTTGGGGTTTTTTTTTACTGTGACAACTACACCAGGATTCATTATGCTTGATTAATATTTATTAAGATTAAATTATTATAATTCTGGCTATGTGGGAAAAAGGATGTTGTAATTGTGAGTACAAAAAGTTTGATACTTTTAGATTAAATTATAATAATTAGGTATCCTCTGTTTTGGAGTTAATGGTGTGTTACTTTCAACTTTTCCCTAGTGAAATTCCATAATTAAAACTTAAGCTAAACTTATAAAATGTAATTTTCGTACATGTAGTCCCAGTTTAAATTGTATTTTTGTCCATATACAATTACTTTTTAATAAATTTATTATTGGAATTATTTTTAACATAATTAAAAGAATGAAAAAATTAAAAATTTCAAGTTTATTTAAAGGTGTTAAAAACAATTAAAGCTTTTTATATTAGCAAGAATAACATTTTTCTCCCCCATCAAAACAAATTGATATCCTTCTAAAAACAATGCAATTATTAAAATAAATATATTTTATATGTATTAGGTGAAAACTTCTTTAAAATTATCAAGATAATCTGAAAACAATAAAGATATAATCACTTGTGTTTGACAAAAAAAAATGTGAACAAATATTGCCTGTGTAAATTCAGTTTTGCTTTCTAATCTTGAATTATAGAATTTTATATTTTGCTTATAACTTTTTACATTTATTAATGAAAATTAAAATACATAATCTTTATGAATCATTTGGAAGTATTTATTGCAAAAATAGAATTAGTGTATAATATCTCAAAATAACTTATCTCTGTAAAAAAAAATGGAATTTGACTGAAAAGACTTCACTCTCAAAAAAAAAAAAAAATTCTAAAAAGACTTCACTCTCCTAATCAATTATTTCTTATGCTATAAGAATGCTTATCCAAGATATAATCATCTGTGTATATTAGAATAACTATAAATACATAAAAGCAGCCACATCTAAATAATACCAAACAATATCAAGAACCTTAATTCGTTTGTTATTAAGGCAATCTTTTTTATTATGATAAAGGTGGATACCCACTTTTATTTGTAGTAGTTTGCTTATATAGATACTAAAGATTGATACCTTACTGAAAAAGATTGAAGTTTGTAATTCAAAGAAGTTTAAATAAACCTCATTAAATGTCCAAATATAACCTGTTTTGAAAGCCAACTAACAGTCAATTTTAATTTTCAAACTGCACTGAAACCATACATTACTTAGATAATAAAGCTAATACAGTACTCAATATCTATGCAATTTTAATTATATGATATCCTAAAAGAAATATAAACAAATATAAATAAATTGCAAACTTATTGCATTTTATGAATCTTGTTACAATGGTAGCCATTTTTCCTCATTAAATATCACATTCTCAATTGTGAATTTGTGATCATGTTTTCTTTATGATTTAAATAATGTACCTATTAAATTCAGTAATATTATTAAAAGTAAAAGTGTTCCAATTTTTTTCTAACATTTTTCCCTTCAAAAAGTTCTATTCTGTACTATATATCTTTAATAAAATACTGCATTTTTTAAAGAATCATGAGTGATAATTACAAAAAAAAACATTGTAAATACTTTCTTTAAAGGAGAAAATGAATATTATTGATTTAATAAAAAAAAAGAAAATATCTTATTCAGAAATGGGTCGGTCGTATGTATCCAAAAAATTAATCTTCTATTAGAAAAATAATAAAGAGGGAGAGATAGATTCATGCTCGTTGTGTTCCTGAAACAGTTCAAGTTGTGAGCAAAGTAAGGTACAATTTTTTGGTCAAAATTGGAAAATGAACCTATGATGGAATGCAGTATTATTTTTACACAGAAAAATAACCAAAATGTTACAACTGTTGCAAGATGAGTTTGATGACTTAAAAAAGGAAAACAAGTTTTCATCACAATGTTTTTTTAAAAAAATATCATAACAAAATAATCCTCCATCAACTTCTCATTCCAGGGTCATGTGTGCTCTAGAAATTTCAAAATCCTTCCAACTTCATGATTTTGATACATCACCTGCTTTAGAAGATCAACAGTACAACACTTCCATTGTTCATTTTATAAAAAAATAATAATAAAGAAGTACGTATTATTACAATATTATTTTCTCAGGTATGTGGTCATGTGTATCGGTTGTATAGGTTGGAGTGGGTCATGAAAGTCTGGGTTCATATCTCCTCTAATTACATCTAGCTTAAAAGTATATATACTATACTGTACTTGTATTTAAATATTAAATATTATTTTTAATGAATTTATTTAACACACACACACAGCTATGCAAATATATATGTAAGAGTGCTTTCTCAATTTATTATCAATAATTATTATTATTGTTTAATTTTGTCTGTATTTTTAATTTACACATACATATAAAGTGTCTGTTTCATATGTGTAATATGCATTCTATTCTAATCATTGTTTATCAACAAAAGTTTGCATTTAGACATTATTTCATAGATTGCTTATTAAATTAGGTTATGTGATATCTGACTTGATTTTTTTTTTTTTAACTATTTCATTGTACGGAGTCCCTCTATAATGCTCAGACTAGATTGGTTTATAAATGTAAATACATGAAAGTAGTCCACATCTAAACAAAGAGTCTCAATCTGTTTCTTGTTAAGACAACTTTTTTTATTGTGATAAGGATAGACTAATATGCTTAGATAGGCACTAAAGATTGACACTTTACTAAAAGAGACTGAAATTTATAATTTCAGGAAGTTTAAATAAACCTTATTAAGCAGACAAATATAACCTGCTTTTGAAAGCAGACTTACAAATAGTCAATTTTAACTTTCAAATTGCTCTAAAACTATATATTATTTAAATAATAAAAGCTAATAATGCTTAAGGGTAGAGTGGTCTATAAATGAATGCAGTTCACACCTAAACAATATTAAGAATATAAATGTGTTTGTTATCAAGGCAATCTTTTTTATTGTGATAAAATAACTGTAGTAGCTCTCAACGTGTTTAATAAAATATTCATAAATACCACCAGCTAGATGGACATACTTGTTGATGACACAGTAGGCATAGAAAAGGGACGAGTTTCTTTTTTCTTTCATAATTTTTTTGTTACTTGTCATGTTGTTTGCAAGGTCATGTGATATTCAAACACTCATGTTGCAGATTGAGCTTATCAATTCTATTCCCAAACTGAATCCCTCTCTCTCATGCAAATGGAAATTGATCTTAAAACTTTCAGTTTTTGCAATCTGCCTTTCTTCAATTATGATAAATAGTGCTGAGTGATTTTTTTAATACCTATTAGCTAATATTCTGTTATCATTTGCTTTGAAGTCTGCTGTTATTGTAAATACATTATTACCAGTTTTTGCAAAATGTCTCAAATTTTATAAAATATTATCATTCCTTGAATGCTTGTTTATGTATTCTTTGTAAATAAAAGAAATCTCAATGCTTTGTTGATCAGAATTATTTTAAATTATGTTATTACTTAATTTATCAGATATTATGTTTTAAGTGATGAATTGCTTGTGACGATAATTTGAAAAAAAGTATTATAAATAAAATATATACCTTGTCTTTAATCATATGGATATTTAAGCTGGATACTTATTTAGATAATTGTATTCTTTTCCAGTACTTGTCATAATTAATAATGTGTTAAATAATTTTTGTAGAATTACATAATAAAATACAAATTATTTTGATTTCATTTTCAAAGTTCACTCACAAAAAACAAGTCAAGATACTGGTGGATAGGACCAGCTGGTTGATTTTATAATCAAGTTTAACTTGTCCTCTTTGCCCACTAGTCACTTTTTGGTGATGCAAAGAGGATTTCGTCAAATAAGCCCCATGTGTAAACTTTGTAATATGCATGAAGAAACATGGGAGCGCATCTTCTATGCTTGCTCATACTTGAGTTACACTAGAAACAAAATTATCGCAAGCATTTCCTCTGGCTGTGACAAGGTCCTGTCAATTGATCGAGCAATTAAAGAAGGAAACTATGCAACTCTCAGGCTAGCAGCATGCCTACTACGTGCCTTATGGATCACCAGGTGCCAACATATCTTCAGACAAGGACATAATGGTCCTTGGAGAACTTTTTAAAAAATACTAATAAACATGAAGAACAGAGATCGCCTCCTTGTGCCAGAGCTTCTCTTTGTAGACACATGGGCACAGATTACCATATCTGATGATGAGATGGCATCTCAGACTACTGCACTAAATATTATGATGACAATGCCACACAGATTGGTTGCAAAGCTTTGAACTTCTATATGAAACTATTGTAATTAGCAAATGTAGCTACCTGACACTGTACATTTTTTCTTAATAAAAAATAAAAAAAACTCACAAAAAACAACAATATGCACATGATATCTAATAACAACCAGTAAGCATAATGCTTCAAGATAATTGAGTATGTCATTGAGAAAAAAAATTTCAATGCAGTCATAAGTTTGTGCCTATATTTTGTATAGTTTTTATAAATGTTCAACATCAGTGCTGCTCATGTAATATCCAAAAAAAACTCATTGAAAGAAATTGAATGCTAAGGAATAAGATTTTGTTGGATGGACAAAGATATTTCACACATCTTATTTCAAGAAGCAATATTATCCCACTAAGAGTGATATTGCAACTGCTAAATTAAATCTTTATAAATACTATATAAAAGATGTACTGTCCCTGTTCATCCTATCCAAGTATGAATCTCTCTATTAAATGAACGTCAATGGCCATTGAGATTCTTAACTGATCAGACTATCAATAAATGAAATAATACATCTAAGATATATTCTTTTTGGAAAAAATGTCTTAACCCCCATTAATCAAAACAATTCTTTATATTAAATTATTTTTTGATTATCACTTTTTTCACATTTAAAAATTTTTTTGACTGTATCATTTAATTTTTGTTCCACGGGTTATTTATAGCAGCTCTACACTATTTTTAATGGCAGATGTGATCCTACTAACAGTTATACTATACTGACAATCACATGTGAAGCCAAGAAATGTATTTATTTATATCTACTGTTCTGAAAATCATTTTAATATTATATATCTATTGAATGGGTCTGCTTCATGATCATTTGTATAATGATTTAAAAACATATAATAAAAAAATAATCCAAAATCAAAAAGAGAAAACTTATAATTAATTTAGTAATTTGAGAAAAGAGAAAAATAGTTCTTAATAATTTATACTGGTGTAGTTTAGTTTTAGGATGTATTTGAAATTATCTCCAGCATTCCACAGAAATTAATAGTATATAAATATCATGATATCATTCATGTCAATATTAATTATAAATGCACATCTACTCACTTATCAGATCTGACAACCATGGAGAAATAAAAACTTATTTAAAATTAGTAATTAAAAAAATTATTTATTATATTTTTAATCAGCAAAAGATAGTTAAACTTAATAATGAAGTCATTCAAAATAAGTTTTATGGTATTTATAATAGATATTAAAATCTTATTGATTATCAAATAAAAAGTTATATAACTGATATCTGAATTAGTTAACCAAGATAATGTGAATATTAATATTCTGTTCATTGTTATTCTGAGAAGTTTGTTAATAATTTATTGTAATCACTTATGTTTTGGAGTCAAGGAAAGAATAATCATCCTTATGGGAATGATATTACTACTAACATTATTTGTTAATCTTTTTTTTTTTATTGCTAATAAAATAGTTTTTCATTTGAATTATACAATCTGTGTCAGTGTCCACCTTAAAATAAAGAGAGACTAACATTGGATAAAAATAAATTCTCTTTCACAAATGCTCATCACTGATTGTGCCAGAGTTTATAAATGGGTTATAGAGGAATAAAGTCTAAAAGAAAATGGTTAGCATATATATCAGTAGATAATAGAGTTATAGCAATAACAAGTGATTGTGCTTAGATCCTGGATAATGAAATATCTGTTGTTAATTGTTGCCTTTAGTATTTGTTCAGAGATGTGAATTTTGTCTGTGATAAAAATTTATCTAACAAAAATATGTTGATAAGTTTTAAGATGTTAAATATTGTCAAAAATTGACAACTACAGATGAGATTAATAAAGAACTTCATATGATGCTACTACACACTTTTAAGGATTACAGTGATTGAGATAAATGATAAGTTTGCAGTCATTTGCTAAATTGGTAAAAGATCCTAATTCAGATTTATAATAATTTAATGTAATAAGGAGCTTAGTTTTACTTCACTTATGGTTCGTAATTTATATATTGCACTTGAAACGCACATCCGTGAAACTATATTAAAAGTTTATAATTGCTTAGTGCTTTTGGGAATTTCGTGTTCCCATATTCACAGCTTATAATAATAATGTTTGTTGTTAGCTTGTCTAATAGAGATGTATGCAAATCACCAAGACAGCCCTTTTTTTTTGAAATGGAGAAGTAAGCATCTCTCCTGTTGATAGAGTTTGGGTTTTCTGATATAAAGCATGCCTCCTTTATCTTGCACTTGGTGTCATTGCATTCAGTGCAAACCATTTCAGCCATCATAGGTTCGAAAATGTGGTCTGTGGACCTTTGATGTTCGAAAAATATTGAGCTACCTTCAGATTTGATTCTTGCCCTGTTATATAAGTATCAATGTTGCAATACTCTGGTAGGGATTGTAGCTCATGTTACCCCATAATATGTCACACTGCAGCCATTATGGGGGCATGTAATTTTTGTAACAGCCTGGGGGATTTGGTCAGTGCGATTTTGTCTTTTGAATTATTGATTAGTCTATTAGTGGCTGATGCTGTGTGAAAACTTAAATTGAAATCTGTTGAGAGTGTTTTAATGAGTTTTTAAGCCAAGGTAGATATATATAGTAAAAGCATACATGGTTTATCCTCTTTGACTGGGTTAGTTCTTAGCTTGTTATAAAATTGTTTGATTTTTTTATTAATGGCTCCATGTTTAAATCATCAGGTCTTTCAGGTAGTGAGTCAAATTGTTTTTTTCTGTCTGATTCGAATTTGCAGAGGGTGATGGTTTCTAAACAGGAATGCTGCCAAGCCAGCCAATTTGTTTGCTCTTGGAGACAAATTCGGGTGGGTGTATCCTTGTATTTCAAGTGACTTGATGATCATGCAGTAGTTGAGTTGTGTTGCATCTCTTTGCACTTGTATATCCAAGTATCTCACTTCTTCCTTTTCATCCTCCCACACCCCATTTAATATTAACTTTATGTAGGCCTGGAGGTTGCCCTTAATTCTTACAGTTATGTTCTCCAGTGCAGCTATAAACAAATCATCCACATAGTGTCTGTAAAATATACTCAGTTCTGTGGTGGAATGTATGGGTAAAATTTGTTTCTCCTAATGATTAAGATAAATGCTGGAAATTATTCTGTTCATTGGCATATCCATAGGCCATCCATCTTTCATACGGAATCATTTGCCATCAAATACCACCATAATATTATCATTGAGTCACATCAGAAAATCCGTGACAAAATTAATACATGCCCATGGGTATTTATTGTGTATTAATTCGGTTTTAATTATATTAATAGACTGTTTCCAATAGATGAAGTCATAGAGCTCTATAATATCCACCACTGCTATTTTGAAACTCAGTTCCAAAGCTGCATTCTTAATTTTCTCCACAAACTTGAATGAAGATCTAGTCTTATAATGCCAAATCCTACGCTATCATTAAGCCATGGCAACTGTGAAATATCTCATCATCAATAACCCTTAAATATATATCTTGTGATCATGCCCTCCCATTACAATATATACATATATATAATATCAAAATTAATACACTGCTAGTTTATTAAGTAAATGAAATATTCTCAATCCAAAGTTCAAAACAAAAGTTTTATAGAGAAAAGAATTGAATGTCTTTTCTCTTTACTTTTTATATAGAAGTTTATCTGAAGTACTTTAGTAAGACATTAATTTTTGAACCAATCATATTACTTTTTAAAATGGTTTATATTATTTTAATTGACATTTGTGAAAATTTTAAATTTACATATTGTCAATACTGACTCGAGGAGTGAAATATGTAAATATATTTCCAGTGATTAATATTATGTAGTGTATCGAGATTAATACCAAACTACTGCTTATAATATTAATCACTGGAAATATCATATATTTACATATTTCACTTTTTGAGTCGGTATTGACAATGTGAAAATTGAAAAATTTTTCCAAGTGTCAATTAAAATAATATAAAAATTCAAGCTTTCTTTCAAAAGTACTTCAGATAAACTTCTACATTATATACTCAAATTAGTGATTTATTAAGTAAATGAAATACTCTCAATCTTGACAAAACTTTTATAGAGAAAAAAAAAAACCATCTTTATCTGAGCTGAAGAAAGAAGATGGTCTGTTTTTTTTCTCTATAAAAGTTTTGTCATAATTGAGAGTATTTTATTTACTTAATAAACCAGTAATTTGACTATTAATCACTGGTCATATCTTATATATATATAAAATCAAAATTACCCCAAATTTACAACTCAACCAGACTAGCCAAGAAAATAAACTGTAATCACTACCATTGTTTTCTTTGCTACAAGATGACTTCCCAAGTGTAAAGAATTATAAAATAACAACATATTTAAACTAAACATTACCCACAATTCCAATATGTTGTAGTGATTTAGAGTTTATTTTCTTGGTTAGTCTGGTTGAGTTGTGAGTTTGGAATAATTTTGATTATTTATTGACTAGTTTAGCTTTATGCTTTTAACGTTTATATATATATAAGAAGCATCTAGAGACTATGTGTATAACAAATAATATAGTTGAAATAGATTATTTTATAATATGCCTTCAATATTTACATCTCATTTTTATCTACATTTTAGTTAGTCCAAGACAATCACATATTGACTTTCTATATTACAAATCTTATAAAGGCTTATAATCTTGGGATGTAATCTTTGGTGATTTGAACTATGATTATGATACCTTATACCTAAATTGTGTGACATCATTACTATTGCACTCACTCTACTTGATTGAAATATTTTTTTGCAAATAGTTGTGGTAACTTTTTCATGGATCTATCATTTGGGTTTCTATTTATCTGCAAGCTTTTTTTTTTTTTTTAGATGTCTTGTGGCTTTATAGATCACAATTGTAAACTGCCACTTTATACAATATTTTTTTGTCAGTTGTCTATCAAAAAAGCATTGCTTCCATGCTTTCAATTATTGTTAAATCTATTAATATTTAAATTTACTATTATTTTTTAATTAGAAAATTTGGTCAACAAGGCTCTCTCAAAAAAATGCTTTGTTTTGGATGCATTTGAAAATAGACTTTTAACTCTAATTTTTTAAAATATTTGTTAAAGAAAATTTATTTATTTATTATTTTTATAATTATGTATTTCAAAATTGAAGTAGAAGATTTTAAATATATTGTTTTAAAACATTTTCATAAAAATAAATAAAAAGATTTAGATATTTGCTGTGTTTTTAATCTATAACAAAATGAATCTTTGTAATAAAAATATTTGTGTGAAATTTATATTAAAAACTTTTAAAAAAATTGTAATCAAATAATTATTACTTTTATTAACATATATAATGAATATTAACTAATCAAAGTCAAAAGTGATGGGTGGTCTGAAAGTCTGTGCTCATATACCCTATATATTACATATATAGACACGGGTATATAACAAGCCTGTGTTTCAGTTATTATTTTTTTAATATTATTTTTTGCAAATTACATTTAAAAAAAGAAAAATTATCGTTAAGTGATTGTGTCTGGCAAAAAAGTAGTTTTTGCTAAAAATAAAAAATTAAAGTCATGCATGCATATTTTTTTGACTCTATCTCTTATTGAAAAATGTAATTAAAATTTAAAAGTTTTCATAATATGAGTATACATATTTTAAATCAAATGAGGTGCCTCTAGAAATAATTTTAATAATTTATTATTATCAGTGTGTTATAAGCAATAAAGATTAAGCACTTGATTCTATGCATCAGTTTATTAATATAATTTTAAAAACAATTTTTGATTAGCTATGCTGATATAACAGTTAAACATAGGTCAGTGTCTCTTATAGATTATCTATTTACATTGGTCAGATCATTGCCATTGAAGAATTCATAACTATCAGGTTGCATGAAATTATCCCCAATTTGTTAAAAGTAATTAGATCTACCACTAACTATAGCTTGAACTCATAGTTTACTCAAACATTCATATAAATGCTAAATCATTTGATACCGATATTTATATAGTTATACGAAATTATCTTAAAGAATGGTTGGCTTCTGGAAATCACCTAGTGTTCTTGTTAGTGTAGTCATCAGTACTATATTACTAAAGAATTTAATCCAGCATGATATTAGACTATCCACTGCTTTATCTTACAAAGGTACATACTTTGTATCTACATATCTGTAGAAAGACCTAGAATATATCATGTTATTGCTTCATCATTCCTATCTAAATCAACTTTATATTGATCCGTGTACTTTTATAAGCTCTTTCTAACCAAATGTAATTTTCTAATTAAAGAATGTTCTACACAGAGGCTAAACTCCATACAATAGCACCATTCAGTGCAAGTCAGAGTAATTAATGGATTCAAGAAGGTTTGTGCATAAAATCTCCATCTAGTGCCTTTTCATCCAATATACCCAGGCTAGTTTATAGTTTGTGGCTTTCATGCACCTAGATCTTAGGATCTAATGCAACCCTCCAGCAGTCACCTTTTCTCTTATTAGCTAACTATAAATCTTTAAGTTTCAAATGAAAACAGAAATGTTTTCAATTCAAGTTTATTGGCTTGTATCATTGTTTAGATCTAGATGCAGTGTTCTTAGATGCAAGATTTCTCACTGATGAAAACCACAAACTAGAAACTAGTCTGGGGATATTGGATGAGTATGCACTAGATGGAATTTTATGTATGAACCTTCCTGCATCCATTGATTACTCTGGCATACACTGAGTGGTGCTACTGTATGGAGTTTAGCCTTTGTGTAAACAGCTTAGGTAAACAAAAAGAATGGTAATCATGTGTGTTTAGTGGTTTAAAGAGTGTCTTTTGTAATGGGTCTGTGCAGCTGCTATCTAAGATCTAATGATAGATATTTTGATATTTAATGTAATCTTTTGCTTGCATTATTTTTATATGTAGGCTGATATTGTTACTCCCTAAGTTGACAGAATATCATAGGATTAAATGCTACTGTGCAACTCATACAATCACAAAGCATTTCCTTTTGTTAAGCAACATAGCTATTGCTTTGACTGCTTAAATTGGATTTTTTTTTTCTGAGAATCACTGCTCTTTATTAATAGTGTAGGTAGTTTGAAAAAAAAACTGATTAGCTTTACATATCTTATTCTATTGTAATAATCTATGCAATCTCTTGGGTTAATAACATTTCATTTTATTTTCAAGTTTTAGGTTTATTAATTATTGGGCTTATTCGTTAATTCTCACATTATAACAATCTGCCATTAAAGAAATTACTGTCTTTCATTTGCATCAAAGTAAATAATATATATATATATATATATGTGTGTGTGTGTATAAAGTATACCTTATTTTCATTTGATATTTATATGAGAAGCAATTTTGATTAAATATATGAGATAAAGACTAGTGGTAGATTGATTTTAGATGCATCATCTGGAAAACATACAGCTGGGCTGACCACATCTCTAAGAAGCTGGAATTTTACAAAAGGTATTATGCATGCCTTTGCTCAGATCATATATATGTTAGATGGCTGTGAATTTTTTTAAACTAAAATTTTAAAAAACAGATTTTATTTTGATATGTCCTGATTTTATAAATGTGTGGAGGCTTTGACAGCTGCTGTGTCATATCAAAGGCCACTCTGTACTTATATGAGGGAATAACACATTGATAGTCTCAGCTTTGAAAAAAAAAAACATTATAAGTATATTAGTACTAAATGATATTTATTATTGAAATGCATATGTCAAAAAAAAAAAAGATAATTCAAGTTATTTTAATAAATTTAAATATTATAAATATAAAGACCACATTATTATTTAAGATTGCCTTGGTGATAGAGAATGGTGTAAGTGTGTGTGTGCACGTCTTTTCTAATAATTTGAATCTAATCAGTCTTCAAAAAATAGCATTGATATTGGTAAGAGTTATTGCTAGTTAATAATTAGAAATTTTTGTAAAAAAAAAAACATGATAATAATATTTAATTAAATATTAACTCCAAAAATTGAAATGATTCAATTTGGATTAGAAAAATTGATAATTAAATATTGTATGTTTTATTTCGCTTTTTATCTATAATAATTGAAACTTTTTTTTTGTTCTTTTTTTTTTTTTTTTTTGGAGAAATGACACAGCTGGTGTTATAAATATGACCATAAAATTTTAATTTATATTAAAATTTTAACCCAATTTATTAAAAAAAAATCAGCATAATCCCTTTTTTGAATTTAATTATTTTAATATTTTGAATTTCAGCAGTTTTTAATTATAAATCTTTTTCTATTAATTGTTTATATATATAATTTTTTTTTCATTTACAAAAAAAAATAAAATTTTATTTATTTTAAATTACAGAATAATATATTTTTTTTAAAAATTACATAAACCTCTTATTTAACACTTTTTAAATCAGTAATACGTTTTTTTTTGTTCTTAGTCCAGGTGTAAAAATAATTTGCATTAAAAGAAATTTCCAATTGTTACTATTATAATACTAACAAAAATACAGAAACGGAAATACAATATTTAAATACAAATATATTGACTATACTAAACTTATAATGTAATTAGAAGGGATTTGAACTCAGACTTTCAAACTCCCTACAGCTATCTACTTATTATTCAACCGATACACATTTATATTTTTCACCTGTGGGTGGACATATGTATTGGTTATATAAGATTGGGTGGTCAGCTGTAGATAGCTTGAAAGTCTTCAGTTTAAAAAGGAAATATAATATATAAGAAAGAACCAGAGATTTAAACTAAAATCGCTTTAATGTGTATTCATTTTGTTTTATTTTTGTAATATCATTTATAAAAATGTATAAATTAAAATTTATCTTTTCCCTTGACAAATATAAAATTAAAATGGTCTTTCCATACTATGTAATGTCTGACTGAATTAAAATTTTGCTGTTTTTTTCTGATTAGACTTGCATATACGTACAAAAATGAAAACTAAAATATAAATTGTTAATTGTCTAACAACTGGACTGTGTGGTTATTACTAAAATTGCATTTGTTTATAATAATGTCGAATAAACAAAAGGGAACAGGAAGTACCACTCCACTTAGCAGTTATAATCAGTAATGAAAAGATTAATCTGCAATCTTATTCTCTAGCTTATAAAATTAGCTAACCCTTTGCTGACTGCTATTGAATTTCTATCTAAGCCTGAGCAGTATTTCAAGGTTCATTTGATTATAATTCCCACCTAGGTCATGAATATTAATAGCAGGCCTGTTTAATTTTACTATGGAAACCCATTAATAGATCTATATGATTGATTTCTGGTGATTACATAAATGACATTTCTCTAGAATGACAACAAGTATGGAGAACTGTATGTTAGGAGTAACAAAAAGGGATTGAAAATGAAATTCATGAATGAGAAATCAAATATGTGTCACTAATATTATTGAGACATTTAAAAGATCGAAGTAGAGTTGAGCTGGACATATTGCCAGCAGAGATAATAGATGGACACTTGAAATCTTAAATTAGATTCCAAAAGATGGTAAAAGGTCTAGAGAAGAGGCCACATGTGAGATGGATTGTGAAATAAGGAAGTATGCTGATGTGGAGAAGAGAAGATAAGCGATTGGAAAAACTGGATTAAACTTTAAGTGACCTTCATCATGCAATGGTTCAATAACGGTTGAAAATGATGACATTGAAAGTTGATCTGATACATATGCACTACCACATCACAAGAAAGGGTTCAGCAGATGACAAAAAGATATCGCATGATCTCAGCTTATAAGGACAAAGTCCCATTCTATTCCACTGCTGCTATCTATTATAAAATTAAACAATCAATAGTTGGTAGTAATTTTGTAGCCTCTGCATTGCTAAACTGTCTATATTTCCAGAGACTTGCATAATTATAAGTTATGATATTTGATCCAAATTCATATTTTTTTTACTAATAGTGATCATCCCATCAACTATTTAAAGATATTTATAGAACAATTATTGGATAAGGATTGAATAAGGAGCACTATCAGTATCTATTGATTGATTACTCAAACTTACATTGAATAATAGAACTGGAGTGGAGTAAAAGAAGCTTTAGTATATAGTTGTGCAGTTTCCATCTACTTGTCCTTCAATTAAGTGACAAATTACAACTGCTGATGAATAAGTATTACCACTTGATTATAATATCAAATTGCCTAATTATTTTAATCTGCCTTTGAACAGACAATTTCAATCTCTAGAACTCAAAGACTATGGATTGTAATCTACTTCTGGTACTTGAATTTCATGTAAACTTCTAAGCAACAAAACATTTGATTATTTTCACTCTGTGTGATTTAATTAGAGCAGTGGCAGATACTAGAATTCCAGACAAGATTATTGTCATTTCTGATGCCTGAACTTTCTGTGAATTTTCATGAGAATTTCCAAGATTTTATTTATGAAAGTTTTATAGTTTCTTTTATTATTTAATTTAGCATTTTATATGTTATATAAAAAGTTCAAGAAAATTGGATGTTCAGTATGTCTCTTTTTACAATATGTTCTCTTGATATATTTTAAGTTTTGGCAAACAAATTAACCATAATCATACAAATAAAATATTTTATTTTATCACCTATTAGTGTTTAGTCAATTATCTTCTCAATTTATTCTTGTTACATTTGTTCCAATTTTTTGTCTTTTCTGTAATGCTTTATTGTTATATATGATTTGGGGGTTATTATTTTCTCAATAATCATCATCACTTTTGCAATTAAAACGTGATACACCATATTAGTTCAAATATAAGCCACATTTTTTTCCTCATTTTGAGCCCTAAAAGAAGGATATGGGTTAAATTCAAGATGAACATTTTAAACATCTTATTTCTATGGATCTTTGCTTTACACTATGTATGTACATAGTAATGTGATCATTTCCTGTGTAGAATAGCATGTTAGTTCTTTTTAATCAATATTTTTTAGATTAATTTTGTAAACAGCTTTAACTCTCTTTCTCAAATCGCTACTTTTCTCATTATTTTGCCAATTTTACCAGTATTTTATTGAGAAAAGTTTATCGAATAATCTTAAGAATAGTTTTACAACTAACAAATCAATATAAAAATGAGATAAGAGTCTGACTTCCAAGGCGCTAATTGGTTGATTGTTGTTCTTTACACAAGGGAGTTCCAGTCAAAATTTTAATTTTCCAATAGCTTTCTTTTGATTTTTAAAGTAAAACCAAATGTTTTAGAATCTTTTAACATTATTTTGCTGTTTTTACTATTACTTTATGAAGAAAATTTTGCTAAATAAACTTTAGAATAGTTTTGCAACTAACAAATAAATAATATAACAATAAGATAAGGGTCTGCTTTCCAATATGCTGATTAGTTGATTGTTTCTCATCACAAGGGAATTCCTGTAAAAATTTTGATAGTTCCGATAGTTTCTTTTTGATTTTTCAATTGAAAATGAGTGTTTTAGAATCTTTTAACATTATTTTGCCAATGATGACAATTCTGATGTTTTCATTTTGAATTTCAAAGTGAAAATCAATGTTTTAAAATCTTTTTTATTTTATACATTTTTAATTTTTTTTTCAGAAAATATTTGTAAACATATAAATTATTTTAGAAGAATGATTCAAATTTTAATATAAAAATGTACTTTTACATGGAAGCACATTGACAAAGAAATTAAAACCTTCAGCTGCAGTTTAAATGGCCTGAAGTTGATGTACCTGATGGAATAGTGAAGGTGATAATTCAAATTTTGAAAATAAAGTTATCAAAAGTGAAAGTACCATATATCTGAAGAAGATTTACAATAAATTAGTTGAGTTTGTTGTATTTGTATTAGTTCATTTTTAAGTACATATATGCGGATTTAATGGGGGGAGTGTAAAAAAATTCCAATTTTTCGGGCTTAAAATCCTACTGTGGCTTAAATTTGAGGGCAGCTTATATTTGAACATGGTAATTACTTTTTATTTCCATGTTATTCTTTTACCATGACATTTTTTGTATGTGATTCACTTCGTATTTATTCTCTTTCCATATCACATATTAGACTGTTATACTGTTTAATCTTCATAACTAATCTTCACATTCATATTTTTATTATATTATTTCTCTGTAATTAATAATTTCTTAATACATATGATTTGCAATCAAATAGGTATATTTGAAGTAGTTCACCAATTATTCTATTTTATTAGATTAAAAGAATTAGACTTCCAGATTAAATAAAAATAACATATAATAAATCCATAATTGAAATCACTTTGAGCAATCAGAATAGGACTACTATAATATGTTAATAATATTAATCAATCAATAGTATTCTGTCCAATAAACAGGTCCAAGGAGCAGTCACAGCATCCATTCTTCCATTCCATTCTCTTTCTTACCCATATCTTCAATTAATATATATCTTATTATTTATGATGTTTTACCAATGTTTTCCATGCCATTAATAACTCATTCTATCATTCTGAAATATTCAGAAATTTCTTACTATATAACTCATTAATTTTATTTTATTACTTTGAGCTAAAAACATAGTCAGTTATAGAAGGAATAATATTTACAAAGTATAGATTCTTGGATGTTATGCATTTTTTTAGTGTTTTATAATTTTCTGTATTTTTAGCTTAGGCTAAAAACTTTTAAAGTTTATTATGCTTTATATAAATAAATGTCCTCCTTATAGAGATCTACTCAACCAGCAAATATTTTTTAAGTTATAATAATGCTTTTTTTTTTTTTAATATATCTATATATTATTAGCGATGCTATTGAAAATATTTGTCTTTGGCGATATTCTATATAGTTTTTACAAAGTTTATTATTATTATTATTGTTTTGTTTATATTGTTGTTATTATAATGGAAAATTTTAATAAGTAATTTCGTTTACAGATTTTAGAAATGCAAATGTCATTTTATTTTGCATATCACTTTCTTGATAAATTTGATTTAATATAAATATGTTAATTAAGCATTGATAATAAAAAAAAAGTTTGTTCGAAAAGTAATCATGTAGCAAGTGTCAATAAATAGCTATATTTATTTATTTATTTTATAATTGTAAAATGAAACCAACACTTACACATATGAAAAAAAAGTTTAAGTTATGCTAATTTTCATAATGTTAATTTAAAAATTACTTTTAAATATAGATTTATTAAATAAACAATTATTAAAAGATAAATTGATGGTTTTGCCCACTAATTGTTTTATAAAATTAAACCATTTTTTTTAATTACATGTAACACAATATGTGACCTTAATTTGCATATTTTAATATTCTAATAGTTTGTTTGCATTTTTATTAAAAATCATTTGTATATAGTAGATATATATACACATTTAAATAAAATGTTTTATTATTGAAAATGTTAAAATATATATATATTGTGGGGTGTTAAGAGCCTAGTGATCAATTCTTGTTATGAGTTATGTATATATATCTTGTTAATGTTATCAAGAAATATATTATTTTAATGTATGTAATACATGTGAAAAATGAATGGTGGAAAAATGATAATACTTTCAAATTATAATACTAGAAAATATTTTTCAGAATGCTAGAAACAGTATAGGTAATAATCAAATAGATATTCAGTCATATCAGACTTGAACTCTTGTTTAGAATATAAATGATAGAGTTGAAATTGCCTTATTTCAGCCTCATTATAACATGTTCTATTTTTATTAGAAAATGTAAAATTTACTCAGAAAGTCTGAAGTGAAATGAAAAAAGAATAACTGTATATGATGTAGAAATGAGTTTATTGCTGCATTATGAATAGAAATCAAATGGTTAGTTACTAAAGAAGGTCCATTGTAATACCACTGTGCAAAATTGCTCAGGACTGCAATTTAGCATCATGATAGTATGATGTATTATTGTATGGTTGAATCACTCTAAGGAAATGTCATTTATATAATCACTAGAATTCATGTTGTAGTTAAACAAGCCTGCAGTTGAACTTTGAAATATCTAGTTTTTATTAGCTAGTGGGTAAGATCTTCAGTTAACCTTTTCGTTATTGTTTATGATTGCTATGTGGAGTAATTATTCTCTTTTATTCATTTGGACAGTATTATGGACAAATGTAACTGTAGTAATAATCACTCACTCAGTCTAGTTGGTATTTTTTTTGCAGTCACTTATTTTTGAACAAAGTTTATATTTCACTTTTTCTTTTTATACTTATATGCAAATCAAATCAGCAAAATTTTAATTCATTCAGATCTGGAACAACATGGGAAAGGACATTTTTCTGTTATGTGTGTCAGCAAAAGCTGTCAGTGTTAAAGTAATTTTTATAAATGCTAATGTTTTTTTAAAGATTAGAACAAGTGACTAGATAAGGAGAAAAGATAATGTAAATTGGAAGCTCAGATGTAAGTTTTTTTTTCTGTTTCTCACTATAAACTAATGATTTAATAAATATTTTGCTTTTTAAATACATTTACTAATTTTGAAAAGCGCTCAGTAATATTTTGATACTCGAAAGAATAAACTTTTCTCAGCTGCGAATTAGCGCACATCTTAACCCATTACTTTCTTTGAAGCGAAGTATAAATCTCATATATTTTAATTATTATACAAAATTAAATTAACATTTTAAGCCTCGTATTGCTTATATTTAATCTTTTTTTTTTATTAATGGAATCTTTATTGCTGTAATGGGACCAGTACAATGATTTTACATTTTGGTTACTGGTTCTTGATATGCTACATTGGTGACTTTATTTTTGTATATATACATATTCTCTTTTTTTTTTTTCCAAATTAAAAAAGTACATAAATTGAAAATGTCCACAGATCTTGAAAAATTGCCGAGAGGTATCGCAGCCCCATGCAAGCAAGTAGTTGGTTGCAGACGGTTGGGGGTTCGCGTCCCGGCCGATGCTATGACACATGGAAATATATATATATATATGGAAAATTTGGGTGAGAAAGACAGATGTTAGAAGAAAAAAAACATATGCAAGGCAGAAAATAAATTTACAAAATACAATTCCCCTATGCTTGTTATTAGTTCGTGCACTCCAACCCTGCAAACCGTAATACTTGGCAGGCCCCAGCTCCACAAGGATTGCAAAACCGTGTGACCCACTTTAGCCTCCATTGTGGCTTTGAAAACAATGTCAACAAATGACCTTTTAAGTAAAATTAAAATTGGCAAATTAAATTAAAAAAAAAAACCAACATTTTACATTGAAAAAAAAAAATATAAAGAGGCAAATTTACACACACAAAATATGCTACAATTAAAAAAAAAAAAAAAGTTTAAATGCAATTACCAGCTAATAGTGAAGATTTTTAATGGAGAACCTAACCATTCCCTGATCAATTTAGGATAGATGTTCAATGTTAGGACCAAAAAGCATCAATTAATAAGCCAAAAATAAATAGTTCTATACAGGGGCCATTCCATTCCTCAATGTCACAGAAAACAAAGAGAAAAAAAAAAGGCCTGGAGAACAGTCAAGTTCCAAGTTTTTCATGTGAATACTGTTTAAAAATGAACTTAGTACACATTCCCTTTCTACAAAAAGGAGGCACTGGAATTGTTCCAGCAATTCTTTATAACAGCAATATAATTTAGAACCCATCAGCATAATTCAGCACACCTGATTGCTCATAAACCTAGTTTTGACACAAAAAAGGTCATGTCCTCCAACAAATTGTCACCATTAGCCAACCAGTGATAAAGAGAGATTGCCTGGATTAGTGCTGCTGAGGTTGCTATGATAACTACTGCTAAACGGTTGGGTTGTTTAAAAGCATTTATGGTGGACAATGCTTGGGCCAGATTTATCGTATTCTTGTTTTCTGATCTACATCTGTTGGAAGGTGGATAGAGAGGCTAAGATGGAGCCACCAATCCAGACAGAGTACTTTCTCTCAGGTGGAGCAATAATCTTGATTTTTCATTATGCTGGGAGCCAAAGAAGTGATTTCCTTCTGCATACGGTCAGAAATACCTGGGTACATGGTTGTACCACCAGACAAGACAGTATTGGCATATAAATCCATATGGATATCAATATCGCACTTCATGATGGAATTGAATGTTGTCTCATGGATACCGCAAGACCCCATACCTAAGAAGGATGCTTGGAACAGAGCCTCTGGACAACAGAAACATTCATTACCATTGACCATCTGGAAATTCATAGCTCTTCTCTAAAGATGATGAAGCAGCTGAAGTTGTCATTTCCTGCTCAAAGTCCAGAGCAACATAGCAAAGTTTTTCTTTGATGTCATGAACAATTTCTCTTTCAGCTGTGGTTACAAATGAGTAACCACACTCTGTTAAAATCTTCATGAGGTAGTCTGTAAGATCATGTCCATCCAAATCTAGATGTAAAATGGCATGAGGAAGAGCATAGCCTTCATAGATAGGTACAGTTTGAGAGACACCATCACCACTGTCTAATACAATACCCGTGGTTCAACCGGAAGCATACAGAGATTTCACAGCCTGAATTTCTACATACATAGCTAGTGTATTAAATGTTTCAAACATGATTACATGCAAGACATCTATATTTAAATATTTTAATCTTTGTGAAAAGGTTAATCTGGATTACTCAGAGAAATGTTTGCACAGTTATTGTAAAAATAAAGTAATATAATTGTAATGTGGTCATCAACACCAATAAGGAATGTATCAATACTTATGAGAGCTGGCTGATGATTGTTTTTAATATATATATATATATATATATATATATATTAAAAACAATCATATATATATATATAGAGAGAGAGAGAGAGAGAGAGAGAGAGAGAGAGAGAGAATATATTATTTCTGGGAGTTTCAATATAGTAACTCTGAAACTTGCTAAAGCTATTCACTGGTAGATTCAATTTGTTAGTAATACTATTTTTCCCCTCTGTTTTTAAAATTGGTTTTAATCTCTCATAGCTAATTTATAAAATTTGTCCATGTGAGACTCTATCAATAGTTAAACTACTGCATCATGCTCTCTACAACATATTAGCTTATATTTTTGATAATTTCCCCCTTGTGCTTTACAGTTAGAAAATAGGAACTTATCTTCATTACCTGAAAAAATATTTAAACATATACATTATCAATAATTGTGTAATTGGTTTTAAAATATTACAAATAAAAAAAAATATTTCAATTACTATTTGTTAGGTAAAGTAGTAATCAAATTGTTCATGGCTTTGGAGTTCATGTGAAATTTGAGCACTAAAATTATAGAGTTGAGTTACAATTTATGCACCTTTATCTGATCAACTCTACTGTACTATTGCACTGAACAACATAGAACATTGTTATTATTAGGTGCCAAGTCCACTTAGTATTTCTTTACAATGACCTAATCATCTATTGGTTTTTCAGACTGTTCAAAGGCATTATTATTTTTGTAATAATGGAGTTCTTCCCCCTCATTGCCAACAAATTCTTCTTGTTTCACCATCAAACTTTCCAAGCATTATATACTTTTATAATGAATTTATATTATCACTATATGACAAATTCAAGGTGATCATTTGTACTTTTTCTTTGATATTCATGGATAGTCAAAAAACTCTTCAACTTTAATGAGTGAAGTTCTTACAAAATTTGCTAAATACAAAGTAATATATATAATATTATCTAAAGATGTAGTACAAAAAGAAATGAGCTATGGAAACAGTTGTTTATTTGACAAGAATATTAACTTGTTTAGTACTATATCAATACAGAAACTTACACCAGACAATTAATTGTAGAAGATCATATGTGAGAGGCATTTAAATTGATAACTATAATTTACAACACATTAGAAAATTCTTAAAGAAAGTATATGAATAGAACCACTAAACATCACATGATTACTATTGTTTATGCTTACGCAAGTTGTTTAAACAGAGGCAAAACTTTCCATACAGCAGTGCTACTCAGTGCAAGCCAGAGTAATCAATGGATGCAAGAAGGTTTGTGCATAAAATCTCTATCTAGGGCCTACTCATCCAATATCTCCAGACTAGTTTCTAGCTTGTGGCTTTCATCAGTGAGTAACTTTGGATCTTAATATCTAGGTGCAATGCTCTCATATTCAAATAAGATCCTGGGATCTAGGTGCCCTCAGATCCAAAGCTCCTCACTGATGAAAGCTAGAAACTAGTCTGGGGATACTGGATGAGTAGTCACTAGATGGAGATTTTATGCACAAATCTTTTTGCATCCATTGATTTCTCTGGCTTGCACAACTGGTGCTGTAGTATGGAAAGTTTTGCCTCATTTTATATGAATAGGACTGAAAAAAATTCTAGAAAATTTGTAATGAAATGTGTTTTTTTAAAAAAAAAAATTATTTAGGGATATTTGGTAAGTGTAAAATTTCTGCTTTGCTATATAATTTCTAACACTAAAAAAAGAATGATTACTAATTAAAATTACAGATTAATGAACTTAATTTATTATATGATCATTAAAAAAAAATAGCTAAAGAGAAATAAAGTAGGATATTAAGAAAGATAGAAGGGAAGATTCTGTATTTTTTGTTAAGGTGAAAGTGTAACATAACTACCAACTTGGGCTGATTTTTACATCTTCCTATGTAATAATCATCATTCAGGAACTCCTTAACTCAATCTTCATCTTTTCTCTGGCCAAAATATTAAACAATGAAGTGCACATTTATAAATATTTTCACATTATTAAAATATTTTCAACAATTATATCTGTTAAAAATTATTAAATTATATAAATATTTCCTTTAATTAAGTTTTTTTTATTTTGTCATTGTATATATAATGATCTGATTGTTGAAATATAATGGATATTTGGAAATTACTTTGTCATTGTGCATATATATTTTATTAACTCTACTCAATGCATTTTTGGATAAAAATCTATGATGATTTTTTTTAATTTCATCATCTATTTTGTTTTAAGTTTATTTATACAGTAGAATCTGCTTTAAGGAAAGCTCTGCTATGAATAAATTGTACAATGAAAGCAAATGTTACATTGAATATATGTTTATCATATTTTGCAAGGAATATATTACCAATTTAATTCAATTAGCTGTTTATTTGTACCTTTAGCATTGAAAATATTATTAAATATTCTGCTGCATATATAGATATAATATTCTTAGCTATTGGCCTGAAAATTTTACTTAGGAAACTAAATAACTAATCTTTCTTATTGCATTGCCAAATGTATATCATATAATACTAAATCATCCATGCACTTTACTACTGTTACGCAATAAAATAAAATAAAAGTTCTGAAGAAGATTGCTGGGTCTATTGAAACTGTAAACTGTAAAAGAGAGTGATAAATAAAGCATTGTGTCAGTAGTAAAATGCTTGAATGATTTAGTATTATATGAAACTAAATAACATTGTTATGAAAAAATTATACAAATAAGGAAACTGTAAAAGTTTAGATGAATGAAAACACTATGATGAATAGTATTGGTTAATATAAAATGTACATGATAACTATTCTTTATGCTTATGCAAGCTGTTTTTTATAGAAGCAAAACTCTCCATACATCTATTGATTACTCTGGCTTGCACTGAATAGTGCTACTGTATGGAGAGTTTTGCCCTTGTGTTGACATAAAATGCACATATGTAAGTTGTTTAAAGACTTGTTTTGAAAAATAGAGTTAGAAAATGGATCAGTGCCATTAAAACATAAATTCCAAGTGAAAAGTAAAACTATTTTTTATTAATGTAAGTTGTTTTTGCTTCTAATATTCACTATGAAGCAAAAAACAAAATTAGAACATTGCACTGAAGTATAAAAATTTTCCATGTAAAAAAGCTATGAAACTTTAATAAATGAAAATGCTATGATAAATGCCATTGTTTGATATAAGACATGCATGTTATTTAAGAGTCTTTCTGAAATGCTAAGTTGCAAAGCTAATTAATCTTTTGCAAAGGGTTAAATATAAGTCAGTCAAGGCTTCAATATTAATTTTTAATATATTCAGCTTCAGTTTTAATGACTTGTAGCAAAATTAAGTTATTTTTTCATAATAATTACGTAAAGCAATTTTTAATTTACTAAAAATAACATGTCTTTTTTAAGCTATTAAGACATTAAAATTATATTGAGAAATGAAAAAAAAAAAAACACTTCCATTTTAATTTTCACTCACCATTTAAAAGAAAATTTAAATATATTTGAAATATAAAAAAAATTTCTACTACATTGTGAAAAAACTAACTGAATTTAAATGTGTTTTTATCTCTGATTACACCTGCCATCTACGAACAAAAACTAAATTATAAATTTATTTCTATTAAAAATTAATTATTAAGTAGCATAAATTATAATGGGAAAGTAACTGATAAAAGGTACATTTATTCTGTGATAATCCCATTGTAAACTAAATATGATGAAAAAATCTTTGAAAGAAGTGATCCTATCAAACAAGTATTTGCAAACAAGAAAGCAGAGTGACTTTTTTATAAGCATAATTTTGTTTTTGCTTTTAGAAAATTGATTTTAATTTGTCTCTTTTTCTATGATGATTTTTTTAGGAATATAAATTTTTAAAACTAAACTATACTATTTGTAAAAATTGTGATATAGAAAGTAAACGTTTTTAATAATAGAAATAAAAAAATTTCAGAAAAATTTAGATAATGTATATATTTAATTTTTTTTTTCAATATTTTTAATATATTTATATATATTTCTGTACTTAAAACTAGATATTACAGTTAATAGAAGTAAAAATCTCAAAAAATATATAAAAGTGTTGGTGGCCTAGCATAGCTGCCTTTCAAGCAGCAGGCTCGGGTTCACTTCACTTCCTGGTATAAAAAATATATAGAAGTCTCATGTCGTAATGGTTAGAGCATTTACCATCATACACTTGACTTAGTGAACTTGGAAAATATTTTCAGGTCACAAATAGACCTGGATTTTTTTTTTCAGTAAACATTCTACTTATCTCAACTTCTAATTAATAGTTTGGTGCAGTAACAGAAAAGAGACTGTGAGTTTAAGATCTATGTATTGCACTAATTCTATCTCTTCCCGCATTCAAACTTCTTTTGAACTTCTGAACAATACAGCCATTCAATTATTTTAATAATTAGTTGATATTTAATTATTATTAAATAAACATTCCATGTTAATCTAGATTGATCAAATTTGCACTGATGTAATACCAGTAAAAAAAAAAATGCAGTTGTAATATCAAACTGCCATTACCATTGGTAAAAATGTCTCTTAATCTTATTGGTGCCTTTATGTTTTATTGGAGTATGAATCTTATTATTTAAAATCCTTTTTCCAATACTATCCAATCTTGAGCAAGTAGTATCCTATACTTTTAATAGGCAAATAAATTTCAATGCGAACTGAAAAACTAAATCTAAAAACTGACATAGTTGTACCAAAATTTTAGAATTTTTATTTATAGAAGTTTGAAGATATATATATAAAGCAAAAATGGTCTTTTAGAAGAGAAGTATAAGATTATCAGCAGTATTGACCTCTGCCTTCATTCACACCCACTTCTGAAAGAAAAGGTTTCCATTTGTATAATGTAAAAAAAGAAAGACTCATGTGTTTTTTGTTTTGCTCTGTGAAGCAGAAATATTAAAGGTTATTACTTTGCATTACTATTTTTTCCACTTAATATTTGATTATAATATAAACATATAGGTAAAATTGTTAGAAATTTAGATCACAAATTCAATTAGGCAATGATTTTTACTATATCTAGTCAGTGATCAGTTTTCTGCCTGTTATTCAAATCATTAGCTTGAAATCAGTATTCTGTTCCAGAAGACTAAAAATTGTTCTTCTACAATCTACTATCACCAAATTATTTACCTGTAATTTATTCCATTTCTTTTTTTTTCTTTCCATCTCATTTTAATAAAAACTCTTTGTAGGGATCTGTTATTACTACCATCAAGCATTCAATGAATTTATTCAATGGTTACAATAAGGCTAAGGCTTCTTGGATTGAAAGGGTTGAGTATATGTGGTGTTTTATTAGCCATTATAGTTTATGAAGCCTATTTCTAGGGTAACTTTCATCTGTCAATAGCTAATATTTATTTACTTGTTGGTTGTAAAATCTTCTAATTAATTGCACATAATTTTTCCACTGATATTTTTGCATTATAATTGAAGATCTCTGTCCACATTGTCTTCATCTGGGGGGGGGGGGGTATGATAACCGTATTTTAAAGTTTAACATTTGTTGACATTCTAGTTTTTGAAGTATAAATTATAAATTCTAATGGTCCCAATCTTCTGCTTTCAGAGATATTAATGTGTAAATATGGCATAAATTTTATTTACTAATTTTAACAATTTCTCTGGGAAATTGAAATGATTTGACTTTTATTAATTATTACAACTATTTTTTTTAATGTGCTGTGTGTGTGCGTGCAAAGTATCTTAACTACCTTATGTATCATAGTTGCATGTTTGTTTGTATAAATTAAGCCAAAAATAAATCTGGAGAAGAGACATATCTAATTATGCAAGGTAAGGATGTGGCATCGTCATGCAAGAGAAACACTAGATGTAAAGGAAATAATTAGCAAAATTATTGTCTTGCATGAAATTTTTTTTAGTTGAATATTGATTTGGTCTGTTTTAATTAAATGTGTAAGTAATTAAAAAGTAATCAAGAAATGCATAGTAAAATACATGTTAGATATTATTTTTAGTTATGTAGAATTAAATATTTTACTTAAGAATAAATTATTTCTTAATCTGGAGGGGGGGGCAGTCTTCTAGTTTTGTTTTTTAATTAATGAAAATTCAATTTGCAATTATATAATTATGATCAGTGATGCTATTTTTATCTCGGAGTTTATATCCAATAAATATATTTTTAAAACATTTTATAACTTTATACATCATCATTATCTTCAGTCATTATTAATACATGCAGAATAAAGATGTCTCAACGTTTAATTCACTTTTTTTTTTTGCTCCATGATTGTTTTTCACTATATCATTTCAATAAACACTCTTATCTCATTCATCTTCCGCAGTCTTCTTCAATCCAGTTTAAGATTTCACATGTCCATCAGTTGTCATCTCTTCTGGCAATTTTTTCAGTATAGTTTTCAGTATTTTAATTTATTCAGTGATGTAAGTGATACATAAATGTTCCCTCATCCATGAATTTTGCTTTCAATCTGAGTTCATCTCTTCATACTTCTCTGTGTGGTCTGAAATCTCTGTTGCTCATCTCTTAAGTATTCAAGTGTCAGGTCCATAATTAATAATGGCAGAAATACATTTACTAACAATACTTTTAATTTTTTCAGGTACATTTTCATTTGCACATTTATGCTTTATATGCTTTTTTCTTTTTTTCAAAAATTCTTACTCCAATTTTAATTCTGTCACAATATTAATCATTTGATAATGGTATTTACAATTGTTGTTTTTATAATTTTTTACTTTCACTCTCCAATATGTTTTTTGCTTTAAAAAAGCAATCATTTTAATAATCTCTAACTCTTCTTTGATGCTTTCATTTGATAACTTTTTACCAGCTTTGAAGCTGTATTTCTTAAATAATCTTTATTTATTTACCTTTTTTTTTTAATTCCCAGTATAAAATACTTTCTCACTCTGCCATAAGCCTTTAAATGTTTTGATTGTTTTAGTGTCATCATGTGTCTAAGCATTGCTGTTGCATCTGATAAGTATTCTTCAAAATTTGGAATATTCCAATTATAGAATCACATATCTTTTTTAATCTTGTAAAGTGATAATTTATATTTATTGGTCATTCCATAATATCTCGTAATACACTATGTTGACTACAGACAATTTGTAATGAATTATTTAAATATCTTATATAGAAATGTGAAAAAAATATTAGGAATTATAGATCTAGTTATTAGTGCCCTAATGATAATATATATTAAACCACTAAACATCACATGATCACCATTTCTTATGCTTGTTCATAACTGTTATTAAAACAGGCAAAACTCTCCATACAGTATTGCCACTCAATGCAACCCAGAGTAATCAGTGGATGCCAGAAGACTTGTGCATAAAATCCCTATCTAGTGCTTACTCATCCAATATCCCCAGACCAGTTTCTAGCTTGTGGCTTTTACCATTGAGGAGCCTTGGATTTGAGAGCACTGCACTTAGATATTATAATCTAATGCAACCCTCTGAACTGACTTCAGACCTATATGACTATATAAGCTAATGAGCTTGGATTGAAATATTGTGTTTTCAATTTTGGACTCATAGTTTTGTAGTTAAGTAGAGATAAAAGGTGGCTGCTGGAGTGTTGCATTACATCATAATATCTAGGTGCAGTGCTCTCAGATCCAAGGCACCTTACTGGCGAAAGCTACAAGTTAGAAACTGGTCTGGAGATATTGGATGAGTAGGCACTAGATAGGAATTTTATGCACAAGCCTTCTGGCATCCATTGATTACTCTGACTTGCACCGAGTGGCACTACTGTATGGAGAGTTTTGATAATATATATTAATAAAGAAAACAGTTAATCCTTATTGTAAGTGTTTATTTTTTTTTTTAAATGGTTTTAAATGTGCTGCACCATAATTATGACTTTTGGCTGCTGTTTTACTTATTTGTGGAGACTGTCTCATTATTTAAATGCTCCAGTGAATACCTTGTGAGAAGCTATTTGACAGATAGTAGAATTATAAATATATATTTTCTAAAATCTTTCAGATTTTTTAACTATTATTATATAATGAGTGTGTCAATAGCTCTTAACAAGCTTTTCAGAATATCCCTAATCTCAGACTGGTTTCTAGCTTATGGCTCATTGCATTCTTCTAGTGATATAGTTTATTTGATTCATGGCTTTGCTAATAGTTTCTCTATTTTTTTACTTTCATTTTTTTTTTAATATCTACTGATACCATGACTTTTGGAGCTTCATTTAATATGATAAAGATATACAGCATAGTATATTGAAATACACTATCAAGTGATGATATACTACTTCTATGGGGTACTTCATTTTGCTGTTATTTTTATATTTATTTCTTTAAAGAATTCCTTCACCACTTATGGAAATGATCCATATTTTTAATAATTGTTTAGGTTCTCTATAATAAAAAATAACTTTTCTTCCAATAATAAAAAAATGTCATTTTATATTTGTGTGATCTCTTATTCTGCTTTTCTTGCTACTTCACTGTTATCTTCTTCCCTGTCATCATTAATTTTTTACTATGGTATTCTTTCTGTTCTTCCAAGTCAATCATTCTACTGTCTAGTAAATATGTATATTTATTGTTCTTACTATTTGTAAAACTGTTTTTATTTAGTATCTCTTTTTTTATTAATTTTATTCAAATCTCCAAACCATCTTTAAAATCTGTTAAGGCATTTTAAAATAATTTTTTAAGTCTTACTTAAACTTACTGGGATGTTTCTGAAAGTTAATTATATCTTAGTTGAAATATATTAATATGTCAATGAAATAATATTTTATCTATTTTATGTTATATATGATTTTTTTATATAAATGCTATTTCTAAAAATATGTTCTGAACTGTGATTATGAAATATGAATTTCTACCTCTAAGATTTATTCCAAAAATCCTTATGCATATTGTTATTATTAGGTGAGTCAAGTGAATAGTCTTGAATAAATGGCATTCTGCCTATTCATAAAATGTTCATCATAATTTATGGGAATATATTATGGCTGATTTCTCCCTTATCAATTAAAATTATGTTTGATTATTATTAATAATAAGACAATAAGAAAAAATAAAAGAAAGAAAGCCAAAATAGAATTAAAAATAGAAAATATATCTTTATTATGAAGTTGTTATTGAATGCGGAGAGAAATGTTATTGTGAATGTACTCAACCTAAGACAGTGAGTATAATCAATATATGATTATTTGTTACTGTGACAACTCAAGTTTGTCAAATCCAAGTTCATTAGTTTTAAACTCATGAGGAATGGTCATATATATATATATTAAAATTTGTAAACAAATATTTGCGATGCATTTCTCCAAACTTATTACAAATCTTTGATGTATCTGTCACTCAGTGCAAAATCTTCCAGACCAATTCCTTTTCCTATAAATACATTTTACCAGACAGCCCAATTCATCAGTCAAGTTAGAAATTTGAACATAGACAAACCTTTATATATATACCAGATTGAATATTTTAGCTATTGTTTATATGTATTTAACTTATCAATTCTTCAACATTTATATCTCATAATTAAATATATTAAAATTGAATTTTTTCCCACAATTATATTCCGTATTCATTTATATTTTTGGCACTTTTCCTTATTTATTTTTTAATTTAAAATGTCATCATAATCTAACCCTCATAAAAAACTTTATTAGAACCTGTCCAGAATTATGTATGTGCATTCTTTTAAACCAGTAGAAATGTAATTTCTTATCATAAATATATTAAAATTATGATCAATATTAACTAATGTTTCACGATTCCTAAAAAAAAAAAAAATACAAGTCATTACTGATAATTAATTTTGATTGCATTTGATTGTGATTAATTTTTTTTCTGATCAAAATTAAATCTTCTCGAAAATAATTAATGAAGTATATGTACATTAAACACTCTCTCCATTGTTTTAATTAAAAAAAATTGTGTTAAAGTAAATTATATACAAATATAAATTATTGGATATAAAAATTTCTTATATATACCCTGCTTTCAGAATGATGATCTGTAAGGATACTGTTTATGAATTCATTCACATGCTTATGCCTTGGAATTCAAATCTGAATAAAACATGGAATTTTTTTCTCATTCCAAACAAACTTAATATTATTTTTAGGAAATTGGCTTATTGGTAGTCTACCTAATTCCAGTTATTATTCAATAAATGGATATCTTGCTATAATTTTAACTAAAGTATAAAAAAGGAAAGAAAAGACTAAACCTCCACAATTTTGAGTTTGGTTAATCTAATGAATAATGTTTTCTTTTGTTCTTATGTAGATGGCTTCTAAGGATATATTGTTTCTATAACGGGGGTATTTAAATGTTATTAAAACAGGCAAAACTCTCCATACAGTAGTGCCACTCAGTGCAAGCCAGAGTAATCAATGGATGCCAGAAGGCTTGTGCATAAAATGCCTATCTAGTGCCTACTCATCTAATATCCCCAAACTAGTTTCTAGCTTGTGGCTTTCATCAGTGATGAGATTTGGATCTGAAAGCACTGCACCTAGATCTTAGGATTTAATGCAACCCTCCAGCAGCCACTTTTTATCTCTACTTAACTATGAGTCTAAAATTGAAAACACAGTAATATTTTCAATCCAAGCTCATTAGCTTATATAGTCATATAGGTCTGAAATCAGTTCAGTACCCATACATTTTGGTGTCTTTGGAAATTTTAGTGTTTTTTGAAATGGTGATCATGTGATGTTTAGTGCTATTTAAATGTTTTATTTCACCTATAGAATGTGAAATAATTTTTTTTATTATTTTCCAGGACGTTTGATCATTTGATTTTTTTTTGGATAATGTAATATAGAGTGAATTCTTAAATTCAACTTTTAAATTGGCTTTTTTTTTTTTACTTTGAATTTTAGTTTTAGTCTCATCAAATAACTTTACTATAATTTCCAAGACTTTGAAATATTTAATCAAGTTTTAGCTTTTTTTTTTTGTTTTTTTATTCTGTGATATTATTTCTTAGTTTTTTATTTTATCATTGGTATCGATTTCTTAAGAGCTTTATATTCTCATTTTTTATATAATCATCATTCATCAATTATTGTTACAGTTAATTCATTTACTGTGCTTTTCTTCTTATTTAATGACTCTTGACTGATAGCATTTAATCTTGATTCTAGTCTTCTTATTTATATTCTCATTTCATCTTAGCTATTTCAAATTAGTTTCAGAAATTGCTTTTTTTCTCACATTTTTGAACAATAATAGTCTTTAATTATTTTTTTTTTTTAGTTTATCTTTATTTTTTTATTTCTAAAGTTTTCCTTTTTATATTGTATAATTATAGTTTGTTAATATGTCAACATTTCTCCAGTTCTCTTTAGACATGATATTCAAATGACTTGATAATTTTTAATCCTCATAAGTATTCCTGAAATGTCCAAGATTTTGTTTTGTTTTTCTTCATAAGCATCCTATTTAATCCACAATGGCTACAATAAATGTTAAATTATTTGTATATATATTTAATTTAGTCAAAAAATGAAATAACAGATTTTTTTATAATTAGTTGATTGCTTACTTATAATCAGTGATTTTACTGAAATAAATGTGCTACTAATTATTGTTGCCATTAGTTACAACACATTTTATTATATTTCTTTTTAAAAAGCAGTAAAAGAAAAGCTGCATTTGAAAAAGTTCAATAAAATTTACAGTCAAGTCTAGACTACAAGCAGTATGAGATATTTGTAAAACAGAAAGGATGTAGAATTAAAAGTATATGGGCTAAATTTAAACTAAATTGATTTTTTGCAATGTAGAGACATTCTTAGGAAAGTACTGAGAGGGACATCTGTTCAATTCCAAAAATAAATATGAAATTAAGGTATTTGAAAATTGATAATAGTATCACATACTGATTGCAGCTATTTTGATTAAAATATAAACCCAAGCCTTAGAATTAAAAATTCACATTTATTTCACTGAAGAAAATCACATTCATTTTAAAAGTTGTTTTGTTATTTGTTTTAATAAAAGTTTGTTTTCAAAATCAATTTAGCTTTAGCCCAAACTGTCAGTGGAAGGTGACTCTTTTGATAACAATTGCACCTTTCTTTTATTAAAGTGTATAAATACCTGAAAATTACCTTTTCTTGCCAATATTTATTAAGAAATTGATTGAACTGGTTATTACAATATTTACATTTTTCATTATTACTTTCTAGTGACAACTTTATATTCCTGATTTTTTTTTTAATTTTGTACCCTCATAATTGTTTCTAATGTATACTTTATTTAATACTACCATATGGTGTAATGAATAATATTTCTCTAGTGGAATTTTTACTGCACCACTCTCACATGTCAAGGTTGTGAAGGTAGTAAGTTTGATACTTATCATTTAACTTGTAGTAATTGACTATCTATATATACTGAACAAGATAAATATATGTGTAAATGATTGTGATTTGGGCCAACTGATGAGTGCTGGCTTAGTACAAAATGTGCATCTTGGAGATCATACATCTTTTTCACATGTTTTTGGTCATATGTTTATGATTACATGCTTCCACAAAATATTAAAAGTAAATAGAAACTAATTCATACCTTGTGTGGGTGAAAGTAGTGCAGTGTAAATTAAACTATAGAAATATTATTTTTTAAGTGGATAATCTCTAATCTAATGTTGGAAATAATACAAATTTATTAATATACCATAAGGTGTATTTCTTATTAGGCTGTCCAAGATTTGAATAGTATTCAGTTCATTTTTGAATGGAAAAGAGTGTCTTGTGAATTTTTTTTGGAAGGGAAATATATATTTTGTAATTTTTTTATAATATTTATGGAAAAATAGCTCTGAAGACATATACCATAACAATTCACAAATCAGAATTATTAGTTATTTTAATAAACTTGTAAATATTGTTTTCTCCTGTCCTACTAACATTGATCTAATTTATTAAAATAATTATAAGATTTGAAATACAGGCATTCTTATACCTGGAACTTGAGTACTGGTTCAACATGAAATATGTGTATTGGTGATTATTTATCTTTTCTACATGTGTGTCAGCATGTGTATCAGTAGTATGAGATAGTGTGGATAGTTGAAGGTTGCTTGAAAGTCTGTTTAAAATGATTATAGCAATTACGCTTTGTGAAACTTTCAGAATTTATTTCTCCATAAATATTATTAAATATTCTTAGTTTAACAGCCATCATTTATTAATAGGATCATTAAAACACAGTTTTTTTTTAATATTATTCCTTACACATTAATCTGCTTCATTTATTATGCTAATCTTGTTTATATAATTTAGAGCATTAGCCATTGCTTTAAATTTTCATTATCATTAGAACAACAGTTTTTTCATTTTCGTCTTTTATTATCCTCATTATTGGCTATCATTTCCCTGTCAAGATTTAGTATCTTTTTTCTCTCTCTGAATTTGTAGCCTCTTTATTATTTTTCTTATTTTTAAACGTTATTTATTTGTTTTTAGCTGTCCTTTATGGTACTTTAAATGTATGACTGATATATAATTTTTATATCATTTTTTTTCCTTATCATTTGCTTTTTCTATATCATTTTCAGTGCTTTTTCTGAGATTCATTTCCCTAATATTTTCTTCTTTCTTTGTTTTAATTCAGTAATAGTTTTTTTTTTTTAATTCATTAAGGATTTTTTTATTCTTGAATTTACTTTATATATATTGAAAATAGATTTTATTTAATTCCTTAAATTTCAACTTCATATTTGAAATTACTAGCCTATGACCTGCATCTATATCTATCTCCTGGAAAATTTATCACTCTTGAATTCATATAGATTATTGTCTAGTTATTATGCCATTTTAGCTCTGTGTATCATATTTGATTTTCACATCCACTTCAGCAGCTTTTCTAATTTTTTTTTTTTTTTTAATATAGCTGCCATAAGTGTTTCGGATTCTAATCAGGCTTAGGAATTTTATTCAGTGACTTACAGCCAGCTAACTAACTATTCTTGGTCAATAAATAGGTATTTAGCTATTCTTAGCTAGTGGATAAAATAAGAATAGAAAATGGCTCAAATATCACCAAATGATGAAATAAACATCTAACAATGGCATGCCTGATAAATAATGCCTCATTTTATAAATGATTTTTTTGTTTTTTTAAATTAGTAGAAATCTTATACCAGGTATTGACTTATTTGTGAACCATATAACTGCCCAGTCATTTAATTGACAACACCTTTTGGCATATCTTGGCTAATCCATCTTGAAATTTATTTCTTTTAGAAACTTGTTAAATCATTGATTGCAGCAGAATAATATACTTTGTTTTTCCATTCAGCTTATACAAGATAATATGAGATTCTTTGTGAAAGTTACTTCATATTTCTTAATAATCAGTATTTATTAACACTTATCTAATGGAACAAATTTATTTGATTAGTTCAAAATAGTCATATGCTAAAATAATTGGTAATTGGGCTTTTCTTCTTTATTTCACATCTAGTATTTGTGAAAAAATGCAGCATAAAATACAGGCCCAAGTGAATCAAAACAATGTTTGATTCTATAACAGTCAATTCCTATTTACTTATTTTTAATATTTTGTTATTCTAATTCATACTGATAAAAATAAGTTGTTTTACATTCATTGTTTATAAATAAACAATATCAATGCATTATTTATGGAGTTAACTAACACAATGAAAATGCAATAATCTATTATATTCAAACTTCAAAAATAATTAACAGTTTTGACTATCTAATAACCTTTTTCAGAGTTTCACTACCCCCTATTAAAAAATGTTTAAACTGTTATAGAAAAATATTTAATTTTTTATTTTTTTTAATAGGTTAAACATTTTTTTAAGTATTGGGAAAAGCTCTGAAGAAAGTTGTTGTACAATTGATATTGTTAACTATTTTGTAAGTTTGAATATAATAAATTATTGTATTTTCATTGTGTTAAGTGCATAGAAGAATATATTGGTATTATAAGTTTATATTAGTATTAATATAGCTAATGAAGAAAAGTTATTAGAAGAAAATAATATTTTAATATTTATTCATTGTTCGTTTATATGTTATGAGTTAACAATAAATTATAACTATTTCAATTTATTTGCTCAGAAAAATTTACTATGCTTTGCAAGTGCAATAGATGACCATATTAAAAAAGCTTTTTTTATCTCCTTTTTTTACTTGACTAACTCTGGATTTTTATTATTTTAATATTTAATTTTTACATTTGAAATTTTGAAGTGGTGTTCTATACTTGCATGAATTATAAATTGTGAGGTATATAACTAAGTGATAAATATTTTATTGAATGAAAACTATTTGAGATCCTTAGGGATATATGAAGGTAGTATTTGAGCCTTGTTTTTTTTTTTCCTGGCAATACTTCACAATTCCATGCTCCTAATTTTTATGTGGAAGATTTTTTTATCAGGATACTGCACTGGACAATGAATTGTCTTTAAAAAGTTTTATTTTGATACTAATGGATAGCTTATTTTACTTTATTAATATTTTTTACCATCTCCATGCCACTTTGTAAACTTTAGTAAGTAATAATAGGTGCCAGATGATAGTGTTATTAATCACTTACTAAAGCTTACATGAAGTGGCATAGAAATGGTGAAAAATTATGTTCCTATAACAGTTATAGTAAACTAAAGTCATGTAATTGAGTGAGGTGATATTTTATTGGTTTATGTTAATATTTAAAGATCCAAAAAAGTATTCTTTGAATTCCTTCAAAAATATTACCATTTTATTGGGGGGTTTTTTCTTTCTATTTAGAGATTATTAATTGAATAATAGATAGCTAATGAGTAAATTGGTAGTACTATTAAATGAGAGGGAAAAAATCATATGAAATACTTGTAAGTTACTGTTTCTTGGTCATATAATTAATATTAAAAAAAGTGTAAAACATATTCCAGAGAAGATAAATTGTAAGCTGTGTAAAAATGCATTCAAATAGACAAGAATTAGAAAGCTTTAAATCTTGTGAGCTAAAGGGAATCGAAATCATTATATGATTTATTAAGAAAAAAATCAGAAATACCTCTGAAATAAAAGCCAAGACAATGCATTTGTCTTAACCTGAAACAAACTGCTTGATCACTATAATAGCTAGCTTTGGGTAATTCACCATAATTGCTTCTGAATATGGCAATCAAGTATTGTAAATAATAATTTGAAAAGTTTAAATAATTGTTCACTTACATTGAAAAATTTATTTATTTAATTATACAAGGAAATGTATTCGCTCATTTGTATAAAGAGATGTATTCATTTGTATGTATGTAGAAATGTATTCATTTTATGGATAAGATTATAGTTTCATTTTGATATACGATTATAAGTTAATTTAATGCACTTCTTAATTTGGATCAATATTTCATTACATTAAATATTTGTATCATTAATAAATCAGTTGTGAAATTATTATTGATCAAATTATTGCTTACCCGATTCGACGTGGAAGTTTTTGACTATTATAGAATTCATTCACTTTTCACTGCGTCCGAAAAACTATCGCTAGAATAATTTAAACTTGGTACTACTTAAGTTTTAAATATTTTTATTTAAATATCAACAAATAAGTTTAGTCTTTGAAGTTGTAATAATTATTTCATTTTTGTATTATTAAAATAATTTGAAAAATGATCAAGAAATTGCTTCGGTTTAAAAGTTTTAATAATAAAAGATCAATCATTTAAAAAAAAAAAAAGTAAAAGTAAATTACTTTCAAAATTGAACTTAATAAAGACAATATACTGCTTCGAAATAATTAATCGGTATTATTTCATTGAGGTCATATTTTTAATAATCACGCTATGTAAATCATTTATGATGAATGGTTCTCGCAATAATCTAGTTATTGACCAATATTATGTTGAATGAATAAAATTTTGATCGTGAGCTTTTTAATGTTGATTTTTTAGTATAGCCATTGGTCATCTGGTACATAATGAATGCCTCACGTGGCATGATACATTGAATGATCAAATTCATCACCACTATTGTTGTGCGCATTATACCATCATTATTCTTTACTGAGTGTCAAATCATAGCTTCCCATAATTGTGGGTACGTCCATTTATTTACAATGACTGGTGAACGCATTAGAAATTAATTTAATTATCATTATTCTAATGTGTATAAATATGAGTTACTTTATATAAATACAAAACTACCTTTAAATAGTCCACTGTAGATCAAAAACCTTATCAATAATACTCTGTAGAGGAATGGGGAAGGAGAAAGAATTAACCAGATTATTCTGAATTTGAGTTTTATGAATACTGTTCTCTTTTTTTATTTTTGCCATTTTAAAAATAAATTCATTAATGGCAGTTAAAATTCCATTTTGAACATTTATTTTGAATTAAAGTGTTTTACATTGACTCCTAAAGTTAATAATTAAATAAAAAGCAGAGCAATAAAGAATAAACATTTTAATGATAACTAGAAATAATAATAATAATAGACACCCAGCTACATTTAGCAACAAACTGCTACATAGAGATAAAATAATAACCAACCCCCATTTGTATGCAGCAACATGGTCATTGTTAAAACAACCATCAATGCTGTGAATGCTGCAAAGAAAACTATCATACAACTAACATTCAAAGTGACATGCGGACAAAACTAAATAAGCTCCTCAAACTTTAGAACTCTGATTATTTTTGCTTTTTTATTTTTTATATGTTATAGTCCATTAACCACAAAGTGTAACCACTAAATTCATTTATATGTGTTTACCCTAATATTATTCATTGTATGTTAAATTTCAAATTTTCTAGATGTAAACTTATGTAAACCATTGAGATCAATAAAGCCTTTATTGAAACGTAATAATAATAATAATAAATAATAATGGAACAACTTAGTCCAGTTGTTAAAATTTAAAAATATCTCCATAGTAGTTATTAAAAATAACACTTGTAATTAATATTTACGATATTAAATAGTGCCTTATGTGGTTTGATGTAATGCTAGAGCGGCAGATTGAGACTCAAGTTCCATGGATTATGGCTGAGCTCTGTCACTTTTGGTGCTCGAACATCTTATGATCTCCAAGGCAATAGCCATTCAATTATATTTCATGAAATTCATTTGGTGGAGGTCTTGTGATGTTTAAGCATCCAAAGTGATAGTTTGAGCTTTGAAACAAGTCTTTACCTCTCAAATCTCACAATAAATGTCTCCGTAAAGGAAAATGAAAAAAATATCACAATCTTGATCTCCAATTAAAATTTCGTTGAAAGCCTTGGGATATTTTTCAAAATTAAATATCAAAGGGAATTAAAAATAATTTGCTTATCATCTCTAGTTAAATGTAAATAAATAAAATATTTCACCTTGCTCACATATATATGTATTCTTTTTATTTTTAATTGCATGCATTATACATGAATTTACATTTCTACTATGTATAGGACAATTTATACTTTATTTGCAATTAATTAAATTATCTAATTATTTTTAATTAGATATATTAGGAATAAAACAATCTAGATATAATAACAAAATGAAAATAATAGCAATACTATTTATAAAGTCTAACATAAATTGAAAGTAATCTATAAAAGATGTCAGCTTATTTAAACAGTATCTTGAGATTTTATACAATGAAGCTTCTACTTAAATTGTACAATGAACATTTTTTTCTCATTAAATTAAGATTTGTACAACAAAGATAAATATACAACAAAGATTACATTTTTGACATATTTTGTAAAATATAAATTATTAATTATTTCATGCAATGTTTATTTTACAAGTGAAATTATACTAAAGTTATCTTTTTCAATTATCCCGCTGTTTAGATATAATAATTTAACTGCAATCTTGAAAATTAGTTAGAAAAGTGATTAAAGTTGTTATGCAAAAAAAAAGATGTAAAACTGTCAATGAGCACAACTATTATGATAAACTCCATTGATTAACAAACAAACTATTTCAGAGATTTGAAAAATAGAATTGGAAAACTGATTAATGCCATCAAAAAAATAATTATTTCTAAATGAAAAAGTGAGAATAAAATGGTTTTATTAATTTAAATTTGTTTATGCTTATAAAAGAGATATATTTTAATTATCAGTACAAACCAAAAATGAGAGAGAAAATGTAGCATCAAGGAAAAAAATATATTGCAAGCAAAAAGGTGGAAATAAAGTGATTTATATTACTTTCATTATGATGTCAGAAAAACAGAAACTAGTATCAAGAACAAAAAATAATTATTTCCAAACTAGTAAGCAGAGGTTAAAATTGCATAAGTTTATTGATGCTGTTAAAAGATTGATCTAGTTGTCAATATAATACAGAAACAATAATGTAAATGTAACTAGAAAAAAAAAATTCCAAGAAAGTAAAAAGAAATTTTGTTATCAAAGTTCTATGAATTTTTACTAGAATAAGTTTTTGTTTACATTTTTCAAGCAATGCCATATTGATTTTTTTTATGCATTTGTTGAAGATTCAATTTTCCTAATAACATAATAATGCATCATAAATAGATATATTAAATACTAATAAAACTAACATATGATAAAAATAAAAATAATAAAATATAATAATTATTAAAAAGTAAAGAATTTAAATATTTTTAAACATTAATTCTAAAGGTATTCATAAACTGTATATTTTGATGCATTAATTTTAAAATTAGAACATGTTTAATGTTTTAAATTTAATCTATATCTAAGTACAAAAATAATAAGATATAAAAGTAACTATCATTCAGCCTCAATAAATTTTGTTTTTATTGAAATTTGGATAGAAATTGATATGCTTCTTTGTATATTTCTTCATGGATTGACTGGTTTCTATCTTCTAATTGTACTGATGATTATTTTCTGGTTAAATAATTTGTTAATTAAAAGACTAAAAATATAGCTCTTGGTTGATCCATATAATGCTAGCTTTTCATATTTTTTGGTGTCTGATTACTATTAATTAATGAATGTCTAGATTTAACAGCAATCATAATAATTATGACCATTCTCTGATGGAATCAAGGATCTGTCTCTCTTTTCTCTGCTGAATTCCACTTTTCTTACTCTCAAACACATCTTCTAGTTCTGTAAATTCTAAATGTTTCTTCTTTTTTTTTAATCGAATTTCAAGGCGATTTTATAAATTATTTTGTTGTGTTTTTTAAATCATCCATAAACAATATTTCCTTATTCAGACTTCAAATTAAGCACTCAATTCAGCCCAAGATCAGTTAATTAAGTTTAAAAATAAGAAGAAAAAAGAAAAGAAAAATAACAATTCTGAAAACTGCTTTTCATTTTAAATCCTTTCCAGTTGACAATTTTTTTTTTCACTTTATAATTGTCTTTCCAGAAACAATATCTCAATTCATTTATCTTTCAAAATATCTTTTTGCAAATTTTTTTTTCAAAATAAAATATGAAAGAAATACAAACATTTAGTAGTTATAAGAGTTATAATCAATCATTATGTTTTAAAAAAGTTATTTGCATAATAGAAATTGTTATATTTTGATTTACAAGTGTCACCATATTTAACAAAACTAATAAAACTGAAAGACTATTGTTTTCTTTCCTACTGCCATCCCTTCTTTTCTTACTTTCAGATCAATAATTTACACTTACTGTATATAGCCTTGTTATTATTTATAAGAATCCTTCTTTTATTTATAGAATAGATATGTTAAACCTATTAGATTTTTTTTTAACATTGAATTTTTTTTTGTGAATATACGAGAGTTAACCCATTATTTCATTCCTCAACTTGGAAGGATTAGAATTGCTTTCTTCTAAATGAATTGCTTCCACTGGAGATCAAGGGGCACACTGTAGTAAATGACATCAGAATAAGACATTGGGAATGATAAGGACATGTATAGAGGACATCACCCAGAAGTAGAGAAAAAGATTATCCAAAAGGAGTTGGAAAGTGTGAATGGATAGAGAAGTTAGAGTAGAGAATATTGAAAGAAGATTTATAGATGGACTGAGCACATAGTAATTAGGAATTGGAAGAAGTTAAATAACTTAGTGTGTTTCGAAAATGATGGAATTAGTACTAGATAGTTCATTGCATTAGATTTGTATATAACTGTAAATGGTGATTATTCAAAGAAAAGTTTTAACTTGGCAAAACACTTTTACATCATAACATACACAAATAAATACGTAACATAGAAAAGATTTTAAAATGTGGTAATTATGAAAACTCTTCTGATGGTAAATAGCAAGTAACTACCGATGAGAGAGTGAAAAATTAAATTAATTCCAATGGGTAAATGTTTTAATAAAAAAGTCAGATTATATCTGGAATAAAGCAGAGAGTCCTGTGCAATGTTGTATCTGAAATTAAGCTTAATAATAGAGCAGAAATTGACTTGTTGTGAAGATGGTGGAGTAGTGATTACAGACTTTTAAAATATTTGAAGGAAAATATTATTGAGTTGATAACATTAAGAATACTGAATTTGGGTCAGTAAAAAATGAACAACTTAAAATTTAAAGAGATGATAAACTGAATAGGATATATTGTTACAAGTAAATGAATAGTAAGATATAAATGAGACTGCAATAGATCAGACAAAAAAGATAAATCTAACAATAGAACTTTAAAGGGCTATTATGAACATTTCCAGAAAATATGAAAACAAAGTAGAAAAACTACCAAAATTGTCTAAAATTATTTGAAAATATTGACTTTGTTTATAGGTCAATAATGAATTAACTATATTCTTTAGTATATATTAGAGTATGAATGCTGATAGAGTAACAATAGGTCATTTTTTGCCCTAGTTAAAGACCAACTATTTGTACATCTCTCTCTTCTTTCTACTCCCAAAAAAATCTTGCTATTTGTTATGTTTAAGAAAATATTTTATAAAAAAAAAATATAAAAAGACCAAAATTGATTATTTTTGCAAAAAACCTATACTTTGTATAAAAGTATGATTTTTAAAAAGATCTGCACTCTGAGCAGCTGCCTGGTTTGTCTAATGGTAATGATAGTCCTGCTTATAGTTAATATTATAAAATAATTAAATGGTGATTGTACTAAAAATCAGTTAATATTCTAAAAATAAGAATTATAGGAAAAAAGTAAGATATGGTCAAAAACATTCTACGCTTGTATATGGTCTTATCATTATTAATTGCATCATTTGAAACATTATTAAAATTGTTTCATGCTATCTCAGGATTAATATCCATAAAGTAAAAAGTAACCAATTGTTCAGGAGTGATATTTGGACATTAGTGTGATCGCTGAGATTTCAATCAATTTACAAAAGAAATTTACACTAGAAATTTTTATTTCTTAGAATCTGCTATTCTATCATTATACTAAACTGCTTTGGGTAATAAGCATAGATAATCAATATTGATTCTCTGCTTATATTCTCTTTGTCTTTCGTTAACTTTTTTGCACTGACTTATTGGAATTAATATAAATCAACAATGCCAATACAGTTTTCTATAGATGTTACACAATGTAAATGCCATATTTTTTATTTTACCATTCAAAAATAACTGATATTTTTTAGTATTCGAAAATCTTCTTCATAATTACTTTCACTAAGCTCTGAAGAAGACTGTTAGGCAATCAAAAATGTCAAATATTTTCGGAAGTCAGCATTTTTGTGTGTGTAATGTACATAGAAAAAGATATTATTGTTTTTTTATGTAAATATTAATTGCAGTAGTTCAAATGGAGATGAAATTTACGCAGAAGTTATTGAAAATCCCTAGTGAACTGTATGTAAACTAATGCAATTACATCTATAAACTAAAAAGTACAGAATGAGAATTAGCTTGGATTATATATAAGCATTCAATTTATCCATGTGTTACTGCACAGAGCATGAATTATATATATTATGTTTAATACTATTACTATTAAATTGTCTTATCGCATCACTATCAATTCCTGAAAAATCTGTGAATGACATTTTACTTATTCTTAAAATTTCAATCTAACAGTATGTTTTCTTTATTTATTTATTTTTTGCAATTTGAAATATTTTGCCAGATGATACATCTATGGTCACCTAACACCAAAATCATCCTATTACTGATGTCCAACATAGATTTTAGTGACATGAAAAAAAAAAAAAAAAGACAAATAGCAGGACGATAAAAAAAAAAAAGGATATTAGCTTCTCCCCCGTGAACAATTGTCAGAGTAGCAAAAATAAACGTGTGCGGTTAAAATTTCAATTAAGAATTATAATCACTTAACATTGCTTAATTAAATTATCATAACATTTTTTATGTATGCGCATATATATATTTGTATGTGCACGCACGTAGATAAATTATTTTTGCACCCTATAAAAACTTCTAAGCCGTTCTTTATCAATTATTTTATGCTTATTTACATTTTTTTTTTAATCTATAATTCATCTCTTAAATTAATTTTTGTAGACTTGTTTTTGCAAAGATCTAGTTTTAGAAATAATTTTCTCATTGAACATTCCATAATAGTCATTTCTTCATTTAGAAATGCTAGTTATATTTATTGTTTTTGTTTTGCTTATTAGTTTGCCTGGTTGCGAATAGCAACCGTCAAATTAAGCTTAACTTCCAGTGGGTATCTATAAATTTTAAAACAATACTGTTTTATCAGTCATTAAAATCAGACTGCAGTAATTATTGTTGATTAATTTTAGGTGAACGGTTGTTATTTAAAAATATATTGAAATGTATATAAGTTATTATAAGGACGATGATTATAATGATTAAAGAAGTAAATAATAATTAACATGTAAAATATTTTTTTACATAAATAATGTTTGTTACGAAAGTACTTTTTTTTTCTGTTTTTAGTTTTTTATACAAAATAAATCTTTGTATTTTACGATAAAAATTCTAAGTAGATTTATATGGGAATAATTATAATAGATATAGCTGAGGAAGCCAATAGTAGATATAACATTAAAAGTAAAAATTGCAATACTTACTCTAATTATAACAACCCCCCCCCCTTCCCAATATTTTATGCCAAAGTTATTCAAGTTTGCCTTTTATCTAGCCTTTACTCTTTAGATTTTCAAGTACTTTCTGTGGAGTTAATAGTTTTGTCTGGATTTATATCATTTTTTTTTTTATTAATGTGATTGACGGTAGACTGCAAAATCGTACTAATCTTTAAATTAATTAAATTTCCTTCACGAAAAATCCAGACTGGAAACTAGCCTATAGAAAGAACATTTAATTATTCATTGATCTTAACAAGTAGAAAAGAATCATAACTTGAAAAATTATTTTAAAATTATGATATAACACCTTATAATTAACTCAAAGTTTTATTGGTGCATGATTCTATGTATTTATATCTATTTTGTTTTTTTGTTTGTTTAAATACAATATATGATCTTTCAATGTAGTAGCACCAACAACTGATTTAGTTCTGAGTGTGTTTAATGTGTTTGTATTTCATTGATAAGTATGAAATTTAGGCTCATGTTTGTTTAACAACAGTCAGTAGCAACATAGATAGGATTTTTTCTTACGAAATTCTTTTAGAAAATAAAAAAGAAACTTAAAAATAAATCATTATATCTCTTTTTATACATTTATATTTTGTCTTTATATAATTTTCTAATGAAAATATTTTATTTTAAAATGCACGTTGGAGTTGATTAGTTAATTTTTATAATATTAAAAGCTAAAAATAAATAAAAAATGTAATATCTCAACTGATGTACCTGGGATATTAATTAGTTTGTGAATAATATTTTAATATCTGTAGTACGTTTTATTATTTGCTAATTTAATAAGGTTATAAAATAGAAAAAAAAAAATCAATTCATCGTTTTGCTACAAAAGTTTTGTTTTGCTAAATAATTTTCATGATAAATTGTTTTATAATTACAATTCAAATTTTTATATTCTGTTCTCTTCAAATAAATATTTTAGCTCTAGGAGCACTCTTACTGACAAAACGACAAAGTTAAATAATCTAAAAAAAAGTAAACGTTTGAAATTGATGTATTAGTTTCTGAATAATAACATAGTCGCTTATTTCATATATGTAGCGAGGAAGATATGAACAAATTGGAATTAAATGTCGAAGCTCAAAAAAAAAAAAAAAAATGAAAACTTTAATGATGAAAATAATTTTTAAAATTATTGATTATCTTAGGCCTAATAATAATCATGATTTATTATTGATTTTTACTATCTATTCCTGAAATATTTTAACTTTTTTTTTCTTTGTTTTTTTTTTATAAATAAACATTTCATTTGTAAAGCAAGTTAGATATTTTTCTATTTATGTTTTATATAAAATGTGACAATATTTTGTCTCAACTTCTTTCGAAAGTGAGATGGTTAAATCGTTTTAAAACATTTCAAAGAATTGTGTTGTATATGGGGAAAAAGTGATCTATTAAATAAGTTCTAGAATTATAACAACTGATTTTATAGATACAGATATAATATTACAATTTTCGCTCAGAACAGCATCCTTTGAATTACAATTGCATCATCAGATTTCTAATGAGATACATCAGTCTCCTGACTACATGTAATCATTTAAATTAAGCATTTATTATCATATAATACTAAATTGTCCATGCACTTTACTATTTTATTTACCACCCTTTTTTTTTCAGTTTCAATTGCTCCAGCAATCTTCTTCAGAACTACAAAATAATACAAACATATGAATATAAATATACATGAAACATATACTTTACATTCTATATATACATCTTATATCTTTTAATTTACATTATTATTATTTATTTTTTAAGCATTTATTTTGACAAAACTGGCAATATGATGATAAAGGATTTTATATCATTCATTCATTTGTATGTGCATATTAAATAACTTCCTTATTTACAATGTAATTGCAAAATGTATAGATAAATAATTTATATTTCTAGAGGGAGGAGACAGGAAAGAAAAAGAACCAAAGAAATTATTTCTTAACATTACAATTAAATTTAAGATTATAAATAGTCTTATATGCATTCATAAAAAAAGCCTATAACTCAAAGTCATATTTTGTAATAAAATTGTGAACTTTTTAATTTAAAAATTGAACAGTCAGTAAAAAATTCTCATCAGTTACATTAAATGTTAAAGAAAATTTTTATATAAAAATTTAAGAAAATAAGGAAAACTGATCTATTAAGAAAAGAGGAAAATCCTGACTTACTAAACAACAAGTTAAGTATCTTAAAAGATTAATGTGTTTTTAAAACAGCAAAGAATTATAATGTAGTGTGTTTGTGCCAAATACAGAAATGATATAAACAATTGAAAAGTATTTGAAGTTTCCCAGATCTGCTATTATTAATCTTTAATAGAGATTGCGCTTTACGCAAAAAAGTGAAACTTGTCTAAATCTTATTACAAAGTTATATGGCTTAGTGCTTTCAGAGACCTTGAGTCTCCATAATCATAGACTACTTTTAACTGAAGTTTAGCTGTGGTTTATGTAAAATTTTATGCATTTGCAAATGACAATTGTGCAATAAACCGGAAGGAATCGTGCTTTGCAATCTCCAGAAAATGGTCGTTATAAAATTTGCATAAAATTTTACATAAACCACAGCTAAACTTCAGTTAAAAGTAGTCTATGATTATGGAGACTCAAGGTCTCTGAAAGCGCTAAGCCATATAATTTTGTAATAAGATTTAGACAAGCTTCACATTTTTGCATAAAGCGCAATCTCAATTAATTACTAATCAAAGATGAAGTAAAAACTATTATTTTATTATTAATCTTATACATTATTATACATTTAATACAAAAATTATTCAAACTGAAATAACCGACTATCAGGAAAATAAGCTATCACTGACAATCAAGGGCAAGCTAAAGCCAGTGATATGTAAATATTGTTGCATGGTATCTATGCTAAGGATGATTTTAAATCAAGGAATTTGTAAACCTCATGGCATGCTAAACTTTTTGTTTGTACTATGTGTTATTTATTTGGCTATAACATGAATGAAGTGAATACCATCTCTAAGAGCTTCTTGAACCTATGAAGATACTTGTCTGATAGTGAAACTGCTCTATCAGCTGAATCCTATAAGTCAAGTTCAATGTTTCTTAAACATCAAATTACTGTATAATTAATAATGATATCAACATTAGAATTTATAAAAGATTATAAAAAGATTGGTGCATAAAAGTGAGTTTTAAATGTTTTTTTTTTAAATAATCATAAAACATGGGGGAGATGGCTTAGAAGAATTTAATCATTAATGCAGCAAAAAATTTTAAATCACTATAAATAATGGTCATTTTTTTCTATTGTTTAATAGGATTCCAGTCACTAATCCCATTGTCTTAAAAAATATAAAGGGGATGGATATTCAAATATTTTTTAAAAATAAAACATTTTTTTTTTCTATTCTTGCATGTTAGTAAAAAAAAATTTATCAAGACAACAATAAAATTTAATTATAATCAATGCAAACAAAAATGATTGAATATCACATAACCATGATTTTTTTTTGGTTTTAATTAATTTATTCAGGTTTTTTTTTTTTTTTGTCTATCTATCTGTCTGATAAAATATTGTAACTCAGATTTCACTAACTTCCCATTTTCTGATCTAGATGAAATTTGCACATATATTTCTGACGATATATTTTTAGAGCTTGCAAACAATTTTAACAAAAAAACTGCACCCACAGCTTTGCTTGAAATTACTAGATTAATAGAATATAACACAATATGTAGCTGTTGCCACAGCTTACATATTTACATATTATTTACATGAAATAATAATACATAAGTTATAACTGAAACACAGGCTTATATATACCTGTGTGTATATATGTAATATATAGGGTATATGAGCACAGACTTTCACACGACCCACAACTCTCTACTCTATCTACTAACACTGATATACTTAAACACATATATGTTGAAAAGATAAATAATCACCAATATACTCATTTCATGCTAAACCAGCAATCATCAGTTGGTCCAGACTATCATCTCTACACATTATTATCAGTGTTATTAGATAGAGTGGAGAGTGGTGGGTCGTGTGAAAGTCTGTGCTCCATATACCCTATATAATACATAAGTTAGCAACAGCACTATTGCAAAAAATATAACTACTGAATTTGATCAACTTTTAAGATTTTAATTTAAATATTTTTCTAATGTGATGTAAAATAATTTTTAAAAATGGCTATGAAATTTTAATATTGTGGTTCTTTGTTTTTGCAAGTGAAAAATTAAATATGTGATACAAATGAAATTTAAAATATATTTAAGAAATCAAATTTTACCTTGCTTTACCAAAAACGATAATACTCACCATTTCTGTAGTATGTATTTTAATATGCAAGCCATATCATACTTAATATCTGTTTAAAAAAAATTTTCTGTCTATAATCTTTTAATCACTGTTGTTGTATTTTTATGTTGTCATTCAAAAATTGCTATGATTTTGATGCATATTGCAAATTATCAATTTTTTTCAAACAATCAAGCAAAAATCCATAGCCTATGCAATTCTCCAAAACAAAAGAAAGAAAATTGTATACGATTTGTCAAGATTGGTGCAGTATTTGTTATTATGTAACAAACAAACAAAAACATTCACGTTTATATTTGAAGGTTATAGATTTAATACTCTTCCATCTAGCACTATTAAACTGTATCTAAATTCTATTCATTCCTAATTTTTTAAATTATATAAAACTAAAAATATAGAAAAACAATTAAAGAAATGCTTTTCACAAAAATGCATCAAAATGGAAAAAAAATAATTCTTCAGCTTTTACATTGTTCTTGATATTATGTGACCAAAATAAAAGCATGAACACTACATGTTTTTGTTTTATGCTTAATGCATTTTTTTACTTTTTCATGCATTTCTATGAATAGAAGCATTCTTTAAAAGAAATTTCATTGTTTTTTATTAAAATGGTAACAGTTCTAATTGTGTCAAAGCATCATTAATGGTTCTGTTAGGAATCATGTCATCTCTGTAAATCAAAGCATGTGTTAAACAAATATCTAAATAGCAAAAATTATTTGCTGGTTTATATATATTATTTATCTAATATCCGAAAAAAGTACAATCTTAAAAGTACTATGTTAGCAGAAATTAATGTTCTAGTAAGCAATAATGTTAAAAAATAATACATTATATCATCAAACACAATGATTCTGTACCAGGATGTAGCCAGAAAGAATATTTTGTTACACTAAAAAGTGACATGTTATATTAACAAAAAGTGTTGAGTCTGTATGAAAAATTCAGCAACGTAAAAAATGGTATGAAATTAAAATCATCACATGTGCATTATATCTTCTGATTTTGTTTTATTTTATTTTGAGTGATCTAATAAATATATTCACATGCATAATATGTGTCTGTGAAAAGATGATTGGGTGTCTCTTCAAACTATCTGCAACATAACCTTGAATCAACACATGTAGTGATATAGATTAGCTACTCATTACAAAAAATTTAAGTTGCTAACATGTTTGTATCTTGAATTACAATGTAATAGTATTATTGCCAACATTCCTGTTCATTTAAGCTTGGAGATATTAAAACTGAAGTGATTAACATCATTAAGAATGGTAAAAAAAAATTTTAAAAATTAATAATTATTTTTATGTCTCTAATATAAAAAAAATATATATTAACACACTCTTCTATCCACACTTCCATAAAACAATATTTTATTTAATTATCCAATCTAGCTGATGGTTGTCCATCAGTCTTCCTTGGAGTTGTAAATGTATAAAACAAATTGTCTATACATATACATTATAATGATTACTTATAAAAAAATTCAAATTTTATTTATGCCTATGCAATCAATTTTAATTATTTATAATTTTAATGATACAAATATAACACTTACTAGAATCTACCCATTAGCTAAAGTAGAAAAGCTGATTTTCACAACATTGTTATCAAACATAGAAAATGCATGTATTTTAGTATTTGGTTAAAATAAGCAATTACTAATCTATAATGCCTTTAACTCTTATAGGGGGTTCAATGATTTCCCTATTATCTCCTCTCTACTTAGTAATACTATAAAAATGGATTTATTTTTGCAAATCTTAATGTGAATTACATGTCTATATTAGAATAGTTCAATTTTAGTGGAATCTGTTGTGTTTGCTTTTTGGCTACTACTGGAAACTTTTTGGAAAAGGTTCTCTTTGAGAATAGGTTGCAGTCTTTAAAGATAATTAATATGACATAACAAAGAACTTGGTCTGAAAAATACATACATGATTAGTTGTACCTACAATTTTAGAAGTATTGTTTGACAATGCATTTATTGTAATTATTATTTATATATGGAAAGTATAACAGGAAATAGTTTTAGTGCCACTTATAATAAAAGAAGTGTGATCACAATGACTTTTCACTCAGGAACGAGATATTTTCAGAATAGATTTCTGTCTGATGAAATTTTGAGAGAAAGGAATAATTAAATGATTGATTTAAAATAGATTTATGTGTGACACATTTTATATATTTATAATCACAAATTATTTTTAAAAAACTATAAAAACTAGATCATTGAAATATAACAAATTAAAGAAAAAATTAAGTGCTTTTTACACTAAAAAAAAAGTATTTAAAACTAAATTAAATATAATTTTAATGCATATTTAATGTTAAACACTGAAAATATATTAATGGATCTATTTAATTTACTTTTCATTATTATCTTTATGTATATAGTTTTAATAGTTTCTTTAATTTAATCACAGATTTGATTTTCCTTGGTGTTTTAATTACTTATCTCCTCTCAACTATTTTTTTTAATATTGATTTTATGATTTCATTATTGTTTTTGGTTTTGAACTTTTTCTAAAAATTGAACAAATTTATTATTATGAGAATTAATTGCACAACTTTATTTTTTTGAATTTTCCATAAAATTAAGAAATTGAACTTGGGAGCTTCTTTAATCATCTAAAATTTTCCTCATAATTTTTTTGCCTAAAGCAAATGGAATTTGACAGTTGAGGAATTTTTGTTTTCTAAAATAATTAACATCCATAAAAATATTGTAATGTAACTATTGACGAGATTATTTATTTATTCATAGAAAAGTAAGGTATATTAGACCTTGACAAGCAAACCTTAATCCAGTTTATTATTTTGTAATACTTTTGCATTAATAATCTTTTATTTATCAGTTATATTGCAACTGTATTATAATAATATTAGAGTATTTTTTACTACATCATTTAAGTTAGTTTAATATAAATTATCATTTGTTATATAATAATACATAATCATTTGTTGAAAAAAGGTAGATATATAAAGAAATACATTAAACAATCAATAGGATTTTTTTTTTGTTTTTATAACGTACAACCTATATTAACATTTGGGATCTTTATCTTTTGGCTAATAATAATTAAATTTATATTTTTTGATTTATCTTGATTAATTGCTTAATGAAAAGTCTTAAGTGCTTATGATCTGAAAAATACCCATAGTTTATCTGATCCAGATTCAAATTCCATATGATCATGGTGAGTAAATGTATTGACCACTATTCCATGAGATTTTACCAACACAAAATTTAATGATGTATCAAAAAAAAATCATCTTTATTTAATATACATAATCATTTTTGATACATTTGAAACTTTCATTTGTCAGATGTATAATTAGACACTTACAAAAAGGCAAATAATTCCCAAGGTTTGTTTTTATCTGAGCTAGGAATGATATATTTTCTAGTTTAATAATAAATGTTTAGTTATACTAAAGTGTATCAATATTTGAATGCTGAAAGTCTGTGACTATAATCCATATATAGTCATGTAATACTGATTTGTAATGTCATATTTTTTACACGTGTTGTGTATACAATCTAACACAGATCATAAATGCCTGTGACTTATACTTATTCATAAATACAAAATAACAAATGATTTGATAAGTCACTGTTATGATTCTAGTTTGATAGTTAATGTTTAATGATGATGATTATTATTACTAATCATAAGAGTAGTTTTAATTGAAGTAATAGGAAATATAATAGAGTAATCAAGGAGAAATGACATTTCTCTACAATATTAAATGTTAGTTTTTTACTTTTGTTGTATACTAGATGCATAATTTTCTCTATTTAGATAACTTTTTACATTGGCTTGCAGACTGTCACTTTTCCTTCTTGGTCCAGCTCATTTTTGACATTGTGATAGTAATGTTATAATCTAGTGCTAATCTTTAGTCATTCACTTTCTCTCTATTCATATTCCTGTGCATTCTTATCTGATTTCATTACGTAGTACTTTAAATCTGCTTTTCTCAAACATAATAATTTGCAAATTCATGTTAACTGCCAAATCTTTTTTTTTTTAATGAAACTTGTTAATTTGGTAAACAAGCACAAACTAATCTTCTCAGCAAAGAATGTTAAGTTGGTAAAAGGTTTGTTGTCCAACTTTGGTGGTGTTTATTTCAGCTTTTACTACCGAATTGAAACTTTAAAAAAAAAAAAAAAGCCACCCAGCCCGTTTAATAAGTGTTTTATTGAAAATGTAATTTCGATTCACTTCAAAAATGGTAACGTAATAAGCTTATTTATATATTTTTATGAATCCATTTAAGAAAAAGATGAAAATTCGTAATTTTTATAAATATATTTGATTTTTTTTTTAAAGCATTTAAATATATTGTAATAAATAACACCATCATGATAGATTCGAAAAAATATTTATTATATTCATACTGATATTGAACATATTTGTATAATTCTATGTCTCTCTCCCTTTCCAATTATTTTTCTCAATGTACAGTTAAATAAAAAATACTATATTATATATAATTAAAAAAATAATAAATATTTTTCATTGACTTTTTTCTTCTATTAGGTCAATTAATCTGTTAAATGGCTTTAAAATTATCAAATATGTTTCATTATTTATGATATTACAATCGTACGTAATAAAATATATTCTATCAAACAAAGATTTATTACCTTAATAGTTGGTAATTGTCTACATACTCTGGTAGAATATATTTTATTATGTATTAGCTTCAGTATATATATATAATATAGTTTATTTTTACGTAATCATTTGTGCAATAAAATGTCTTTGTTTAAAAATCGGCAAAAAAAATAAAGATCATAAAAGAAAATAATGAAGAGAAACTGAGAAAATATAGATGAAGATACGTGCTTATTGTGAAACATCTATCAGTGAATTAAGGCAAAAATATACAATCAGATAAATATGATTAAAAGAAGAAATAGAAAAATAGAGGATACAAAGAAAATACAAGCTTAATTTAATAAATAGTAAATATTATTGGGAAAGCCATCGTTATGTGTATGAAACATCAAGCAAAGCTAATCATAATTATATCATTCAAAAGATATCAAATATTTATTTTAAAAGATGGTTTTCGTAAATATGAATAAAGTAAGGTGTATAATATGAAAAAGATTATAAAACATAGGTGAAGTATAATCTGAAAATGGTGGAATTCCAGTTGAATTACTATTAGCTACATGAAAAATGGTTTGCAAGAATTATTGATGCTTCTACTGTAATTATGTTTCAGAAGAGCAGCTAATAAATTGTTTCTCAACAATCGTAATTCCATTAAAAAAAAAAAAAGAGTTTTATATAGTGAAATGTGAGAAAGCTTCTAAGATGTTATTGAGAAGATTGAAAAGAAATTTGAATTCAGAAGTGATAGAGAATGAAGTGGTGCATTAGAAATAGGTTTTTAAAAAAGCCTTTTGAAATGTAAATCTGAAAAAAGAGAGATCATTCTTTGTTTCTTTAATGTAACAAAATCATTAGATGGGATGACAATGTGAAGAAAAAAAGATATAAATTGGAATCAGACTTTATGATATTTATATGTGAGACCGGAGATGTTTGTAAGATTATCTGTTTTGTTTTTCAAAAGAAATAGGTATAAGAAATAATAATACAGGGGTTCCCAACCCTATGCCTGCGGGCACCGTGGCGCCCGCAGACCATTTTACGTGTGCCCACTGCTATCCGAACACGATAAAAAATTATTTATTTGATACAAATAAATTTAATTTTTAAAATTTCTTATAAATTATTGTATTATATTGTAATCAAATTGTAGGGCATACTATACTTTTACAGCGTAAAAATATAAACGTTAATTATATGTTAAAATTTTATTTTTGAAATAAATATTTTTTTGTACATTATGTGTATTATTAACAATATCCCACTATAAATTTACATTAAAAAAATAAATGGTGCCCACCACCTGGCCGGTATTATAGAATGTGCTCTTAAGTGCAAAAAGGTTGGGGACCCCTGATGTAATATATAAGTGATATATTGTGGGTTTTGTTTTAAATTTAGATAAGATGGGTCATGTTTTGATTTTAAAAAAATAAAATGAGCACGGTGTTTAATAAAATCTAAGTATGATTGTATTGAATTTGTTCAAGGTTGGTACTGATAACTACTATTATAATTATCACATGGCGCACATTACTCCATAGCAACTCCTGCTGATTGTCATTAAAAATATAATATCCCAAAATTAAAGTATATACAAATTAATAAATAAATACTAACTTTTTATTTTCTAATAATGACCATTTATTATCTAGTTGCATTCATTTTTTAAACAGGTTGAGATCCTTTTACTAATATTTTCATAAATATACAAAGTCCTATAATTTCTTCTTTCGTAGTTTTTTAGTGTATTTTATCATTTGTATGGTTTTGTTTGCAACTTATTCTGTGACTTGTATTTAAAAAATAAATATATAGTCCTGATTTTGTATCTTATTTATTCTATTGCATTCTTTACCTCTTTCATTGTGATTATTTCCTGAGTGACTTAGATAAATCTTATTGCAGAGGTCACAATTAATTTTACAAACTAACCCTATTTTATTTCTGATGTTATCATTATTTTTAGCAGTATATATCCATTTCACAAAATATTTATTATTTTTTATTCTATTTTCATACCATCTAATAATTTTTCTTTAATTAGTTTTATATATACATCCATTGAATGTGGCATTTGAAATGCATTTCTTATCAATAGTACATATTTTTTAAAGAAAAGAACATTATGGACAATTAAAACTTGACAATTGGTTATTTGAAAGAAAAAAACTATCATTAATATACTTTTGATATCATGTCACTTTTTATAAATCTGCCAGTCTTATCTGAATTTTACAAAGAGTTGAATTATTGCAAAATTAATATATTGATGAAATATATAAGAACAAAACTTGATCAGTATCAATACTTTCTAAGAAAGATCAATGAACTTTACAAAGGATCATAACTAAAAATGCAGACACAATAAAGAAAATAACTACATTGGAATACCATATATCATCATCATTTTCAACTGTTATCAATTCATTTCAGGATGATCTCTTAACTTCAATCCATCTTCTCTGATCTCTGGCCTCTCTTCTCCACATTAGCACACTTTCTTATTTTATCCATCCATCTCACATATGGTCTTTTTTAAAGTCTTTTGCAATCTCTTGGAATCTCATCTAAGATTTCAACTGTCCATCTATTATCATCTCTTCTAGCAATCTATCCAGCCCAAGTCCACTTTAATCTTTTAATTCTTTCAATAATGTCAGAAACATCTTTTCATTCTCTCACATGTGTATTTTGTTTTTGATGTCTTCATGTTATCCTAAGATGCATCTCTTCATACTTCTTGAAGTGGTGTTTCTTTTGTTAAATGTCCAAGTCTCAGATCCATAAGTAGGAACTGGTAACATACATTTATTGAAAACCTTTTCAAACACAGGCATATTTCCTTTTAATATTGTTTTTTTTCCTACCAAAAGCACTCCAATGAAGATTAACTATGATTAATTTTATCCATTATGTTTCTGTATGTGGTAATAATTTAACCAAGATTATTTGTATTTATTAACTTCTTCAATCTCATCATTATCAATCTTTATTTTCTTCTTTTGCAAAAATCTATTGAACATTATTTTAGTCTTTTTAACATTTACCTTTAATCCTACTTTCATCTGATAACTCTTGCAATTATTTCCTGAAGCTTCAAAGCATTATTTTCAAAAACAGTTACACCATCTGCAAAATCTAAATGATTTAAATAATTTCCATTTTCTTTTATTCCTTTAACTTTCCATTTTAATCTACAAAATACTTCTTGCAGCACTGTTGTAAAAAGTTTTGGAGATACGGAATAATCCTGTGGTATACCTTTCTCAATGTTAATCTTTTTAGTATCATTATGTAATGTAATTCTTGCTGTTTCATTTTTATAAATATTTTTTTAGAACATAACAATATCCTGGGTCTATATATTGATGATACAGTACTTTAATCATTGAAGAAATGCTTATAGAACAAATGCCTTTTCATAATCTACAAATTCCTAGCATAATGACGACTCATATTCATAGGTCCTTTCTGTAACTTCTCTCAATAACTGGATATGATCCATTGTACTAAAACCACATTAAATTCCAGCTTGTTCTTTTGGGTGGTTGTAATTCAAAATTTGCTGTAGATGAATTGTAATTATCTTGGTAAAAGTTTTATATAAAAGACTGATAGGTTCATAATTTCTAATATATTCTTTATCACCTTTTTTAAATATTAATATTAATACTGCATTCTTCCAATCATTTGGTACATCTTTATCAATTAGACATTTGATGTATATCTTTGGCCAAAAATATTTATATTTCTTCACCTACTTCTTTCAAGATATCAATTATAATTCCATTATTACCTGTAACTTATTTCTTTCTTCATAAATTTAATTGTAAATTTCACTTCTTTATTTAAAATCCTGGACAATTCAGAAGATATATTAATTGTAGGAGATACTTTTCTTTGTATTTTTATTGCTGTATAATTTTTGATAGAACTCTCATTTTATTAATAGTTCCATCTTTTTTTTTTTTTGTATTGCAGAAATGTTTCCTACCAATACCAAAAGTTGTTTTACAGTCTGTTCTATAACTTTCTTTACTAGTTCATGATTATACTTTCTTATATCATTATCAAATCTTTTTCGTACTATTTTACAAAATTCAAGATATTTAATTCTTCTCAATGCATCATTTTTATATAATTTAATATTCATTCTTTTCTTCATAAATTGTATCAATAGAAATCTTGCTAGTCAATTGCTGCTTTTTTTTATTAGTCTTTGTTGCAGTTTTTTTTTTAAGTATTTTCTATTGATTTCATTCAAATCTGAATCATATTCAAAATCTGTTAATACTTGAAAGTGGTTTGCAAGTTCTAATTTAAATTCATTTGAATGTTTCTGAAGATTAGGAATATCAATTGTGGATATTGTTTTTCTTCATAATTTTTGTCTTTTTAATTTTGCATTAATGTATATCTTACATCTCAATAATCAATGATCACTTTCTGGGTTGAATTTATTAAGAACATTGCAGTTTTTGTAAATACTTATTTCCTGTTAGTCAAAATATAATCTTATTCTGCTGAATCTTCATTTGGATATTTTCATGTCCATTTCCATTTAACATTTTTCTCAAAAAAAGAATTCATAATGTTTTTTTTGTTTTTTTTGCAAACTCCATGAGCCTATGTCCTTTCTCATTTCTATCACCATAATCAAATTTACCTACAGCACTTTCATCTTTCACCTGTTTACCAATGCTAGCATTGAAGTCTCATGACAATTATAAAATGTTGTTTAGCCTGTTCAAAAGCCTTTTATACATCCATATAAAAATCCTCTACTTCATCATCACAATAAGAACCTGTTGGGACATAAATCTGAAATATCTGCTGTTAAGTTGAATAACTAATCTTTGCCATTCTGTCCAATACATCATCAATCTCTATAATGTTTTTCTTCCACTTTTTATTTACAATGAATCCCTACTTCACTTGTACTTCCAATGTTTGTGTCTCTCTAGTATTAATACATGTCCATTTTTTAAATCAACAGTCTCTTCATCTTTTCTTCTAACTTCTTAAAATCCAATAATGCCCCATTTAATATTAGATAGTTCTTCTAATTCCTGAAGTTTTTCTTCACTTGAAAGTGATCTGCAATTGTAAGTATCTAAATAAAATGTTATCAACAAATGGCAGTTTTGGGTTTACAATCAGGAGATTCTTAGCACCTTTGACTACCAACCACTGTTTTTGCTGGTTATTTTATAGTCTCCTGGAAATAAGGGCCAATGTTTTTTTGTCTATCATGATTGTAAAATATTTATTAGAAAAAAAAATTTCATTTCCACACACATTTATTCTGCCTTCAAGAAAAACTGATATTTCAGTTAATAGCTCTTAATCAACTGAAAAGAAAGACCATGGTGTTTTTTGGTCTTAAACTCAGAGGTAAAAAGCTTATATATGTTGGTAAGCAGTCCCATCCATGTTTATATACTATATGAATAATCACATAGCAGTAACAGCTGCAATGACAAATATATGTGAATGAATATTAGGAAATTTCCCTGCTCAATTCCTTTAAGGCCTTCAAGGAGAATCAAAGGGTCTCCTTTCAGTTAACAGCAGTTTCCTTTCTACAAACTACATATATAAACACTCCAATATTTATCAAAACAGTTCATCATAAACTTTATAAACAGAACATTTATGATTTGAAATCCCATTTCAAAGCTACTTTGTAAAAATATCATAATAATAAATAATGCATATTGGTTGGCTGCCAAAATGTCTTATTCCTATGTAAATAATGTATTCTTTTCTCAACCACTGGAGAGATTTATGCCAGAACGCAATTGTCAAAAGAAGCCTATAAACAGTCTCTCTTCCCCATTGTGTAGCCGATGTTAATTATCATTATTTTGAACAATCATTTCATTTTTCATTGGATAATCATTATTCAGAGATGGAAATACTATTGCTGATATTCATGTGATTTTGGATAAATTATATCTTTTTAAAAATAATAATGCTCATATTGTCTTTGAGGAACTTTAAGATGATGTGTTGATTTTTTATTACCTTTATGAACCTTTCTTGAATAATGTGAATGATAAATTGATATTCTCCAGTGACATCTTCTAAAAATCTTGAAGATTTCCATTTTGAGGAAAGGTTTCATAATTTTCTAGAAACTTTAAATATTATATAATTTCATCCTCATTGGTTTACATGATGACTCCCCCCCCCCGATATTTTGTATAATCTCAGTAAATATATATATATATCATAAAATCAAATTATTGATCAATTAGAGTAATATAATTTATTCTTTTCTCTCTCTTCAAATTTTAATATCAAATCATTGGTATAGAATAACTAGCACAGTACTTACTATTTTATCAACAATAAAAATTCAGAATATTTTTCAAAGAAAGTGATAAGAGAGAAAAAATAAAACTTAAAATTAGATGAGATTATTTAGGAGGAAATAAGATGTAAAAACATAAATTATTATGCTACTGAATGTATAACTTACTTCACTACTTGAGTTGTTTGTTGTTGTTTTTTTTTGCTTTAGTAGTATTCTAAGCATAATTGACCCATTTTTTTCAGATGATATTGCAATTAATTCTCAATTTTAGACCATTATATTTTCTGGTTTTGAATCCCTAATCCTTATTGATGGGAATAAAAGTCAGCAACTCTCTGGATACTAAAATTGCACTTTTATCTGGAAACCATTGATTGTTCAAATTTACATGGATGGTGTTGAAATAGAGAAAAGAAACACTGCTATTGTTTCTAATATGCAACTTCATAAAACTATACCATATGATGCTCATTGACTAACAAGCTTACAATAGATGTCTTTAGGGTGGAATAATTCTAGCTGCTTTTGAAAGCATTTGAGAAAGTTGCATAATATTATTATTGGTATTAATCTTCCTAACCAAAGTATAGAAGGGGCCTATAGTTGTCATAAAACTGAGATCTAAAATGTAGAGAAACTCACTTGTGGACAGATTTAAATAATCATGCAAGTACGTTTGCCGTACTAGCTTGAATAGGATAAATGAATAAAAGATAAATGCTAGATGCCTAAGTGTATTAGTTCCTGATCAATAAGGACAAAAGTCAGAAATTGATTTGGAAATTGAGACTTTATAACTCCCTATCTTTTGATATCCAATGATTACTTTAGAATAGGATGATATAACTTCTTGGAAGCTTATGAGAAATCATATGGGATTGTTATTAGTATGTAACTTTGTAAATTCTACATTTAATTCTTTTTCAATACTAATCAGTAATATTTCAAGGTCTGATAAATAATTCAAAAGTGTAACTTAGCAACAGAACTATCAATTAGTCCGTTGTGAACATAAATATGAATCGTATTATTTTAAAACAATAGATTCTGAAACATTATTTTATGTTTTCTACTTTAAAGCAGATTGGCATAACTATATGGTAAAATATTATGCCCGAGTACCCCGATCTTTGCCATCTTTTTTTTTCTGCTCTCTTAACATAACTTATTCTTGCATATCTATTTTAGAAGCAAATTATATAATAGTGAATATCCTTAACCACAATAATTTATTTTATGAATTAATTGAAAACTAATGATAAAATACCACTGATGAAGGTTTGCTTATTGACTAAAGACCCCTATGAATTAGCAACCTGCTTTTCATGAAAAATTAATGTAAATGTGTTAGCTACTTACACGCATGTGTGCACACACCACTTACATATATGCAAAAATAATATTTGTTTATGCATGTACACTAATTCAATGTTTTTTTTAATAAAATGGTGCATCTTAGAAAAGAAAATACTTATTTTTTTTTTAGGTCATCTCTGAGAAATATTATTTCCTCGTTGCTTGTTTATTAAAAATGTTGTTTATTTCCTTGTCAGCTGATTATTGTTTACTTGGAATCTTTTTTTCTTCTGTTTACACCATTTATTGTTGTTTGTTGAAAATGTTGTTTACTGCAAGTTGCTTATGTGCTGGCTGTTTACTCCAAGGAATCAATGTTGTGACGTCATTAGCGATATTTATAAATAACAGCTCTGCTAGTTAATCATTTTCTCATAGTTGACCTGAGCCAGCACACACAAACAAGCAGTTTCATACAGTCGCTTGCTTTGCCGTCTGAGGGACGGCTGAATGTCGAACATGCCAGAGAGAATGTATTATTATCAGTGTAAGTCAATTGTTAACCTGAATTTTTTTTTGGCCATATTGATTTTTTAAGTTTGTGGTTTTACATTTGATTGCTATAATTTTAAAAGGGGGGTGGGGGGAATCTCATTCCAGTCAAGAATTCAGTTTGATTTTTTTTCTTTGTTTATTTGGTTGCGTTGAAATGTTGCCTCCGTTGAATTGTTGGTAATGGTTATGAAAAAAATATGTACATTTTAGTATAATATTAATGAAATACATAATATTTAATAATATATGGCTTTCGTATTTAATTAAATAAATGTTCTTAACATTAAGTGGAATAAAAATACGTGAGATAATTTCAAGGAAATAACAGCCCAGGTATGCCAGTCGGGATGAATTATTGCAAAGCAATATTTTAATTATTAGTTTCAGTCCGCAGCACTGCGAGTCTTTGAAATTTCATTTGTTAATTGACAGTGTAATGGATATAAAATTTCACTGATGGAGAAGCATTTATGAGAAGAGAAACATTTCAAGGTGGTTGCTTAATAAATATTGGATTGCGCCGTTATCATCATCATCATTTTAAATTTTAAAAAAGTCGTTGATTATATATTTATTCTATTTAGGCGCATAATTTTTTTTTTTTTTTTAATGTAGAAAAAAGTCTTCTTTGAAGACAATAAACTTCTTTTTCAGATAATATTTCGTTTTTGTTTTTTATTTTTTTTAATATGTATGTAAGTTAATGATAAATCATGATAATTTATAGATATATTAGTGATTAAGGCTGCGTATTTTTATTTTTTGTATTAACCAGCACACACATATTACCAATCTATAATACCTTGAGATTCTTGTTTTACTAGATACCCATTTTGAGTATTTGATATCTAATAGGAAAACTATAGGCCGTCTGCCGGAAATAATTTTCAACTTCAAGTGGAAATCCTTAGATAGCGAAAAAATTTCAAACTTGATTTGAATTCCATATCATGGCAGACAACCGCACCACTGCTGTATCATGATATCCGTCATTATTAACATATAATTTTAATAATCTTATACTGTACTCATAAATGCGTGTTTGTTTAATAACGTTATCTTTTTGGCCTTTCAAAATTGTTTTTGTATCTCTTAATATTGTATTAGATTAATTAACTGAAAGATGAATTCCTTGACAGAAGATTAAAATAGTGTGCTGTTTAAGAAATACTTGTGAATTTATTTCATTTATTGATGAATATAATGATAGTATATAATGTATATGGCATTTTTCAAAAATATTGTTTGTGAATTAAGAATTGATCTAAAACAATGTTTTTTTCAAACTTAATGTACTCTTAGAATCTCTATAGATTGACAAAAAATATATAAAAGCTAATGTCTTATAATAAATAATATAAATATTTTCATTCTAGATATAATATTAAATGAAACAATATTAAATAAATTTGGTGCACCAGCATCAAAATGTTTCATATTTTTAACAAAAGTTAATATTTTTCAAAAGCCATTAAAATCATTATAGAATCATACATGTGTTGGTGATATAATTGTATACACATTTGATAATACAAAAGGATTATTATTAATTTATTTATATTGTTATCATAATTTTGAATTAAATTTGACTTTCTTAATGAAAACCTTATTCATCAAAAAGAATTTTGTAAAGTTAAAATGATTTGATAATATATTAGCTTTACCAAATTTGAGTGATATGGTATTAGGAAAGCAGTAACAAAATGCAGTGGAAATGGGAATTGTTTTATCAAGACTCTCAAAACTCCAATTATAAATAGTTTATTAATCTGAAATTGATCAGAAACCAATGATAGCTTATGCAGAATCTCTGGATTCCACAAAATCCAGTTTGAGAAATGCTAGTATAAAAGATCCATTTGTCATGTAAATATGTACATGTATAATGGTTCATGCTACAATTATTTGAATCATCCTACAGATTGATGTACATTATTTACTGCTTAATTAAATAAAATTGAGGCATGAAATGCATTGAATGTTTTTTCAAGGCTATAAGAATATTTGTTTCTTGTTGAAACTTCATGTTTCAATATATAGATTTTGCTTAGAACTGCTTCATTTATAACATATATATTTAGAGATTGATTTGATAATAGTTTATTCATAAAAAAAATAAAAAAACATGCTTAAAAAGTTTGAAAAGTATATACTGGACTTTTTAAAGTATTAATTAGTTGTGAGTTTAAAAAACAAATTTTAGTAGAGTACAAAAATTAATTTTATAAGTATTTTTCTCATTGTTGTGATTTATTAACTACATATTTTAATAATCATATTTCTAGTGCAAAACATGTTATTCTAAGATAAGAGTAACTCTTCACCAAGTGCCCTCTAGCATGAGCTTGAGTAATCAATGATTATTAGTTCTGCATTAAATCTCTATTCTTAGTATTTAATACCTTTCCCAGATCAGTTTGTGACTTGTCTCTTTATCGGTGAAAAGTGAAAGCCATAAACTAATCTAAGGATGTGGGTTTAAATACTAAAGATAGGAATTAAATATGTATCTGGTAAACACTGAATACTCAAGCTTATGCTAGATGACACTAAAATGGAGAAATGCCCTTGCCTTATCATACTGGATTTAAACTGGGTGTTTTTGCTTTTATATATATATTCCAAATTGAACTATTAATTAAAGAATAATTGATAGTAATATGATAAATTTGTATTATTAGTATCTATACTTTTTAATATTTATTAAATATTCAATATTTTTTATACTATAAATCATTCATATCTACAAATTCTTTTCCACACACTCACTTTTTTTACAAATCTCACTGTTCATTATATGAACCTTTTTTTTTTATTTCCATGTTCTAATAGAATTAAGCTCTAAGAATTAGGTAATAGACCTATCAAGTTGGTAGTTATTTTATAATGGAAGTATTTTTACCAATACAATGTTTGTATTTATATAATAGTAAGTAGTTAAATTCTTGTTAGAACCACCCATCATCATCGAAGTAAATAATTTGATTTATATTTGAAATAATTATATTACATATCTTGATGGTGGTGATAGTCCTGGGTTGTGATGATGAATTAGTTATATTTTCCTATCAATAATCAACATCTCTTAATCCTTATACCTGACAACTAAAAAGTTGTTTAATGAAAATTATCTTTGTTTTCTGAGATAAGTTTGAGTCAGTAGTGCTGCCTTTTAATATTCTAAAAGGCTATCTTTACTACTCTGTAATATTTTTAATTTTTATCTGCTTGTCACTCAACTTTACACACAGGGATGTAAACTCTTCTTCAAATGCTTGTAAATACAACCTTATTATTAAAATGTAAATGTTATAAAATAGGACATAGTCTCAGAATAAAGAATATTTTCAGCACAAGAGATTATTTTACTAATAATAAATATAATAACAATAATAAAGAAAATTATTTTTAAAATGCAAATACAAAATCCCCAATGAGTTATAAATAGTATTATAAACTACTAAGCAACTTTCTTATATATATAACTGTGTATGTGTTTGTGAATATATATATATATCTCTGAGTGAATTATATCAGAAATGAGAACATTTAATGCTTATTTGTCTAAATAAGTTATTTAGTAAATAATTGTATTAAAGAAAAAGTAATTAGTTAAACCTAATTAACAAAATGAGAATAAATAATTTATAAATAGAATTAATTCAGATTATTAATATAACATTCTTCCAATACTAATTAAAAGAATTTAGAATGCTATCTAAATTTCAGAGAACAATAGAAAGACTACAAGAGATATAAAAGAAATTTCTCTTTTCACAATACAGACAAAAGAGCAGAAGAAAGAGTCAACTGGGAAAACTGTTGAGGCAAGCAGAATTGAGCAAAATAGATAATTAAGAATCACTTTTTTCTACTACATTTTGCTTCTAAACCTACTTGAATTTATAATACTTTATATATATAAAAAAGAACTTCCCGTTAATATCAGTCTCATGAATATTTGAATCAAAAATGATTGCATATATTGTAAAATTTTTCTTCCTATTTATTTTGTTATCTGTTTACTTTTAGGTTCCCCCCTCCCATGAATTATTGTATTTTTAAAGGAGATTATCTTAATTAAAACAATGGGTTTTTTTCCCCTAAGTCTAATTATAGATTTAAGTAATGCCGTAGATTAATCTTTTAAAATAACAGTTTGTTACTCAGCAGTAATATAAATAAGATCTGTTGGATTTTGGCCCTAATTTTTTCTTTGAAGCATAATTGTTTAATAACGCACTCATATAAAGAGAAAGATTATGTTTGAATATATACATTTATGTATTCGACATTCATTATTTTATATAAAATTTTAAAGTCAAAAAAATTGAATTGGTTATATAAAACAGCAGAACCATTTGGTAATGAATACTAGTTAGAAATGTTGTTAGAAATACAAAGTTAAATAGTTGTGTTATTTAATGTTTTCGAGTTTAGCCTTTGACATTTAATGTTATATATGTATCAGGAACAATTACTGAGAAAAAAACCCATCTAATTTGTTACATATGATATATATATAAGACCTCATGGCATTGTGAATATTATACCATTTTATCATGACCTTAACTGATATTTGAAAACAACCCAGATAAAACTTGGAAATTTTCAGATTTCAATTAAACTTAGGATATTTTAATCAGATAACTAGCCATGCCAATATTGCTCAGAAATGGATGTCTGGATATTCTTACTAGGATAATGCAAGATGAAAAAATAGCAAAACCCCACAGTGTTTTTTTTTTCCATGAGAGATGGTTGTTTTGCTATTTAATTCTTTATATCTAATTATTTTAATGCATATCACTTTTACTTGCTGTTAGATATTTATTAGTATATGTGATTAAAGAAATATTTTTTAGTATATATTTATTAAACATAACTTCAGAAATTATTTTTAAAAAAAACAATAATAAATATTTTTAATGTTATCAGTTATGGAATAAAATAATATATATTGTGTACTTCTCTGAAAATAAGTTTTCAACACTCAAAAAAAATATTAGAAAAAGTTATATATATAAACATTTATTTATCAAGAATGAATACTGAATATCAATAATAATAGATTTTATATTTATGTATGCAATGTAGATTGTAAATGTAAATCACTTGAAGCACATTGAAAAGGGCAAAAATTAATATTTGCTGAAAAGAGGTTTTTTGTGTATGATTATTATTATATATATTATTGCTGGTATATAAGAATATTTTATATTATATTTAAATAAATGTAAAAAAGAAATAAAATTTTGGTTTCTAACAAGTAGGCATCAAAAAATTTACCCCCTCCCAATTTCTCTTTTTATAATAAATCAATCATACATTAATTAGCTAAACTTAATTAATTAATTAGTTAAAATCTCATACCTCTGGAAACATGCAAAAATAAGCACACAAAAACCATTTGGAAAACACAAAATTTGATTGGATTTCAGTTTTGTTGCAAGAGTTTAGAAGTGAGAATCACTGATTTACATTTCTATTCATAAGAGATATGAAGTTTTTGGTCTTTAATAAAATATGTCATTTTGATGTTTAGTTATAAATAAAAATTATAAGGAGAGCACATGATAATTTACTTTCTTTTCTCACACATCAGTTCTACATTTACTGCTAACTTGAATAAATGTTTAATCTTGTTTTCTTCATCAACCAGGTAGAATAAGATATCAAAGGCAATATTTTCAGGGGTTTTGCATAGCATATATTTATCAAAAATTTTATGATTGAAACAATCATTTCTTCTTAAATTTTTATCAGTCTATTCTATCAACCTGAACTAACCAATATGTTTTCATATCCAAATGGTATATCATTTACATTTGATTACTAATCCTAAAAAATAAAAAAACCATAATGCACAATTGTTATTAAAAGATGAAATTACTCTTTCTCTCAGAATGCAAAAGATTCACTTATTCCAAGACTATGTTTGTTTTAACAATGGAAAATCTACTGAAATGTAAATAGTCATTTCATACACTGTACTACAATCTTGACATGTTTATCATATCCATCAAGAAGTTGTTTGGAGGTAATAGTTTTCAAAATAACAATGACATAAATGGTAATTGTAAAGTTTGATGATTTAACTCTTCTTTTTTATTACTTGAAGCTAATCGTAAAAGTTATCATTTGTTTTGCAGGAGTAGAGAATATGTTAAAAAAAAATAACATATAAATCCTTTTTATTTTGTTATGAATCATTTTTTTTATAAATAAGCTCTCATTTTGCAGTTGAATGCTTCTCATAAAATTGACTTGGATATTTTGCACTTATTGTAAATGAAAAAATTTGATTATAAATGACACAAGATTTCCAATATCAAGTTTCATTTGCACTACTAATATAGTTCTGACATAAATACTAACATTTTATTTAAATTAAAAAAAGTAACCAGAAAATAAGATTTGATATAATTTTTACATATTTTATTAATATCACAACTTTAACATTTCAATAGCTGAAACATATATTACTTATTTATTAATATATTTTAAACCCTTTTTATTTTTCTTTAATATTTACTTGAAAAAATATTAAAATTTTAAAAAAAATATATTTCTCTATATTTGAATCCAGTGTTTTTTTATAATCTTTGATTTTTATTTTATCAGTTTTTAGTTATGAAGAAGACTGGGTACATCAAAGCTATTAATAAAATTAATTCTATTAATATAATTAAAATAAAAGGTTTCACAAGGTTTCAAGTAGGATATTTTAAAATTTTTAATTAAATCACAGATTATAATAATTTAAAAGATATACATATAAAGTCATTAATTTATTAAATCTTATATTCCTAGATTTGATTTTTTTCTGTCTCAATTATAAATTTTGTGTTTATAAAAGAGATATATAGATAATCCAATTATAAGCAAAAAATTTCTAATTTAGTTTCCTTTTTTCAAATATCAACTTAAGCTGTGGAAAATAATTCACTTCTATTTTGCCCAAAATTTTAAGTACTATAATAATGAATAACGGTGGGTAACATTTTGTTTTGAGGATCATTTTCATTAAAATTAAGTATTGAGTTAAAATTTCTATCCAATAATTTTTGAGAGGGAATTGTATTATGTCTTATTATTTTTTTTCATTTACCATTCTCTTTAAACATCATAATAAATGTTTTGTTTTCTTGATGTTTATTAATATTGCCATAAAATTACTTTAATTTTTTTTCTATTTATTGCATCACTAATTATATATATGTGTGTGTTTGTGTAAAAATAAAAACACATGAGCTTATTATACAGTTTTCTTACTATATCTTCAAAGTAATAAATTCTGTTCTTTGATTTAATTAATCATCATTTATTTTTGATATAAAATATTTCAATATATTGGATTTTATGCATAAATACAACATAGATATTAAATGTGGCTGATATATATGTATATTAAATGTTTGGGGTTTTTTTTATAACTTAAACATTTGTAAATATTTCTGTGATTGAAAAATTGATAGGAATAAACTGAATTGTGTTATTTAAATGACGTTTAATTTTCTTCTTCCTTTTTCTACGTATTGATTTCTACTTTTACATACCATACTATTTACAACTTTCTTAAAACCTTTATTAATACTAACTATTTTTTATATCAAAACTTTATTCTAACAGTTTTGACTGCCCTGCAGTCATCATCAGAGGGACTTTATCCAAATATATAATTATGTAATTAATACACTTATATACATAATTAAATACACAAAATAGAACATACATTTTAATCTGACCATTATAAGTAATCATTTTTCATTTTATTACTTTACTGTTAATGAATTCTATCCACATTTATTTTATATTTTATTTTTAAAATTTTTAATTTTAAAAAACATTAACTTTTTATTCTACTATTTAATACATATTATTGTCTTTTTACTTATATTTTTAATCAACTTCTAACCTTTTTGTATTTTTATTAAATATTTTATAATTATTTTTAAACTTTTTCCACATTACAAATTACTTTTTTTACATTACAAAATTACTCACCTCTTTACAATCCTATTTCTAAAAACCCAACTGGCAAAATTTTTATACTTGCTTAACATCTCCCTCTATTGTCATTTTCTTCAACTTTATGCTTTTAACCTTTTTCAAATTCAAACTATTATTAATAATAATTGTTTGTATAGTTATTGTTTTTACTCTCAAATCCCTATTAAGATTTTGTTTATATTTTTAATCAATATTACCTTTTTAATTTTCTGATCTTTTTTTATTATTTGTATAATTAATCATTTTTATACTATCTTTCTCAAACTTGTGACCTGTTTCTAATGAATGCAAATAAATAGCTAATCTCTTATCATATATATGTTGAATTAATCTTGTATAAATTGAATTCTTTGTTTCTCCTACATAATTAGTTTTTATATTTTTACTTCTACATGATTTGCATTCTATTTTATATACACCATTTATGCATCTTTCTACTTTTCTTGCATATTTATTATCTAATATATTAAGTATATTCTTCTTTTTTTTATTTACTATCTTAAATTTTACTACATTATTAAACTTTTTATTAATTGTAATAATTATTTTATTCATACCTTTTACAATACTATTATTATAAGTTTTAATATCTATATATTTATTTATATCTATTTTACTTTTTCTATATACTATCCCATTATTTTTGTTAAATTTCTCTTCTGATTTTCTTATACTTTCTTCAACTTTTTCCAGATATTCATTATCTCTAAACTCTTTAATTATTAATTCTACCTGTTTACTATAATCTTCTTCATTTGAGCAATAATTCCAAGCTCTACACATATATTGTTGTCTATATTAATTTTTTTATATACAGATATCTTTAGCCTGCATTCACCATTTTATATGATTCCTTTAACAAAATATCTAAATATAATTTATTATCATTTTCTTTTTCTATTGTAAATTTTATATTTTTATCTAACTTATTAATCTCTTCAAAATACATATCTATTTGCCTTTGGCTCTTATTAAAAATAAAATTTAAGATAGTAAATAAAAAAGGAAGAATATACTTAATATATTAGATAATAAATATATGATTAAAATAGAAAAATGCATAAATGGTATATGTAAAATTGAATGCAAAGTAAAAATGTAAAAACTAATTATGTAGGAGAAAGAAAGAATTCAATTTATACAAGATTAATTCAACATAAATACGATAAGTGATCGCCTATTTATTTACATTCATTAAAAATAGGTCATAGGTTTGAGAAAGATAATATAAAAATGATTAATTATGCAAATAATAGAAGGGATTGAAAAACTAAAGAGGCAATATTGATTAAAAATATAAAACTAAATCTTAATAGGGATTTTGGGGTAAAGACAATAATTTTACAAACAATTATTTTTAATAATAGTTTGAATTTGAAAAAGATTAAAACAATAAAGTTGAAGAAAGTGACTGTAGAAGGGAGTATTAAGCAAGTATGAAAAATTTGAAAATTTTTGTCAGTTGGGTTTTTAGAAATAGGATTGTAAAGAGATGAGTAATTTTGTAATGTAAAAAAGTAATTTGTAGTGTGGAAAAAGTTTAAAGATAATTATAAAATATATAATAAAAATAAGAAAAGACAATAATATGTATTAAATAGTAGAATAAAAAGTTAAAGTGTTTTTAAAATTTTAATAAATAATTTTTAAAAATAAAATAAAGTAATAAGATAAAAAATGATTATTTATAATGTTCAGGTTAAAGTATATGCTTTATTTTGTGTATTTAATTATGTATGTGAATATGTGTATAAGTATATTAATTATATATCTGGATATTGTAGTTCTGGTAATGACTGCAGGACAATTGAAACTGTTAGAATAAAGTTTTAAAGTAAATGATAGTATTGATAAAGTATTTATGAAAGTTGTAAATGGTATAATATGTTAGATAATGTTTGTTAAATATTTGTGCTGAATTTTTTTTGATCAAATATTTATAACAATTTATGGCATTGAATCCACAATAAAAAGTTTATGTGCTGTAGATGCAGTTCTTTACCCTTCAAATAGAAACTTTAAAAAATATAGAATGAATATTCAGAGACATCTACTGGATAATTAAGTCTGCATTGGAAGATTTAGATGTGATAAATTTTCACAAATGAGTCTGTGTATTCTCCATAATAATACTGAATGCAATTTTTTTTTTTATTCAGATGTCCAAAATAATAAATTATTTATGTATCATCACTTTACTTTTAATGCTAATTGTACTAACAATATGACAATATCAACTAAGTACTATAAATATCCTATGTAAGTTATATAAATAAAATTATATAGTGCTGAGTAGATTGTTTATGATAATAATGCAGTTTTAAGTTACAAAAAATAATAGCAATAAAATATAAATATTATTACATTTAAATAAAAAAGTGTGAATATATATTATGATCACAACATTTAAAAAAAACAAGTGAGTTTTAAAAATTATGAGTATTTAAGTAAATAAATGATTGAAAATTTATATCTCTTTGTAACAAAACTGAAAGATTACTAGTAATAAAGAAAATAATTTGAGCAAATAATGTTTAATATTTTTTTTAAAAAAAGAAGTCATTCTTTTAACTTACTTAAGCTTTTAAAATTCATTTTATTTTGATACTGTTAATAAAGACAAAATTATGTCAGAAAATTATTAACTGAATATGAATTTCTTTAGGGGTTTATCAAAAACGTGTAGTTCTATTATTTGAAACTCTTATCTTTCAAAATTGTAGTAAAAATTCAGTTTTCATATGAAGAGCCAAATATGATAATTCTCTACTGACCAATTATTGTAATATTAATGCAAAAAGTAATCACCATTATCAGTCATTCATAAATAAATATAATAATTCTAGAACTCCATAGTACATGTAAAAAAAAGAGAGAGAAATAAAGAATTAAAAAGTTGTGATAACTACAGAAACTATTCTGTATCCTAAATGTACCCATATAAACAATATAGTAGGTGGTCATTCTCATATTGCAAAAAAAAAAACCTATCAAATACTGTATTTAGAAGGCAAATCAACTATTTAGAAAGACACATTGGAGAGAAGTCTCCTTAAATTATATTTACATTCAGAACTTTTTTTTTTTTTTACATATTTTGCATTTGAATCTTTGATTTTGTTTTATTCATCAGAAATTGCATTTAATTTAAGGCATTGGTAACAAAACTTGATTAATTTAAAAATGTAATTCTCTGGATAAAGTTGTTAATGATTAATAATCTGTATAAATAATAGAGATGGATATGTGGGATAGCTCTTTTTATATTGCAAAAAGTTGTCAAATGCAATAGTTATTATAAAACAGTAGCAACTGTCTATATGGTATTACCATTTAATGCAAGCTATAGTAATGAATGGATGCTAAAAGGTTAGTGCATCAAAATACCTAGGGCTTATTCATCTAATATTCCCAGATTACTTTCTAGCTTATTAATTTCATCAGTGAGGAGCCTTTAATCTGAGAGCACTGCAACTGGATATTTGGATCTAATGCATTTTTGGTAGCCACCTTTTAAACAATAAACATCACATGATCACCATTTCTAAGATCTAGGTGCAGTGCTCTCAGATTCAAGCTCCTCACTGACAAGGGCCACAATGCAGAAACTAGTCTGGGGATATTGGATCAGTAGGCACTAGATAGGGACTTTATGCACAAACCTTCTGGCATCCATTGATTACTCTGGCTTGCACTGGTGGCACTACTGTATGGAGAGTTTTTCCTGTTTTAATAGCCAGCTTTTAACTGTTTAGTTAAGTATAAAACTATGATCCCAAACTGAAAACACAGTAATGTTTTCAATCCAAGTTAATTCACTTGTATAATCATTAAAATCTAAATCCAATTCAGTATCTATATGTTCTGGTTTTTTAATAACCATAGTGACAAACATTCTTTGTCTAAGATAAATCAGTATCTTATACAATCTGTTAACATAATAACAGCTTTCTCTATACAATATTGTCACGACCTATGACTTTACGTGATTACCATTTCTTATGCTTCCATAATAATTTCTTATGATCATCATTTCTTATGCTTACATAATATGATAACATAGTATCAACTTTATATTGCCATATATAACTGATTATGTAAGCATAAGAATTAAAAATCATGTGATATTATAGTGGTTTAATAGCAATTCTAGCCAAAAAATATTTATGACTAAGGTTATTAAAAGGCAAAGAAGCAAAATATATAGATACTGAACTGGATTTATAAAAATGAATACTTGAATTGAAAACATTATAGTATTTTCAGTTTGATCTCATAGCTTTATAGTTAACTAAAATGGCAAAATGTGGTTGCTGGAGGGATGATCCAAGTGCAGTGCTCTCAAATCCAAGGCTCATTACTGATGAAAGCCATAAGCTAGAAACTAGTCTGAGAATATTGGATGAATAGGCACTAGATAGGGATTTTGATGCACCAGATGGCAATATGTATGGAGAAAGTTGCTATTCTGTTAAGTGATTGTGTAAGCATCATATTGGAAAGTATTTATCTTCAATTATAAATACATCCACATATACTACATTCTGTTATTTATTTTTTTATTTGAAAATTTGTGATTGCTCATTTTTAATTTCTGCACTTACTTTTGCTGTCAGTCAGTGTTGTTCCAATTTAAAGAATATGAGATAATGCTTATTGTTTAAATGAGGTTTACATCTTCATGAAAGACTCTAAGATGATGTGTAGGATTTTTTTCTTATTAGTATTTATCTGATAATATATATTTTTTGATGAAAATTATATATATTAAAAATATATTGAAAATAGAATCACACTCATTTTTCCTTGACTCTGTATATATATGATATAAATATAGGGGATTTAAACACAGATTTTTAAGTACCCTTCAACCATACACACTACATCATACTACTGATACACATACCCACACACATGTAGAAAAGATAAATAATCACCAATATACATATTTCATGCTGAACCAGCACTCATCAGTTGTTCCAGATTATCATCTCCCACACACATATGTATAATCAGTGCTCAGTTTATATTAAGATAGCAAATTTTCAAACTTTAATGGACAGGCTTCAATCTGCTCCAACTCTTCAACCATCCATAAAAAGTTGGATGTTGGAATAGGTTGAAGCCTGTCCATTAAAATATAAAGATTTACTATTTTAATATAAACTGAGCATTAATTATATATGTGAGTGGGAGATGATAATCTGGACCAACTGATGAGTGCTTGTTCAGCACAAAATACTTATATTGGCAATTATTTATCTTTTCTACATGTGTGTGGCCATGTAGATCAGTGGTATGAGATAGTGTGTATAGTTAAAGGGTGCTTGAAAATCTGTGTTTAAATTCCCTATACTTATAATTAAGCTCCAGCTATATGAAATATGCCTGTATTTCAAATATTATTTATAATATATAAATATCACTAAAATTATATTGTTTATATATATTAAAAATATTTATATAAGAAAAATAATCGAAAGATCAGAACTTTATATGTGTGAAAATTATTGGTTTGAAAATATAAATAGTATTTATAAAGATTTGTATGATTATAAGATTTTTTAAAATGCATATTATATGTATCATATATTATTTTGGTTTTTAATTAACTTGCCTAAATTGGATGTACAAACAAGGATAGATTTCTTTTACTTGTAGTATTACTCTTTTGTTTTCCCGTTAATTTTTCATGCAATTGTTATCTTACTATCAATAAATGATTTTTTAATCTGGATTACATCTCAACTAAGTTATTTTTAACAAAATTTCAAGTATTTTCTCTAAAAGCATTATTTTATTATAGGCTTTTCAACATTTTCTTTCTCCAAGTTTATTAAAAGGAAAACTTTTTTGCTCTTTCAAATACATAAATAACATTTTTTTCTCCAATAATCCTGTCATTGCAAGCATCATCTTATGTTAAACACCCATTACACATTGTAACACTAATGCAGATCTAATCTTGAATTCTGTTTTTATTTTCTAAAACAGTAATAAATACTAAAATATACTAGATTATTTCATGATCTTTATAATCATGGTTTTACTATGAATATAAGTTAATGTTTTACTACAGAAATACTAATTTATTGTATTAATTAATAAAGTAGACACTGCTATAATTAAAAATGTATCGCATTCTTTTGGATTATTATGATGTATGTAATAAATTTAGAAAGTAAGAACATTATTGTATAAACTTATTTAATTAGCTTGTGAAACATTATTTTACTTGCTGCAAACATTTTCTTTATCAAGTGTTATAATTGTACTAACCAAAAGCCTGTTTTTATAAGCTAATTTTACAATGATTTTATATAGTAATGTTATTAATTGAAGCAAGAGTAAGCCAGGTTCCTTATAGCTATGAAATAGTTACACAAATATCAGTAACCTGAAGTATTTTGATATAAATAAGCTAAGTTTGCTGTTAATTCAAATTTCAGAGTGGAATTAATCTTAATGCCAGTTATATATGGTACCATTAATTATGAGATCTTAATAATATTAATTATGAGATCTTAATAATATTAATAACTAACTTTATTATATGGTAGTCCTCCTGTATCAATGATATCCATATCCATGGTTTCAGTCATCCATGATTTAAAAAAAAAAAAAACTCACTGCGAAGTAGAAAAATATTTGTTTATTCTTAAATTTTTTGGTTCATAGTGCAGATGCAGTATATACAAACCCACACCTATGTGCCTTTAAAAAATGTGTATTTTTAATAAATTCATTACAATTCATGAATTATAGTATTTGTATTGCAGATTAGACTTAAATGTCATGGATACGGGAAAATACTTTGTGAATGTATATATATATTATCATTTGTAGTTTGTTTAGACAGTTATATATACTTCATAAAAATTGTTTTAATTTTTCATATATTATTTTAAAATGTGATTTATTATATTATTATTTTGTTTTTAGGTTTGACACCAGATGTGCAGAATATATGGAAGGATTCATCAGGGATGGAAGAGGCATCAGCTAAGGCTGGGCTGAATGGACTCGTCAGTACTAGTCTGGCTACTACTCTGGCACAGGCTAGTACTATCCCTGTAACAGCACGTATTATTAATGGTATGCCAGAGGGATATATTCTGACAGGGGGTTTTGTAGCCCCTACTGCACACATCACCACCTCAGATGAAAGTTCTTCCACTAGTCACTCACATCCTTTATATGGCCATGGGGTGTGTAAATGGCCAGGGTGCGAGACACAATGTGAGGATTACGTCACATTTATTAAGTGAGTACTATTTCACTTTTAGATATATATATAACTATAAAATTTATCAAAAATAAATATATTTACAATCTTTGTTTCTGCATAAGATATGGTCTTAGCTGCTCCCATTATACATTAAATTGTATTAGTAAGATAAAAATTCTTTTGTTAAATTTGCCCAAAGTGACTACTATTATAAATAACTGTATGTTTATTTCTATGTATGATAAAAAGATGATTTCATATATTATAATATGAGATCTATGCATTTTGATTTAAATTTATAAAAAAATTTAATAATTTTCTATACATGAAAAATTATCACTTCCAGAAATTGTAGCTTTAATTTATATGTAAAATAATATGTTTTCCTTGGTAATGAAGCCAGGGATTATGGGTTAGATATAAAGCTCTTAAACGTTCCAAAGAGGTGAAATATTTTTGCTGTTGGATCTTTTTTATTAATAGAAATACTTTGATGATTATTTCAAATAGTCAACTGTAGATATTTTTTTTATTACAAGATATTGAGATTATTGAAATAATTTATATAAAACATTATAAATATTGTTTATAAAACATTATAGCAAAAATTAGTTATTTTATTGAAGCTTTGACTGTTTGTTTTAAAAATTATCATTTTTTTAAAAAAAAGAAAATGAGTGAGTTTCTTCCACTAAGTAATTTGAAATGCACATTTTTTTAAAAATGTATAGCAGCACTTTGCAATAACAGCAGAATAGAAAGCATGTCCAGTCATTAATTGAGTGGCGGTCAAAAGAATTAATACAGTGGCAACTATTATACATTAAATGTATAAAAGTGCTAGACCTATCAAACAGGAATATGAAAATAACATAAATTAATTTTGAAAGCTATATAAAGTAAAATTTGTTTAGATTTTTGAATATTTAAAATATATATGTATTAAATGTTATAATTAATCTATTTGTGGAAAGTAATAATTTATTATTTCTTTTTCATGAATTGAAAATTATGACAATGTTTAAAAGAAATTCAGTTTGGGGACTATTAGCTCTTTAAGTCAAATGTATTGACAAATTCAAAAAATAATAGTTATAATCTATAAATGTAATTTTAAACCATCATATATCACATGATTACCATTCTTTATGCTTACACAAGCTGTTTTTCACAGAGGCAAAAAATTCTCCATACCTATCCATAGGCACTAAATAGGGATTTTTATGCACAAACCTTGCATCCATTGATTACTCTGGTTTGCACTAAGTGGCACTACAGTGTGGAGAGTTTTGCCTCTGTAAAAGTGTAATTTTATTATATAGTACTATAAAATGAATTATATATGAGCATTACTATTCCACATTGTTTTTTTTAATTCTAAAATCAATGCTGTAGAACTGCATGCTAGTTTTTTATGGATCTGATATTTTTACACTCATTTTTTTTTAATTTGAAATTATTTTTTTATTGAAAAATAATAAAAATAATCATAATTTCTATAATTTAATGATAGTTTTTTTTCTTTTTTAAAAAATTAAAAATAACATTTTGTTTCTAACTTTTTTTTTTTCTGCTATTAGATCTTTAAAAAAGAGAGTGTCAAAATCTTATAATTTAAAAGTCTAAAATTTTTAATAATCAATTGAAGCATAAAATCTATCCAAAACAAATAAATGTCAGTTTAATTTTATTATTATTTATAAATTTAAAATATTTTTATGCTAATTGATTAATGATTGGATAAAATTATTTATTTGCAAAAATAAATTAAAGAAAGTAATATTGAGCTTGTAAAAGTATAATTTAAGTGTTATCTTTAATATACTTCAGATTATAATGTAAAACACTTTTACAATTAAGTATGTTATTACTGTTTTGAATTGCAATATCTGAGGTATACTTAAAAAAGTTTATGTTTAAGCTGTTATTTACATAGATCATATTTTAATGAACAAACATTAAATTGTTTATTGTTGTTTTTGCCTATAATTTTTAATATAATTCTATCTTATTATTTTTATTTTCTGTAGTTCCTTGAAAAACAATATTTTAAGAGTTCACTATATTTTAAAATAAAATATAATTTAAAGTAAGAAGTTTGCTATTTTCATTTTTATTGCAAGTATTATGTGTAAGTGCAATTTTTTACATACCTTATTACACAATGCATTATATCTTTAAATTTGGAAAAAATAAATATTCATTATTACACTATATTTTCCAAATTTTAATGATAGAAGTGCAGAATTTGTCTGAAATATTAAAAAAAACTTTGACAACAATGTGATTAAAATTATTTATTTAAGATATATATATATATCTTTATAATATTATAATTATACTTAAAGAATCTTCTATCTGTTATCATTTACTAACACTTTCAAAACATTTTTATATTTCCATCAATTATTTTTCTCATCACATTTACTTTAATTAAGTATATGGTTTTAAACATCAGAAAAAAAAAAAAAAGTTTCTTTCTTCAAGGCTTAGCCATACATTGTTCACTATGTATTTATTTTTAAAATTATATAAATTTTATTTATATATGCCATATTTTTCAGCCACCACTTATTTAAGTAACAGTCTTTAAATAAATATGCAAATGATCTTAAACAATTTTTATTAGATTAAAAATTATTACATTTTTTAAAAAAAACTTTAAACCCAATTAAAAATCAAATATGTCTATCTACCTTCACAAACTTGCATTAGAATTACTTTGATTTTACCAAATCATCTCACATTATTTACATCTTTATAAATTATTTCTTTTAATAATTTTTTTTTCAGATATATGGTTGTAGATATTTGGGAAAATATAAAAGTAGCTTCCAATATGTATTTTGACCAGAAAGGTCATATCAGTTGGGCTTGACTATCTCAATTTTTATCAAAAATTATATACCACTATTAGGTATTGTATTTATCAATGAATTATATAAATTTACTTTATAAATACTAGTGCTTAATAAACAATCATCTTTCAATCATTATACAAATGGTCATAAATATATATTTTTTATTATTTGTAATTATTACATTCACTTTAACTCAAGATTTAGATTTAAAAACTTTATTAACAATCAAATATATTCACCAATTTTTATATAAATTTACATATTAAGTAAAATCAAAGTAACTTTCATACTGGTTATAAAGGATAATAAATATATATAAGATTTTTAATATTTTAAAGTTTACATTTTGAATTAAAGGAAATGTAATAATTTCTCACTTAAAAAAACTAATTTATGATCTTTATTGAATTATTGCTGCTTAAAATAAGTTATAGTTTATCAATTTGGTATGTGAAAATTACATTTATATAACTGATATAATAAGGGATTTGAATCCATGCTTTTAAGCATCCTTCCGCTACCCAATCTATCTCATACAACCAATATATGTGACCACACCCAAAATAAATGATCTCCAATATATGTATTTCATGCTGAACCAGCACTCATCAGTTGATACAGATCATTTCCCACATATATATATATATAATCAGTGTTTGGTTTATATTAAGATAACAAAACTTCAAACTTTAATAGACAAGCTTCATTCAATCTACTCCACCTTCCAACTTTTCTGCCATCCATACCATTGAAAATCTGGTGATGAAACACCCATATCCCTTCATGATACCAATATTATTGTCATGCCCATGTTGACCCATCATATATAGAACTTGTTCTGTTTAAATACACAGAAGTGGGATAGGCAGGTGTATTTAAATGGACAAGGTCCTATACATGAGAGGTCAGAGTGACTTAAAAGTCAACATGGCATAACAATAATATTGGCATTATCAAGGGATTTGGATGTTCCTACATCAGATTTTCAATGGTATACAGCTGAAGAGTTGGACAATAGAGTAAATTGAAGTCTGTCTATTAAAGTTTGAAGATTTCCTATCTTAAACTAAACCAAGTACTGATTTTATATATATATATGTGTGTGTATGTGTGTGTGTGAGATGATGATCTGGACCAACTGATGAGGGCTGGTTCAGCATGAAATAAGTATATTGGAGATTTTTTTTCACATGTGTAGGGTCATGTGTACTGATTGTATGAGATAGATTGGATAGCTGAAGGGGGCTTGAAATTCTGGGTTCAAATCCCCTATAATTACATCTAAACTCCAGAGATATAAAGTATACATGTCTTTAAATATAACTGATATAAATAAATATTTAGTAGCATTGTGAACAACTATTTAGAAGGGTCAGAATGGTCAAGTCTAACTGCAAGATTTAATATATACATGTGGACAAAATGCATATTAAGGAGTCGTGTACATATTTATTCTGTTATCTATAACTTTATATTTTGAAGATAATATATCAATGCAAATAACGTACAGAAATATAGAATTGTGTGCATTACTGATAGATTCGATAGGCTTAATCTTTAGTTTAAAAAATGTAAACATAATAAAAAATGATTTAAGATCATTTACATATTTATTAAATATGGTTTTAATTTTTCCTTATATGTAAAAACAAAAAATGCTTAATTGTAATTATTAATTAGAGAAAATATAACTTACTATTAAAAATTTTCAGCTGAACGTTTTCGAGGAACCATGCCTCATACTCATAGCCTTCATGAAAAGTGTAATAAATATATGCAAATGTAAATATTCAAATAAGCTACTGTTACGTAGCCCATTTTTTCGAGATCTCGAAGCATGTGTCCTTTCTGTTAATGGCATGGATGTCTCTATTAATATAGAATGCCTCCTTTATTTTTCTCCTGTAATCTTAATGCATTTTTGTTTAGAAACTTTCATCTGTGTAAATACGAAGCACATAGGAAGGAAAATATAAACAATTATACTAAAGATCTATTGGCAGCAGGATTCAAATATAAAACCATTAAAAAGAAAATCATGAAATTTAATAGTACAATAAACAATAAATTACCTCGCACTAATCTACCTAGAATAACAATCCCCTACATCCCTAAAATATCCAGCAAACTAACGAAAACTTTAAACAATAAATTCAACATAATATTCAGAACTCCACCCAATTCCAATAGGTTGATCAATAACTCTAAAGACCACATTGATCGATCGCTCACCCCACACGTGGTGTACTCTATTTCCTGCCCTCAAGCCGGATGCCACGCTACATATTATGGGGAAACGAAAGCCACAATTAATACCAGATTGGCTCAACATCGTTACACATTCAACAGAGCTCAAACGAACAGCAACACATCCTCTGTATTTTTCGAACATAGTAAACAATCTGGGCACAACTTCATACCTGCCAACCCCATTATTTTATGTTCAGAGCCAAATGATTACAGGAGAAAAATAAAGGAGGCATTCTATATTAATAGAGACATCCATGCCATTAACAGAAAGGACACATGCTTCGAGATCTCGAAAAAATGGGCTACGTAACAATAGCTTATTTGAATATTTACATTTGCATATATTTATTACACTTTTCATGAAGGCTATGAGTATGAGGCATGGTTCCTCGAAAACGTTCAGCCGAAAATTTTTAATAGTAAGTTATATTTTCTCTAATTAATAATTACAATTAAGTATTTTTTGTTTTTACATATTTATTGAAAGGATTGTGATTTGAAATGAATAGTGTTGGGTGAAATTAGAATGTTTATAAATGAAGTTCATATAAATGTATTCATATTATTAAAAATGTTAATGGTATTACTATTTTAATGATAATACAAATATATCAGTATAGTTGCATTTATGTATTGGAATATTCCCGTCATCTAATAGAAGTATTATTGAATGTCTTTAGAAAAATTTAACTTCATTTAAATATTCCAAATACATTTAGCTGTTAATAATAGCACACAGGTTAATTATATGCTCAATGTCTTTGAGAAGTATTATTCTCCTCTCTTCTTCAGGTGTTGCTGATCTGACCAGTGACAATACTAGCATGGGAATTTAATCTGGACCCTTAGATTCTTGTTTTTTGATGGATATCATCTGTTTTGTAGCTAATATATTCAGCATATCTTAGATAATTCTCATTTTATAATAATAATATTTTTAAAAAAATAAGCAGAGATTATATAATTCACAATTTACTTAGTTTTTCTAATTTTCGTTTTAGACTTTTAGTTAAAAGATATTCATATTGCAGTTGATTGATTAAAAGCTTTTAATTATGGATTTTATTTGTATATTTTGTAATTTTTGGATTTATTATTGTCAATAGAATCATTAAAAAGTAAAATCATGTTTTAAATATAACAGTTGTGTTTGGCAAAGTGTGCTTAACACTGGAAGTGTATTAAGATTATACTTAATATTTTTAATGTTTTTCTTCAATTTATAGCATTTGTATTGCCTTTAAATTTCTTAATTAGTGAAAATTGTTTACTGCTACTAGTAAAGTGACAGATAATAATTTTTCAGATAATACTATTTGCACTAATTGTATTGCTTTTAATTATTTTTTTTTTTTTTTGGTATGTGTATTTGCTCTTTACTTAATCAATGATTAAAGAAGCATTTAATTATTTAGTCTTCTTTCCTTAGTTATTGACTAAATCATGAATGTATTCAGAGTTATATGTTTTAAGAAGTTTATGATCATTCTTGCAATAGTCCAGCCCCTGGTACCCTAATTGCTTTATCTTTTTTTTTTTGTTGTTGCAAACAATTTTGGTAGTATTTGCATGGAATAATGATCATGAAGTGAAACAAATAATATGTGAAAGTGTTTAAATGAATTGGTAACAAACTAAATCAGTAAAATATCACAGGTCATTCTTTAATTAAATTTAACATAAACTTATAGAATCAATAATTTAATCTTTTTTTTTTTTTTTTTTTTTGGTAATTTTATCTTGTTTACTACACATTATTTTTCCAAACACTTCATTTAACTGACAAAATTGCTTATATTATTAATGTATAAATGTTTAATAATATTTGAGGGTGCTATTGTTTTTAAAAACCTTCCCAAACATCATGGGAAATTATTGTAAAGTCAAAGCAGTGAAAACTGAATAGATCAAATAATGAGATGATGAGCCTCTAAAGATCACTTGGTTGTTTTTTTTCTTTAATTCGAAATTGCTACTGTCAGATATTATGTTAATTCATGTGTCACTTTACACTCAATTTGAAGCTAGTAACATCTCTATCTATTTGAGCACATCAGTTTTCAAAGGAATATCACATATCGTATCAAATAGATCTCAAATTAATTTTTGGCATTAATTGATTATTTTAATAGAACATCAATCAATTACTCATGCTTATATAAATTACTCTGAAGTAGAGTGGCATAATTGAATGGTACTGCTCATTCAGTTTAAATAAGCTAAAATTAGTTATTTATTGTTCTTCCAAAAAGATCAAGTTGCTGCAAATGATTAAAATATATCATTACACATATCATTTTCCTATATATAATCATGAGAATCAAAGGTTCCTTGACATAGTGTCAAACACATTGACTATCTATAAATACCTCTTTAAAATCAGTATTTATTATTGATGAATGCAATAATTTCTGGTCTTTCCTTTGTCAAGAGGTGCTGTCTTTAGTAACACATTCATTGATTATTCAAGTTTTCGTAAATTCATTATATTGGGATATTTGAATATTTTTTTTACCTCTTGGTATGATAACAGAAAATATCTTTTGGATGGGAAAGTAATATTAAAAAGCAGGTGAATGCCAATAATCAGAAGATAGTGTAGGCAGGGGGATCTATTAAATACTACCATTTGGCATTTATTGCTTGTTCATACTTACACTGATGGCTCTGTAGGGTGAATTGAATGCTGTTAAAAAACTGATATTTTTAAAATGACAAATAATGGTTCCAATTATACATATGCAAATTTTTGTTCAATTACATTTCATCGTTCATTGTAAAAAGGAAAGGATTGAGAGATATGGGGACCATAAATGAAACATAATATATTTGTGAGATATATATATTTTTTTAAATAAATGTAAATAATTGTTAGATTCATTAGAGAATTCTGCATTACTTTATCACTTGGGTAGTGTATTGATTTTGAGATTTCCTAGTGGGTCATATGAACTCAAAATAATCTAGTCAAGATTTCTGATGGATAGTTGTTGTAATTGTACTACCACTAGTATTTTTTTTATATTGGTATTGAGATAAGACAATTTTGATATAACATAAATAATAGAAAACAGATTTGTATTGTAACTTACATAGACACCGTTGCACCTTTTTTTTAATCATTATATATTTAGAATTTTGTTGAGTTATGTGCATAGGGTATAATTTCTTTATGATGAAAATTTTTACATTTATAAAGTAATTTTATGTATATATTTTTGCATTTGTGTATACTTTACACATCATTACAATTGATAATTTTATTCATTACCAGGTGATGTCAGTAATTATAAAAAAAATAGCTATATTTTTTTATTCAAAATTAAAAAGTATTATAATTTTAGATATTTTTATAGTTCTGATAAAAATATGAGTCGCTGTCTATGGATATTCTAATGTAAATATATATTTTTTAAAAAACCACAATCAACTTCATTTTTATACTACACTTGTTTGTTTATAAATAGTGGAGAGAATGGTCACATGAGTTTCTAAGATGCACTTCGCCCAACTCTCCTTACTAATACTGTTTACATGCTTTGAATGAAGAAAGAGATTGATCTATATGAAATCATTGCACATAAATAATAGAAAGTGAAGATTAGTTTAAAATGTATATTTGAGATTAAATGAAATATATATATATTTCTCGCAGTAAATTATCTATCTATCCTTAGTAAGAAAATAAAAATATCAGATTAATCTGGATTGATCAGATGGATGTCAATGTGTTGTATAGTTATAATATGTGGCCTTCACCATAAATGGAGATATTAAACTCCTATGAAAGTAAAGCCATAGTTTTCTTTAAATCTAATTAAAAAGTGATTGACGTCATTGGGTGCCTTTAGTATTGAATTTGCATATAATATGTTGTATGTATATACATATATTATTAAAGTGCTTCTATTATTTAATAGCAATATATAAGAAGCTGTTCCTCATTTTCAATCTTTATTAAATGATAAAGAAATTTTAAAAAAATAATTAATATGTATTTTTTTTTTCTATTTTTATTACATCATATATATAAAAGCTGCTGTGTTTATTTTTACACCCATAGGACTTAGGATGTGATTTTGATTGTACTTGAACCCTGGTGATTAAAATAGCAAACAGATGATAGCACTTATCCGCAACCTTTTATTTTAATAGCCAAAACCCCTGAAGCTATTATTGTAATGATAATCAATTAAATATCTACCTGCATTAAATCAGGGCTAAGAATGTAGAAAGAGTTAACTAAGAATTATTGGAAAATTTTGATTGAAAACTTCATTCAGGAAATACAAGAATGAAATGAAGGATAAATTATTGAAATGCATTTGAGATCGCTTTTGAACTCACAGATATTAAATACAATATTGTTCTAAATGTATTTGTGTGAAGTTTTATATATATAATTTTTTAAAAATGCTGAGTATTTGTAGTAAATAGTGGATGCATTTTTATGACTCCTCATTCACTCAGTTTCATGTTAAATTCATTTTTAACATCAACCGCTCTTAGGCTGTTTATTTGTTAAGATAAATTTTAAAATAAACTAAACTTTAAACTTGATACGCCTGGCCCCTCTAGCATCCTCCCTAAAAATACTGTGATAATTTAGATTTACCTTTTTTTATTTTCATATTCTAATTAAGAATAAATGGTTACTCTTTTGCAGACCAGTAATTGGATATTAAACTCAATGCTACCTTTATTTTTCCTGAATAGATCTATTTTATCATTAGTATGATTCATCAGCATATATATCCAATCAGCGCCTACAAACAAAAATACTAATGGATGTTGTACATACATGATTGTTAAATTGATAATATATAAGCAAAAAACATTGTGTTAATTGATTGCAGACAATTAATATTAAACATTGCAAGATATAACCTTTTAAAATTTATTTAAGTACTTTTGTGAATCTTATTGGCAAAATGATATATATTATTGTCTAACCTAAATATGACTGATGTAAAGATCTTTCTTTAAATGAGAGCCTTATCTTTTGAAAACATAAAGTAAGTTATGCATGTATGCAGTTTTCTTCTAGTCAAATTTTTATTTTGTTTGATGATAGTGGTAAGTTTTCTACTCAAAGACAGACAGATTGGGTTAATAGTACAATAGAACATTATGGCTAAATGATAGCATTTGATTATTTTCTCTTCTCTTAATATAATAAATTCTTTTATTGTTATATCTTCTCCTTTACTTTTTTTGTATATCTCTTCATATATTTATATATATTTAAAAAAATGTATCATCTCTTATACATTTTAATGCAATCTTTTTTTATAATTCCTTCTTTATTTTTATTCTTTATTTTGCTTACAGTTTTAGCACTGATGAAGACTGCAGGACAGTTGAAACTGTAAGCTAAAAAAAGAAGGAATTATAAAAAAAAAAAAAAGATTACATTTTTTAAGAGATGATAAAAAAAATAATTTAAACTCTTTTATCTCAGTTTTATAGCTTTAATAATCTCCACATCATAACAATCCATAGTCTGCTTTGTTCTGTAAAAGCTTTTTAAAAAAGTTTATAATTATTATTATTAATGTTACTCCTGAAAATTTTATCTGATCTTTTATTATATAATCAAGTAAAAATCTGTGCGTATGATAGAAAACACAAGTTAATATTCTTTTCATTCTTCTGATATTGTTGGTGTGACTAATGACAATATTAATAAAGAAATCAAATCAATGATCTTTAGATTTATGAATATGAATTTAACATAATGCACTAACCAACTGCATTGTTTTTTTAAAGCCAACAATCATTAGTAATTTTATATGTTTATCAATGATTAGTTGATTTATGGAATTGTTTGCTATTCTCAAGTGAGCAGCTGCTTTAATATTTTTTTTTTACTTTCTCCTTTATGTCCAATAATTATTGTCTTTTCCAATTGAATTTATATTCATTGATCTGCTGCTTTAGACACCATCTGTTTTTGTCTTTGGAATCATTTATTTGTGTTCTAATTTTCCTCAATACTTATCATTTAAACAAGATGATGCAAATAACCTAACATATAATTAAAACTCTACAATACTATCATTACAAGCTTTCAAACATCTTTATTAAATATTTTTTAACTTTTAATATCATCAACAGTTTAGATACTAACTTATTCATTTTTTTTTAAAATCCCTTCTTGTTTTTTTCCAACATATTTATTTATCATAATCACTTGTATTTACTTGAAATCTAGATTTTATCTTTCAAAGCCATAAATTTAAATCAACAATAAAGACATACTTATTAAAAGTTTTTATTTTTAAATATAAATGATTGGCTCTTAAATATAGTGTTATGCATGCAAAAATATTATTCCTTGTCATTTTAATTTTTGCATTTTATTTGTTTTAACTCATGTTAGACTTTCCTTTTTTTCCCCCTAAATCTTTTAACATATATTTTAAAGTTATAGAAAATAATTTTGGAGGAGCTCAATCACAATTACTTTGCTTTAAAACATCTATTTTGAATTTTCTAATATTTTCACCTGCAAAGTTTTCTATCTTTAAATTTTTATGGCATTAATGAAATGTAAATAAAATGGGAATTTATATTCATCATTTTTTGAATACATTTTTGAATCATGTCTGTTTTTGTTATTGTTAAGAAATTTTGAATTATCCCTTCCTATCTTCTACATAAAAATATCTCAATTTAATGCGTCTGCCTGCAATCAAATCCAGGTTACGTATATTTGAAAATTTATTCCGCTGGCTTGGGATCTTTCTTTGCTGTATTTAGCTCATAGCTCCCTCAGTTATCCATTAAGTATTGATTGGTAATTGGGTATATCATTATTTTTAGCCAATATATCACTTTTAGCCTAAGAATAACGAATGGAAAACTGCTTGCTATCCTGGAATTGTCAAACTTGACGAGTACTGTTTTGTTTTCATTTTTTCTGTTTGAAATGCTATGGAAAGCATTTTTGCCATTTTAATTTATCTTCTACATAAAACATTGATGAAAAATTTGAAGAAGACAAATATTAATTGACTAGTAGATTTTTTTTTTTAATTTTATATTAATTTTTTTGTGTAATACATTTATTATTCTAATTAGTTTGAATGATTTTTTTTCTTATTCTATATTTTCATGTTACTTTTTATTTTTAATATGTAGTAGATGATATATCTTGAATTTCTTTTACATCTGAGGAAAAAATTACTAATTGTTAATTTCATCAAATGAAGTATCATTTCATGCAAAGAAAAAAACTTCAAATTTCTCTTTTATTTACTTTTTTATATATATATACTACTGTGCAGTTATAAGATTTTTTTCTCCTGGAGCAATAAAATTTACAGTGTCCATAATTTATTAATTCCAGTTCATTTTTCATATAGTGCTGCAAATATATAAATATTACTTCTCTATAAAATGCTGACCTCTGCTTATTAATGATAAGTAAATTTATATATATATATTTTATTCAATAATCTATGAATTTCCAGTTTTATGTTGAATTGCATATAGCATCTTATAAACTTATTTGCGCTTTTAATCACTGGGATGTACAAACTAATATCTTATTATTTGATAAATTAAAATCATAAACACTTTGAACACTGTTAGAATCATATCACTGTATTTATAGTTTGATTTTGTCATATATATACACCTGGGTCTCTTTTTATGCGGACTTATTTAACACAATTTTGAAGTTACGCGATTCATGTTTCACGGGAAGTCGAACTCTGATAATGCGCTATTACTTTAAATAATAAATTTCGCGCACTTACGTTATATTGAAAGTAATAGCACATTATTGGAATTCGACTTTCAACTTAGTAATTTCAATATTATCAGTGCTTTATAATAGCAAGATTTTATGCAATAATGAAATTAAAATCATGATTTCCACATTTTATGTATACACACATTAAATTTTGCAAGATTATAATGTAAATTTGTTCAAACATTGCGCGTGTTAATTTTGCATTTTAAATCACATTCTGTTTTTGCTTTTTAAAAAAGAACGTAATCAATTATTAATCATTTAGTATCCACAAGTTTATTTTTAAAAGGTCAGTAATAGCAGTGGGCACAATTAAATTTGACAAAAGTTAAAATCTGATTTTTAATTGGAATTAACAATTTAAAAATTACTTATGGCGACTTGAAATTAATGAGATGTAAAACGAAATTTGATTTTTAAACAGAATTGAAAATTAAAGACAAAAATAAGAATTTAATTTTTAGTTGTTAGTTTTAATTAAATTTTTTCCAGCAATGGTGAATAAATGTCTTTTTATTATCATAAGTCTAAGTTCATAAACAATTAATAAAATCAACATCTCAAAGATTAATTACTAATTACTCTGTCACCAGAAAATCATTGACACAACATGAGTGTGAAGTTGGCACTAGTTGTTTGCAAATGAACGTGTTTTTCGGCAAATAGCTATAATAATTAAAACGTATATAAAAAATGTAAATTACTGTACTGTAAATTATGCATAAAAATATATTATTTTGAATAAAATTAAATATTATAGTTAAAAAAAGTTTGTCTTGTATCAATTTTTTTCAAATTTGAAATTTTTTATTAGTCATATTTTATTTCCTTTTTTTTTTTTGCGCGAATTTTAAAGTAATTTTACGTTGATGCTTTGCTTTTACGCGAATTTTGAAAAATCACAGACCGCATCCCTTCTTTTTCAATGTAAGTTACGTCTATTTTTGCGCGATTTCGTTTGCGCATGTTTTCTGAGGAACCTATCTATCGCGTAAAACGAGACCCAGGTGTATATACACATGGGTCTCATTTTATGCAGTAGATAGGTTCCTCAGAAAATGCACACAAAAGAAATCACACAAAAATAGACTTAACTTACCTTGAAAAATGGGGGATACATACTGTAATTTTCCAAAAATCGCATAAAAATAAAGCAACAACATAAAATTATGTTAAAATTCGCATAAATAAAAAATAGGAAAATAAAATATGAATAATAAAAAATTTCAAATTTGAAAAAAATTTATAAGACAAACTTTTTTACTTTTTTTTATTAACTACAGTATTTACTTTCATTCAAAACAATATATTTTTATGCATAATTTAGATTTTTTTCTTACATGTATGGTATTTTAATCATTATCACTATTTGAGACATCAGATTCATCACAAAAGGAAATACAACTAGCGCCAACTTCTTTTTTTTTAAATTGGTCTTATAGTGGATTTGCCCAAACTAAAATATTTTCCAATCGCTGTTGGTCCTTCCCATTTCGCTAAACGATCTAAAATTGAAATTTTTGTTTCCAAAGAAATTCATTTTTTTGCATGACACTGACTCACCATTGTTGGAAAAAATTTAATTTTTTAATTTTCAATTCTGTTTAAAAATCAAATTTCATAGTTTCACATGTTATTAATTTCAGATCATGTTACCTAATTTTTAAATTGTTAATTACAATTAAAAATCAGATTTTAATTGTGCCCACCGCTGTTATTCACCTTTTAAAAATAAACTTGTGGACACTATATGATTAATTGACTACATGCTCTTTTTTGAAAAAGCAAAAATAGAACGTGATTTAAAATGCAAAAACAACATACATAATGTTTGAACAGATTTACATTATAATCTTGTAAAATTTATTACTTGCGGACACTAAATTATTAATTGATTACTTACGCTTTTTTTTTTAATGCAAAAACAACAACTTGCATAGTATAGGCATCTATAACGTTTGAACAGATTTACATTATAGTCTTGTAAAATTTAATGTGTGTATATAAAATAGGGAAATCTGATTTTAAGTGAATTATGAACTTCTTTATTGCATAAAATCTATTACAGTATTATTATAAAGCGCTGAAAATATTGAAATTATTAGATGGAAGTCAAACTCCGATAATATGCTATTACTTTAAATATGACGTGAGTGCACGAAATTTATAATATTTAAAGTAATGGTGCATTATCAGAGCTTGACTTCTGATATAATAATTTTTATCGCATAAAAGAAAATTGCATACAAAGATATTAAGAAGAAACATGAATCGCATAACTTCAAAATCGCATTAAATAAATCCGCATAAAACAAGTATGCTGATTTAAAAATCTGATTTCTTAATAAGACCAAGTTTCATTTTTAGCAGGTCAAAGAATGTTGGTTTATTTAAAAATAAGCATTAAGTATAGGTGGAGTTTTTATACTTTTTATAACATGATGAATAGTTTCTTTCCATATAATTTTATATGATTAATTAAAGGATTTGAACTCAGCTATCCACTCCATCTTACACAACCGATACACATCACCACATAATATGAGAAAGATAAATGATCTCCAATATATGTATTTCATGCTATATCAGTACTCATCAATTGGTCCAGATCATCATCTCCCATACACATATATAATCAGGGCTCAGTTTATATTAAGATAGCAAATCTTCAAACTTTAATGGACAGGTTTTCAATGATATGAATGGTTGAAGAGTTATAGGGTGGAGAAGATTGAAGCCTGTCCATTAAAGTTTGAAAATTTGCTATCTTAATATAAACTGAACACCGATTATATATGTGTGTGTGTGTGTGTGTGTGTGGGAGATGATAATCTGGACCAACTGACAAGTGCTGGTTCAACACAAAATGCATATATTGGAGATCATTTATCTTTCTCTCATGTAAGTGGTCATGTGTATCAGTTATATAAGATGGGGTGGATAGCTGTAAGGAGCTTGAAATTCAGAGTTTAAATCCTTCTAATTACATTAAGTTCATTTCACATTTGTATATATGTGTGTGTGTGCGTAGAAGTAAATATTGATCAGAACTACAAAATAATAGTGTTTTTATTCAGGAGTAACTTATATGTAATGTAATTTATCATTAGTGTTTATATATTTGCATACAGAATGTATCAGGCATAAGATAATGGTTTAATAAGTAAATGAGGTTCATTTAGACAAATTATGTACATAATTGATCAGAGTATCCTGTGCATTTTATTGAAATGATAATGGAATGAGAAGATTTTAGAGGTAAAATGCTGCTTAGATAGAAACTCAACCTGTTTCTTCTAGTGCTCAAAAGTTACTTGATTACCTGGACAGCTCAGTAATCTTATTGTATATATATTTAATGATCAGAAGTATATGTTAAATTAACGATTTTGTTTGTCTTAATTTATTTACTTATATTAAATTTGCACCATTGGAAAACAGGAATAATAAATTAATAATTTTTAACGATATTAAATGAGAAGTAATTATTCTTTATATGGTCATTATATATGAAGAAAATTGCCAATTAATTTTGACTGTGGTTTTCAAAATATAAAATGAGCAGAAAACATTTTGTAAATGAATCTCTTGAAGGACTGATATATTCAATTTATTTGGGGGTTTTTTCCTCCTCATCTTATTGATATTCAAATTCCTATCCCACTCACATTTTTATTTTTATGAAGTTGTGAATTGTTTGCTCTTATTAAACAAACTTTGCTCAATTCAATAAATTTGATTAAATATTTTCTAATAATTACTATTTTATTGTATAAAATTTATAACCACTTCTTTGTTATTATTCTATTTAATTCTATATAAACAGTTGAATGATTTTCATTACATTTACATTAAGACTTATTGGCCAAAGTAACTACATCAGGCTAACTTTGCAATATTTATAATTTAAAGCAACTTTTAAAAAATTTGTTACAGTTCTATTTGCCAAACATGGTAATTATTTTTTAATAACTTTAAATAATATCTTCAATTTTAATATTTTTTCTTTCTTTGGTGATAACTAACTCTAAATTTATATTCGTTTTAATAACATAGAATTCAAATATTTAATATTTCATTCTACTAACTTTTTGAATAGGAAAATTTATCCAATCACTGTCTAATATAATGTTCTATTAACTTTTAAAATAGAAATTTGGCCAATGATGCCACATGCCTTTGTTATTGATAAGAACTCTATTTAGAAATTTATTTTCAGATTTTGCAAACTTCAAATGTTAACTTTTCAAATATCTGCCACTTGAAAATTTACATTTGTAATAAATAATGCTAAGATTATAAATATATTATAACAGGAAAAGGTTTTATTGTAAAAATGAAATGTTTAAATATGGAGGATATATATACAAATTTTTTCTAGAGGTTATGTAAAATAGAAAAATAAGTTTTGCTGCTAAACAGGATATGTAGCTTTCAGTTTGAATAAAGTTTATGATAAAGTGAAAATATTTTTACCATTATTTAAAATTAATTGTGACTATAATTAAAATAAAAAAAATATTCAAAGATACAAATTTTTTTAAGAAAATAAAAAACAAAGCTTATCTTTTACATTAGCAAGAATAACATAACTTTTTCTTGTTTTCCATAATGTAAAACATCTTATAATTATAAAAATAAAATATACTTTAAATTTATTAAATAAAAATATTTTTTAATGAATGAAAGTAACTTTGAAAAAAAAATGTATATATTTGGAACTCTCTGTTTTATAAATATAATGTAAACAAGTGATAACATTTTGTGCAACTTGAGTTCTGCAATGTAATCTTTGCACTATAAAGCTTTCATTTTTTATTGTTAACTTCTTCTGATATCTGAAAACAAAAATGTAAATTTATTACTATTTTATTTGAATTGTTAAATCTAAAATTACAAAACAGGTGTCAATGATTGTTTAAATGTCATCTAAATAATATTTTGACTAGCAAAATGCACAGCTCCAACATAACCCAGAATTGATTAAGAAAGGATTAAAAGAATACGATGAAAATCTGATGCTTTATTTTTTTGGTGAGAGCTAATACTGTGCAGTACAAACAAATTGTTTTAATTTTGAATTTTAAAATATCTGTTTTTCAGCAACTTCTATAAAAAATTAAATGATTGAAATAATCTTTAAATGTTGATTATTTAGTATTTGCAAGAATTAAAAAATAGCAGACAATTTATCTATAAATTACATTTACATGTTGTTAAGATTTTATGTTCATGTAAGTGATATATTAACCTGTTGAATATTGTCTTCGTCTCCCGATGAACATGGCATTAACTCGTTCTAAAACTGGCTGTTTTTACATTATTGTAGTGAATTTATGCTCATTTTAAAGCTTAAAAAGTACCGTAAGATGTTATCCTTTCTAGAATTGTTTTACAAGTAAAAAATCAATAATCTTTCAATTTAAAGTTTTAACAATGGGAAAAGGTGGACTTTCTTAGGTGCTGATTGGTTGTTGCTCATATTGAACAAAAGGAAGCACTTGTCAACAATTTTCACCGCTTCTATTTTTTGTTTTGATTTTCAAAATGAAAATGAATGTTTTAGAGTATTTCTTGAGTATTTTTTTTACATATTATAAATTATTTTGGTAAAATATGCTGAAAATAAAATTATTTTAGAAAAATAGTTAAGATTTTAGTAAAAATTATTTACTTTTACACAAATGTAAATTGAGAAAGAAAATCAATGATATACGCAACATTTTCTAATATGTTACAAATGTTTTTAGATTCTCTGCTATAAAATATTTTTATAATTATAAATAGAAATTTACTTTTGAAAACACTTTCGTTCACTTTCATAATCTGACAAATTATTAATTTGCTTTTTACAAACAAAACTAAAATAAATATAATATTAAAAGATGAATGTATTTTTACTGCATATTTTGTAATTGACTAATCAAAAGTTTAGAGTTTTAACTCACTCAACCAATTGGAATTTTGAACAAAGACTACAGTTAACAGGTTAAAGGTGTTTTTTTCTTCTTATGTATATGTGAATATATTCTTGTCAGCAGTGATTACTCAAATTTTTTTTAGAATTTATTTGGATCTCTAGCAGAAATTTCTTTGTGTTTTTTCTTTAAAAAGATTTATCATCAAAAATGAGATAAGCGAGGATGAAGATGAACTTGCTTAAGATTCAAAATGAAATTTAATAAAAGTAATTATATATCGGGTTGTCAGAATCTCAGTTTAGAGTGAACTTTTATATATGATAAAAAAATATAAAAAAATTGTTACTATTTCAATAATGAGAGCTATATTGTCAATCTGCAGTATTCATAACTTGTGGTTCGAATCTGATGAAACTTGGAAGTTTTATCAGAGTTCATGATTTTTGAGCAAGATTAGGATTTTTTTTTAATTATTCTACCTTTTCAGACCAATTAGCCATGCAATTATTAATCAGGTAATATGTATCTGCATGATGCTGACAATAAAATGATTGTAAAATGATGCAGGTTTTGCACTCCTACAAGGGCTGTGTCCATAGTTTACATAACTATTAACAACCTAATCACAGTGACCACTGCTAAGAGACTATTTGGATTAATCATATTGCTTTCAGTCAATCATTTAAAATAAATATATAATTATTTGTTATATTTTGTGACTTATTATTAGGTTGAAAGTATTAGCTATAAAAAAAAAGTGCAAATACAAATTGTATAAAACTTTGAGCAGTTTAAATGCTCTACATAATTTAAAACAGTAGTAAAGTGATGGACATTATAACTCAAAAGTCCTCTAATTGTAGCTTCCGCTTTGTCACTTCCGACCTTCGAACTTCTTTTGTACTCTCGAGCAATAAACTATTCGATTATTTATTTAATTATTTTAAATAATTTATTAGTGTATATGTATCTTAAATTCTGTTTACTATTTATTTATCTGTAAACTGTATATTATGCGTCATATAGAAAGTAAATAGTTATATAAATATTACATTTCAGATTTTTTTTTATTATATATTTTTTAAATTTCTATATTAAATTATGTAATCATTTTTTATTAGTCGAAGTAACCTATTAATTCTTTTATTTAAAAAAAAAAAAAAGATTAATTTCTAGAAATGAAATCCGATTTTGAGAGATTGATCTTTTTGTATTACATTTCTTTGTCTGTGTGCATTAGAAAAAGAGGTATTGCTGATGAATTTTTCTTGTCTTGTAACTTGTACAGGTTTAGCCTGTTTTTTTTCTCCCTACATGTCTCCGGATTATCTTGTTGGTAATTCACACCAGCTGTCATTGATCTTTTCAATGGTCAAGCCTGAGGCCTATAGCTAAATCCAGTAGATCCTCGGCCCAGGTCAGAGGTTATGGAAATCAGTGCTCTCTGATGAGTGCAAATCAATACAAGTATGTTGAGACTGTCATTCATTGCAAATAGAAATCGCACAGACACTTTTAAATCATGAAAAACATGCAAGTAAGCATCTTGTTTTGCATGCTACTGTCATTGTAAAAGGGTATTGACGAATTCAGCATCAAATTCTTAAATGCGGTTGAGTTTTACCGTACTAGTGTTTAAATCTTGTCTAATTAAGTTCAAAAAAATGTTTTTAAAATTCGTCATTATTTAACAATGTGTGTCGTTTGAAAAGGTTATTTTGTACATCTATATGTGCACATACATATAATCAATAAATGTAGGAGATTTGAACTCCAACTTTCAAGCAACCGTCAACTATCCACACTATCTCATACTACTGATACACATGACCACACACATGTAGAAAAGATTTATGAGTGCTGGTTCAGCACGAAATAACGTTTGGTGATATTTTATATTTTCTACATATGTGTGGTCATGTGTATCAGTAGTATGAGATAGTGTGGATAGTTGACGGTTGCTTGAAAGTCTAAGTTCAAATTTCCTATATTTACAATTAAGTTTCAGGTATAAGAATGCCTGTATTTCAAATCTTATATAATCAATAAATAAAATATTTTTGATAGTCTATCATTACATTCTCTACTACCGATTTTAATCAAAATTATTATAGGATTTTACTTTTAATAATATACATATATAATATTTAATAATACTTGGAGATGAAAATATCTAATAATTTTCTTCATTGTGTTCTATATAAAATAAAATCTATGATTTATTTAAACTAATTGAGCACAGTTGTGACAACATTATTTTGCGCAAAAATTAGAATTTTCAGGTTCTTTGGAGCCTGGTATCAGAAAGTCAAAAAATATATTAAGAGGAAATTGGATAGGTCTTTACTTAAAGGCTGTTTATATTTTGTCTACTTATAACGTATATATGCAAATTAATCGAGCCTTATTTCTGTGACTAAATTTTCACACACATACATTTTTAATATCTTATATAAATTAAATAAGAAGACAGAAAAATACCAATTTTTGTCTATTAAAAACTATTTTAAATGATTGCAGTATTTAATAATGTGTGGAGTATACACTTACAGCTATAATTGGTTGCTGAAATAATCATGTATCTAAAGATTATTGATATCTCGTGATATTTATCTGTAGGTATATATATATATGTGTGTGTGTGTGTGCATGGAGTTTTTTGAAATTAAATAATTATGGTTTTAAAGCTTATTGAATAGTTCATCACTTGGGTTATCACCTAACATTTCATCACCAAAAATTGACAGTAGTTGACTTTTTTTGAGGGACCTTTATCATCTACTTTTGCACTCAGTTGCATTAGAAACTTTTTGTGTTCATGATTTATTTGTATGGTGTAAATTACACATTTGATTTTATATTACACATGTTGGAGTAATTAGCCATTTGTTAGATATTTATATGGTAGTACACATAAAACATCTGAACACTATACATTCTTAAAACATTGATAAAGACATATGTAAAAAGCAAATGATCCCAGGATCCATTTCTGGAAAAATCTGCTATTATCAATGAGCCCAGATTCTAGCTGCTAAGTCTTTATTATCATAATTCAATATTTATTCATAAAATACTACTACCATTCAAGTTTCAAGGGAGACATCACTTAAATGCACTCGTTTCTACAATATCACCAAGGATAATGCTAAAAATTATTTGCTAATCATTTTCTTAGGCTATTATTAATTTTTTAGCCCAGGTATAAACTTTAAATTCAATTGAAGATTGATATACTAATTATTAAATCCAGCACAAATATTCATTTAACATCTCTTTTTTTCTCTGTTCTTATGTAATGTATTCCATACATAATAAAATTTCTAAACTTAATATATTCTAATATATGGATAAAAAATAGCAAATGATGCCTAAGGTGCATTTTTGGTAGAACTAGCCAACATTAGTTTACCAGATTCTTACTTATAAGTTTTAAAAACATATAGAATTTAAAAGCTTTATTACTGTATTACTTCGGATTTATGACTCGGTAGGATTTTAAGCTTGGAAAATTGGGAAAAAAAATTTTTAATGATTTTATTGAAAAATAAGAAACATTTTTATTTAGTTAAATAGAAACTGATATAAATAAACAATAAGCTTGCCTAATTTATTGTGAATCTTCCTCAAATATAATTTCACTTTCAACATTTTCACTTTCAGAACTTGTATTCTTATCATCACTACTCACTCCTCCAGGTTACAACATCTTCATTGTCATTTAAATAGTTAGCAATGCAACATTTTAAGAAATATTTTTTTGATAATTTTTTTAGGGATATCTTTCCAAGACTGCAAAACCTGCTGAGCTATTGTAGAAGACAAAGCTCATTTTATTTTACCAGTTGGTGTCAAAAGATTATCTTCTTGATTTAATTATGCTTAATAATGAGTTCTTATTTTATTGTAAAGAATTCATTAACTAACACATGAAATGATTGGAGTTTATAAGTCATTAACAGATCACAGTTTTTTGTTTTTATTTTAAACTTAATATCGTCCAATTATACAGTAAATTGCAGCCATCATGTAAAAGTAAATTTTTCTATTAAAATCTGAATCATTTTTTTAAAATAATTAATATTTCACAAATTTTCTGGAAAAAATTTAAAATGTGTAAAAAAAAAAAAAGATTCTAAAATATTCACTTTCACTTTGAAATTCAAAACGAAAATGTCAGGAACTGTCAAAATCATTAACACACTTTCCATGTAGAGAGCAATAAACAACTAATCAGCACTTTGAAGGAAGGGAGATTTTTATCACATTGTTGTAACTTTCAATATAAATCCTATTGATTTATTTGTTGTAAAAAAATTCTAAAGGTTATTCAGTATAGTTTTCTCGGTAATCTAACAATAAAATCAGCAAAATATTAAAAGATTTTAAAACATTCGTTTTCACTTTGAAATTCAAAATGAAAACTTAGGGAACTGTCAAAATCATTGACAGATGCTGTCTTGTATAAAGAACAATAAACAACTAATCAACACCTTGGAAGGAGGTTTTTATTACATTGTTATAACTTTAAATTTAAATCGTATTGATTTATTACTTGCAAAAAAATTCTAAAGGTTATTCAGTACAGTTTTCTCAGTAATAGAATGGTAAAATCAGCAAAATAATATTAAAAGATTCTAAAGCATTCATTTTCACTTTGCAATTTAAAATAAAGATATCAGGAACTATCAAAATGATTTATTAGTTGTAAAAAAATTCTATAGTTTCTTCAGTACAGTTTTTTCGATAAAATAACTGTAAAATCTGCAAAATAACATTAAAAATAGTACTTTAAGAGAGAATTAAAGTTGTTTATGAAAATAATCCAAAAAAATTTACACATGTGCAGGTATCATTCATGTAAAGCAAAGAAAATAAGATGTTAAAAATTTTTGTTTCAAATTTAAGACACACCTCTTTTTTATGGGTCCAAAATTTGGAAAAAAAGTGCATATTATATTCAAAGTAATACAATACTTATTGAATATACCATGCATATTAGAAAATAGAGAGATTTGTTAAATGAATAATATTCTTACTGGAATTTAATGATTGACATATTCACTTTCATTATTAAGTTTATATCATGTCTAAAAAATTGAATAATAATTTTTAAGTTTAATAAAATGATTAATAAAAATCTTTAACATTTTATCCTAGACAATATTGTCAAAATGAATACATTCAAGTGATGTTATATTTGTAAACTGAATTGTAATATCTATGTTTTATTAAACATTAAAATATAAGGAAAGTTTTTGATGAATGGGAACTTGGGTTTTCTATTTTCTTGTTTAATTTATGTAATATACATTAAGATATGTGGATAATCACATTTGTACATGTGAACCAAGTAGTTAATCATTGTAAAATTTATGGCTACAGTGGCAGAAATGAATGACATAATAATGCCATTAACAACTCTTATTTCCTAATTGGAACTTTTATGTGTTTTTTTAATATTTTTCTTTTTGAAAAAAAATCCATATGCTGAATAAATAAATAGATAGTTTGACAATAATTTAGCCAAAAATACTTGAACTTCATGTAATAATAATAATCTGTGGATTTAAAAAGAATATCCTTTAGAATATAATTATTGAAAGAAAATCAACTGCTCCTCACTTGTTCTTGAAACTTTTTTTATTTGGCCTTTATTCACATCTACTTTTTATTTCTTTTTTAAAAACAATTTTAACAGTTTAATATTTCTTATGTAATCTTTTATCATTTCTTCACAATATCTTTTTGCATTTTTTTTTAGACATACCCCCCCCCTTTCCAATTAATAAGGTGTTTTTATATATATATATCATTTATATTTAATGATTTTTTTTTTGTTTAGTTGCTTCTTTCCATTAGTTAATTATGTTGCTGTTAGTTCATGGCAATTTTGATATTTAGATATGTCAATCTGAAGTACGATAAACCTCATATTCTTCTGGGATTTTAAAATGAAGAAATATGATGGATATCAGATATAATTTTTAAAATTTGAGTTGTCTACATTCTTATAAAAATAAATATTAACAATGTCTTATATATAAAGTATAATGATAAAATGAGTTACCATCGCATATCAATAATAAAGTTGATTGTGTTTATAGTAAACAACTTGTAAATAAAAATTTGCATACGAAACATCTCAAAATAAAATTCAAATTGATATTATTTTTTCAAACAAATAAATAAATTATTCAATTCATTGCTGAACTCCACTTAATATTAAGTCACTTAAGAGTAAAAACTAGAATTTTTCTGACTATAGGTGCTGCCATGATTGTGTCATTTTTATTGGGACAATGATTTTAAAAAAAAAAAAAGATCTATGTAAAGAAGTTGCAAAGAGATTTTTGATATGAATTGTGCTGCTAATATAATGGAATTTGATCCTTATATATATACTTATTAAATCTGGGATCAATTTTTATTGCATTAATAACTTATTCTACAGAATACTATTTCATTCTTTTTTGGGTAGTTTTGTCATAAAGTTAGAAGTTCTTCGATCAATATTTATCTGAGGAAAGTAAAATAAAAATTAAAAAACCTGTATTTTATTAGATTAACTGAACAATTTGTTATATTCTGTCATTTATTATTTTATATTTTACTGACCATAGTATTGTAATAACCATGGTTCATGCTAATTGTGATGTTTTGAAAGGATTTTGGAAGTCTTACATTTTATTCCTAAATATGAAAAAGTAGATTATTATTACAGGATGTTTTTTAAAATATTTGAATTTCTTTATGGTTAGTCCAAGATTCTTTTTGTCAGAAAAATCATTTACTATATAAAAAGGGGGAAAATATTATTTTTATTGGAATAGAAATTAAAATCTAATGTCAATCTTGAAAGAAAAAAAAAAGCAGAATTACTGTTGAAGAGAGAAGTATAGTAATCATCTAGAAAAATGTAAAAAAATGCTGTACTGCAAAAGGTAAATAAATTGCAAATAGTGAATTAATATAATTGAATGTAAATTATAAATGTGTGTATATAAGAAAAATTATTCTAGTAATATAATATATTAAATAATTTGAAGTAGGTTTGGACATCTAAAAATTCTTATATCTTTTGAATTTGTTAGATTTTGTATTTATAATTAAAATCGTGTTTATTCATAGTTTATCTCAATTAAATATGTTCATGATTCTGATGGATTATCAGTTGTGAAGGGAGAGATAAACATTATAATCACTATCTTGTGCACACCTTTTTTTTAAAAAAGGCATAATAGTTAAAAATTGATTTTACATGTGATAGTTACACATTATTTACACTGTAACACTAAACATGAATGCTTATTGTTGAAGTTTACAATAATGCCTAAACATCATATAAATAGTTTGATGAAATACTTTAATGCCAAAAGACTTTGAATTGTAAAATTTACATTTTTGGAGAGAAATGACTTCTAGCATTGATGGCCTAGTGGTTAGCCTTCCAAGCAGCTGGCCCGGGTGGTTCGCTTCTCGGTCAATGCTTTGACATATGAAAAAAAAATGACATCTAATATTCCTGCTCTATTCACAATATTCATATCCACAGATTCATTTATCCATAATTAAGTAATAATAATAAATTAAATATAAAAAAACTAGGAATCAATAAAAAAAATGTACATTTTTATTTTTTTTATTCACTGTGCAAATATTTACTTACATATACTGATCCATATATATATCATCATTTTCAACCACTAGTGATCTACTGATAGATTAAAGGCTCACCAAATTTAATCCAGTTTCTCCAGTCCATAGTATCTTTTCTCCATATCATAAAACTTTCTTTTTTCATCCATCTCCATTTTACATGTGATCATTTCTAGGTGTTTTACAATCCTTTGGGATTCATTTTAAAATTGCCGCTTTCCATCTATTATCTTTTCTTCTAGCAATATATTTATTGCAGCTCAGATTTCAGTCTCTTAATTCTTTCAGTAATGACAGTGATATCTATTTGTTTTTCACCCATGTATTTAATTTTTGATCTCTTCTTGTTACTTCTGATATACATCTCTTCATATTTTATTATGTACTCTAAAAAGCGTCCAATTCTCAGATTCATATGTAAGAACTGATAAAGCACATCTAATAAAAACTTTTTCAAATGCATAGATATATTTTCTTTAAATATTAAAAGTATTTCTATGAAAAGCACTCTAAATTTAATTCTATCGTTAAGTTTATCCAATGTTTCCATCTGTATTAATAATCTGAACAAAGCTATTTATAGTTATTAATAAATATCTTGGTCAGATTTTTAATACAGATGGAAATATGATATGCATATTATGTACGTGTGTGTGTGTGTATAGATTTGCTAAAAATACATATTTTAATATGATTTACAGTTTTCCACAAATTAAAGTGTGGAACATGTTATAAATACGGAGGGCATACTTCATATAATTTTTTTTAATCGTGTTAATCTTCATTATTGTTTGCAAGTAAAATTGAGCAAAGTCATTTATATATACAGTATAGCAGTTATCCATAAAGATGTATAGCCATTTCAATTCCATGGAAAGAAAATAAAGAAAAAAAAACTGCTCTAGAAATTAGTTTTGCAATGATTATACAAACCGATATGTGAACCACAAATATATCCTCATATAGAACATATTGCTCTATCTCTGAATATTTTGTGATGCTGTCTTTTAATTTCTTCAGCAGAAAACATTTCTCTCTGAAATACTTCAACACTGTCTAATTGCAGCTTTCCAATGAAATATAAACATGTCTAATATGACGAATTAAATGTAATACTTTCATTGAATTAACTAAACAGTTTTTTTTTTGACTAGAAATACAACCAGAAACCTTCAGCTTCTTAGTTTATAGTTGTATTAAACAACACAGGAAAAGAAATAAAGTGGCAAATTCCGGAACTTAAAATTTAAAGATTGGATCAATTCTGTGCTTTTCAGTGTTTGAAATAAAGCTATTCAATTATTTATTTATTTATTAACAAATAATTTTAAATATGATTTCATTGATATACTGCGTGATTTCATATAAGAAGTAATCACTATTTTGGGTAGTTATGTGTTTTCCTGCCTATCGAGATCTGCAGCCCATATTTTTGATAAATAAATAGTTTCAGAAGGCATACTATAAATCTTTAAGAAAAAAAGTGGTTGATATGAAACGTAATATTTAATATTTACTTTTTTTTTTCATTTGTGTTATTTAAAAAAATAAAAAATTGTACAAAAAGTAATTACAATATATGTGTTAGTTGTTAATTAGAATTTACGATAATAAATAAAAAGGTAAATATTATAACGTGTAAATGCCAATGTCTATATATGTTATAAAGACATTTCGTGTTTTGTTTTTTAGACTAATTAATCAAATATATACTCACTTACTCTTTTTTATAAATAACGCGTATAAAGACGTTTCATATATATATATATATTAGATTAATAAATTGAAGTCTGCATTAATGAACACGATATGACAATTTCCTTTATATATATATATTAATAAGTTGACATAATACAAAAAGTATAATCTTTTTAAAAAAGAAAAAGTAAGAATGTAATCAAATAGATGCAGAATGTAAAGAAATCTTGTATACATTTTTAATTTTTTTTTAAATTAATACTTTCAGGTATGGTCAAGAGATTATTTTTTAAAAAGTGCAAATCTCTTATTTAGTGTCTGAAGGCATCTGAGCTTTTTTTTTTCTTTTATTGTCCTATAATTGAAGTTTGATGTGACCGTGTTTGTGTGTTTTTTATTTCCAATTATAATGCACAATAAATGGCTAAAATGAGAAATTATAGCCAAAGGCCCAAATGAACTACCCTTAAAGAGAAGCCTTTGTTACTGAAATTTGTATATAATGTCTTAAGAATAAAGCTTAAAATCAGGGAGGAGATATATTTTTTTAATCTTTAAAAGCATTATTCTTTAAATGACAGCTGATCGTTTACTATATATACTGCAACATATTATGTATATACAGTATTCTGAATAGGCACAAATTTGATTTACAATATAAAAAAGGTTCTGTTTAAAAAATTCAGCTTTTTTTTTTTAAAAAAAAAAAAAAGAAAGCCGAAGCAAAGCAATACTGAGATTATAAGTGAAAAAGGAATTAATGCTATTCATGAAAGATTTCTTAATACTTTATATTTAATTCTAATTAAAAAGTTTGTTTTGCACCGTTTTTTTATTTATTTGAACTGGAATGTATATTGAACAAATTTATCTGAATATGCTAAACTACTTTATTTAAGTTTTATTTTTTTAGCTATTACCAATACATATCAATGCTTATTATAATCCATGAATTTATCTTAAGTTGGAAATTCTATAAAAGTACTATTTGGCTTAGATAATCTTAATACTCAAGGACTTTTCTTTAATCTACAAAATGACATGGATTTCTGCTAGCCTCACGTTTAATTCTTTATCTTTTTATTGTTTATATATATACTGTTCTCTCTTCTCTTCCATATCCATGTCATCTGATTTCAAGTTTTTACATGCTTACCAAATTTATGTGAATGTTATTTAATATACATTTTAAATTCATACTGCAGACATTTTTAATGACTGTTTTTTGTATATTTTTGCTATTTATTCATCTTGTAAAAGTAAAGATTTTTTGTTCAAATTTTATATGTAGCCCAGCATTATAAGACACTGCATGTTCTCGTAGTGTGATAATTCTGGAAGGTGACTTTTAATTGTATGATATTTTACCTTTTTTCTCTAAGATGTGTTTGTTATTTAATTTGAGTGTCATTATTTTCATTATATCTAATGACCCAATGATATTCATTAAAGATGATGTTTTTTTGATTATTGATTAGTCTCCAATCACAAATTATTCTTGCTTGTGCTATACTTGCATGTTTGTTTGTTTGTTTGTTTTGTGATTCCATTTAAATTTTATCATTGAAAGAGCTTTTCCTTTTGATGTTAAATTACTTATAGATGATATTTCTAACATCATATCTGGTTCTTTTTATAATTTCTCTTAACAGTATATAAAAAAATAATTATATGGGTAATTGCTTTGATGATTATGTAATATTTAAGCATCATAAATGTTTGGGTGAGCATAAATTCAAGTCTTTCACTTTTGAGTCCATTGTTCTATCATTGCATTAAATTTGGCAATCACATTTCCTCCTGCTAATCTTACATAATAATATGCCTGCATATAATTAAATTTAATTTTTAAATCTTACTATTTATTTTTTTATTGATACAAAAACTACTTCAGTGTTATTTATCACTTATGATCAGCATAATTCAGTAATTGCAAAATGAAACTAGTAATCTTTTTTCACTAAATAATCAGAATTCTGTAATATCAAGAATGTATTCATGCATTCCTAATTCATCTTAATATATTTTAGGCTACTTTGACTGACTAATCCACAGTAAAAAAATTTAACTACTTGAAAATATACTTTTGTTAATTCTAACTGTATTATCTTGGTTTGCTGTATTTTTTTTTTTTTAAAAATATAGAATAAAAAGATCATAATATGGAATAAGTTAATGTTTTAAAACTTTTGTCTTTTATAATGAATATTCAATGCTACCACTATTATAGTCATTTAAAGAAATAAAACTATGACTTTTAAGACTTTTGAATATTATTTAAAAAAACAAACAAACATATTTTTGGTCTCTGAATTTTTAATAATTTATATTGTGCTAATATTGAGAACCATAACTTTTTCTGACTTTTTGGAAAGGTCTTTTATGTGAGGACTTATTTACTTTTTCATTTTCATGATCAAATTCAATATACATTCTTGAATGACAAACTATTCTCCATTACTTCTGTTGGTGATGGTAGTATTTTTAAAGATTTGATTATATATTTAGTAAACTTTATTTAAAATAAAAATATTACATTATACCAGAATCAAAAAAAATTAACTGATTTGATGTTAAGAGATAACAAATATCTGTATAAAAGATTAATCTTTGTTTCCCACAACAATGTAAAACTATATTAAAGCTTGTAATGTAATTTTAAAATTAAGGTGCTCAAATAAATTTCATTAGAATAGCAAATAAGAACAAACTTCCAGTATTGGTAATCAAATTCTTGTATATACAAAACTCTATTATCTAATTTTGTCAGCATTCAGATAGAGAACTTTAAATTCTTTTAATCATGAATTCAATTTATAGGAGTCCATAACTAAGTAAAAGTAATTGTATTATTTTTTTAGATGATTATATATTAGCTAACAAAAAATGTTGTTGTTTTTTTTGTTTGTTTTTTGCATCAGCATTTTTAATTTGCTTAAAAAAAATAGAAATAGAAAATTACTGAATATGGAATTAATTGATGGAAAAATATCTATATGTATATTGTTATCATTGATGTTAATGTTATATTGATGTTTGATCAAATCACATTTACATCATATGGATAGAAGAAGTCATACAAGTAGATATTGGAGAGACGCTGATAAAAATATTGATATTATCATCAAACACACATATATATAGACAAATCTTAAATATAACTACATATCTTCCACCCATGAAAAATTTCTCTCTAATATGCTGTGTAAGAATGTTGTAGATGTATGTGTATATATGTATATCAAAAAGAAAAACAAAAATTATTATTATGGCCTTTTTTTTTTATTCAATCCGCAATTTTTAATTTAGAATATCGGTTATATATTAAAGTAATTCTTAATCACATTTTTTTAAAAATTCCCTTTGACTTCAAATTAAATGTGATTGGAATAATTACAGTACTAGGAATAAGAGTAGGGAGAGGTAAAAATTGTTACATAATATTTATAAAATGCCACTTTCAAAAAGTGATCAAAAAATATGTTTGTAGGAAGATAAAGAGGTTACAGGACTTGCTTTAAATAATTGCAGATATTGTATAGAGACAAGTTAGCCACTATTTTATATATCATGCACATATACGTTTTTTCTGTTATAATATAATTATACTGTTATATGAGAAAATTAATTAGTACATAATGCTATACTGAAGTCAATTCTAGAAAAAATATGAACTCACCTGTTATTAAAACTTCCAGTCTACTACCTGTGTCATAAAATTTGATTTAAGTAGTATGGCATGTTATTTTATATTGATATCTTTATGAATAATCACTACACTATGTTTTTTATATATTTTTTTAAAAAAATATTTTCATTTGCTTTTTTTATTCTATTCTTATAAAAAACATGGAATAAAATTATAGACTTCCAAATATGTTGCTCTTTATATATGTGTGTGTGTGTGTGTTAATTATAAAATTTTATTATTATGGCATAAATTGAACTAGGAAATTTATTGGGAGAGCTATATAATGAGTTCAATGCTTATATCAACATTCAGCTAATAACTCAGATTGTCCAGGACTTACTTTTATTCTCTAGTTAGTAATACCTAAGTACTACTTTACTCACTGTTACTGAAACTAACTGGATTAACTATAGATAATCTATCTAAAAATAATAATAATTTCTAAATCTGCTTATATCTGAAAAAAAAAATATTGATTTACACAATGTCATATAATCTTTATCATGAGGGTAGCAGCTTGACCCATTCTGAATTAGAATCTGGACCATAATGTAGAAGCTTGCTGCTATGCTTCTAATGGATCTGTTTACATTTTATTGGATGGATTTTAAAACAATAACATTTATAAAGTCAATCTAAAGACTGTAAGATTATTTACTTCTACATAAGTGTAAAAATGCGCGCACACATACAGACAAATATGTTGTTAGATCATTCAAGCATTTATTTATTTTATTTTATTATTTAAAGAAAGGAAATCAATATTAAGTGCTGCATGTTTGAAAAGATGACAAAATGTAACAAAATTTTATTCTTTATAAATATTCAATATTTTTAATTATAAAACTTAATAAATGTATTTATTAAAAAACTCATCTTTTTTTTTTCCAGTAATGGATTTTTGTGTGTGTGCTAAGCAAAAACAAATGACAAAATAAAAAAAAATAGCTTTATAATATAGCAGACTGTGCCAAATGTTTCTTTTGTCAAATGATTTTATTCGTTAAAAAGTACCCGATTTAATTTATTAACAAAATTCAATGGTATATTTATTAATAATAATACTTCTGATATTATCAAAAAATGTATAATTTATTTCGTTTAGCAAATATAGTACCAGCCAACTGCAATCACTAATTGCCATCTTGAAAGAAAAAATTAATTCAAATTTTCAAATTAATATACAATTATAATATAAATATTATATGTATTTATATTAGTAGATCGTATTTTACCATTGTAAAATATATATATATTTACTATTGTAAAATTTGTATATACTAAATATATAAAGGCATGACTATTTGCACATACATTTGAAGTATTCAAGCACATATTTATATCTGTGAAATCCAGTATACTTGATGTGTTTTTTTTTAATGTCTCTAGCCTAATTCTTTATCTTTATATAATCATAATTGTAAAAGATAAAAGCAAGAAAGACAAATGGGCCGAAGGGGAGAGAAAGAGACTTTTTCTGTTTTGTAATAGATCTAGATTCGTTATATTATGTCTAGATTTATTATTTGTAAAGCAATATCAGCACTATAACCACTAATTTTAATATCTAATTAAACTTTTATATCATAATAAACAAAAGATAAATCTTTACCTTTTTTTTTTTTTATTAAGCAACTACTAGAGTGATTTTAATATTTCTTCATTATCTGTTTCTTTTGACTTCAGTTCTTTTTTAATTTATTTGGATTGATGTTTTGAATACAGAACGTTCTGATTATTTCCTTTATATTATAACTGTTATAAGCTCTAGATCTAATTTCACTTTCTGATAACTTTACATATATTCATTATTTATCTCTACTTTCCTAACATTATCTTTTTTTAGTTTGGTCATTTTTTGCTCACATTCTTTGCTGTAGAGACTTATTATTGTTTCAAAAATATATTTATTAATTACTATATGTACAAATTGGAAAGGATATGTCTCTCACAAAGAAACTATTCGATAAGAAATTTAAAATCTGGGATGCATAAGAGCTCCTTAACTCAAATGTTAAAACTGGTGACTTGAAATTTGGCATTATCAACAAAAGAATCACATCACTTTTCAAATTCTGAAATATGGAACCTAAGTATCTTGATCTTATAATAAAAATCAACCTGGAGGCAATGCCTACCAACACTTTCCTATTCTATAAAAGACAAATTACAAAATTAGATCCAATCTGCATCAACTGCAAGAGACAAGAAGAAACATTTCACCACATTATGTTCGATTGTAAAGGGCTGGGAAATATCAGGAAAATTATCTTTGACCATTCAAAAATCGATTACTACAAAATTCTCTCAATTAAAAGATGCCTAAAAACTAGAACAATTGCAGTGATTAGACTTTCGATATTCTTAACATATGCTATTGGGGCAGTTAGCAGCATGAAAATTTTTCACAACACCGCACCTGAATGAGGACACTTATTTCATACAAAAACTAATCAAAATGAAGAAAAGAGATGAACTCCTCATTTCAAAAGCCTGATACGAAGACACATGTAACCTATTCACTATACCACAACTGCCTATAACCTAAAGCATCAAATTCAACTCGTCACATAAGACACTCTTGGAAAATATCAACACAACAAGCAACAAAACACACTCAGGATCTTCAATACAGATACACAACCATTGAAACAAAGAAATAACTCCCCGTTCTAACACCCTACTAATCAACATGTAACAATAGTAGCAATAATAAATTTATATTTTGGAAAAAAAAAGGATATATACAAAGTTAAATGATGTTATGCTAGTCTACTTAATGAGTTGATGCCGCAAATATTAACTCCAGTGATTTGCAATTCATAATGATCTAGTTTAATGGCTCCTTGACCAACAGCTCTGAGTCAGTGGACAAAATCTTCCCAGACAATGTCATTTGGATCTTCTTGAGTATCCACTTTCTCAGAGGGCACCTAAGAACAAGAGGAAAAGATTGGTAGAAATTTTTCTTGGCAGTTGTCCGATATTGAAGCAGGGGTATAATTTGTTGGGATGTCTTCCAATGGTTCCAGGGGATTGGAGGCTGGGCGTCCATAGTTTTCTTCTTCTTTTCAGAGGATTTGAGATGCTTAGCTGGGGTTAGATCTGTTATTTGATTGTTTTAGCAATTATAACTTATTCTTAAAGTATTCATATCATTAAAGAAAATCTGGTGGCACCTATAACACTTTTGTCCATTAGTGGTCTGTTTAAACAAAAGTATTTTTTTTAAAAAAAAAATCAAAACAATTAACATAAACAATAAAAATTAATAATAAAATCTTATACATGTACTGCATTTTAGAAAAAACAAAAATGTATTCAGAAGAGAAAAAGTATTACAATAAATAATCAAACTGGCTAACTTAAAAAAAAAAACTATTTCTGTCATATCTGTATCATTTGGTTCCAAGCTTATATCCATAGTAAATATCAAAGTTTATATATGTTTTTACCATGTTTAGATATATATTTGTTATAAATATAATTTTAAAATTATACATGTTAAATTATTCACAAAAACAATCAGAAAATAGAATAATATAGTCATGGAGAATATATATAAGATCACATTTTATTTTTTTTACTATTAAATCAATTATTTTTATTTTATCAAGTGATGAAACATTTTAGAATTTTTATAGATTGTCAGAATTACCATTTTAAACATTTTTTTACTAATAATGCATTGCAGCATTATAGCAAATGTAAAATTTAATAATCTGATAATAAGCTACTTGACTTGACTGAGTATGCAATAGATAGAGAAAATGAAATTTGGCTAAGAATTGTTCATGATATTCTTGCAAGTAACCTATGTGAAATTCTTAATTTTTTGATTTTTTTTAATTTAATATTATTTTTCAAATTTCAAATTAGTAAACAATGGATTTTGGGAGCATGGTTATAGTAAGGAAAGCATAATGAATTCATTTTACTCATTACAATTCATAGAAAATGAAAGTGTATTCCACTTCTTGGATTTTTGCTTCTATTTTAGTTAATTTATTCATGTATTCAATTAGATTTTTTTTTCCATCTTTTTAAAAACTAATTCATATAAAAACACAAAATAAAAATATATGCAGTAATTTTTACTATTAAGAATCATGTGGAGTACATATTATACAAAATTATTCCAAAGAAATACAATCCATTATGCTATTTTTTCATATCTTTAAATAAATCATGCACTATAATATAAAATAAAATATCATTATATAACAATAATAATTGTATATATATTACAAAAATAATACAGAAAAGTTTTTTGGGATAAATATGTTTTACTCTTATCAATGTGATGTAAACTATTTCAAAGATTTGATTTACATTGCATCATAGTGACATCTATCTTTTTTACACATAAAATTAACTAGAACTAATAATAATAATAATAATTCATATACTTACAAATATAACATACAAGTTTGAACATCTATTATTATGCTTTTCAGGCACACTCCTGAACTGAAAACATCTAAAAAAATATAAATATAAACAATAGATACAACTTAAAATTTAATTGTTAATATTTATTTGTTCTTTTAAAAATGTGTTTTTAATGCTACAAAAAAAATTAATAACTTATACATAGTACTAATTGTATTTTAATATTAAATTAATCAATTAATTATATATAACATATTTCATTTTTTATGTGCGCTGATTTCATAATTAACAAACACACTTTAGAGAAAACATTATCTTTCCCACTATTAGGCTGTGGAACAGATATATGGACTAGGATGAAAGCATCCCTTAAATAGAACTGTTAAAAAAACTATAAAAAAAAATCAAATTTATTTTCAAATTATACTACCATACTCTGTTGTGCGCCTGCCTATTCAGATGTCTATGAATCAAATACATTGAGTGGACCTTTTATTGCCTTATTAAGCAAGTTTAACAATTGGATATTACATCTCTCATTCAGTCTTGGATGTTCTCACTATGCATGATGGGACTGAATATTTATGCCATTTATGCTAATTTTTTACCCAACAATGACAATTGAAAATAGTATTGATGTTGTTTGTTAACTTCTGATTTCATATTGACATTTAATAACTAATAAGATACTTTGCTTTTACATTTATATTTATTGTGAAATCATATAGATGAGTTTTATATTCATGTATTCTAAGGATAACATGACATATCTCTTATTTTCTTTAATAATAATTATCATTAGTATATTACATTATTTTGTTACAATTCTATATCAGGATCGATGTTTTAATTTAGAAATTAAAATTTCATAAATTAAATCAAATTAAAAATGAAATAAATGTGTGACTGTCAAATGTAATTTATAAAGCATACAAAATGTAGTTACTTCTTTATTATGATTATTATTAAATTAATAACAGCGTTGAATGCAAATAAATATAAATATGGAAACATATTTATATATAAGAATATTATTGTAATACTTTAAACCTTTAAATTTTTAAAAAATTCAATGATTTTAAATTTTTTGAGATTTTTTTTTTAACTATTTTATATAAAATTTACTAATTCTTAATGACTTTGAAATAAAGTTAGAAAAGTGCAAATAAAATAATAATTTGTATTTATTCTTCTGTTTGCAAAAATTTATTTTTGAATGGTAGTTTTTTTGCTTTAAAAAAAAAAAATTGCAAGCCTAAAAATGAAAGTTTTGTATGGAGCCCATGAAAAACTAATGCAGTTTTCAACATTTACTAAGAGACATGTGTCTTAAAAAAATTATCTTTTATAGTAAGAAAAAAATATTATGATGTAGCTCTAGTGTTTTTTCTTATTATTGTAATGCATTATTTTTATTTGATAGAGTTGTACATTTTTCTATTTTAGTTTTCATTCATTGCTGCCATTTCTTAATTTTCCTTCTATTGTTTTTGGTGATTTCTTCAAATCTTTATTTGCTTACGAATTTCTTTTTTATTGAAGTGATTTAAAATTTGAATATTTGGAAACAGTTTTAATATTATTTTGTTTATTATCAACAGCCACTTATGAATAAGTATGACCTTTTTCATTCCAGAAGAAGGGAAAAAAAGTTGGAGATAAAGATAATCAGTAAAAAAATAAGAAAAGTTTAAAGTCAGAATTGTTGTGCATATAATTAAAGGCTGGATATGTGGTTGGATTGAAGCACAATTTTTTTGGTGTTGGGAGATGATCAATGGAATGATAGATTTATGATGGCAGATCTTCTACTAATCTAAGTGATTGAAGACAAGTATAGTCAAAGAAAATAATGAAAGGAAAAAGTTAATACATATGTTAGTGATGATTGCAGATTAATTTAACTATTTTAATTTAGCATTATATATCTCTAAATATGAGATATTAGAAATAACTATTAACATTCAGGTTTATTTATTGATGCATATATGGTATGAAATTAAAAAGAAAAGATTTTAGCTTTTTAACATAAGCATCTTACTGATTTTTTTTATAATAACTCAATGCTATCATGTTGAGTACAGAGGAAATTCCCAAACAAAAGATAGAGGTTTTTATAGAGATAAGTTTGGGCCATCTTATCTTTAATCTAAATTCTGATTTATATAGGTCAATCTGAAGTGTCTTGGTTTGAGAGAGTGAAGATGTTACTCTGTTTTCTTTTAAATCTATTACTTTCTTAAATACATTAACATTTGCAAAATCTTTTGATTTACTATGTGTTAATATTATGAATTAATAGAAATTATGTAATGTTCAGATTTGTTTATTAAGCACATAGATCATATGAAATTAAAATGAAAGGATTTCACCTTTTTAGGATATGCATCTTACTGATTTTTATAATAACTCACTGCTGTCATGTTGAATATAGATGAAACTTTCAAACACAAGGTAAAGACTATAAAGATAATAGTGGCTGTCTTATCTTTAACCTAAATTCTAATTTATATAGGCCAATCTGAAGTGAAAAGATTTCTCGAATGTTAATGTATGTAAGAAAGTAGTGGATGTAAAAGTGAACAGAGTAACATCTTCACTCTCTCAGACCAAAATGCATCAGATTGGCCTATATAAATCAGAATTTAAATTAAAGATAAAATGGCTGCTCTTATCTTTATGAAGCCTCTATCATGTATTTGGGTTTGAGAATCTGTCAATCTGCCACTATAGAGGACTTTACTATTAGCATTCAAAAGTAACATTACTTTTGATATAATAAGAAAAGGAAAAAGTGGTTATTATTGCTAAAAATTATTGTTACCAGAGGCATTCAATAGGGATTATCAGTCAACTAATTGCTTGCATTATTTTTTTATAAATAAGAAGAAGAAAATAAATTTTAATTAATAATTATAAGATTTTGAGAGTTTCAGATTGCAACTCAAGCTATCATTACTAGTGTTTAAATATCACATGACTTCCTAAGTGATTAACCACTTTATATATATATATGCTTTTATTTAATTTTGTCTAAATGAATAAATCTTTTGGTTCATCCACTTTCCAATTTTTAATTTAGTTGATAGCAATTTTTTTTTTTAGATTTTACAAACAGTTTTAGCAAAAATGTAATGTAATTTTAAATTTGTAACTTTTATATGTAATATTGATGCTAGTGTTGTGTAATGTCTCTTCTTGTGATTTAAAAGAGAATGATTCATTGGAAACTGCTTCAACTGACTTTTTATTTATTATACTCATTTTTAGTCTTTCTGTCTAGATAAAATTTAATTTAAATAAATTTATAGAAATTTCGATAATTCATTATTATATGCATAAAACTAAAAAGTAGAAAAAGTATTTAAAAAATGCACTATCAAGTAAAAAAAATAAATTTTCTTCAGCTTTCACATATATGTACAGTAGAAAACTTAAGAATATATAATTTTAAAATGTTAAATTGTAATTTTTGCTTGATAAGAAAACCATAAAAATGAATAGAACATCTTATGCTTTTATTTGAGAAAGATGAAGAAAATTTATTTCTTATTCCATTATGCAAATAAAAGAATTCCTTTAATTATTTTTTTATATTTAATAATTAAAATTGTTTACTTAAAAATTTAAACTTTATAATAATTAGATTTTTGTTGTTGTTGTTAATGTAATATCATATATGTGATTTGATATTTATTACACTTATAAGAATGTATATATAAATGGTATAATTTTATGTTGCTGACAGCAGGATAATACAAAGCAGCTTATTATAAAAGAACATTATTTTTAATTTTTTTTTTTTTTAAGTTAATGCATATTATGTATATTGTCCTGCATGGTTTCATGCAATGGTTGAATGGCAGACTCTAGAGTTCCAAATCCATGGATTGTTTTTAATGTAATATTAATTCAATAATGAACCTTTTTAATACCTTCCTTGATTTTAAAGCACTAAAGTTAGATGAAAACTCAAATACATCTTAAATAATATTACTAACTAAATGTGTATTATCTACTGGATATAGGTTAAATAATAAAATTGCTAATAATTTTTTTTGTTTGTAATAAGACAAAAATTCTATTAGCTTTTTAATGTCTGTAAACATATTTAGCATGAAAATATATTTTTAAAAATTAGTGATTAAAGTTTTTGTTATTTTTTAGAAAAAAAAATTGAACAGTTAGCTAAAAAAGAAAAAAATGAAGCACTATTCACATCAATTGTTTAGGCACAGTATATTAATTTATAGGTAGTTACTATACTGTGTTTATCACACTGTTTGTGGTTTTAATATGTGCATATGCAAAATTAAATAAAAATATTATTTTAATAAATTATAACTTATGTTGTAATAATAAAATCTGACAGTTAATCAAAATCAAAGAGATGTTTCATTTACAAAATTGCACCTATATATGTACACATGTTAGTGTTTACCATATATTTTTATTTGTTGTAGTTTTCCAAATTTTAATTGAAAACATTTTATCAACAACAGAAATGTACCATTTATATTAAAACCATGAAGTTTATTATAGGTTGATATAATGATGGTTAATTATATATTGAATTCTATGGTTTTTGTACAATGATAGAATGACAGAGACTAGAGTCCAAAGTCTGTGATTTATGGTATTAAATCATTTGATTGATTTATTATTGCATATTTAAATTTTAACAAGTATGTGAAGTTAATTTTAGATTATTGGAAAAAAGAATTTAATTATATAGACTAGAATCAAGCATTAAAATTAGGAGTGATCATATACTTTTTTATTCACATTTCATTTATTGGTGCCAAAGAAGAAAAACAAATGATTGATAGCTATACCTATTATATTTGTTTGACTTATACTGACTTCTATAATATTATGTAGTTTCCTTATCAGAATACTAGCTTTAATAAAATAAATAATTGAATGGTTTGTTGCTCTGGAAGTTGTTTTTCAAGTACCATAAATGACAAGTGTTAAACTGCAATCCATGGATTTTTATTTTAGTTCTTGAAAATCGCACAAAGCAATGCTAACAACATTGATAAGTTTTTTGAGAAAAATTATGTAGTTTTTTAAATAAAATCTGTGAAGAGAATAAATATTATCATTGTCTGTATATATATGTATCTATGTTTGGGAATATAATATCCCTTTATCATTTGTTTCTGGTTTAATAAATAATATTTTTATTTATATATTTTACACATATATAAAACTGGTTTTAATATATATATCCCCCCCCCCGTCTGTGAAACGTATCTGAAATCGTGAATGTTTGTAGATGATAAATAATTCTCATTAAGTCTTGACATTTCCTATCAACAGCTAGGTATGGGATCAGAAGAAATAGATTCATTAATGTGGCAAATCACAAAAATTTAACATCTTGATATAGGCTAGCATATGTCAGTTTCATGTCATAAATGAATTTAATTAGAAATATGAACTCCATGCACTGGACAATAGTTATCCCCCTCTCCTTCCAGTTTCCTCTGTTGTGTCCACTCTCCCTCTGAAACCTATATGGCTGATAAGTGCTTGTGGCCTGAACAATCATTTATCAGATGAAAGAAACGTTAGTTTTACAAATTATTTCACACTCAGAAATCTTTAGCGTTGACAGTAGAGTGACTGATTCTAGTTTTTAATTACTAAATTCTTGTCTGTAATTGCTTCAACAATTTGATAGATGTGTGATAATTAGGCATATTTTAAAATATTAAGAAGCTTTATCCAAGTTACATTATTATTTAAATATCATATGTATGACAATATTGTTTAATTGATAATTATAAATCGATAGATATAAAAATGGAGACTTGTATTATTTACTACTCTTGGTGTGATATTTTATTATACTGTAAAATGATAATTATTTTAATTTAAAAATATCTTTGGTGCAATATGAGTGTGATTCTGTTGTATAAAGTGTGATCACATATGATGATTGTAAATATGCAAATTTGAATTAATCATCTAAATCAGAAGTACCCAAACTTATTTGATCTGCTGCTTTCTTTCCAGAAAAATAATTTACTCAGAACTCCTCTGGAAATTTACCTTCTTTAATTAAGCAAACAAACAAAATGCTTCATGATAAATTTGCATTCTTTTAACATATACATTTCTACCTACATTCTACAATATAGCAAAGAGAAAGAAGCTTGAAATTACAAAATTATTTTCAAAATCAACCATAGCAGCATTCACACACAGAAAATTATAATAAAAAAGAATAATATTATTATAAAAACTATGTATAACATTAAAAATAATCCTATTTTTGTCTTCAGCACTCTTAAATTACACTCACATAATTAACTTTTTGCAGTCAATTACATTTTTTAGTTTAACAGATTTATAATGACACTAAATTCATGTTCCATTAAATATGATAAAAAACATGCAATTAAAAAAACGTTCGTATTATAGCCTATAATTCAGGATAAAGTGTATTTACCTGCTTTTGCAGCCACAACTGTTAGTTACCTTCTTTAAATTTTCCATTCCTCATTTGTTGTTTCTTCTATGGGTTCTTATAATTTTGAAGATTATTCTATATTTGCACTTTAAAAAGATCCAAATTACAATTGGTTACATTGAAGTCACAATGGAGAGCTTCTAAGTGCTAACAATGGATAAGTAATTCCTAGTCATGTTTTTCTATTGTTAGTAAATTTGGAAACTGGTTAAATTCTTCTAATTCTAAATTTTATTTCCACAGAAGTTTTGCTATAAATATAAAAAAATTAATATATATATAAAAATAACAGTTCTTTGTTTTGAATAAATTCAGCTTACCACTTTGGAGCTATAGATTTATTAAACATATCTGTCACATTGGCCCCTAAAGCATTATCTTTGGTTTCCAGAAATTCTTGCACAGAGACTAAGAGTTTATAAAGCATTCTAATCAGGCACCTTTTGATAGACAATGAATTCTGTATGAAGTACATGCAATTGAATTCTTTGTCACTTTCAGTATAAAGTTATCCGAACAAATAGTCATTCAGTGAATTACTTTAATGAAATAATTCAATGATCTATGTATGCATTCACTCAGATTTTTAGCAATTAAGTGTTGATAATGAATGACACAATAAATATAAATTGATTGTAAATTGCCTTTTTTTTAAACTCAAGAAAACCCCTGCAAGGTCCTATCATTACTGGAACACCATCAATTGCTTTTAACAAGATATTACTTGAGGGTTTTTCTGTTTCTTTAAAAACTTTTTCCAGTGCATGAAATATAGATTCTTTTGTATTATCAGTTTGCAAATTTCTTGCAAATAATAATTGTTGGTATTTTTTTATATTTTATGGAATACATCTATCTTAAAAGAAAGATTTGATTTCTTTGTAATGCAGGCTCATCAAATTGTATATAGAAATGGTGTATTTTAAAATAGTCACATAATAAGTTTCCAACATCTTATACACTTTCATCAATTTTTTTTGGCACTGTATTATTGCTTAAAGAAATTTTCTTGGTAATATTGAATACTGACTTGTGTAGCATTGCACATATTATTTCACTTATAACCAATAGAATTAGTTCATTAATAATATGTCGTTTTTTTGGTTTAGCAATTAGAAATAAAATATAAGAAGCACACACACCATCACAATTTTGTTTGGTTCTATTAAAAAGAGTTTTGCTAATGTCAACTGTCTCAAAAGTTTTCTTTGGGTGCTTGAAAATAAAATGAATTTTCTTATCTTTTTTTATCAGAATGGACTTTTGTCAAATTTTCTTGTAATCTTAAGAGCTTCATAACTTCCTTTGATTAAACATTTTGGCAAATCAGATACATTGGTAATGAATTGTTTATGGGCAACATTCATGAATAAAGCCATAATTCAGATATTCAATATAATTTTTACATTTTTTTGTAAGTTCAGCCAAGATATATGTAAACAAAAATAAAATGGATGTATTTATTTATCAAAATAGGAGTATAAATTTAACAACAAATATAACAATTTATATAATTGATCTTTTTTTTTGCAATAGTTGTGCTTTTAGACTAGTTAGTGCTGACAACATCAGGTATAGGTTGTTTTTTGCTAATGATGCAAAAAACAGTGAAATTAAAAGACTAATTTGCCAAATATGAAATTAAATTTATCAAGAAATAATTTTATAAAAATGCACTAATATGCATTTAAAAATTAGTCAGCAGCTTTAACTTAATTTGCTATTATTTGTTTTCTTCTTATTAGCAAATATCTTATTTACCAATTCACACAGGTAATTCAATAGAAAAAATAAATGTTAATTTTTACAATTTCATTCATTTACTTTCATTAATAATGTAATAAAAAATATGACAAGATATATTGACTATCCACTTCAACTAGTATTGTACCCACACAAGTCTGTTTTGATTTTATTATTTTATTATTAATAAAAACTAGAAGATAGAGAAACATGTGGTAGATATGAATGAAAGTATATAAAAATACCCATGCTTAACTTATTATTTTATTGAAACAACAATGTGCTTTGTAAGTGAAATTGTGAATTAAAATTTTTAATTTCTTATTGGACTTGCATTATTGTCAACTATTTAACACACAGTGCAGAAACATTCTAACTTAGATTTCATATATGTCAGCTATTTATAATATCATGTTATAAATAACTCATTACACATACATATTTCTGATGATGCATACTGGATTTCCCAATCAAGCATTACATACTCACTGCCAATACATGCTTGATAAAATCTGTTAACAGATATGACTACTGATTGGGTATAACTCCCACTTTGTATGTTTATTTGGAAAATAAAGTAATCACCATGATTATTGCTTGAGTGCCAGAAGATTCAGACCTGGACATGATCCTTGTTGAACTTAAGCTCCAGAATGTACCAAACTATGCAAGGCATTATAAACTTTTTTAATGAATTGTAATGATGTGGTCACAATAATTTTAAAAACCCACTTGATTATTTTCAATTCCTGAATAGATATCATATTTGTTTTTAAAATAAATATTTTCGAAAATTATTGCATTGTATAATCATAGGTTTTGTGAAGTTTGTGCATCCAGAGATTAAACACAATCATTTCATTCTATTAATCTAATTTTTTTTTTTTACTTTATTTAATCTGAGAGCTTTTAACTTAACATTCATTCTTATGCACTGAACAATTTGATATATATAATATAAAAAACTGAATTTGTAATAACAAATAATTGGAACATATGTTAATGAATGTAATACAAATGTATTGCTGAAATACTATAGTCAAAATCCTAATTGTTTATCTTAAACAAGAATTTTATAGACATAATAAAAAGTTGACTATAATGTATATAATATAGTACTCAATAGCAGTGACTAATTCTGAAACAAGTTAATGACAATCTTCAACTTTGAATGGATTACGATCTACAAATCTTTATGTAAAGTCTATCACTTAATCCAAAAAATAGTTTAAATGTTCATTTATTTAAATTGTGGAAAAAATAAAATATTTATTATTGTATTTTGCAATGAACATTTAGACAAGTTTTAAGAAAATATTTGATCACTTTTATTAGTAATTTGATTAACCTTTTTTTTATTAAATCAGATAGCATTCAACATTTGTGGCTGATGTGGCTCTATTCAGTGATAGATTGTAAGTTAAAAATCCCAGGCTAGAATCTTATAAATGAAAAATAACAGTGAAATCTCAATTCAATCAATTGAACAGAGTTATGTTCAATTTGTTAGTAGTTTTGAAATGTCATATGATCTTCCAAGCAACTAACCATATGATTTTTTTTTCTTTTGGCATTAAAACATTCATTACAAATCAGTGATATTGATAAAACAATCAATGAAAAAAGCATTTTAAAAACTGAGCAAAAAGATATTTTACTTAAATATCACATTTTTTGCCCTTAAAATGGTTTCATTTGTTTAGTAAAAAATTACCAAATTAAGTGTTATAAAGAAAAAATCCATAGCCTAGCAAGCAAACTTCTCAAATTTATATATATATAAGGATAAAGGAAAGGATAAATAATAATGGATTATCACCTAATTTGCACACAATCGAGTTGTCTTTAATTTAAATATTTCTGAATTAGATGTTGATTGTAAATCTTTAATCCTTATTGAAATATTTCTATTATGTTGCAATACCTATTGCTGAAGCTTTTTTGGATATGGTTTTTCTAAATTACCTGCTTTTAAAAAATAATAACAATATGCATAATAAATTAACAATCTGTCCATGACAATATTTTAAATAATCCTTCAAACATATTTTTATTAGCTTTGTATATATAAATTTGACTATTTATTTGTTACTCTATAAATATTGCCCCATTTTTAGTAATATATACAATTTTTATTTCAATAAAATAATATATTGGTAATTTTTAAATTGCTAGAAAATAAGTACTTTTAGATCAGTGGTCTTCAACCTTTTCACACCTGCGGACCGGTAAAAATAAGGATACGGTTGCAAAAATAAGGATAAGATTTCGCAGGGCGGAAGTCTATAGATAAATTTTCTTAAAGATAAGCATAATTGTTATAACTGATCAAAACAACAATGTTAAATATGTAAGATAAAGTTTTATATATATATGGAGTTTATATAATAAAAAACTTTTTTTTAAATTTTTTTAGAAAAGTAATAAAAAATTTAATTCTGCCCCCCCCCCCCCCATAAACATATGTGATAACTAGAAAAACAAATTAATTTATGAATGATTGATTAGATTTTGTTTTCGTTCTGTTTTCTTTTTTTTTTAATTGAGTAAAAAATGAGATGAAAAAATAAATAAAAATTGGCTATATTAATTAAAAGTTTAAACTCTTATTATTTATTATTACAAACATTTTACTGCCTGTCTAACATGCGTACCTGCAGAAAAGTTCCACGGCCCGGCACCAGACCGCGGACCAAGGGTTGAAGAACACTGTTTTAGATAATGAAAAATTCCCTAGAGATCATGAAAAATTTTCTAAATGTCACTGATTCATATTCTATATCTGTGGCTTTTCTCACATTAGGAGTAAATTTCCAAATTATGTCAAATAATTAAATATTATAAAAAATAAATCTATAGTCTATATAATTTTTTGAATTCTGCTTCATTAATTCCCATGGAATGTGAGGGTGGTGGAATACCTTGATTTGCTTTTTCTATACTATGCAGCTTTCACAACGTTTATATTAATATAATTCTTACTTGGTAGGTTTTTTTTCTTTAATGATAAGTTCTTTGTTTTTTTTTATTTATGTATACAGTATATTCATTTGCTAGGATTTTAACTATTACACTAGGATGCTATTTATACTCCCCTTTCAATGGTAAAAGAAACTTTTTGCATTATTATTTTTATTATTTAGGTGTAGAAAATAAAATACAAAAGATAAGTTTTAAAAATTGACAGCTAAAGTTTTTATTTTTCATAGTTCTTTTACAAAATATGTTTTAAAAATGTATCTTTTTTTTTCTTGTTCTCTTTAAAACTTACAATAGAGCTTGTGGAGGGTGGTGAAGAATGTAAAAGAAAGTTCATTCTTAATTAACTGTAATATTTGATTTGTTATCTTGATACTTACTGTCTCTCATTGAGTCAACACTATATATATAATTTCAAGTAAATTTTATAAAAGATTAACAAAGCTTGAGAAAATGACATTTATGCAAAGAAAAACATTTTGAATAATTTCAATTTTAATTTGTCAAAAATGAAAGTTAGTGGAGCTGTATGTAAATATAAATAGCACAAAATTTAATCCTACTTTTTTATTCTAACAATTTTTTTAATCAAGTAATTGAATAACTTTCAATTTAAACTTTCAACTGAGTTGATTTTATTTTTTTGTTGTTTACTGTTATTATTATTTTAAGTATTTACTGCAATATATATGCGTGCGTGTTTGCATATAAATGTACTTATAAATGTAATATTATATAGATATTATAAAATATAATAATGCTAGCACACCAACTGTTTTTTTCTGATTTAAATTTTAACTTTGATTCTCAATGTAATTAAACCTTTCTATAGTTTGGTGCAATGGGGCAAATTCTGGAACTCTAGATGAGTAAATCGCCCTTTCAGCTCTCTCATTTTTGATACTGGAATTTTTTAGGAACTCCCAAACAATAAAGTAATACGATTATTTTTCAATAATGTAATTAAAATGTGATGACATAAAATATAAGATTTTCTTATATCGAAGATAAAAATATTTTTCTAAAACATAACTGTCATTTAAATTTAGTTAAATCCCATGGTGCATGTTATTTTATATATATATATATATTATCATTTTATACACTGATAGTCACATGCTGTCCTGAGCAGTTTAGACCATTGGCAAACCTGGTAATCTCAAAACCAAAAATTCCTATAGTAGTGCAATTGAGAAAAGAAAAAAAATATTTGGTCAATGAAATATAATCAGAGTGATCAGTCTGTAACTTAATCTCCCAAACAAACATATCCCATGATCAGTGATGTGTGTTTATGACTAAAATAATTCGCTAACCATGTAAAGAAATTAAATTCCTATTTTTTTTAAAAAAATAATAGTAATTAGAAGACTAGTACAGTTTTTATTATATGTTTTTATTTAACTTATTATTTTTTTGTCTGTCTGTTTTGAAATCTTTTAACACAATTTTCATCCACTTATCAATATCCAATCTAGTTAAAATATTGCAGATATATATATTCTCAATGGCAATACTTTATTTAGTTTAGTAATAATTTTATAAAAATAAATAAAACTTAAAATATATGGGATTCTATCTGGCAGTATTATTATACAAAGAAAAAATTAATAGTAAATAAATTACAGAGGTAAAAATTCTTAAAACATAATACTATTCGATATTTTACATAGCAAAGTTACAGGTGTTTTTTTTTTTTAAAAAAAAAAAAGATAAGTAAGGATTAAATCTTGGAGGAAAAAGGTAACTCTAAGGTTTATCTTTTAACAAAGCCAACTTATGTTATGATTTTTCTCTACTTACATAATCACAAAAAAATACTTTGCAGAAAAAATTACATATGCTATATTATTTGTAAAATTTTAAACTATTGAGATTTCATAATTTTTCTACTGTCATTTTGCATAATATGCCTTCAAAAATGACCAGATAAGCTAGAATAAAAAGGGTGTCATCTTCAATGTATGAATTGTGGGGAGGTTTTTAACGTTTTAAATTAAACTATTTTTTATTAATTTTATTTAAATAAACAAAAGGATTTAAAATTAATTTGGCATTAAAAAATAGCTCTAAATTTCTCAATAATTTTTTTTTTTGCTTTCTAATTTTAAAAAACTTGTAAGACAAAAAAAATAGAATATATATATTTAAATAAATGCTTTTGCTCATGTAAATACACTAAAAAGTAAAAAATAAAACACTAAACATCACATGATCACAATTTCTTATGCTTGCTCATAACTGTTATTGATTAGTCTGGCTTGCACTGAGTAGCACAACTGTATGGAGAGTTTTGCCTGTTTTAAGTAAAAAATAAATGTTCTTTAATTTTTATGGTATTCTTGATAACATTTAACCAAAATAAAAAGAGCAGTCCTTGTGTTCAGAAAAAGTTTAAGAAAAATTTTAGACATGAGAGCCATCTGTTTTTATTTTGGTTGCTTAGTAGATTACAAAAACTGGAAAAAAAAATATTTTTTTTTACTTTTTAATGCATTTACATGAATGAAACTGTTTCTCTAAAAATGTTTCTGTTTTTTTTTTAGATATTTTTTTATTTATTTGTGTTTTTAAGTTATATGTAATTTATTTCATTTTTTAATTAATCTATTTTTTTTATCTATAAACATCCCAATCACACAGATTTGATATAAAGTGAGAAATCCATTAAAAATAGATCATGGTCACTGAATCTTTTAAAATCCCATTACACTAATTTTTATTCATATATGTGTTAATGTTTATATATACATCTTTAGCCTAGATAGTGAGGTCCATTTGTTCCCAAAATACCTTGAAAATCAAAAATACTACATAAAAATAAATAATTATAGTGAATTTCTATGGTGGGGAATTAATTTATTACCTTAAATTTAAAATATATAAACACCCTATTGAAAAAAAATAAACATTGAAATTTAAAAAAATGTTAATTAATGAATCAACATTTTACCAGAAAATGTTATTTCATAAATCATGATTTGTTAAATTAAAATAAAGCATTTAAAAAAAATTAACTTATTAACACAATGCACATTTTCAATTTCATCTTTTGTTACCAAAGTTTTATTTTTATAATATCTAACCAATAACATTTTGAATTTATTTATTTATTTTGCAATACTGTTTTTTACTTTATTTTATTTTCAAGCAAAAATTTGCAAATTTATTTTATATAAACGCAGTCAAAATTAAGTAAAAATTAGTTAATACAGATTATACATTTGATTGTTCTAGTTTCAATAATGTACCTGATTAAATTTCTTTTATTTTTTGCTGTTTTTTTTTTATTTTATTTTTTATGTTTACAATAAGAGTTGTCATTATCTTGAATATATCAGAAATTAATTATATTATTGATTTAAAATGGAGCAAATAAATTATATTTTTAACTTATGTAAAATTTAATAATCTTTGATCATTCAAAGTTTATTATTAACTACATAATATACAAAATCTTTTTTTTTTTTTTTTTAAATAATAATTTACAATTTCAATGGTCATATTTTTAACTGCAAGCAGAATAACATAAGAATTTTAACCCAAAATTGATTGAAAGACTATATTTTACCTATTGTACACATTTTAAAATTTACTATTAAGCACTTGCTGTCAATGTATACCGAATGAAACTGGCTTTTTTTTCCTTTTGTAGTCATTAACAATATAAATATTCACCACTTTCTATATGTCATAAGTTAAGACACTTATTGTTTTGCAAAAATATTGGATGGAAATTAGGTAAGTACCTTAATCATATTCTAATTCTATAATCAAGCCATAATATTTATACTTTATAATAAATGAACTCTGTACTATATATTTTTAGTGTGATCATTTTATTCTCAAATGATATAGCTTTAATGAAGTCACTATCTTTTGATATCATTAATCTTACAAAATGGTGGTTGTTTTTTTTTTTTTAAATTTAATATTGTTATAGTGATTAATGAAATGTAAGTCAACCTAGTGAGTACAAATTGGTAATTGCTATTATTTATTTATGCTCTCTATAGAAATTTATAAAATAGATCATATTGTATAAGGCAACATTTGATGAAAAATTAGTCAAACTTCTTACAAGTCACATGTTTTTATCATTCAAACCTGACTTCATCAGATGCACAACAAATCAGTTGAGATCACATCAAACACAGTACCTCAGTTTCCATTAAATAGATTTTGCAATGCATAATTTGATATTGGAATGTTTGACTGTGGACTTAAATTGAATGTTGTAGATTTATTTAAATGGAAAATAAGTTGCTGCATTTCATAAGATTTTATCTGATCTCCCACACAGCTGATGAAGTTAGGCTTGATTGACAGAAACACATAGCCCGCAAAAGTTTGGTTGATTTTTTATCAAATGTTGCTATATGTAAAAGCATACATTAATAGATTACATGTTTATGTTATATTTACTTTTTAATATATATAAATATCAATTACTTTGTTGCTCAAACAATTTTTTTTAATAATTTATATTTATTTATAAGGAATAACTTTCAGTTTATGTTTGAAATTATACCTTTATAAAAATTCTTTCCAAATTTTTTTTAAGTAGATTTTAAATATTTGAAAACTTAATCTCATATCATATAGAACTCAGATAACAGATAATATCATTATGTATTCAAAAGAAAAGTAAAAGAGATAATAAAAATTAATCATTTTGATTCTGAAGCCATTCATCTTATTACTTTTTTTAATGTTAGAAATTGTTAGTAGCTATACGTATGTAAACATTTGTTGTTTTTATTAATTTAAAGATTATGCATGGACTTATAGATATACATAGTGAAATATTATGGGAATAATCTGGATGAAATTTCAACTATGATGGAACCAGGCAACAACCAATTAATCATTGACAATAACATGAAAAATATCATATGAAATGGCCTGCATATTACTTTTAAATAACAATCTAGTTCACTTATTCCTGTTTTGCATTAAGCTATCTGTAATATTGATTACTCAAGCTTGCCTAAGATAGTAGAACTGATGTAGGAGAAATAGATTTTCTACTTAAAATTGTCAGTGCACGATGAAAACACATGATCCTGTAATAACTCTTAATATTCATCTGAACCACAATAATCCAAGGTCCACTTTTGGTTTTAATATGGCTTAGATCTGAGGTCGCCAAAGTGGTCTATATAGACCCCCAGGCGTCTGTTTAACAAAAGTAGGGGTCGATCTGAGCCAGGGGTCAATTGGGAGTCATAGGAAAAACAATTCTTAATATGCAAATCACACATACCTAACTGCGTATGTAAAATTTGTGAATGTTTTTATAATTGACTTAATATCAGTTTCTTTATAGAAAATAAATTAATAAACATATATTTATTCAGGTGAAACAAGTCACGAGCATTGATGTTACAAACACAAATATCATACGCAGTTTCAGCTATCTTTGCAAATTGTGAACAGTATTAAATATTTGCAGTGTCATTATTACTACTTTTATAGTATTGGATAATTAGTTATAGTTTCTATAAAACTATTCGTTTAGTTTAGATATCAATTTTAATTATCAATATATGTAAAAAAGAAAGTAAGTATTAATAATATGGATTAGTATAGTATACCAACTTATTTTTAACTTATTTATAGAACCCTAATTAAAAAATGGCAGCTTCATTTTCTAAAGAGAAAAGTCGGTATTATTCATTAGATTATTTGAAATTTGGATTTATTTGTTCACCGACAGATGAAACGATTCCTATGTGTCTTCTATGTGAAAAAACTTTTGGAAATGACTACATGAAACCATCAAAAATGAAAGATCATCTTGAAAGGGTTCACTCAGATAAAAAAAAAATAAAGAACTTGAATTTTTCAAAAAACTTAAAGAAAAAGTCACATGTCGACCAACTATAAAAAGTTTTATAAAGCAGTCTACTGAAGTTGAAACTGAAGGAGGATTAATAGCTTTGTACAAGATTTCGCTTAATATAGCAAAGAGGGGAAAACCACACACACTTGCTAAAGAAATTGTTATACCTGCAATTAAAGACATCATTGAGAATGTAATGAAAAAAGACTCCGTTAATGTTTTAAAGTCCTTGCCATTAAGTGCAAATTCTGTAAAATGGCATATTGACGAAATGGCAAAAGCAATAGAAAATACAGTAGTTTCGGAGCTAACAAATTGCAAGTTCTCTATTCAACTTGATGAATCTGTTTTTTGGCATTTATGCTATTCTTATGGTGTACATTAGATATTTCAGTAAAATGAAGGACAAGTCATTGATGAATTTTTATTTGTTAAATAGCTTGAAACTGATGGAAAAGGAGTGACAATTTTTAGATGTTTACAAGAATATTTAAATAAATATGATATTCCTCTTGAAAATATAATAGCAGTAGCCACAGATGGTGCACCTGCTATGGTAGGATGTTACCAAGGTTTTGCTAGATTTCTCAAAGAAAAAGTGCCCAGTATACGTACTATTCATCGTGGGTTGCATAGAAACAACTTAGCAGCAAAATATCTGAGTCCAGATTTACATAAAGCTTTACAGTTTTGTATTAAGTGTATCAATCAAATTAAAGCCAACTTTTTAAATCAAGATTATTTTCCAAACTTTGTGAGGAAAACGACGAGACCTTTAACCAATTACTTCTGCATACCGAAGTTAGATGGTTGTCTAGAGGTGTATGCTTACAACGGCTCATTGAGTTATTTGACTCCACGACAGAATTTCTCAGTGAAATAAATCCTGTTCTCAGTGATGAACTCCAAAACAATAAGAACTATATTTTTGATGTAGCGGACTTATTTGGAAAATTTAATGACGTCTAAACAAAGCTGCAAGGAAAAGATGTAACTATTATCCAAGCTTGGACAATACTGTTAGGCTTCCAAGTAAAATTAAATTTATTTACATATTTATTGCTACGTAAGGATTATCAGTATTTTTCAAATCTGTGACAATTAGAAATAAAAGAAGAAGACTTGAAAATATATACAAGTCATCTTCAAAAATTAAGTGATGATTTTAAATTGCACTCTGTTGATTTGGAAAACATTGATATCCCTGAATGGATTATTGTGCCATTTTCCGCTCAAATTGAAAATGTGGACATCAACCTGCAAGAAGAGCTGGCTGAATTATTATCGGATCTTGAAGCAAAAACACTTCTTAAAAATTTAAAAATAAGCAAATTTTGGACAAATATAAATATAATGCAAAAATATGTAAAACTTTATGAAATAGCTCAGCCATTTATGCTGGTGTTTCCAAATTCCTATATGGTTGAAGCTGGTTTCAGTAACATAAATTCAATCTTAACTAAGTACAGAAATAAGTTAAATGTGGAGTTTCGAGAGGATTTAAGATTAAAATTGACCAATTTTGAACCTAATATAGCGAACCTTGCAAAGAAACACCAGGCACACCCATCTCGTTAATTAAGAAGCAATACTGTAGTTACTTTACTTATTATTTTTACTTATTTATAATTACTTATTATTTAATAAATATTAAGGTATTTAAATTTCAACATTAATATATTTTTCATAAAACTATTGTTACACAATGTAAAATTACGTTAATAAATGTTTTAAATCATAAAATAAATGTACAAACACAGTATCTAATAGATAGTTTTATTTTAATTAACTGAAAATTACTTTTATGGGGGTCGATGGAGATTTCGAAAAATTATATAGGGATCCATGATCAAAAAAGTTTGGTGACCCCTGGCTTAGATAAATAAATACTTTTGTTATTAGATCACATGATTTCAACTTGCTTTTCTAAATTAATTTAGTTATTGCCTGACTACATTATAAATCAAATTGTATGTAGATTATTACACAGAAAAATTTCCATCACATTTAAAATGTGGTTATTTTGTTTATAGTTTTCATATTAAAAAATTTATTTGTTTAATAAATAAAATCCTGTCCATGAAATGAAGAAATTTTTGATTTTGCTAGTATTTTTATTTCTATGTAATTTAACTTTGCTAGGCAGTGTTTTATATATAAATAACATTAAAATATAGAACTAAAGAAATCTAGTGACAAATTAATTTCTCTATATCTTATAATTTTAAAAAAAAAATTCAGATAATAAATTTAGTTTAAGATAGTACATTAATAGCTGCCTGATCTAAATTTTTTTTTTTTTTTTAATCAATTGCTTCTATATTATAGATTTTAAAGAAATTTGGTTAGTCAACTGGGGTAGAACATAATGATTTCATCTCACATATCCAGAAAGTATTTTTCTTTCCATAGTTGAAAATTGAACCAAAAGTTTTTGCACTCATAAGATGATTATTTTAATAAGTGAACATACTGTTCAGGATATCCAACCATTTTATAGTATTCCTGAATAATCTTATAATCTATTGATCTAATGAAAAAAACAATGTACTTAAACCTTTTCACTATTTACACATATTTTTGTTAAGTCTTGAAGTAATCTAGAGATTTAAACACTTGAATTTTCCATCAGAAATAATAGCCTGGTTTTCTGTTTAAATACTGTAATTATGAACTGATTGGTTTTAACGTTTGAATAGGATTACAACCATATATATATAATCTTATAATTAAATATTAGTAAATACAGTAATCAAAATTTTTGAAAAGGACAAAAAGTATAATCATCACTTAAGAGCACTTTCAACTATCCTCATGGTCTTTGTCAACTAATTCTTTGAAAGGTTAACCTTCTTATAATTCCGTGATCTTAATGTTTGCTGCTTGCCTATTGATTAAGTCTTGCTTGTATTTATCTATTAGCATATCTTTCTTTATTTTCCTTTTATTGTTATTTCTTTCAGTTTGCAATATTTTTACATTATTATAATTGAAATTAAAACCATATATACATGATTTATTATGGTCGTAAAAAATGGAAGATGATACGTTAGTGCAAACTGAAAGAAATAACAATAAAAAGAGAATAAAGAAAACTATTATAATATATAAATTCAAGCAAGACTTAATCAATAGGCAGGCAGCAAATGTTAAGATCACAGAATTATGGGAAGGTTAACCTTTCAAAGAATTAGTTGACAAATACTAAGAGGATAGTCGAAAGCGCTTCTAAGTGATGATTATATTTTTTGTCTGTTTCAAAATTTTTGATTACTGTATTTACTAATATTTAATTATAAGATTACATATATTGCTTCAAATAAATACAGACATCGATTTTATTATTATTGTTGTTGTTGTTGTTGTAATTATATTTAATGTTAAATCTTCTAAATGTGTAAATTGTAAACATTTCACAGTGGATGGAAATGATTCTTGACTACATTAAAACACCTAATGGAATAATAGTCATTATATTTTAAAGAATATATATGTAATGATTAAGCTTGGTACATATTGGATTATTATCAGTTAAAAGTTATAAAAGTGTATTGTAAGCTGGATACTCTGCATACATAGGTATTCCAATCAAAATAGATGATGATAAATTAAATTATATCTGGAATATATTTCAGTTCCTAATTTCCAGATTTTATTTAATTCAGATTCCAACTAAGGATTATGAGCATAGTAGCACATATGTTAGCCATCATACCATGTCATTAAATAATTGTCTATTATGCTGTAATTGTTTTTCTTTGAAATTTCAACCTTGCATCTTGAATTTACTATTTGGATGCAGCTGAAGCATTTGTATATAATTTTCTTAACTCTTAGAAACTCTGAGGTATAATGATAAATAGTTTTAATCTCTATAGTTAATGTCTCTTTTTAATTGGCTTAAAAAAACACAATCTAATTTTTTATCATGCAGTAAAAATTTCTTTAGCATCATATGTTTGTTTTGTTTGTAGTAAGTATTTGAAATGCAATTTGTTAATATATTAGAATTAAGAATTATTTTCATAGTATCCTTGTTTACTATATTTAAAAATGAATGTATAGTACAACTATTTGTATTAATGATTATTCAGAGATTGTGAATTTCTGAAGTGTGATATATGTTAATAGCAGGATTAAATTTTAATATTAGTTTAATTATAAATGTTATTTTAACAAATACTCTTGTGCAGTTGTCAATTTATAGGATATATACAAACATTGTGCATTCTGATTTTGTTTACAGTGTATCAGATTTTGGATTATAAAAACAACTATTAGATATAAGTCTTGTAAAATAATACTGTAATCAAAAAACATTTTTTATTACTACTTAGAAAATATATATATTTAATCCATGTTTATTCTTTAGACACATATGATAGCTGTCCAATTCTGAGATAGCAGTCCAATACAAATTTTTAATAGTTTTTAATTTCATATGGTCCGCGCTAGACTGGCAAGAAAGTTTTAATAACAAAATAATAAGATTTTAAACTTTTAATTAATATAACCAATTTTTATTTATTTTTTTCATCGCACTTTTACCTGATTAAAAAAAAAGAAACAGAACAAAATCTAATCAGTCATACATAAATTAATTTGTTTTTTTAGTTATCACAGATGTTTATGGGGGGGGGGGGATAGAATTAAATTTTTTATTACTTTTCTAAAAAAAATTCAAAATTAAAAAAAAAAAAAGTTTTTTATTATACAAACTCCATATATATATATATCTATATAACTTCATCTAAGACTAAGCTGTTTACATCTTTAAGAAAATTTATCTATAGACTTCTGCTGGTCCATGAAACCTTATCCTTATTTTTACCTCCGCAGGTGTGAAAAGGTTGAAGACCACTGCTCTAGTTGAATTTCAAGCTTGCTGAAATTTTTTTAGGCTGCAAAACTTATGATTTTGTTTATTTTATTTGGAAAAGAAGTGAAACAATTTGTCTCATAGCTCAGCTGATTAGATTAGTAAGCAGATATTTAGCTGCTATTATCTGGAAGGTAATATATTGCAATTTTATTCTGATTTGATTAGATGAGAGTTGTAGTCTGACTGTGAAAAGTAAGCAATGCACTGGTGGAGTGGGGTTGGCATCATTACACTATTATGGGCATTGAATCCTTGATTTATTTTTCTCAATACAAAAAAGCAATAATAAATAGTTGAAAGTACTTAATTTTTGTTATTGTCTATAAATTATATTTAATAATTTATAAATTATGATTTTTTCCTCATCAGTGTCTTTATAATTATATTGATTTTTGTTGTTGTTGTTAAATCTGCTCAATAATATAATTAGTTTTTCTCATTAAAAAATAAGAAAAATGTAGTTTCTTCTTTTTTATTAATGAATTTTGTTTAAAGAAAATTGGAGATATATTTAATAGTAAATAATTTGTTAACTACAAGTAATGTTTTTTTTTTTTTTTTTAACTTATATTGCACATAAGCTAGATAATGTTACCATAACAAATTTTATTTTTGATTTAGAAAATCTGCTAGAATTTTAAAAGAACCTTGTAAAACGGAATATTGATGAAAATAATCTTTAAGTGAGTGCTGAGTGACATAAGAATTACTGCCCCTTGTGGTGTTTTTTAACAGTAGATATTGGAGTTTCATAGAATGTCTATGATTTCTAGTTTTGTTCTGGGATAAAAAGCAAAACTAAATGTTAAAGAATGGAAATTTTAATGAATTTTATTTTTTAGGGCAAGATATCTAGAAACAGCTGGTGTTTTACTTTTAAAATTTCCAGCAGAGTTGTTAAAACATATATGATCCTATCAACATCACATGATCACCATTCTTTATGCTTACACAAACTGTTTTTCACAGAGGTAAAACTCCATACAATAGCACCAGTCAGTTCAAGCCAGAGAAATCAATGGGTGCACAAACTTTCCTGCATCCATTAATTACTCTGGTTTGCTCTGAATAGCGCTACTCTATGGAGAGTTTTGCCTCTGTGATCCTATCAACTTTTATTCATATTTAATAACTACCATGTTAATCAATTCACAAATATTACTATTATTTACCCATTCACTGATTTGATATATCATCCCCTTCCCCATTTTCATTGATTTTATTTATCATTTTTACTCAACCATTTTAATCCTTTTCTATGTCAGCTTTTTTAAAAATATATTGCTACCATCTTCAATCCATCATAGATAAATGTCCCCTTTAATTTTTTACAAATTTCTATTAAAAGCCACTCCTCCATCTTGATATATTCTTTTCTTATTATCTATTTTTAATTCATTAAGTGTTCTTTGTTGTTGTATTATGTTCTCTCCATATTCGTTTTATTTCTTGTCATATTTTCAAATGATATTTTATACCATTGTATTTTTTCCTTATTATTATTATTATTATTATTATTATTATTATTATTATTATTATTATTATTATTATTATTATTATTATTATTATTTTTCACATTTTTTGATTTAGTTTTTAGTCTATATTTTATAACTGTGGATTCACATAAATATAATGCAATAATTTAAAACTTTTCAAAATACAAAATCTTTCTTTTAGTGTTACAAATGAATCATTGAATTAAAAAAATACTGAAAAATATACAATGATTATATACTTAAATAAGTCAATACTAGATATAAAGATAATATTAATTTATGTGTGAGTAAAGTTGCAATCATTTGATTCTGACATTGTTTTAGCTCATTGATATCAATTATTTTTACACCAAATGTTATCACTTTTTTTTTTTTTACTATAATTAGCTGACAGGTAATTAACAGTTTATTAATAGTATTTAACATTATAGAAGAGGTTGATCTCAAATAATCTACCATCTTCTTTTTCAAGCTTTGCCAGATTATTGATGCAGGTGTTTTATTAAAACTTAAACAGATATTAAATGTAAACGGTAAATAATAATAACTCTTAATATTTATAATCACAAAAATTTAAAGATTAATGGGTTTTTTTTTACTTGTCTATTATATATTTTTTCTTTTTTTTATTATTGTTTTTTTTTTTTTAGTACGATTCTTGTTTATTTTTTAAAAAAACATGTAAAGATTATAATATAATTAGTGGAAATGTATTTAAAAAAATGTAAGAATTAAAATTTGTTAGCATTTTTTTTTTTTTTACGTGTGCTATTTTATAAGAGAAAATAAAAACCATGAGGTGTTGCGCTTTTTTACAAAAGTAAAAAGAGAATATATTCTTGTGTCAATCAAATTATTAATTTATTCAAAAATAAATAATAATAACTAGTTACCTGAAATCTTACGAAAATGATGATGTCTGGTTAGTTGTTGATAGACATTTGAAATCCCCTCCCCTTCGTTATTTAGTTCTGATTTTAGAGAAGTATAGAACTGTGCCTGCCAAAGCACATAGTTAAAATAAAATTGGCTCAATCAATGTAGGCACGTTTTTATGGGGGGAGGGGGGGTGCGTGTTTGTCCAAGTTAATTTATTATTTGATTTTTATGCTTTTTATTTTATATATAATGATATCACAAAGAATTTAAAAAATGAATTAGAAAAGGAAAGAAAATAAACCATATTTGTGGTTTTTTTTTCATATGGGGAAAATGTCATAATCCAAAGCTTAATAATTGCTGTATTCTCCTCCTTTTATTATCAGATCAACAGTTGGTTCCATATTTGGTGAATGATACAAAACTTAGTTTTTATCAAGATGGATAGCATCCTGCATATTTTATTAACACTTAGTTGTAACACACAATAGACCTTAGCATGTTTTCGGATGGCTTTATCTGATGCTTGCAATGTTTTTTGTGAAGTCACATTTAAGATATATTTTTTATTTGGCATATGATGATGATGAACATGGTTTTTTCTTTCATTGGAAGGTCTATGTTAGTAGGGAATACTTTGATGCATGCCAGATTATGAATATTGGTACTAATGAGGATATATAAAATGTAATAATTTTGCCTTCTTTTCATACATTTTTTTAATAATTGTTTGTACAACATAACTCTTGAAGATATATAATTGAAAGATTTATTGCTCAAGAGTTCACAGAAGTTTGAGCAAGATGAGGCATGATTTATGGACTTTGAGCTCCAATGTCTGCCACTTTACCATAGCAGTAAACCGCAATATAATATTTAAATTAATTTTTTTAAAAACATTTAAATATATACTTATAAAGAAAAAATTGATTTCCTTATTAAAATATTGTATATAAATATCTTTGTACATTTTTAGTCAAACCTGTTGCAATGTCAGTATAATTTGTGAATTAAAAAGAGAGAGGGAGAGAGCAAAGTTCATAATGTGTAACATAAGACTTTTACTTTCAGAATAGAAATCCACAGCCACATTAAAAACTTAATAAAGGGCAGTAAAATCTTTTGAAGACATGAACAAGAAAAGGAAATTTTTCATTTTCTGATGTATGAGATTATAATGCTAAACAAATGCTAAAAATATTACCTTTTAATACCTTGTTGCTGTTTTAGCTGTGTGTGCATGTGTACATATACATTCATAACTAACTGATATAATACTTTACACTAATTAGAATAAATAATGCATTATGTCAATATTCCTCTGTGTGGTTGATACTATGTTAGAATGGTAGATTCCAGAATTCAAGGTCCATGATCATAACCCAAAAGTCACTTCCCATTTCTGTATTTTAAATGAATTCTCGAATAATAAACTATTTAAATATTTTTTAGATCTATGTTGCTTATGTATGTTTTATAAATTATTGTCAAGAATACTAACAATTTTAATATTTCTTTGCTATTGTTATTAGACGCATTTGTGTTTTAGCACAGTTACGACATGATAAGCTCAGAAAATAAAAGCTTTTGGATTGAAGTTCATTTCTTTCACTTTAGTGTTTGAACACCACAAAATGTCTTGAATATTAACTACTTAATTTATTTTATTAACAGGTGCAGTGGTCATTATGTCATATAAACAGCATTTTCTCACTGCTCCAAGACATGATTATTATTATAATAATGGAGTTTTTCATCTCAAAGTCTTTACCCACATTACATATATATGATATGTATCAGAATTTCAAGTCTTTCAAAGGAAAAGAAAACTTGGTAGTGAGTTTTACTCAAATAATTAAATGTAATTATTTGGTTAAACACATGAAGTGATAATTATAATAATAATAAATATAAAATAATTTGACTAATGAAGATAATTTAATTAAATCATTAGTTGTTCTAGGAGTCAAATGATATTGAAGTAACAGAAATGCAAATTGAAACCTTGATCCAAAATCCCTTAGTTCACAATTTCTGACATTTTACCAATATATTAAAACCATCCAAGATAAATTGGATTCAAAATGTTAAGAACATTCTGTAATTATCTTTTCAATCAGCATGAATGGAATATTAATTAGATAATGATGTATATTTTGATTTTCTTATAAGTGCCTTAAAATGGCATATATAATTACTACCTATTATTGCTTGATTTACTATTGTTTTTATTTATCACTGAAACTACTTTATGAGGACAAAATCAAGCATATAATGCCTATAGAATTATATATTATTTTTCAAAAGACTTTATTATATATTTAACTTTGATTATTTTAAATATAGAGGATTTGAACACAAACTTTCAAGCACCCTTCAACTATCCACACTATCTTATACCACTCTTGCACGTGATCACACACACTAATGTACATATTTTGTGCTGAACAGCATTCATCAGTTGGTCCAGATTATCATCTTCCGCACATATATATAATCAGTGCTTGATTTATATTAAGATAGTAGATCTTCATACTTTAATGGACAGGCTTCAATCTACTCCAACTCTTCAGCCATCCATACCATTGAAAATTTGATGAGGGAATGTATGAAGATTTGCTATTTTAATATCAACTGAGCACTGATTATATGTGTGTGTGTGTGTGAGATAATAATCTGGACCAAATGATGAGTGCTGATTCAGCATGAAATACATATATTGGTGATTATTTTTCTTTTCTACACATATGTGGTCATGTGTATCAGTAGTTTGAGATAGTGTGGATAATCGAAGGGTACTTGAAAGTTTGTGTTCAAATCCCTTATATTTGCAATTAAGCTCCAGGTATATGAAGAATGTCTGTATTTCAAATCTTTGATTGTTTTGTAAATTTGTCCACATGATGTTGCAAAAACATAATTAAGCGATAACATTGAATTATTATTGTAAATAGCATAAATTAGAAAATAAATAGAAATTATAGAAACCAAAAATGTATATATACTTCATATAATTTAACATTTTTTAATATTGAACAATAATCATGTGATTCACAAATTTCACATTAATTTATAAAGAAATTTGAAATTGGTTATGATTTTTCCATGTTATTTTTTAATTATTTCTATCCCTTCAGAGACCATTGCACTTTTTTAAATGCTTGAACATGTGCATATTCATGCCCATGTATTTGAATATATATCTTGTTCAGCAATTTTTTTATCCCTTTGACATGTAGTTTCTATTTTGTTAATAAAAGTATTTGGATGTCTTTATGAGCATTCTAATGTGCCTTTGATACACCATATGGGAAAAAGGATTGAATATTGCTGGGATCATCATTCTAATTTTTCTAATGCCCTGGCATTAAAAAAAAATGTGTAATTGTGTCTCGATCTCTTTATGATGTAGAATACACTGAGCATTAGTATTTATATAGCCTCTTTGAATCAGTAAAAAGTACAGTGTTAACATTTAGTTTTATTAAGACATCAAAATATTTTGGTTCTAATGACCGGAATTTAAATTTGTGACATAGTTCTTTGTTGACATTTAATATTGATTTTGCTTTATATTGGGAAAGTGGGTAGCACAATATGTGTACTTTCCAGTATTTATATTTGGGAGGGCAAAAGTGAAGAATTTGAATGGATAGTAAATGTTTTAAAAGTTCCTCCCAATATTTTGAATTTAGGGATGATTGGTCTTAGGTATTTTACAGGTGATTTCTTTATGACAAAGAGTATACTGAACATCAGTATTTATATGTCCTCTTTTAAATTTGTAAAAGTATAGTGTAAAAGTTTAATTTTATTAAGAAGTCAAAATATTTTTGTTCTAGTGACCAGAATTTAAATTTGTGACATAGTTGTTTGTTGACATTTAATATTGTTTTTGCCAAAGTGATTTGAATGGATAGTAATGGTTTTAAACTTCTTCCCAATATTTTGAGTTTAGGGGTGGTTGGTCTGTAGGTATTTTGCAAGGTGATCTCTAATTTTTGAAAAATTTTATCACACAATGAAATTATGTTAAATGTTTTTTTTGTTTTTTTTTGTAATCTGATTGTATAAATAGTGTATACTCCTAATCCACTGTGATCAAGTGAATTTTGTAAACATTTAATTGAAATGGCTGCTGCATGCTTACCCCAAAGAAGTTTTCTACATAATGAGTAAATGTGGTTAATAAAGGCTTTGGTGAAGAGCATTACTAGAGTGTATTACGCAATTTTTGTCATTTCTAGTATGTTAAAGAGGAGTGTTTTTGCACAAAGTTAGGGATATGGTTTCTCAAGTGATTTAATAATGCTTCATTTTTTTTAAGCTTTTCTTGTATTATAATCTGCATTGCAGCGTTGTTTAATAAAAGGGAAAACCATGAAAGTATTAGGCATTCCTTTAAAATGTAATTATATATTAATAATAACTATTTATACTGTTTTTAATAGCATGTTATCATTATATTTACGTTTATTAAAAAAAAAAAAATCTCAAAATCAGAATCAAATTCAAGTTTATTTCATTTATATGATTATATAAATAATCAAATTATTTACTCTATGAGTATTCATTAGAATTTTAAGCACTGACGATAACATAACTGGACCTGCCATCCATGATTCTTGAGCTCCGAATCTGCCTCTTTGTTGTTGCACTAAAGTATTGTATGTGATCATATCATAAAATTCAATAATTCTTCAACTATTTTATGTATGTCTAAATATTTTAATCAACTTTAGATTTATTCTAAATATTACTTAATTCAAAGACTAAAAATGTTATTGACATTTAGACTGTAAATTCATTATTAAATATTTTGGATAATTCAACTGCTACTGCATAGAAGTTACTTTAATTTGATTTTTTTTTTTTAAGAAGCATTTCTTTAGTTATCAAAATATTTTACTGACAATAGGCATAAAAGTTATAAAATTATACAAACGGTTTCCAGTTTTCTTTGCTTTATCGAGTAATGTCTGCTTATTAAATAACTTTTACTGATGCCTATCTAATCAGATTATAAACATAACTGAATTTCTCTATTTAATTTTGGTTGTTAAACTTTATTTAAAATTGTTAACCTTGATTTGCTAATTATTAATTATTATCAAGATTTTTTTGCTCATTTTTGGTCAGATTAATTTTGGTTTTGTTAGTTTTTTAGTTAGTTGCATTCTTTCTATCTTGATGAATTAGTGAGATTTTTACATGACCCAAATCTGAAGGAAGTTGTGATGGTTAAAAAATAGTATATCTAAGTAAATAAAGCTTCTGCTATTTATGAAGTGATTTTTTTTTTAAATATGACTTCCAAGTATGCTACTAATGCACCTTAAGATCTTCATCTGAATTATATTAATTTACACCTACATAAAAAAAAATTATAAGAAGAGAAAAAAAGTCATCTTTTGTTCGTCAGTAGACATTTATTAAATTTATATTAAAGTTGTAATTAATAATTTGTAAAGCTCGTCTTTTAAAGTCATTAATATTGTGTTAGATTTGTAGAGGTCTCTACTGTCGAAAGGCGCATAGTCTTAAAGTATAGCCTTCATATATATTAAGTAAGAAAATGAGCTCATTATTTTAACTTTTAGTTAAAATAATTAAATTTTAAAATTAACTAGATGAAAAACAGTAATTTAATTAATAATTTATAATTCCCATGAAAATCTTATCTCTCTTTCAAAATTAAGAAAACTTCATTTCCAGTAATTATGAGATTTTAAAGAGAGCAATGAATATTTTGTTTTTGTTTTCTTATTTAATTTTTTTTTTTTTTTTCATTTTGATAAAATTTTCAGTCAAAGGAGTTTTTATAATAAAGACAATATGAAGAGGTACCCCAAAATAAACTGAATTTTAAAATAAAAAATTGTTTATTTATTTTTAAATGTTATAAATTTGATCTCTTTCAAATTACTATCCATTTGATGCACTACACCATTCTAAATGTGTTTTTCATTTTTCATAGTAATCCAGAAACATCTGCAAAGTGATGTCTTTTAATGTCTGTGGTCTTTTTTTTCTCCATTTCTAAGTCCACCAAAAAAAACAGACATTTTTTTATTTGAGAGATTTAAAAAAAAATTACACAAAGCAAGATTGAGCATTTATGGCTGATATATAAGTTGGGTCATGCTGAATTTAATTAAAAAATGTTGCACAATTAAGGCTTTGAGAGGTAACACTTGGTCGGTGTGAAGTTTGTACTCTTCTTTTTGCCACAAAATGAAACGTACATTTTAAATGTTTCAGAACTTGCAGATAAAATGCCTGACCATTACAAACTAAATCTGAGATAAAAATACCATTTGTGTCAAAAGAAAAAAAATCAGCATTGTTTTGATTTTGAATTTCACTTATCATGCTTTTTAAAGCTGTGGTGAACTTAACATTTCAGGTATATTACTTATTAACTTGTGTTTTTACGAGATCAACTTGCTTGTTATTTGTTTCAAGCATTACAACTATTTCCCCTGCTGTTTTCTATAAACACAAACAGAACTTTACATTGTTCAAACTTTTCGGTCATTATAAAAATCGACAAACATGCAAAACACACTTTACAAAAAAGTGTGCTACATGACACCATGATTTTACTTGGCGATGTCATTTACAGATTGATGCCGAAATATTCCTGCAAGAAGTATGTGACAGTAGAAGCATATACTACAGCAGGCATGCATATCACAGAATGATTCTGGTTATTTTGGAGTACCTCATATATAGTTATTTTTGCAAATATTATAACATTACAAACATACAAGATAGAATTGCTTTTTAAATTTATTTTTGACATTTTGTTTTATTGCTAATTGTTTGCAAAAAAAGAAAATAATATTTTTAAAAAGGATTTTTTTTTAAATAATGCTTTTATATTTTTGAAATACAAGCATAATTCATATACTTGGAGTTTGAATGTAATTTAGTGAATTTGAACAGACTTTCAATTTCCCTTCAGCTATCCATTCTATCTCATATAATCGATACACATGACCACACACATGTGAAAAAGATAAATAATCTACAATATATGTATTTCATGTTTAAACAGCACTCATCAGTTCATCCAGATTATCATCTCCCACACATATATATAATCAGTGCTTGGTTTATATTAAGATAGCAAATCTTCAAACTTTAATGGACAAGCTTCAATATTCACCACCCTTTAACTCTTCAGTCATTCATACCATTGAAAATTTGATGGGTACAAAATAAGAAATTGCATAAATATTGTCATTTCATGAAAGCATTTGAGGCTCAATCAAATAAATTGTAACAATTAAAAAGGTCCCAAATGCTTTTATGAAAGACAATATTATTCCTGCAATTTCCAATTGTTTTATAACAAATCTAGATTCATAAGATCTCTGATATTTTCCAAGCATGGCAAATTGACCGAAAAGGGATTAATTTGTCATTTTGTACTTTTTAATCAGCTATTTACATAAAAACATTATTTTTAAAAAGTCTTTTTTTTATATCTTATTTTTTTTACTTTTTAGTTATATATATATATATTGTTTTTAAAAATGGTTAAAACTACAAAAAAAAACCTGACAAAAATTATAATTTAATAATAAATAAGATATGAAAATAAAAAATATGCCCTCTAACAAGCTAATTCTATATTTAAATATCATGTGATTGTCAACTATATAAAAATATTTATTTATTGGCTTTTTAATTAATTTAATAAAGTAAGTAAATCAATGTTAACAAAATTTTATTCTACAAATGTAATGAATGATTCCATCAGATATATATTTTAATTAATTATGTATGAATTAAATCAATATTATATTAACAAAATTTTATTCTACAAATGTAATATTGCCATTGCTTCCATTGCTAAAGAGTTTTCTTGGGATGCATAAGGATATGAGTTTGTGTTCTAAACAGGAATGGTGTTTTTTTTTCACTGTTAATTCAAAAATGTGGACATACTAGTAGAAACACAGACAGGGCAAGATAATATAAAAGCATTTAAAAAGCAAATAATTTCTATAATCAGAAAAATTTACAATGATTGAAAAAAACTTAGCTAAAGCTAAAAAAAATTTAGATTTCTGTTTTATATATTAAGACAGATATTTTAAATTTTTAAAAAATGAAAACTATATTAAAATAAAATTGCAATTTTAATGATTGTAATTAAATAAAACATGATAACAAACAAATGTGTTAATAAGATTCTAATAATTATCAATTTATTTCATTTTTAAATCATGTGATTATACAACTTCATTCTTTTTTGTGTGTGTTTTTAAATGAATATTTGGCAGCTTGAATGATGTCCAGCTGTGATGTGTTCACAGAGAGAATAGATTGGATTAAGAAACATTATCAGATGTATTTTTCAAACCATAACAATTCCATCTTAATAATGAATATCTTTTCTTGATTTTTAAATATAATTTTTTTTTTCAAGGGTTGTCAAATATATAAATGTTAATTTGTCTGACCATATGAATGCATTTAATCATTTATTGTAAATTTACATTCTTCACACCATTTCTTTTGCGCTGTTGCATTCACATCAGAAAACTAGAATTTTTGAAATAGCATTCTTTCCATCAATAATCTACTTTGAAGCTCATTAAGAAATGTTCTGTAGTATATTGAACTGTGCTGTGGTTTATTCTGTGGGATTAGTTCATGTGTGTTTTTGCACTTCCTATAAATATTCCTAAAGTCACTTTCTGTCATTAACTCAACAGAAATCGCAATCAAAAAAAATTGCACAAAATTATGTGTATCCAGAAAAAATAAAAAATTCTTCAAATTTGCCTTTATTATATAAAGTAAATAATTTTTTATGTATTTTCAATTGCAGTCTAGAAAATTATTAAACAAAGAAAAATAAAATATAATAGTCTTAAGCAAAAAAATTGCAGTGCCAATCACTGTGAATATACGCTGAAATGTGAGAAAAAAATAAAACACTGAAAATTTGACATTATTATATTTATATAATAAAATACATGACTTTTTTCATTTATTTTCAGTTACAATGTAGAAATTATAACTATACCAACCCCTGACTTTGGAAGTCTCAGTATCTCTAAGATACAGTTTATTACTGAATAGCACAAATTCTTGCAAAACACATGCTATAATTAAAGTGACAAAGTTAAATGATATGGTTTAATATTATTTCCATACAAATGTCACATGATCCCCATCTCTTCTGCTAGCACATAACTTATTAAACAGGCAAACCTCTCCACCCAGTAATGTCACCCTGTGCCAACCAGAGTTTTGCCTGTTTAATAACAGTTATGTGCTAGCATAAGAGATGGTTATCATGTGATGTTTAGTGGTTTAACACCAATCCTGCCTAATAGGATAGTGGTGGCTATGGTTGTTAAAGAGCCAAAGATACCAAAATGTATGAGTGCTGAACTGAGTTCAGATCCATATGACTATTTAAGCTATTGAGCTTAGATTGAAAATATTATTGTGTTTTCACTTTCATTCTCATAGTTTTGTAGTGGCTGCTGGAGGGTTGCATTAGATCCTAAGATCTAGGTGCAGTGCTCTCAGATCCAAGACTCCTCATTGATGAAGACCACAAGCCAGAAACTAGTCTGGGGATATTGGATGAGTAAGCACTAGATGGGAATTTTATGCACAAGCCTTCTGGCATCCATTGATTACTCTGGTTGGCACAGAGTGGCACTACTGTATGGAGAGTTTTGCCTGTTTAATCACATACAAATGCATAGCTAGTCATAATCTTGAACTTACACAACTAATATATGTAACAATAAGCATTGTTTTTAGCTACTATTTGTGATTTTGATATCCTACTTTTAGTAAATATTGTTGTAACCATGGATATTGTTAACTTTAAAACTTAAATTAGTCTAGTAATTCTGTAAAAAAAATATATCAGGCTTGCCTATCATAGATTTATGAAATGGCTATCGAATTTTTTTTTATTCTATCTATGGCACTAATATGATTTAAGGCTTTTCTATAATTTTATCTAATCCTGGTTATAGAAATAATTATATGTTCAAAGCTATACTGTTATTTTTAATAAAACAAATTCATCCATTTTACTTTTTATTTAATTAATTAATGGTTTAGTTCTGAAATAGTACATTTATTCTTATAGATATAACTGAAATTTTATTTATTCACCTTTCCTTGATCTGTTTACAATATTTCCCATCTTCCCAGAGGCTGGAAATTATTTTCTTTGAATCAGCTTTTTGAATAAATAGTAACTTATTCTTCCATTATTGTCTATTTTTAAAATAATCTGAAACATTTATAAATTTTACTATTTATGCTGCTGTGTTCCTAATTTACATTTTCTTTTTCATAACGTAAAAAAAACAATTAAACAAATATCTCCCAGAAAACAAAGCATATGTTATTTATTTTTTAATAACGTGCTGGCAAGTTGGAATGGATGTGAGTTTTTCGGATAAAATTTTGCCTGATAAAATTTTGCCTCCCCTCCGCACAGGTGTTTTTCCATGATTCCTTTTCTTTACCCTGATGCTAATTGTGGATGAGTCCAAATCTCAACTCAGAAAGATTGTATAACATCTTATTTTTAATTAGTTCTTTAAATTTGTTGTTGATAAAAAGTTCTGTTAATTTGTATTATCTGACCTAGTTTTCACGCATTCATTATGTTTAATCATTTTTTACTTGTGTTTTTTCAAGAAATAATTTATTTTATAATGTGTAAGACTAGATCTTCATTTTTTTTAAATGTGTTATTATTGAATATTTATGTTCAGCAAGTATCGTGTTTATATGTACTAAGGTATATATATATACTGGGAAATATTGGGTCATTTTTTTCAAGGGATGGAAAACCAAAAATGTATGTTTGTGTACAGGAAAACATTTAAAATTATAGATATAAGCAATTTAATGAATATTCATGAAAATGCATTTTATAATTCACAACATTTTTGTAAAGGGTGTGCATATATATATATTTAATTTTAATATCATAATAATTAATATAGAATGGTAATGGTTATTTATGTATTTGCATATTTTTTGTAATTAAGTATTGATTTCAGTTTTACAAATAAACAAAATATCTTATAAAATTATGTTTTAAGATTTTTATATTTTAAAAAAAGTTTATGACCCTATTTGCTAAAAAAAAAGAAAAAAAGATTAATATTTCTTTAGTGCAAACTTTTCTATCTCAATTTGAAATTTGTTATTCCAAGATTTAGATCCTATCATCATATTTTAAAACATGTAAAAGATGTGATTTAATACAGCTATTCCTTGCAAATGTTTACCTTCACCAGTACTTTATCATTTGAGTTTTCCTTTTTACTATACAGAACATGAATACAATATAATAAAACAAGATAACAGATGAAAATGAAGTACAGAAACACTTCTCTATGATAAAACAGTATTATTCATCATAGAATAAATGAAATTCTTAATTTGGATCTTCATTTAATCTAAAGAGGAGAATAAAAATAGCTGAACATCATTTTAATGATGCAGGAAAATGTTTTGTCAGGAGCATGATTTGTATCTAATAGATATGAAAGTTTAATAAGTGATGGAGCCTAGAAAAAATAACATTATTTATATGGATTCTGAATCAAAAAAGCATGAAAATGATCAGAATTAAGCAAAGGTGCCTTACTGAATGTAATTTAGGAAATTGTAATGTTAAAAATTAATTACGAAGAAACCATACAGCATTTAAAGTGGTACTGTTGCATCTGCTTTAATTTTTTCAAGCACCTCACATATTTCATAATAGCTCACATTCTGTTTTTAAGCTTTGATTGCAATGCAAACCATATTGCTTACTGTGCTGTAGACGCATATATATAACACAGGTGTTTTTTATGTGTATAGTATGCATATATGTAAAAGATTATAGTATAAATTAAAAAAAAATAATGTCATTATTAATAATAAATTAAGAACACACATTTATATACATTAACAGTGCTTATCTTTTCACTTATTTATGTTCACTCATAATATAATTATAATAAAAAAGTTATTGAACCACATCTTACTTTAATTAATAAAAGAAAATGAAAACAAAGTGTCAGATTTTTCTTACAGACCTTACAATTTCTTATGCATTACAATAACATTATCAGAAATATTTTACTGGTGCATATCTTCTATCCAAAATTTTGATGCCTTATTAAAACATTTTTTATCAAAGTTATAACTACAGCTGTTTCAGAAGTGCTAACAACTAGTATGAATATCCTTTTCTTTATTTTTCTACTATAGTAGTCTCCAAACTTTTTGATCATGTATCCCAAAGACAGAACAAATAAATATCCCATACTCCAAAATCCAAAGAGCAGAAATTGATTTTGATTTGTATAGTAAAGAGGAAATAAGCCTTATGTCATCATATAATAACCAAACAAACTATTATTACACATTAGTTTTTTTTTTTTTATAAATGGCTTACTTTTTTTTTTTTTATTACAATTAAATGTGAACAATAGGACTGCATTTGTTTAATAATATTGAAAATTCTGGTTTGATAATTTCTGATAATGTGATACAAAGGTCAGGCTCCTAGTTTAATTTTTTTCAATGTTTGGTTTTAATACATGCCATCACAGAAAATGATACCTTCCATAGGTAAATAGAACCAAATAGTAAGAGTGCATCAGTTGCTATGCTTAGTGAATTGGGATATTTGGATTTCAGTCCCATCCAGATTTTTGCTGAAATTCATTTTGTATTTTTGTATTGCGTGTAATATAAATTAATTTATCTTGAGAAAATATTGGAAGAGTTTAGTGTTTACATTTTCAGCAAATGGGTATAAAATCCATTGAAATTCTTTATAAATAATCACAAAAATGTTTCTAAACTTTTGAAATTTGTATATATATGACTTTTTGTTTGTTCCACATTTACATATTTTCTGCAATGAAATCAGACAAAGATCCTAACATTCCTTTTCAAAATTCTCCCTCCATATAACTTTTTTTTCGAAATGCAGTTATTTTCTCATTCATTGTTAAAATGTTATCTTTTCCTTAAAGAGACAAATTAAGCATATTTACTTTTTTAAATATATCAGCTAGATAGCATACTAGTAATAGCCATTTGTCATTGCTGAAATGATTTGAAAATTACTTATTTTTATCTAGTAGGAAAATAAGTAAGTCATCTTTCAGTTCTACAACTCTTTTAAGCACTTTTCCTCAAGATAAAACCTCATTATGGTAGAGAAGATTTTCATGAATACTGCCCATTTCTTATAACATAGTACTGTAAATGTTTTATTATTCAAAGGTCTCATTCTGCAATATTTTGTGAATATTGGGTTCCATTTTTTTTATGCAATAATGATGCTATTTCAAATATCTTTCCTTTGAATCCTTTATTTGTACCAGTTAAAGCAGCTTCTCCATCAATAGTTGTACTTCAACAGTTTTCCCATAAAATATTGTTTTTAATAAAGAAATCTGTTGGGAATATGTTTTCTCCTGTACATCTTTCTTTAAGTGCCTCACAAATAAATAGTTTTTCATGCAATTCATTATTAAAATGATATCTATTAAATACTAATAACTGAGAGATTTTGGCAACATCTGTGCTTTTATCCAACTATATAACAAATTTTCCACATTGAATAATTTGTTTTAATACTTGCTTCTTTAAATTATAAGCAGTGATTTCTGCACACCTATCAATAGTATTTGCTGACAGGGGAGTATATTTTAATTTATTTGCATATTCATTTCCATAAATTATTTCTACTATTTTTACAGCATCAAAGAGTACAAATGTTTTCTCAATGATATATGACTTTTTATCTTTGCAATTAAGAATGAAATTTCATGAAATGTTTTCAAATATTTATTGTTAGTTTTAGTGACTTTTTTAAAATTGCTGGATTGAGAATTACACGTCTTTAGACATCTTTTAAAAAATTGTAAATGTTTGTGTTCATGTTCAGGGTGTTTAGTTTAATTCTTTGTCCATTTTTTTGAGGATTAATTTTGTAAAATTTAATTTGTTAACTGTTGATAGTATCGAATAAGCAAGAAAAGATATTGGAACTACACAGTATGAACATCCAAAATGATATATACAAAGTTATGTGTAAATGTCCCATACATATCTAAAGCTGTGTCATTGGTTAATTTCAAACAAGGAATCACATAACCACATCTGTTTACATATTTTCCACCAGGATACTTCAACAGGGTATAGAGTTGAGGAGAATTAGAAAATTTTCATCTGATCAGCTTCTAGGTAGCTTGAATGAACTGTTTCAGTGGTTAGTACAATTTCAAACAAATATTTTGGTTTAAAATTATGTTATAGCCAGTGATAGAAACTACAATCTAAGCATGCCCATGTTTTTGGCATACTCCATCATATTGACTCATGTATCTCACTTTGGAGACTTTTTTTTTCATTATAAATCCATGACTTTCATTTTATCACTTATTAAGGAAAATACAAATTCTCTTAGAATATGGTTAGAAAACATGTTATCAAATAAATCTGTACTTCATCAAACTTTTGGAAGAAAAAAAAATAAGAAAAAATGTGTGCTTTCAATGTATTTAATGTAAAGAAAATATAATTAATAAACAAAATCATATTAAAATTAATGGCAAGATTAAAAAATAACTGCTGACATATCTTTAGCCATAAATAGTTGTAAAATTTACAAATTTTAATATTTTTATTTTTTGTTTGATTATTTATATATAATATTGATTTTTCTCTTTGTATTTGTAATTCAAATTTGCATATTTATTCTTCTGCATAATGAAGGGGTTTCTTTCTTTTTTATAACCTAAAGCTGATGGCACTTTCAATGAAATTCACTATAATCATGTATACTGGATAACTTTTAATTGAAATATTATATATTGTTGTAGCACATTTCAAATCTTCACTGTATATATTTTTCTGAATGTTCATTACCTTAGTTATTTGTGCGTGTTTGTATCATATTTCAGTTACAAAATTATATTCTCTTGCCCATATATAAAGAATTGTTTAATAAGAGGTTGATCTTTTGTGATTTAGCAGTAGAATATTAAACTCTGGAACTAAAGATTAGATTAAATCTCTCATCACTTCACATGACATTTTGTGAGACTAACCATTTGATTATTTATTTATTCAAGAAGTTTATTTCTGAGAATATATAATGCAATTGTTTACACCTGATTTCTGTCTAATGTAAAGAGAGCATTCGATGCATTCTATTCATGAACATTTACTTATGGTCATCAGCTTTAACGATAATATTTAATGATAGCCTGTGTGCCATAATGGATGTGAGAACTGAAAGTCCTCAAATCAAAGTTCTACTATATATCACTTTGTAGTTATTTTGGAGGCAGAGGGATTGGGAATCAGAAAATTGAATTATAGGGATGAACTTTTTACTAGAATGTGTGTCATAAAATTCTTTGAAATCCACATAAAGTTTTAGCAAACTTGTATATATCAATTTATCCATTCAATACCTTAGAGGAATCTATATAATAACAATATATATATATATTGAGGACATAACATTTTTAATTTTAAAAAAAAAAAAAAATACAAGTCCTCAGAAAAAAAAAAACCTTGTAATGTAAACTATATGATTATTTATATACCTTTTTTATTTTATTTAATAATTTAGTTTTTCTATTGCCTTTGCAGAAACATGGAAGCAATATATAATCTTAGTGACTTTGCATTGAAGTGGTGTCACATAGGGTTAGGGTATATTGACACTTGAGGGTTCCTGTGAAATATAATGTTGAGCAGCACTGTATGCATGTATTAATAAAAATATGATGAGAATAACAGAATACAAGAAATTAATGAAATTTTAAAATGTTGGAAATTTAATATTAAAATTTAGCATTGCTGTCTTCCAAGCAGCTGGCCCGGGGTTCGCTCCGGTCAACGCATTTGACACATGAAAAAAAAGGAATATATATAGAGATTCAATATCTTCATATTATAAAGAGCACTTTAATTAGCAATTCTCTAGTATTTATTTATGTAAATTTAAGCTTTTTTGCATTACAAGTACAAAAAATATCAAAAGATAGACAAGTATCATATTAATTGGAAAAGAAATGAGAGAATGTGTTTCTAACATTTCACCTTATCTGTAAGACACATCAGCTCAATTTTCATTATTATTATTTTATTATAATTAGTGTGTTAGTAACTTTATTATTGAATATTCATATGTAAATAAGGCAGTGAATTATATATGTATAATGAAGTAATAATTCCAATAAGAAAAAATTACCAAGTTGGGTGTGCCATTAGTAAAAAAAGAAAAATCCTTTAAAACTTATTCAGTTATTAAGTTTAAATTAACTTTAAAATTGTAATTAGTTTTGCTTTGTTTAAAACATGTAACAAATTAACAAGAAAATTTAGAACTTCTATAACAAAACAAAAAAAAAACCTTATCGTAATAATAACAAAATGATCTCTTTGCTTTGAAATTAAAATAATTTAGCTTTCATTTTTTCCTATTTTTTATGTACAAACTATAAAATTATTTATCAATTAATAATTAGAATTTTAGAAAATAACAAAACAGTGATACTTTATTCTGGAAAATCTAAATAATTGCAAGAGAATCAAAAAATTAAGTATAGGAATTAATATATAAAGTAGATCTTAATAGTTTCTTGATAATTTAAAAAGAAAATATTTAAAGAAATTTAAAAAGGTAAAAATATATATTCATTATTAAGAGAATTTTTATTATACTGTATTGTTGTTGTTATTTACAAATTATTGGAATATATTATGTTACATATTGTATAATTTTCACGTAAACATATTCCATGAAAATGATCATAAAAGCTAAGCAAAACATAGGACAGCGATTATAATGTAATATGCATAGAGATAATAAACCGTAATTTAAAAAGAACAAAGTGTTTTGAGTATATTATGTAATAAAGAATAAAAATATTTTATCTTAGCTTTTTCAGTTAAAGCAGAACTGTTTTTTTTTTATTGCAATTGTAATAATATTATATATTTTAAAATGCTATTTTTTTTTTTAATAATAGGATTTATATACTATTTCATTGATCTGCTTGTAAAAGTAATGATGTGTTATTAAAGCTTTAAAAAAAAAAAAACTTTGTTATATAGAAATTGTTTTTTTTTTATAAAATGATTCTTACAAGATATTTATAAAACAGGCTTTAAAAATAAACAGATGTTTTATCTGATTTAGTCTTTTTTATTTCATTTAAAAAGAATGTGGTGTATGAGTAAAAGAAATCAATTATAAGTGACATCCCTCTCAGATATAAAGTTGTTGTTATTGTTTTTGAGAAAAAATAATTTTATTTCTGTACATCTTCATTTGACTTAGGAAATTAAAAACAATGGAAGGAGGGATAATGGATTCTCTTATCCCAAGTTATTCCATCATCTCAGTCTTTGGAGCTACATCATATACATATACGTCATTAATAAATTTATATAATTATAATTTTAAAAGAGTCCTCCTTGGAGGGGGGGTGTTTTTTTGTCAATATGTGTATGTGCTTGTAATTTATGAAATTATTAAATGTTCACATATTATTGGATGTTTCCAGTATGGGGTTCCTCGAAATCATATGAATGCCATTTTATTTTTCATAAACTTTTCTAATATCATCATTTCCAATCATTATAGATTCACTACAGTATGGAGGTTTCTCCAAGTTTAATTCAATTTCTTTGATCTCTAATCTCTCCACATCACATCAGCAATTTTCCTTATTTTATCCATCCATCTTGTATGTGGAGGTTTTCTAGGGCTTTTACAACCCCTTGGGACTTTTGATGGTCCTTTCAAGCAGGACCATTTCTGCTTCTTAATTCTTTCAATGATGTCAGTGATATCTGTTTTTGTTTTTCATCCATGTTTAAGATTTCAACTGTCCATCTATTACCATTTTTATTAATTTGTCCCACCCAGTTCTATTTCAATTTTTTAATTATTTCAATGATGTCACTAATATATGTTTGTTCTCTCACACATGTATTTTATTTTCAATTCCTTTTTGTTACTCCTAATAAAAATCTCTCCATAATTTGTTTTGTGATCTAAAATCATTGTGTTGCTCTTGTCTTAAATGTCAAAGTTTCAGATTCATGTATAAGAACTAGTAAATCATATATAATTAAAAACCTTTCTTTTCAAACATATAAGTGTATTTTTTTTTAATATTAAGTTATTTCTACCAAAATGATTAAATTCATCCATTATGTTTTTATTTATATTAGTAATCTGACAATTTTAAAATGTTGTTTATTCTGATCAAAAGCATTTTCTACATCTATATAAAAATCCTCTACTAATTTATCAGAAAGAGAATTTGTTAGTGCATAAACCTAAATTATCTGCATTAGGTACCTTTCTTTAATTTGAGAAATTTCCATAATACTGTACTTCCACTTTTTTATTTATAATGAATCCCACATCACTTAAGTGATTTTTAGAACTTTTTGGCTGTCAACCCACTGCCTTAGCTGGCAGCTTTATAGTTTGCTGAAGATGTGGACTATAATTTGATTTCATTTGTTTTATTATCTATTTTAAAAAATCACTCACACATTCATTATGTTTTAAGAAAACTTAATCTGATATTTAAGTTAAGAATTGTCAAGCAAGTAGGAAGACCATAGTGTTTTTGATATTAAACTCAGAAATAAAAAGCCAATAAATTCCCCATTTTAGGTGATGCATGTTAGTGAATGGTCCATCTATATTTGTTTAGTGTATTTTACATTATAAAATAGCTATATGACAAGAATGTATGGAAATGGACATTAAAAATTTGCTCTGCTTTGTTCTTTCAGTTATCAACAAATTCCTTTCAATGTATACATTCCTTGAAAGCAAAAACCATATATATTCTATTATATTTTTTTCTTGGCAGTGTATCTTTTTACATTCGTGATATTGCCTACTTTTAGCTTAGATATCTCTGAAACAAATTACAACATTATGATTTAAAATTAAGAAAATACTGTATAATAAATGATACTTTACATTTATGTTTACTGACTTTGATTCCAGAAGTCATTTTTGTTTCTCAAAATAACATATAATTAAATTTTACAATTACTGTACAAAGATTGTAATTTTTGCTGCAAGCAAAATACCATTAATAAGAATTTTAATCTATAAAATTGAATGAATATACAGTTTTTAAGCTAATGTACACATTTTAATACATAGTATTAACATTTTGTTAATGGTATATCATCAAAATAGATTTTTAATTATTTATTCTGCTAACTGAAGTGCTTATTTTTTTACTTTTATAATCATTATACTTTGCTTTGGATATGTCATTAATGAATGTATTTGCAATGGCACTGGATGAAAATTAAATAGGGTACTGTTCATTAATTCTATCTCAATATTGTGTTCTGTAATATTGTATACTATACTGCATATTATGAATAAATTCTGCCTTGTACAATTTTAGCATGAATGTCTTTTTTTTCTGGTGACATAAAGTCACTATCCTATGACTTCATTAATATTACGAGATGGCCACCATTGTTAAAATGGCTGCTAAAACATCCCATTTTTTATGTTATTGTGAATAATCAGTTGTAAATCAAAATAGGGGGTACAAACTAATAATGATCACTATGGTGATCACATAAAGATCCTGCATTAAGCAGGATATATGTGTACAACTGTTGAAGATGAAGTTTTTACAATAACTACCAAATATAATAAAACAAATAAAATATTAAATGATTCATAAACCTTACATTTAAATAAATAAAAAAATCAAAACAATAAAGTTAAAAAATGTATAATAATGACTGCTAAATGAAGAATTTAAACATTTTCAGATATGTTTTAAAGTTAAAATATTTTTAATATTCTAAACATATTCTACAATAAATAGCAACAAAGATAAGATGTAAATATGTGTATTAGTCATTTTTAAGATGTTCTTTCACTTATCTAGCAGTCTCTGATTTATGTTTTTTACATATGTTTACTCCTTTAAAAAAAGTATTTATATTAATTTTAATAATTTGTTTTCAATAGATTTTACAAACACAGTGTTTAGATTGTAATTATATAGAAGTTAATCTTCCCTCCTCACTAACAACATTAAATAGTGAAGTTAAAACTGCAGGGGCTTTAAAGTGAATGATTTATCTATTCATGCTCTCACTTCTAGATACTTAAGATTGGCTCATATAAGTGCATTCAAGTTTGGAAATAAGAGGATCATTCTTATTTTCTCAAAGTCTGTTTTTTTGCTGTACAAGAGTATCTTTGCAGTATTAACATAACTGTTTAATGGCACTAGTGAAGAGCTATGGTTACCTTCTATATAATTATAATTTGTTTTCAATGATTTATTTTAACTGGTCTGGTTCCAGGTGCCATATTGAATTTTTAAAAAAACTGAGCTGAGATATAATTTTCACAATAACCTCAGTTTTAATAATGTTAAAGCAAAAAACTTTACATTGATAGAAACTAGAAAAACTAAGAAAAGCAATAAGGCTAAGACAAATAGTGATTACCATTTAAAACAATAAGGAAAAAAAGAAATTTCAACATCCAACATAATTATTACTTTATTGTTTGTTCATAATTTCTAATTTATCATTAACTAAGTTTTAATTATATTTGTTTTGATAATTTCTTTATATTTCTCACAAAATTATCTTTCAAATCATATATAATACATCTTACCTGAGATAATCCATAGCTTCAGAATCTCCAAAACAAGTCACATATGAATTCTTCATTTTTATCTTGTACCCCAAAAGTTACCAAATCTCAAAGGCATCTATAAGAAAAAGATTCATCCTAATAAAAGATACAAAACAAATCATTTCCAGAAGATGGATATGCATTTGTCATCATAGCAATTGGCTTCTTGTCTATCTAAAACTAGAAATTGTAGGCTACTGTCTGTATCACTGATAAAATGAGTTTCATCTCTTCATTTTATATTTTTTGTGTACATCAGTGATGTTTATATTCTTTATGCACACCAGTGATGCTATCTTGTTATATTTATTGTCCCACATAGATATAATTTATTTGCATATAGCTCATTTGCTAACTATAGACTTGAAAATAATGTGATGCAAGATGTGGCAAAACTACTGACTCCACAGCATGAGTATCAAGGCATAGGCAAGAATCAGAATTTGATTCTTTGCCTGCATACAATTCCATGTGGTATATGCATAACCATTGTGGCTACCACTACACACACACCATTTGAAATCTCTCTTTATTGGTTTTAAGTGTTTATATTTTCACATGGTACTATGCCCAGTAAATTTTGTGATTGCTTTATCAACTGCAACCTTTCTGTACATTTGATTATCAGTTTTTAAAATTTACATTGCACTGCTCTATATATGTAAATCATTACTTGTTATACAAACATGCAAGAGAAAATACAAGCACACCAATACATAGTAATAAATTATTAAACCTTTTCAGAATCATTATGTCTATAAAATAAGGTTGCCTTAAATTTGGATCAGAGACACAAAATTACACTGTACAAAAAACACTTTTGTTATATTTGAATACAAATTTATATACTGTATAATAAAGAGCATAAATGATTTAATGTTATATAATATATATATATATAGTACACAGACATGAAAATACAAATGCAAATAAATTAATAAATTTTACCATTTATCAAAATAATTTTTAAAAAATGTAAACATTATAAAAAATTAAAATGGTATACTTACAATATTCTGTGATTACATTCACATCCCATTGCAGGCCTTGAATGAGAATATCATATTTTTAATCCACTTTCCTTAGATAATGAGGTCAATAAAAATTTTCTGTCTTTATTGCTCTTGGGTAGACTAGAAAATTGACCAAAATATAAAAAAATTAAATGTGCTTATTAACAAAAAAAATAATAAAAAATTCAAATTTTATCCAGTTTTTAATTCTGCTATATCATTTCAAAGATGGAATCAAGCAGCAATGAATGCTGGGATTTCTCTTGATGTCATGCTTATAGTTTTTGCACAATTTAAAAAAGAAAAAATTTCAACCAATCAGCTATGATGCGCGAATGACAAACTACAAAGAATCAAGCTATTTTAATAACAATTTTCTGCAGATTATATTAAAAATGTAATAAAAATGATGTCTTTGTTTTTTTATATAATTAAAGGTACTTTTGCATTGAAATAATGTTATTATACAAAGTAAAAATATAATATTTAAAACAGTACATATGTCAAACATCTATGAATTTATTTTAATAATCCTGAATTCCAATAAAAATATTTACCTTTTTTTTTTGCAGTAAAAATAGTTTTTTTAATGTAAATATTCTAGAAAATTATTGTACCTCATAATCTGAGTCACAACACTATAGTTCATATCTCATTAGAAACTTCATAAAATTATATATTAGATGATATAGTGTATGCATGTATATTATGCATTTTTTCTGGATTTCTACAAAAATTACTAACTGCATTGAAAAATACTGTTAAAAGCTTAACGATTAATAAACTGCTGTATTTATTATTATTTTAAATTAATTTCTTTAACAAATTTGTCTTTTTTAAAATAAATGTAAAAATACAATTACTTTAAATACTAAACTAATTTAAAAACCACTAAAACATCACATGATTACCATTTCTTAACCTTACACTAGCTGTTAAAACCGTAGCAAACTTTCTGTAAAGTAATGCCATCCAGTGCAAGCCTTAGTATCACTGGATGCAAGAATGTTTGTGCATAAAATCCCTATCTCATGCAATATCCCACACTAGTTTCTAACTTGTGGCTTACATCAGTGAGAAGCCTTGGATCTGAGAGTACTGCACTTAGATCATAGAATCTAATGCAGCCCTCCAACAGCCACCTGTAGTTGACTGTAAAGCTATGAGCTTTTTTTACATTAAAAAGTTGTTTTTTAATAATTATTGTAAATATCAATTTATTTTTTCCATGCTAACAAATGTTCATAATTATAGCAGTTTTTTTTTTTTTTTTTGATTTGTTTTTTACAATGTGGACACTCTTTTAATCATTTTACTTTGTGCAGGTTCTTTTACAATAAATTAGACAAATGTTTAGAAATGTAGCCTAAGGCTTCTTAAGCCCAGAATACCAAGATAAACTTAAGATTGAAAACTGTGCAATGACTACAAAAATAAAACTTCATTTCAGGTTAAATAAAAAAATCACAAAATGTATAATCATATTTACATTACTAACAGTATATTCATTTCATAGTATAAACAAAAGTAAAAGTCATTTATTTGTATATGTATTATGTATCTAAAGAAAATCATAAATTGAAATCGCTTATTAATAGTGTACCAAACTTATTGATAGGGTACCAAAATAATGGGGAGCCACTTCCATTTTAATAAAATTACTGATTAACCAATCAAAACATTAATTAAAAATATTAATTTAAATTCAGTATAAAAAAAATTAAATAATAAAGTTAAAATTAAAAGTTAAAAAAATAAAAATGAGTGTTTAACAAAACAGAGACAATTAATTACCTGTTAGGATACCAGGACAAGAGAGAGAAAACCAGGATGAATGAATATCCTAGAAGTGACTCAAATATATATGAAGATCTTCAAATTTGAAATGAAGAAATGAGTAAATGCATACACTCTTTTAATAATTCTTTTTATTTGGAATGGTTATACATAAATTTAAAATAATAATCACTATGACGTCATCCACTCTTTTTTTTTTTTTAATTGCAAAATCTCAACATTTCTTCAAGTCTTCACAGATAACATCTGAGGACGTTGCAAATCTCTGGAATTCCATTGATCTCCGGATAAATACAGTTGTTTTATGTTAAGCATATTTAATTTAATTCTCTTTATTAGTATGTGTTGATAATTTTTTATATAAAAATAGCTGTGATTATTTACATATTTGATGATCAGAATGCTGTTCATTAAATGAATGTGATTTTTTTATGTAAAATAATTTTATATTTATAATGTAATTGTATTTTTTAATACGTTTTGATAAATTGATGTTAATGTAGTAATAGTTTCATAAATATCAATGAGCGACATAACTAGAATTTTGGAGTTCCTATGCTAAATTTCAAGAAAACATTTTTTTAATAACACATAACATGATTTGCTTTACAATAATTATGCCATTGATGTCATTGGTCAAAATAATAAAAGCCGTCATTTTGCAGTGTATTACTACGGAAAGGTATTTGTATCTTTTCGGAATATATATATTGGTGATTGCCGTGGCATGATACGGCAATATAATGATGTCAAACCTTAGTTTGGGGCTTCGATTTCATTAATTATATGTGTGTGGGTGTTTTTATAAATATAACATGCACATATTTTGTATTGAAAAATTGCTGGGAAATCATTATAAAGCAAACATTATTAAGTAAACAAGTTTTAGAAATTGGAGAAACACTAATTTTATTTATTCTATTCAATTTTTAAAATAAAAGCTTTGATGTGAAGGTAAACATTTTTCTAGTTCATCTGAAATGTTTTATAAGATCTTTTGTAATTGGGTGTTTTTGCATGCTCGTTCTAAAGATATCTCTTTTATTATGTTGTTTGGTCAGAATCATCAAATTTGTTTTCCTGATGCTTTTATTACTTCCTGTTATTGTTTACAATATATAAGCAAATGTATTTTTTTTTTTTACTATTATCAATACTTCCTAAAAGGAAAAGTTGAATTGTTTACTTTCAGTTTCCTGTTTATTATGTTTCTGTATACATTGAAGAAGCAGTCAGGGATAAATAAAATATCGTTTTGTTACAAAAAAAAAAAAGAATTAGTAAATTAAGTTTTTTTTCCTGTCAAAAATAATGCTAATTGCTTGAATCCTATATCTGTTTCATAATTACTGCAATATTAATTACTTTGCCTAAGATGTGAAAATCTAAAAATCCCGTATATTTTTGTCCATTTTATTATAAATGGCTTTGATATTTTCATTTTAAACTAGTGTTTTAAATTTTTTTTAAAAAAAATATCTCAAAGGAAACAAATATTGATTACTGGTTATTTCAGAAAGAAAAAAAGAAAGACTAAATCTAAATTATTAAAAAGTCGGGTTCTTTATTTTTAACCCTTTATTGAAGAACTTTTTATTTTTCCAGAAAGTTATGAAATGCAAATAAGTTAATTTCCGAAACAATATTATTAAATAAAAAGATGTGGAAGTGCTCGGATGAAGAGGTAGGGATATATATATAGCATGTGTACCATTTGTTTTTCAGGCATGTACATTAGGGGGGGGGGCATAGTTTATTGCTTGGGAGTTCTTGAGAAATTCGAGCGCCACAATCTATCCAAACCGCGCAGTTTTTTTTTTTTTTTAAAAATGAAAAATTTACTTTACTATTGGATTATAACAATATTTTTTAAATGATGATTTTTTCAGTTACAATGAAAAATATCAGTTTGCATATTATTTTTCTCTAATCTTTTTACACCAGAAAGAAAAAAATCAATAATATAACTAATTTAAAGTTGTAATTATAAATTTATTAAACGCACATTGATTACGTAAGTAATATTTACTGAGGCTATAACCTCGATAATATGCGTATAAAAGGTGATAGTAGGGACCTCTACAGGTGTTTTAACCACAAGCTTACGCTATGGAAGAAGGTTATAGCCTCAGTAAATATTACTAATATAACTAATGTAAATTACGATCTAAAAATAATATAATAGTTACAGCGACTTTTAATATATATAATCAATACCATTTCAACCGTTATCATCTATTGCAGAATAACAGTCTCTAAGTTTACTCCAGTTTCTTTGATCCACTTTAAAATTTCAACTGTCCATCAATTATCATCTCTTATAGCAATTTCTCCATTCAGCTGTATTTTAGTCTTTTAATTCTTTCAATGATGTCAGTGATATTTGTCTATTTCCTTTATTTTGCCACATCTTAATTTAAAGATTTTATTGCAAAACTTTTATTTACAATCATGATAGTGGAAATATCAGATTGTATGAAAAGGTTTAGCAATAAAGTATTTAAAGCAAGATGTATAGATCGTATTTGCACAAAATATTTATTGTGTAACTTCTGTAAAAAAAGTTTAGGAGATATGAGTAACCCTGCCATACCATCTTTTTAATTTTAATCTTCTTAGGATCACTATGTAATTTAATCATAGCTTTTGCATTTTGATAAATATTTTTTAGATTTTGACAATTGTTTATATCAATGTAATGTGAAATGTGTTAGCATACAGAGCAATGTGCCCAACTGGATGCATGACCCCAAAGATGTAGTCATAACATTGAAAGGGATGTGGAGTACTTCCCACGATATTGACCCCTTTCAGCTCTATGGATAGGGACTATAAGTCGGCAAGATATCTTGATGATCCAATGCTTTAATCACTGTAAAAATGTTTATGGAATCAAATGCCTTTTTATAATTTTAAATCCAAAGCATAATGGCAACTTGTATTTATTGCTCTTTTTTGCAGCTTCTAATACTGGAATGTAGCTGTGAATAATAATGAATTCTAAATAATATATTTTTTAAAACTTTTTATATGCATATTTTACATCTCTAGAAAATATTTTTATTACTATTATTATTTTAGTATACAACTAATAATGATTTAGGATTATTTGTATATTCTTTTTTTTAACCACATTTATAAATTAAGTTTATACCTAAGATACAATTTAATTCAAAAAAATTTTAAAAAAATAGCAATATTGTCTGACTATAATCTCAATATCTATAGTTTCAATAACTGTGAATCAAACATGCAAAAAAATTGATGTAATATTTTTTATCTTTATTTAGATGAAATGAAAAAAAAGTTTGTAGTATGTATTTATATTTCCATTGTGATGACAGATACCACATGATTATTAGTCATATATTATTTTTTCTGCATTTCTATGTCAGAAGTTTTTTTTTTTTTAATTTTAAAAAATCACAGAAAGATTATAAATGGCATGTTTTAGGTGGACTACATACCGATATTAATAATTGCATTTTTTAATAATAAATTGCATCATATAGCATTGTCTCAAATTATTTTAAATGTATAAATTGTTTTATATAGTAATTTATTCTTTATTATATAAAAAAAGAATTAAGAAGTTTGATAGCAGAATGTAGTATATTACAGTATTTTGATTGAAAATTGAAATATGATTAATGTGCATTACTTCATCTAATTTTAACCAGTATCCTTGCAAGGCAATCAATATATTTTTAATGACATATCCAAAATAAAGTTTAATGACTACAAAAGTAATTGGGGGGGAGGCTCTTTTAGTACAATAAATAATCAAAAGTCTATTTTGATGTGCACAGCAATCAAATATATTCATCTTACACTTTAAAATGTGTACATTAGCTTAAAAACTTTATATTCACTCACTTTCATTGATTAAAAACCTTATTAACTATATTGTGCTTGTGTCAAAAATTACAATTATTGTAATTATAAAATTTAGTTACCATAATTGCAAGTTATCTTGAGAGGAAAAAATGATTTCAGGCTCTATGCAATTAATAATCAACTTAACATGATCAAAGTTATCAAATAAGTAAAATATCATTTATTGTACAGCATTTGCTTAATTGTAAATCATAATTTGTTTTAGATATATACTAGCCAAGTGTTGCAAATATAAAAAGATACATTGCCAAAAAAAAAAAGTACAAATTTCATTCAGCATAAAATTAAAAATAAATTTTGGTCATATATTATACTATTAATAATTAATTCTAAATTGTGTACTATATTAGCTAAAAATATTCAATCAACTAATTTTGAATTAAAACTTCTCAGTTAAATTAAAACTTTGTAAATCAAAAGTATTTTCAGGAAAAAAAAAGTGAATTAATAAGTAATCAAAATTTATATGATCAGAAATTATGAAATCTTGGTTAAAAATAATATTTACATGGCAGCTTTTAAATTATAATACTTGTAATTTGTTCAAATATATCTGGCCATGATATCACAAACTTTAAAAATTTATAGTACTGAAAAAGAAATACAAATTGCTTTGAGCATAAAAATAAATGTTGTTTGTATATTACTAATAATTAATGTTAAATTGTGTGCTATGAACTATGAATGCTTCTTTCAGTCTAATCAAAACTTATCAAAGGAGGGAGGAGACTATGCATTTTACATTTAATAATAAATTTTATATGATGAAAATGCAATACTAATAAGTTGAAGAAGTTTCATGCTTTCAATTTATATTTAAATGCCCTAAAGAGTTTTTTAATCTTTTTATTTAACTATCATGCATGATAAATCACATTTACAAAAACACTTAATTTATCATTTCCAACCATTATGAATCCACTGCATGATAAAGGTTTCTCCAAGTTTAATTCAGTCCAATCCCTATCTTTTCTGCTTCATAACAAACCAGCAAAGTTTCTTATTTTATTCATCTATTTCTCTTGGTCTTCTTTTAGATCTTGCACAATGTCCATTTATTGTCATCTCTTCTAGGAATATGTTCATCCCAGTCCATTTCTGTTTCTTAATTCTTTATATCATATCAGTGATACCTGTTTGTTTTCTCTGCCTTATATTTTGCTTTTGATCTTTTTTTGGTTATTTCCAACATACATAATTTCTATATTTCATTGAGGAGTCTGAAATTTCAGATCCATAAATAAGAACTGGTAAAACACATATATGAAAAAATTTTCTTTTTCAAACAGATAGGCCTATTTTCTTTTAATATTGAGTCATTTTTACCAAAATCACTACATTCTATCTTAGTACTATGATTATTTTCATTCATTATGTTTCTCTATATATAATATAGGAAGCATACCAATAGCTCAAACAAGCTCTTTTTGATAAGTATGGTAAGAGAAAAATATTTAAAATCTCTATCTAGAATATTCCTATCCCCAGACCAATTGGTTTCGAGCTTTTGTCTCATCTCAGTGAGGAGCTAGAATATTTAGACACTAGATCTAAAATATGAGTAGAAAATCCGAAATTTTCAGACACAAAAATGTCTTTAAATCCAGCTATCTAGCTCAAATAGCTATATGGGTCTGAACCTTTTACCATATATTAATAGCCTTAGCATCACAAAAGCCTTAATGGCAAAATTATAATAATCAATAAAGCAAGTCATATATATAGCGTGATGTTGCTTTTATAAGCTTGTATTTACAAATATGTAATATAGGGAGGAGCGTACCAATAGCTTGATAAGTGTGATGCTAAAGTTATTAATATATGGTGGATCTGAATTTGGTTCAGTCCCATATAAATATTTGAGTTAGATAGCTGGATTTAAAAACATTTTTGTGTCTGAAAATTTTAGATTTTCTACTCAATAGTTACGTATTAAATAAATGCTGGGTTTTGAGTTGATATTTTAGATCTAGTGTCTGAATATTCTTAGCTCCTCACTGAGATGAGATAAAAGCTCAAAACTAATTGGTCTGGGGATAGGAATATTCTAGATAGAGATTTTAAATATTTTTCTCTTACAACACTTATCAAAAAGAGCTTGTTTGAGCTGTTGGTAACATATTTGTAAATACAAGTTTATAAAAATAGTCACACAATTTATGACTTGTTTTATTGATTGTTATTAATATATGGAAGATCTGAATTTGGTTCAGTCCCATATAGCTATTTGAATTAGATAGCTGGATTTAAAGACATTTTTGTGTCTGAAAATTTCAGATTTTCTACTCTATAGTTATGTATTAAATAACTGCTGGGTTTTGACTTGATATTTTAGATCTGTTGTGTGAATATTCTATTTTCTCACTGAGGTGGACCAAAAGCTCAAAACCAATTGGTCTGGGAATAGAAATATTCTAGATAGAGATTTTAAATATTTTTCTCTTACTGCACTTATCAATAAGAGCTTGTTTGAGCTATTGGTACGCTCCCTATATTACATTTTTGTAAATACAAGCTTATAAAAGCAATGTCACACAATATATGACTTGCTTAATTGATTTTTATGTTTTTCTCTGTGTTAATAATTTGATCAAGATATTTTTAATTGTGAACTTCTACTAATTCATGATTTTTAATCTTTATTTTCTTATTTTAAGAAAATCATTTTACATTATTTTAGTCTTTCCAGCATTTATCTTCATTATATTCATCTGATCACTCATGCAACATTTCCTGAAAATCTCAAGCATTATTTGTAACATCAACCACATCATCTCAAAATCTAGATAACTTAAACATCTCCATGTATTTTATTTTCTTAGGATCCCATTTTAATTCACAAAATGCTTCTTGCAACATTTCTGTAAAAAGTTTTGGAGATATATATATAATCACCCTAATGGACACTTTTAAATTTTAATCTTCTTAGTATCATTCTATAACCTAATCATTGCTTTAGCATTTTGACAAATATTTTTTAGAAGATAATAATCTTTATCTTGATGATTTAATGCTTTAATCACCATAGAAATGCTTATTGAATCAAATTCCTTTTTCATAGTCTACAAATTCAAAGCAGAATGGCAACTTATAGTCATTGGACCTTTCGATAATTTTTCTCAATACTTTGATATGATTCACTTCACTAATTATCTTTGTAAAGATTTTGTATAGAATTGATTAAAGACTGATAGGTCTGTAATTTCTAATATAGTCTTTATCATCTTTCCTGATATATCTATCATTTAGAGATTTGATATACATCTTTTCAAACAATTAAGATATCAATAATATTCTATCAATTTCTGGAACCATCTTTAAAGTTTTTAAATTGGAGTGTTTCTGAAAATTAGAAATATCAGGTGTTAAATAGTGACATTCTTAATAATTTTTGCCTCTGGTTTTTCATTAATATATATCTTACATCTCACTAATTGATTATCATTTCACTGTATTAAATTTATTAAGAACATTACAATCTTGAAATACATATTTTCTTTTTGTCAATATATAATCTAATTGTGCTTTACCTTCATTTGGATACTTCTATGCCCATTTCCTTTTAAAAAACATTTCATAAATGTACATTTTTTCCCCTGCAGACTCCATAAGTAGTGATCTCTCTCATTTCTATCACCATAATCAAATTTTCCCATAACACTTTTATCTTTCAATTGTTTATCATTTCTCCCCTGACAATTTTAAAATGTTTGGACTGATCAAAAGCATTTTGAATATCTATCTAAAAATCCTCCATTTTTTTTATTGAAATTAGAATTTGTTGGGATATTTTCCCAATCTATCTGATATATCATCAGTCTCCACAATGTTGTGCTTTCATCATTTGTGTTTTTGTAGTAAAGTATATGCCCAGATTATAAATCAATTGCCTCTTCACCTTTTCTTTTAATTTACAAAGTCCAGTATTGGCATATTTAATATTTGACAATTCTTTTTTTCAATTCATGCAATTTCTCTTTATTTAAAAGGTCTGCAGTTGTAGGTATCTATTTAAAAGGACATCATAAATGGCACCCTTGATCCACATCCAGGGAATTCTTAGTACCCTCTGCTTTTTGCTACTAGCTGCTGCCCTTAGCTAGCAACTTTACAGCTTCCTATGATTAAGGGTCATGGCTTAGTTTTTATCTGTTATAAATAAATTTATTTTTTTTTTTAAAAAAGAAAAAAAAAGATTATTCACATATACATTTATTCTCCTTTCAAGAAAATACAACTGACATTTCAGTTAAAAAATTATCAGGCAATTGAAAAGTAAACTTATGGTTATTTCTTGATCTTGAAACTCAGAAGTAAAAAAACTTATCATGTGCAGTTCTTCCAAATTTATTTACTATATAAATAATTATATAGTAATCATAGTTGCAATGATAAGAACATATGGATTGGATATTAGGAATTTGCCCAGCTTGGTTTCTCAAGGAGGAGTCATTGTTCTTCTTTCAGTTAACAGTAAATTCATTTCTGCAACGAACTCGTGATTAATTGTAGCAAGAAATGGGTGAGAGATTTTATGTGACAAATTAAATTTAAAATTTATCAAGTTAAAGAAATAATTTATTTTAATTATATTTCCTTTTAGAAGTGTCTTATTTGTTTTCTGTCCATGTACTCTGAATGTGTAAATGTCTTATAAGAATAATATTTAATAAATATTATTAAAATATGTATTAAATTTTCTTTAATCATGAGAGAAGTGTTGAACATGAATTTTATCATCAAATAATTAATGCAGTCTGCAATGAGCCTAATGATAGAAAGAGGAAAATAAAAGAGGCCTGGTTTATTGCCAAGTCTAATAACTTCGTAAATCTAAGAAATATTAGTGTCCCACTGAGCATGAAGTGGAATCTTAACAGGTCAGTTTAGTCTGTTCACCATGAATCTGGTGCACAGTATCAATTTTTTTTCCTGTTATGACACAGATATGCATGTGTGTAAAATAAAAAGTGTGTCTGCAAGTTGTACTATGATAAATGATTTCTGGTGAGGTCCTCTGATGAGAATATACTTATTTAATCACTATTTGATAATATTAACACATCTATAAAATATATATTTCCTATTTTGGGGGAATCTTTAATAAACTTTTCACCAGGGGTGTTGTGTAGCAAGTAGTAGTAGAATTTTATTTATTTATTTGATGATGATTGTAGGAAACAATTCAAAATTTGTTGAACTGTTGCAGAGGACTTCTTTCAGAATTGAAAATCACTAGAAAAGGGTGTGCTTTTTAACTTTAAAACACATCAGCAAGAGAAACAACCAACCACAGGTAGCATTACTAAAAAAAATTGAACAACTGTCATATATTGCAAATTAAAAAGCGGAGAATTAATATTTGACCAGTGGTGTTTACAGTAGATGTTTTCACATAATATTGTATGATGTGTGTATATATGTAGTCACTTTTAGGGGTCAATTGATGTGTCTAGTAGCAGTAGTTAATTTAAGTTAATTAATGTAAGCAAATGCGACATGTGTTCTAAATGATTTCAAAAATCCTGACCAATTATTGTTTTAACTATATAAGCATGATGAGTACTGTGCTCAGGCTATCGACAGGCTTCATAGGTGGCAGAAAGTTGAATGAACTTCAGATATGAATGTCAACTGTGAATTATAAATCACAGTATTTGGCCAATGATTCCTGCTACCTTGTAGGATAAGATGTTGAGTCATCAAAAGCTAGGTACTGTTTCTGATAGAAAAAGGCTTTTTCTGTCTCCCTCTTTTCCTGCTTTAGTCACTTTAATGTAGGGCCTGGTCATCATGAGCTTCTTATGCCATTGGTCATCTTCCTATATTAGTTGTGACAATGTGGTTGTCTGCTTGTGCAACCATATTTTCATTCTTTGGTTGCACACACAGATTTTTGATTCCAATTCCTTTTTTTTTTTTTTATCCTATCATTAGAGTTGATATTGAAGTTTTTCATTAAGAAAATTTTTCTGCAAAAGATAGTAAAAGACAACATTACAAAATATCAAATAGAAAAATGAACACAGGTTGAAATCAACTACAGTAATATAAATCAAGATGCTAAATTTGGCTCAAGTGGCACAGTTTGGCTAATGTTGAAGTATTTATTAGCAGGGTTCATCTTTTTTTCGTTAATAAACAGTGCATTATTTTTAAATACAATAGTTAAGATTATCTGTCCCCTGTAATCAGTGTTCTGATTTATTTATCATATCCTATTAAATGAACTAGCTATTTTCACATTAAATTAGTATCTACATCTTTAATCTTGTTAAGCAATGTTAAGTTTAACTTTTAACCTATTTTATTATGAATTTAAAATGTTATTTGTGATTTTTGCTATTGTTATTGTTTTACAAAATGGAAAACAAAAAAGGGAAGGGAGCAATTTTTTTCATTGAGCAAATAAATAAATCTAAAAAAAAATTAGAAATTACTACACAATTAATTTTTTGTTTGTTTCTTGTGCAACGTATGTAACATTTATTAAAATACTATTTAAAAACTGGCTCTAATATAAGACACAGCAGTAGAAACTGAAACGATAAAAAATTTAAATTAAAATTGATAAATATTTATCTCATCATTATTATTTACAGATATAAAGAAATTAAATTTAATATAATGTACAGTGTTGTAAATGTATATCCAACAGATTATTTATTAATCCCATAAGTCCTCAAAGAAAGCAAATGGAGCACTTCCTGTTCCCTGCAATTGAATAAAATTCTGTAAATACTTGTAAAAATAAATAAATAAAAATTTATAGTTGTAATGCCTCTATTATCCTGGAAAGTTTTCTATGAATGTTCTTAGCTGGCAATAAAAATTTAAAATATATACTGAAATTTCATTCATCTCATTTTTTTTTTTTTATCACAGCACTATTGTTTTCTCTGAAATTTTCATTTGTCTGACTATACATGTCTTCCTATTTATATCAGGTTGCAAGACTCCTCTGTGTAGATAAAATAAAATAAAATGAATCTAGTTCACTTTGACAATTTCTATCATGCAGATCAAGTTAATAAATAAAAATTTTATTATCAGACTTTAATAGTTTTTAATTTCAGTTAAGATAAGTTTACTCAAATAATATAATTATTTAATCCTGAGTAATAATAATAAATATAGTGTAGTATATATTTAAAAATAATAACAATAAAAGTTCTGTAAATGCCTGCAAATTAATAATGCTAACTGATGCGATATTATGTTGATCAATTTTTTTAATCTTAATCCAATGGTTGTTTTTGATGTCAATAAATCTTACTGAATGTGGGAGATAGATACATTAATCACTACATCATGGAACTCATCTCTCTATATCATTTTCATAATCATCACAATGTTAATTGTAGATTTAACCATATTTTAAAAGACGTCTGCACTTCATTTCTCTAATGCATTTTCTAATGCTTGTCTTTAATTTTGCATATGACATCCTATGATAATTTATAGTTACTAGAGAAGTAAATCTCTTCTTACCTTGAAAGATTAGCAGTGTTATTATATCACCATTCATATCTGTATTGTATCCTGCATCATGAGGAAAATTTGGATGATTTCATTCATGTATTTGAGAAAATTATCCTAGGGATATTTTCTTCATTACAAAGTTGAGTTAGTAATACTCAGCTTTTAGCTAAAGTGTAGCACGTGATTCTTATAAACTCTATTTCAATTTTTTTTCTAGTAATAAGAGCAATTTACTTCAGATTACCAAGTTTAGCTTAACTCTTCACTTTACCACAGCTGGGCTTAAAATGACTTGATATTGAAGTTTACTGCCTTCTCCAGCCATAGTATCTTTTTTTTTAATAAACATCCCTAATTCTGTAACAATTTTTACTTCTTTTCTTTTACTATGTAATTCTATGATAAGATTAATTTATTTAGATAGCCTTGATCAAATTTACTTTTTCAAAAAAATTATAACCTAATTATTAGACAAATCTCATGTTGTTTTACCCTTTTAATTATTTGAAGCAGATAACATTTTATTTGTACTTTAATTTGGAAAACACATTTTTTTAGACAAAGAGGAAAAAAAATTATTCTAATTAATTAATAACATAAAAAAAAATTAATACCTTGTTTTTTTTTCTTTGAAAATTGATAAATACCCTTTTACATATTCTACTTATTTCTCTTTTCTTTTTTAGCAAAAAATAAATAAATAAAATTACTGAAGAGAAAGAGAAATATTATTATTTATCTTACTCTTTTTGTATACTTCTTTCTCTTACAGCTATCCCTAGTAAACATTAAATACTCATATTATTATTTAAAATATCTTGAATTTGCTACATAATCACTTAATGAGTGTAAGACTCTTTTACTAAGTTTAATAATTATAATCTAGTTAAATATCTATTTAAATCAAGGCTATCCTGAAACTAATATGAGAAAAGATAATTATTCTTATTACATGATATTTCATTCTTATTCAAAAAATATGTTTAAAACTAAATAATCTTGATATAATCTTTATTGTATATAAAAAGTAGTTCTCAACCAGATGTGAATTTATTATCTTGTAATGCACTACCATTTCATAGATCATTTTTATGGAATTTATTTTTTGCTGCTTCTTGCTTTTAATTATGCAGATGTTGAATTATATGCATTATATAATGATTATAAAACTTCTATAAAAGTATCTATCTATATTTTAGAAAGTTTTCTTTTGGACATCAACTTCACCAATGCTCAATTCTCATCACAAATCAGTAGTAATCATTATTTATATAAACTATTTATTTGTTAATAGATTTAAAAGTATTGTTGTATTTATTTATGTCTTAGGGGGGAAGGTGCTAAAGCTAATGTTATTAATAATTTTATTATAAGAATTAAATGTATTTTAGAAATAATGATAAATTATATAAAATTAAAAAAATTGCAATAATTATATTATTTCTTCATTAATGTGCTGTGACTATCTTAATTTATTAGATAGTAGCGTGGATTAATCATAATTAGGGATTGTTTTTTTTTAAGTTATTTATCAGATATGTAGATAGCTGTTTGTATATTTAATAAAGATAAATCAAGGGATTTTTTTATTGAATGGAATAAATAGTTTTGATTATAATATTAAACTTACTAGTAAGGGGTGTACTTTAAATTTTAATGAATTAAACTTTTTAGATTTAAGGATTTGTAAGGGACTATATAAAGTTAGTGGTATTTTATAATTTAATCATTTCATTGAAAAAAATAAGAAAGGTGGCGCATTTTGATGTTTATTAGCTATTTATTCATAAGATGCTTCCATTAATAAATTTTTGTTATAGGTGTAAAAGATTAAATAATTTTGAAAATAATTTTATAATGCTTATATTAGTTTAGATTATTCTAATAAAAATGTTCCATTTAAGAATTATAATAATAATTTGAACATAGTTAAATTATAATAATGATTTTACAAAACTTTTAAATTGATATTTTGTAGATTGATTAATGAAAAGTAATTATTTGTGGAGGTGGGGGTTTAAAAAGGTGCTTGGAGGAAAATTCTTATTTTAAATTTATTTTTAAATAATTTTAACGAATTGATAGTTAGTAAAAAATATTCCAGGAAAAATTAGTAAAATTTCACTTGTTTTAAAAACTGTATAATTGAAAGTATAATGAATATTTATGAAAGGATTAAATTTCATAAATAAAAAAAGATACTTTAGCTTGATTCTATACATCTCTGAATGTGATTGTAATCATAATGATATTGTTCAGTAAAGCATTGTTTGTCTTTTATAAATATAATGAAATCAAAAGAAAGGTCATAGAGAGTTTTTTGAATAATCATTTTAAGTTTAAAGCTGTCAGTTTTATGAGATCTTTTAATATTGGTTTAATTGGAAATTGCTTTTGATTTATATATATTTGGATTGGAAGACATATGGGTGTCAGAAAATTTCAGATTTTCTACTTAAAGGTTATCTAATAGATAAAGTGCTGGACTTGTCCTGGTATTTTTAATCTAATGCTTGAATATTCTAGAACCTTACTGAAGAAGCCAGTAGCAGAAACCGGTCTGGGGTTGGGGATATCTGCAAAGCTTGTTAAGAGCTTATTTGTGAGCTCTATATATAATATACATTTGTGTATATTTGTTGTTTTTCTTTATAGTTTTCAATTGAAAAGAGCTATTTGTCTATTAGATGAAACTATTGTCATGAGAATAAAAGTTTGATTTTATTAGTATTTTTATTGCTATTTTTTTCTATTTTGATATAATATATATGTGTATATAGGTAAATGTAAATCAGCAAATCCAAGACATCTTCATAAAGGCAAATAAAAGAAAAAGCAGTACAGCATTCATCAGGTTTGTTGATAGCCAAATGTTGACAGTTTGAACAGTTTTCCACTTCTAGCTTAGAATAACTAGATCGCCATTTACTGATAAATATTCTATAATTAGATGGATAATGTATGGACCAGTTACCTGAAAAAATAAATTCAATTATGTTGAAAAAAGTGTTCAATTTTTCTCAGCCTGAAGATGAATCCATTCATAGGTATATTAGGCAGATCATAAAAATATTTTTCACATGTAAAAGTAAAACTATATTTTTGTATATGTAATATGAATACTTCTGAATAGTGATGGATCAAATTTTAGTCTTAGTACTTTTAATAATAAAAAGCAGATTTTTGATAATATTAGTTCTGTGTCCTGTTTTTATTTTAATTTTTTAATGTTAATTGCAATAGGAATTTGATAATACTGATATTAGATTCATATTAGGTCATCAGATTAAATTTATTATAAAGTATGTATATTGTAATTGTTAACATGTATAAGTATTAATATTGTTTTATATATACAGTATTAAGAGTAAATATCTAAATGGTTATAGTGAGTAGATTATCAAAATGATAAAATATCTCTCTTTTATCACTGTTCTTTGAAAAGCTTATCTTTTTACTAGTTTGTCAGACAATAAAGTTAAGTGTAATATCTATACTTTTATCATTACTTTTGATTCATTCTTGCACTCTTATTTTCAAAATTTACTAAATCATTATAATATACCTGTGAAATGAATCCATTTCTTTGTTGTATAACATCATATAAGTACTTGGCATTAAAATTTTCTATTGTGAATTTTGCAAAAACTAAATAATCAAAACTATACATGCATATGTGTGTTCAGTGCAAACATTATTTTTATTTTATTTTATTTAATTTATAGGATAGCAATTTTAATACTGTCACTGTGAAATTAAATGATTTTATTAAAACCAAGCTAGAATTGTATAGCTTGTTGAAATATGTTTTATATATACTGTTATTCTACTGTTTGTGTGGCTATGTCATAATATTTCTATCATTCAAGCTTCTCTGTTAAACAATATATATATATCTCATATTCTATTTTTCTTCTGACTACATTTTTTAGTACTTGTTTTATCTATTTTTCTAATGGTCTTTCTTGGAATGAGTTTCTACTCTAATATTTTTTTTAGCTAGGATAACTTGACTTACATTTCTATTTTTTCTATTATCTTTCATGTTATATTTACATCTTGGATTGTATCTGGAGTTCATCATCTTTAAACTTTTACGATAAAATCATTATTGTTACACTATGAGATTCTGAGTTTCCACTTGAAAAACCACATGAAGAATTTGATGAATCATCCTTGTTAAGTGTTTATTTTATATATATATTATTTTATTGATGAATTTTTAGATTATAAAATATAACTTCTAATTTTAGTAATCTATAAAGGCTTCCACTAAACAAGTACATAGAAATATAGAGAGTATAAATGAAATTGAATAGAAACCACATGAAGAATTTGATGAATCATCCTCGTTAAGTGTTTATTTTTTATATATATTATGTTATTGGTGATGTTTTAGATCATAAAATATAACTTCTAATTTTGTTGATCTATAAAGGCTTCAACTAAACAAGTACATAAAAATATAGAGAGTATAAATGAAATTGAATAGATGTAAGTTTCAATCACTATGCTTAAAACATTAATTGCCTGATCATTTTATATTATTTAAAAAACTAATCAATCATTTTGCAGAATAACATGTATTTATGTAAATATTTTGCAGCATTCAATACAGACAAGGATAGAGGATTTCCTGAAATATATACATCCTGAAGAATGATTGGTCAATTTTTTTATAGGTGTTATCATTGAACAATTAATGTTTTATGCATTATGATTTTTTTTTTCAATACAATCCATTATTTGAAATTGTAACATTTTATTTTTGTTAGGTTTAACTATTAAGTTATTTTTAAATATCTTGTTACATATTTTTTCAAGTTTTCACATATTCTTTGTACTATAATCATTGAAAGCTATTAAAATCTTATCATCTACAAAGGTAGAACATTAAAACAGGCAAAACTCTCCATACAGTAATGTCACTCAGTGCAAGCCAGAGTAATCAATGGATGCCAGAAGGCTTGTGCCTAACATTCCTATCTAGTTCCTACTCATTCTATATCCCCAGACTAGTTTCTGGCTTGCACAAGCTTTCTGGCATCCATTGGTTACTCTGGCTTGCACTGAGTGGCACTATTGTATGGAGAGTTTTGCCTGTTTTTCCTCTTTCTATTTTAAAAAGAATCTTTTTTCTAATAAAAGTCTTTTTTTTTTTCTGTTTATGTAATTTTATTATTACTTATCTTTTTTTTTCTTATCTAGTAATTTTTTATGTTTATTTAAATCTTTTCTCTTTTTTTGAATTGCTTTATTTTTTTTTTTAACAATTTTCAAAATTCATTCTTCATTTCATTTAATACTATTTAGCTTTTTATATTTACTATCATGTATAACTTTTTGTTTAGTTTTATTTCATAGAGGTTTTATTATATTGTTACACAAACCACATTTTTTATTTATATGTTATTTTTTCTCCTGATGTCTCATATGACTTCTTGCATACATTTACAGCTGATTTTATTCTCTGAGCACATTTTCTTTACTTTTCTTAATTTTAAATTTAACTGAATTGTTTTGGAGCAAATCCCTAAAGTGTCTCATCCTTTTTTCTAGTTTCTATATTATAAATATATACATTTGATTGTATTATAAAATGATTTTTTACCCACTCTACTTGTCTATAACCTCATGTGGGCATTAATTTGGATATATCTTTGGATACATTATAGCTGTTTAATCAGTTTTATTTGTATGTATGTGGAAATTTTTAAGCATTCATAATATCTTTTTATTATTTTAGATAATTTACCTTGTATATTGTCATCAAAATTTCCTGTTTTATGCATATAGTCATTGTAAATAGCTTATCAAATTTTTTGTTGTAATTTTATATAAAGAGATGATTAAATAAATTGAATTAATGGAATAACAAACAAGCTTTCACTAATAATAACTTATTTTTATTGTTTGGTTTTAGTTTTCTAATATTTGTGCAAAGTATTTAATATATGTACAGGAAATTTAAAATCCTTCCAATATCCAAAACTTTTATTGTATTGTTTCTGTAAAATTTTTACAAAAAAAAAACATGTTTTTATAATGCATTTTTCACAATGTTCTATTTAATATTTGACAGTTTCAGTTAACTAGCGATCTTCTTCAGATATTTGAAATATTATATATAACAATAAAACTTATAATGGTAATTAACTATTATATACAGTATTTCAATTTGCAGAAGTACTTTCGGTTAAAATTTGGGATCATGGGATTTGAGTTGGTGATGTTTGTTCCTGTTTTGTTTTTTTGAATTTAACGGCAGTTGAGGCATGTTCAGAAATTAACCGAAAGTACTTCTGTTGGTTGAAAGACTGTATATAATAGTTAATTATCATTATATTTTTTTATATTGTTATTACTATAGTTTTTTAATTAATCTTATTTGCATATATATTCAGATATATTAAACAAATTTCAAATATCTGAAATGTATCTAATCCTTAAATCTTACTGTTAATTAAGTTTTTTTCTTTAATATATATTTGATAATATTTTCATGAATATATCCCTAAAGTTGGAGCATATGACATCTATGTGGGCATATATTAATGAACTAAAATAGAACTTATTTATTTCACTGTTTTTATTTGGGATTTAACTTGGCTATTTGTAATTCTACTTAATTGTTTTGAGAAAATCTCTACGATGTCTATTACTTATTTCATTATCAGTTTTTCCTAGTCTTTATATAAATACAAAATGATGATTAACTAACTCTTCTTCATATATAAACTCATGTTAACATGGTTTTAGATATAGATTATTGTACATTTTAACATTTTTGGATAGTATTAAATTCTATGATATATATGTTTTAAACATGTATATGTTGTATATCCATATTTATAATTTCATTTTAATAGTATATATACATGTCCAGAAGTAAAAAAATGATTATCAGAAAAATGAAATATGTGTGCATGTATGTATATATGCAATACAAGGATTTATACAGTATGTAAATACCTATGATATAATTATTTAAAAATTATTTATACAAATTAAGACATTAACTAAAATAAAACTTATTATTATTCTTGTGATGATAAAATTCAAAAGTTACAATGCCTAAAATAATGTAAATTGGAAAATTTCAATTATTTGCTTGACTGTAGCCAAAAAAATAACCATTTCTTTTTGCATTTTGTCATTGTGATGCCACTAGTTGCAGTGTGAATTAGAAAACTATAATTTTGCTTTTGCTAATTTCTAATTTTTTTTATTTAATATTTTTTTCTAACTAGAACATTGCTGCTAGGGCCTGGATGATTAATTTTGGCACTTTAAAAATTATATGTTTTAATATTATTGGAATGGCTTATTTATAATGATCTGCAGAACAAAACAACGAATGTAACAGAAAAATGTTTTAAATAAATATATTTGTTAAATATATGTACTCTCATTTTAGTGCCTAAAACAATTGTCTCGCCTATAAAAAGTTCTATTCTGCAGTTTTTGAAACACTGAATGTGGAAATACTCCTATTTTTAACAAACTTTTATTATTTTCTTCCCTATTCTTTATGTATCTTTTCCACTTTGTCTGTAGTTGTTAATTTCAGAATTATGCAAAACTATTTACTTAGTAATCTGATTTATATATCATTGTTGCAAATAATAATTAAAGTAATTTCTGTGACAAAAGTATATCCAAAAGTTATTATATTTTGTGTCCATTGAGAAAAGATCATAAGATACCAACTTTAGTTCATATTTATTAATGTAACTTTTTAAATTAAATTATCACAGCAGAAATATATTACAGAAGTACTTATAAAATAAAGTTACTACTAATGCTGTTTCATTCTCAGGGAAAATATTGGAAACATGAAATATAACTTTAATCCAATTTCAATGCTGAAAATCCTGGTCCAGGTGACTTACATTCAAAATAAAAGCAGAAATACAAAATTTTATATTTATATGTACATTAATATATCTAATTTTTGGATTTTAATTTTAACAATAAATCCATTTTTTTCTCATTTTAAAACCAAACTCAGTTAAAAATATAAACATTAATTTTACTATCTATAGTTTTTATGTATTGAAATACTTTTTGTTATAGCAGTGATAATACTTTAAAATACAGAATATGCTTATATTTATATCACTCACAAAATTTTTATATAGTGATAATTAAGATATTAAAATGATTTTGTAGGCAAACTAGAAATTTTTGAATTAGTGATGATTAAGTTAATGCTAGTCTATCTCTATGCTATTAAATCTAATACCAGCAATTAAAAGCCAGAGTAGTGATTTCAAAATTTATTTACACCAAATATGAATTATTTTTATGAAGTTAACAGATATAATTTAAAAATGTATGTTTTGTTAAACTCTCATTGTTGAAAACTTACAAAATAGTATTTTAGCAATGAACAAAAATATTATCCATATTATTATTTTATTTGTTTGTGTTTCCAAGACAATTTTTTAAAAATCAAAAATAGTAAAGTGTTTTCATTTTTTTTTAAAAAAAAAATATATGTATACCTTCAAAAGTTTAACACATTTAGCTGATTTTATTTTAATCAAAAAAATATTTAATGTTTATTGTATAACATAATACTAGTAATATTTTTTTAAAAAATTCTCAATTTATAATATTTTTAATGAAATAAAGTTGAAATTTAAAAATAGCATCCACATTGTGATGGATTTTTTAAAAATAAAAGAATAACTTTAAAAAATAGAGAATATATTTATATAAATTAAATATTCTGCTTTTTAATCATTTGTAATTATTTTATTATTTTGAAAATGATATATATAAAAAGAGATATAATGAAAACTTAAAGCATTATTTTTCAAAGGATTAGAAAAAATAAAGGGGAAAATGATAGTATCCGGAATCTACTGAAAATTATAAATAAGAACAATTTTAATGATGTAAACTCTCCAAATAAACAAGTAATATGTCTAAATGCTCTGAAATTTAGGTATTGATGAAGCTAATTACAGATAATAGAATTAATAGTTGAGCACTTTCAAGAAGTTTTGTCTTCTCATAATCATAGCCTGTGAGTTGAATGAGCACAATGGAAAATATGGTGCAATGAATATTTAAATTTATTCAAAGTGGGTTAGAAAGTCCACTTTTTGCAGAGAGAGAGAGGCAGGCTTCCTTCCATGTTATAGCATGAGTGTAGTTAGCTATAAGCCATGCTTCTTTAACTTTACATTTAGAGTCATGGAATTCTATACAAGCAATGGTGGCAGAAGATAGTTTGAATGTATGGTTGGTGGACCTTTGGTGTCCAAGATGGAATTATATTTGGGTTTGTTCCATCATGCTCATTCAAATCATTGGCTATGATTATGAGAAAACGAAACTTCTCAAAAATGCTCAGCCATTAATTCTATTAACTGTAATTAGCTTCATCAAAACCCGCATTTTAGTACATTTAGACATATAAATTTGTTAAATAAAGTTAACACAAAACACTGTATAATGATTGGATATTTGCAGATTTTTTGTGTTTACTTCTATTTGTTGTTTTTGTTTTGTTTTTTTACAGCTGTGAATATGAGGCAAAATGCCTTGAAAGCGCTTGGCTGTTAATTATTTTATCGATTTATATAAGTTTTTATTATAGCTTCTTTTTCCAGCGCCTCAACATGCTTGTAATTTTGTTATAACTCAAGTAAGTAAAAATATATTTTAAATCATGATTTAACATTTTGTAAATCTTAAAAAAAAAATTATTTCATTATTTACTGGAAAAAAATCTCTGAATTCGTAAATTTTCTCTTCAAATTAAAATATTATTTTTTCAGAATTAAAACTCATCTGCTATCACTTTTGACATGGTGGTTGCATGGACAACATGATGTAACCACAAGATTGGTAAAACTTCACCTTCATGATGACAGCATTATATTATAATAAATTAGTGTAACTGATGGTGTTGCACACAAGTACATGTCGAAGTGTTTGTAGTGATTAAATTTAATAGTCATCACTTACTTCTCTTCTTAATGACAATGATTTCAAATGAAGAATAAAGATTTCTGTATATTATTGCAATTTTTTTTTTTTTAAATATAAGAAGAATAAAATAAACCAGGATAATTGCATAGAATTAAACCATTTCTCTTGATAACATAGTTTCAAATCTTCATTTACTATTTTAAAAAAACTATTCTTGTGAGAAAATATTGTGTCAAGAAAACAGTTTCCAAGTACTAATTTTTTTTTTTTTAAATGATGGGAGTACTGATAATAAGTTGGTTTAAGATGATGTTGAAGAAAGTGGGAAGATTTATTAATGAAATCAATTTATTTGTAAGCAACATTTATAATGACATGACAAATTGTAAAAATTGCTTTGAATATGGTCTTAGACACATGAAGATTAGTGTAAGGTTAGAGAGGTAATGTAGATGGTCATGTCTTTTGGCCTTTGATTAATGATAAAGTCATAATATTGTGATTCCCAACTATAATGTGTTTTATAGTTTATCACAAAGTATTTTAATATATTCCTAAATGATGTTTTAGCTCTAATTTGTGGTAAATATTTTATATAGCTTATACTTTAAAAGACTTTATAAAAATAAAAATTTGTGAAATATTTATGTTATTTGTATTCTAGAAGATATCTAATATTCTTAACTAGGGTATAAAACTTTGAAGAAAAGTATAAACCATCATCATTACACAACATTTGACTAACCTAATGAGCTGGATTTTTTTCTTCACTGTTTTCCAATAGAAGGTTACTGGAAATGATTTTGTCCTGTATTGAGATGTTTAAATGACTGTTTTAGTATAATGAATCAAATAATAAGAAAAGAAAACTTAAGGAAATCTACATTGTTAAGTCTTATGACATTTAAAATTAGAGTTTTATTAGTATGCAAATGAGCATGCTTTGAAACTCGTAATTTTTTCCCCTATTTTAATATTTGATTGCTATGAATCTGGTATTCTGCACTACAGTTGTGCTCAGCTGTTAATATTTTGTAATATAGTTATTCTGTTTTAGATGTATATGAATCTTTGTTTATTATACATAAATGTGTAATATAGTATTATTTTTGTTTATATACTTTTCTATTATCAAAAAAAATAAAAAATACACTGAATTGTTTTTTTATAGTTTTTTATTACTAAATTTCCAATATTATGATATCTTTATATATATTTTGAAATTATATACATCTTATAAACACTACCCCATACATCTATATTTCTTATATGGCTCTGTTTAATTAAATGAAAAATTTTTTTTTTTATCTTATTGTTAATGATAATCACAGATATGTCCATTCAGAAATAGTACATTATATTGCATTTATATCACTGAAAAGAATGAAATATAGATGTAAAAGTTAATTTTAAAAAATTATTGATATATATATATATTAAATTATAAGTGCCAATAGTTATCTTGCTATCATATGTAAAATATATTAGCACTGCATTCATACTTAAATAAATAAACCAAAAGAATATCAGCAGACTTTGGTTGGTGGGTTTAGCAGCTGCTGTGAGCATTTGCAGACACAGGAGTCTGATGATGATCAAGGGCAGATGTTCAGCTCCATTGACCTCAATGTGCAAGATGCAAATGATTTATTCCCATGGTGTGCAAGTAAATCTGTCATGATTTCAAGATTACATGAATTAAATGTATTGGTGGGTATGAGTTTGCCTCCTTTTTCTCAAGTGTGGCGATAGTGGTCATAAGGAGCTTGGTTCATTTGAGGGGATGGTCGATGATCATTGTCTAGCCTGGGAATACCTGCTGGGCGGGTGAAATTCACTACCTTCACATGGACTTCGCCATGAAGGCTACTGCACCCCTTGATGGATTATTTGATAGGTCAGTGTTGATTTGCACTCACTATCATTAGGTTTCATTTGTTAGCTCTAAATTTAGTGCATTTGTAAAGTGGTTGGTCTATTTTGAGCCACCATCCTTTTTTTTTTTGTAACATGGGTGGAGTTCTGTTTTGTGGGCATGGGTCTGCACTCCCCCTTTTCTTCAGGGGTGGCTGGTTGTAGGCATTAGGTATCTGGTTTATGGTGTGGGGTGTTACAATTTTTCCACTGCCCAGAACACCTGCTGGGGGGCTACACAGTCAAAGTTGGTGCTATTCCTGCTCTGGTTGGCTGCTGTGTCCCTGATAGGCTGGTTTTGGGCAGTGTCGATCTGGTTCTTTACTTATTACTTCTTAGTTTTTAACCAAGTTGGCTTTCCCATTTTGGGCAGGTAGACCGATTGTGGTCACTGCTCTTTTGGATTGCTAATTGGGAGGCAGAGGTATTGAGAATGGTTTTGACATGGCTCAGCTGTGGTTCGAGAGTCTACTGCTTGGTGAACTTGGGCCTTGGACCTCGCTGTCTGTTGTGGTAGTTGGCACAATGCTGGACTTCACCTGTTCAGCTGAAGCATTTGAGTCTTTGCTTCAGGGCCCAGGGGTGGGATCATTGGGTGATGGTTAACTTCTCGATGGCCAGGCTATGTGGATCCACATACAGATACACATTAATCACATTACAGCAATTTTTATGGATGTAATTATTTTTGAACATATGTACATTTTACCTTGTTACGTTGAATCACTGTAATCCTCAATGGATAAGTGTACCCAAAATTTTTGTAATCTTTTATTAATAAAGGTTACTTTGAGAAAAAAAAAAAGAATATGAGCCATCTGTTGTCATGGCAACATTACTATTAGGATTTTATTTTACTACCAAATTGTAGTATTGTCTTGACAAAGATTTATGAAAATAATTACTATAAATATCAATTAGACATGCACAAGAGTAGAGATGTCGATTATATTTAGTGAAGAAAAATCAAAAGTAATGATGATAATTGCTGGGGAAAGAGAAGAGAAAGAATTTTTAGTGGGGCATATAAAGTTAAATATAGTGAATTGGTATAACTATTTGGGAAGCATCTTAAGTAAGCAAAGAAATTGATTGGATGAATGGAAGGGGGGGAATGATAAATGAAGCAAGCAAAAGAAAGGGACTGATAAAGAAATTAAGACTGTTTTCATATAATAAATATGATGTACCAAGAATTCTATAGAAGAGAGTCACAGTAACAGGGTTAACTTATGGTAATGATGCATTGTGTTATTAAAAGGGTATTAAATTACTCAGAAAAAGTACAGAGATAAGTAGGAAGACATGCATTAGATGCAGATGTGTGGACAGCAAAGGAGGCAACTCAAGGAGAAGTGAGATGGTCAAGTTTTTATATGAAAGGTGCAAAAAGAAAAATGAAAATGTTTAGTAGATTGCAATTTCTGGATAGTAAGAGAATAGTCAAAATAGTATTTAATTGGATTACAAGGAAAAGACAGGCATCCAAATGGATGAGAAAGGTAGTATGGTATGCAAAAGATTTGGATAAAAACTTTATGTCAGTACAAAATTTGAGATGATTGTGTTAGAAGAATTGTTGAGTGTTATAGTGGCAAAGAATAGGATAGAAGAATAGATGCATTAATAAAAAATAAAGAGTTGGAGAGAGAGAAAACTAGTGTGGAGAGTAAAAAGTGTTTAAATATATATAGAAGTAAACAATATTGGGGATGAGTTAATTTACGATAATAGCAAGGACAGTAACTTACTGTTTAAGGCTTGAGCATGATCATTAGCAACAAGGGAATATATAAGTAAATGGAGAAATGTGGATGATTTAGTTTGCAAGTTTTGTAAGAAAAACATTGAAAATATTAGGTATTTGCTAATTGAATGTAAATGCATACAAGCAGAAAGGGTATAAATAATGAAGTTGTGGGAGAATAAATATAAACAAAATTATTATACAGAAAGTGGGTTCTTGGTTTTTTAATATTGGGTTTAGAAAAAGATAAGATGAATCTACATTTAAAGACCATAGAATGGACAAAGATTATGTTGTGGAAATGGGATGGAGCAGGATAGAGAAGAATATGGGAAAAACTTAGGATGGCGAATGGGAAAGTAAGGTTTCTCTGGGTGTAGTGGCTGAGAAATTCCTGACTTCGATAAAGGAGAAGCCATAGCGCATCACATCAAGCTATCAAATATAACAGATATATTTTAAAATGTAACTTTTAATTTAGCCTTATTAAAATTTAGAAATTTATTTTTATAACATTAAAATGTTTTGTTTAATTTGCATTAAATCTTTAATCACTAATATTCATATTTCATGCTAAACCAGAACTCATCAGTTGATCCAGATTACTGTCTCCACACATATATACAATCAGTGCCCAGCTTTATATTAAGATAGTCAATCCTCATACTTCTAATGGACAGGCTTCAAACTACTCCAACCCACAACTACCATCTCCACACATATATACAATCAGTGCTCAGCTTTATATTAAGGTATCCAATCCTCATACTTAAATGGACAGGCTTCAAACTATTCCAACCCATAAGTGGGTTGGAGTATGAGGATTGGCTACCTTAATATAAAGCTGAGCACTGATTGTATATATGTGTGGAGATGGTAATCTGAACCAACTGATGAGTGCTGGTTTAGCATGAATATGTGTATTGGTGATTATTTATCTTTTCAACATGTGTATGATCAGGTGGGTCAGCAATAATAAGAAGGCACTGAGAGTAATGGGTCGTGCGAAAGCCTGGGTTCGAATCCCGCATATATTACATATTACAAAAACAGTGGGCTGAAAGCCCAGAGTTTCTGCCTTAATGATGGTCTTTTGCACCGATGTACAATTCTTATCTTTAATTTTTTTTTGTTTAATTTACATTTAATCTTTAAAAAAAATTGTTGAGCAATCAATTAAAAAAACCATGGGCCTTTACAAGTCCGGGTACAGCTGATATTCTTATATATTTAAGTGTAGTCACCTACAAGTTAAATCATTTATATTTAATATTCATTGTTAATAATGTCCAAGAAAAATGCAAATTACAGTGCAGTGTGGTATTTCATTTATAGTGGCAAATTTAAACCATAAAATTATAAAGAAAAAGATTGTTTAACATGACAAGATATATAGCAAAAGCTATCCAACATCTAGAAAATAATAATGATGCAACCTATAAAGATTTGTTGTTTTATTCACATGGCCTGTTTTCAAAAATTATTACACTCATCTATGATCCTGAACTTTATGAAATCTCGAATAAATGTTTATAGTATAAATTACTCAGGTTCTATTAATAATATAATTGCAAAATATGTGCACAAATTTATTTAAAATATATATATATTTAGCTCAGTAGCAGAATAGTTTATTGGTAAGCAATGTCTGTATTATTCAATGAGTCCGTCCAGATAAATGAATTGGGGGGGGGGGAGATTTCAGAATGGATTGCTATGGAGAAATAATTTATATCATTGTATTGCATTTTTTTAAACTTCTGTTTATTATTATTAAAAACTCAAAATTCTAGTTTTAACCTTTTAACTTGAAGCATTTTATAGTCAAACTGTTTGTCATAATAGCTGTCAAATTTTAAAAATTAATAACTTAGCAATCATGAATATGTATATATCTCTAACTCTTTGCAAAATAAAATGTTATGGTTTGTTTATGTTAAATGTTTGTTTTTATTTACTCTTTATTAATCTGTTTTATTGATGTTATATTTTAACTAAAAACTCAATAATTATGTATAGCAATAATGTAGTTGTTATCTTAAAAGACTGTTATAATGAATGAAGAAAACATTTTTAACTGAAAGAAAATTTTGATTTAGTATTACTTAAGATTATTGATATTTTGCCACCAAGTTCGTGTTTTGGATTAGGATAGTCGCACAGCCTATGGGAGCAAAGTGGAGAGAGTTTGGATTGCTCTCTAAAACTTTAATCTAAGCACAGTTCTGTGAGTTTGGTAGCAAGCTGCATCAGCTTAAATCCAATTCAGAAAAGCTGAAAATAAATACACTAAAACGAATATGGGAAGGGGGAGGGAATATGAAAAAACAGTTATGTTTTTTTTTTTTTTTTTTATCATTTGATAGATAGTAATAATGTATAAATTAATCATAGACACTAATGTTATTGTTAATGTTATTTGCAAATAAATCAATACAATAAAAATTAATCGGCTTTTATATTTTACTGTATTTCAAAATTAAATACCTTCAAATTTCCAACATTAATTACTTATTATATATTTTTTTAATTAAATGATAAACCTAATAAAATAAAAATGGATATGATGAGGTTCAAAACATTAAGAAGTTTGGAACTTTTAAGTCACTAACTTGAATAGCATGATATATGTAAAGAAGATTACTGAAAAGATATGTTACCTTTTTCACGAAGAACCAATAGCTAGAAATGAATCCAGGGATATGTTTGACACTGCGTCATTCATCTTAAATAGATAGCTGTAGAATAGAATTATGTAAAGTGAATTCCTGCTGTTTTTGAAGATTTTAAATGAAAGCTAATATTGCTTTTTGATATTTTATTTTGGTAAATATAAAACATCAAACATTTTAATTTGTTGATTAAATAATCATTGCATACATTAACCTGATTAATAAATGGGGTAAATATGTGAAATGAAAACCTCATTATTTGAATGACAATAGTTAAATTTGTGTGCTATTTAAAAAGCATAATAATCACCCGAATATGGAGAAAGCACATTCACAATCACTTGCTTAGAAAAATATGTCATTGTGAAGATCAAGCAAACATTCTACCCATTTCACTAAAGCCAGCAAATATCAATAATAAATTTGTTGCTTGGTTTATTCTTTTTCCTAGATTTTTTTATAAGTGGGACTCTATAACAGAACTGAAAATGACTTTTTGAATTTTTTTAAGATTTTTTTGAATGACATCACTAAACCAACGAATAAATTACTTTGGCAGAGCTATTTTTTAGAAAGATAATCATCAGAATATATTGTTCTACATGATTGATTCTATTGTGCCTTTTAATCTGGTAGACATGAGGTCCTTAATCATCTGGCACACAATAAATTAAATAGAATTCTAATTGGCGAAAGTTTTTCTACCATATACATATGAAATTAATTAGTAGTGTGTCCAGTAATTCTTCTGCTAATCTTCTTTTAGCTACTTACTGGTTTAATCGAATAGACAGCTACCAACAACTACTGCAGTTTATTCACTAGCCAATAAATAAATAAACTGAAGCTGCTAGTTTGTTGCTATAATGGAACAATTGTTGTTCCATAATTACCTTAATTAAGTTTATCATTCTATATAAGCAAATTACACTCTTTTTTTTTTTTGCTAACTGGAAATAAGTAGTTTTTTTTTTTTAAATAAAAAAAAGCCAACTATAAATGTAACAGATATATCATGTAATTAGAAAACAGAAATTTTTAATAGCTTTTCACCTAGAATTGTTCATACATCACAGATTTGCCCCACTTTTATCTCTTGTCCTTGTGTTCCAGCATATTCTTTTGGGACAGTAAATTGTCCCGTTTTCTTAAACACTCATTTTTATTTTTTTATTTTAACATTATACATAATTCATTTAGTGCTTTATAATTAATTTTTTGATTGATTAATCAGTATTTTTTCCAAAATGGAAGTAGCTCCCCATTATTTTAGTTAGTAATAAGTGATTTCAAGTTGTGATTTTGTTTTGATAGATAATATATGTATACAAACAATTATCTTTAGCTTTTGTTTACATTATGAAATGAGTATAATTATTATTAATGTAAATGTGATTATGTGTTTTGTGATTTTTTTTCTATTTCATGCTGAAATACACAGTAATCTCTAATGAAGTTTTTTTTTTTTTTTTTTGGGGGGGGGGGGTTGCATATCCTAATTAGGTTTTGTGGAAATATGGACATCCTATATATATATATATAGCTGCTGGCATAGTCCTACATTATTATAAAAGCAAATTGTTTTGGATTAAAAATCTTAATCTACTTGAAACTTTCAAGTCATTAATTTGAATAGTATGATATGTGTAAAGATAATTGTTGAAAAAATATATTTTAAATGTCAAAACTTTTTTTAATTTATTTTAAAATGAATCTCATACTATGTAGAAATTTTGACCCCAGTTAAAGCTTGAATTAAAGTAGAAAAATCATTGGAAGATTTTGCATTTAACTTCATGTAAAGTCATCTTTAAAATATATATTTCTTTTAGCTATAGAATTATTTTTTCTCTCTTACACTTTACTTTTTTGCACTCTAATATTGAATTCTTAAAAATTATGTTTAATGTTTAAATCATAGAAACTTTGTTATTAAAAAACAAGTAAAATTATTTATTTTTATGGTCTTACTAGATCGATTTAATTTCAACTCCAACAATTTCTATTATTTATAAACAAATTATGAGAATGTTTTTTTGAAAGATTTTTACTTTTCAATTAATTTTTATTTTATTTTTTATTAATATGTGTAAATAAATACTATACATTTGTCTCAAGACAATGAGGTTCTTTGGTTTCTCAAAATATCTTATAAATCAAGAGTCTCATATAAAATCAAATACTTATTACAGTTTCCTATGGCAAAAAAATGTATTCATGACTGATTAACAGTATATAATAAACATTAAAAATTTAATAAAGTAAAGCTTAACATTGAAAAAATGTGATATGATATGAAAAAATAGTTTACTAAACATATTAATAAAAAAGCACCGGTTTGTATTTAATTATAATCTATAATAATTAGTTATATTTCAGTTGCTATATTTTTTTAAAAAAAAATACTACATTGAATGGAATTGATATTCCATTAAACCATGATTTGTTAAATTAAACAAAGGTTGATGCAATATTCATTTTAAAATTTACTTTCATTATATTATCGATAATCTACCATATTTTTTGTTACAGAAATGCAGTTTTAATTACATAAAAATTAGATCAAGAAATGTAATGTTCCGTTGATTATTATGGTTTTAATAACATGATTAAACTTTTTTTGTGTGTGATAAAAGGCATTTTTTTGCGGAAGAAAGCATGAAAATATTAAATAATAAATCAATTAAATTGAAATTGTTTTTAAGTAATATACGTTTTTCAATTTATTTATGCACTATAATTGTGTTTATAGTGAAAGTTTTAATTACATGCTGAACAAAATTTGTGTTTTATTTATTTTGTGGATATTCTTTACTTCTGCAATAGAAACCTTTTTTGTCTTCAGAATATTATTATAGATGATAGCTTGAGAATAATGAATAAAAATTAGGTGATATTTTCTACTTATTATAATTGCACCTTATTGTTATATATCATTTAAATTGGTTTTTTTATTATATAATGAATAAATTTTGAACAGTACTTTTTTTTCACAATCTTCATTTTATCCTATGAAAATGATATTGCTATGATGATATCAATATTCTGTAAAATTAATAATCTTACAAAACAGCAATCATTTTTTTTTAAAAATGGTAACCTTTTTTTTAAATTGCCTTTTTTTTTTTTCAAAGCTCATTATAGAAAAAATAATCGATAATTAATCAAAGTAATGGTTACAAATTGGTTATAATTACTATTGTGAATTCTAGCTTTTCATATATAGAAGGTTGGGTGCATGTAGTTATTGAACACTATAAAAATTATAAGTTGGCAATTTGGAGTTTAAAATAGTGTTTTTTTAATAAATAGTATTTTTTTTTTAAAAATATTATTATTATAAAATTATAAAATATTACTCAAATAATGAGAAAAGCATGAAATAATCATTTATTAATAAATAATGATAATAAAGACTGCTATTTTCATTCAGATTTTTTTAAATATATATATTATTAAAAAACTAAAGATTATTTATGAATTGATAAATTCAACTCTTAAAAAAATAATAATCATTTGAAAATTTAAGTATCTTTAAAAATTAAATTATAAAACATGATTATAATTAATAATAAAAAATGCAAATCAGTTCCATTGCTATGAGAATTTTTTTCCCATTAATATTTTAAAAAAAAAACATTTCATTTGTTGTTTTATTTATTTTTAATAGAGTTTGTTTTTTAAAAAAAATTAAAAATAAGAGTGCTTAGATAAATATCACAAATTTTACAAAACAAATAATATCTTAAAGAAAGAAACAATGAAAACTTTAACATAAGAGAATAATTTTTTATTTCTAATTGTCTTTTTCTTATTTTTAATAATTAAGATCTTTTTTTATTGAATGATTACTAATAAAATGTCTTTCCATAAAAAATAATGTAAGACATATATTTTTAAGAAAATTTTGCTGCACTGCAACTTTATTCTGTTAAGTGGAATAAAGCCAGCCTCTGTAATGTTTGGTTATTTAGAATTATATTTCTGCTTTTAAATTTCACACTGCATTATAAATATTTTAATTTTTTTTTTTTGTTAAAAGCTCAAAATACTGTCATGTTAGTAATCATTATTTTTTCATTGCTTTAACTGTTGTGTTTTACTTAGAATATCTAACTGCATGAATTATAGATTAGATTCTGTTTTTGCTCCTTTTTTCTTTCTCAATCTGGAAATTGTTACAACTCCAGTAATGACAAAAGTTATTCTTGAAGATAAAATAAAAATGAGATCTGATAAAAGAATAAATAGGTTTCATTTTTATATACTAAATATTGAAAGAACTTTGCAATATTAATATTTAAATTATATGTTTAGTTATAAAAATGTTTTTAATAAAAACACTTATGATTAAAATATCTGTAGATAAATTTCCTCACTGGATGTTGTTGTAGTAGTGCCAAAAAAAGTGAAAAATTACATTTCTTACCTATTTTATATACATTTTAAAATTAATAAAAAATAAAATACTTTGATACAATCAATATTCATTTTAATTGACTACAGATAGAGTAATCTAGTTGGTTAGAGCTTTATTTTAAATTTAGTATTCATGAATCTAAATAATACCAGTCCAATTTCTCTACTGTCCCTAATCACACCAACAACTCTAAGAGGAAGAAAATAATATCATTCAAAATGTTATGTTCAATACTTACCTGTGTGAAATTGTAGTTTAATATATTTAGAAAGGTATAAATAAAATTTAAATTTTTCCAAAAACATTAAACAATTCAAGTATGTGATGAAAATAGACCAATATTTAATTACAAACTATCTAAAATATTTTTTAGTGTTTTTCATTCAATATATTATTTGAAAGGCAGTAATTTCTATCAACATATAAATTTATACAGTACTTTATCTCTGATATTAAAAATCTATCAGACAAAAAATATATATCAATTATTTTTCTGTTATAAATAGTAAATGACTTTACAAAGAAATTAGTGATTGAAGCATTATTATGATATATATATATTCCAAAGTAAACATAACTCAATACATAACCGTATTATATGGAAATTATTAATCAATGTCTGTATTCCAATTATAATAAAATATATATAATTATTCAAAACAATACAATAATTAATACAATAAAACAATGTTTTAAAAAATATATACCACAATTTAATAGAAGTACTTACAACTATCTATGTAGTCATTATCAACTAGATTCAAATTATATTAGAAAAAACCATTACAAATGTAAACAAAAAGTAATACTGTATTAATTATTGTATTGTTTTGAATAATTATATATATTTTATTATAATTGGAATACAGATATTGATTAATAATTTCCATATATATATAGTGTATTCATAGCTTTTCATTATTAAAGAAATTGCATATTTGACATAGCAGTGAGAGTTAAAGATTCCTCTATCATTCTCAGATTGGTTAATTAAATGGACTTGTTAGGACAAACTTATTACTTTACTATTCAAATGTCTTTTAACATCTGAAATAGCTGTCTATATGATTACTACTACTATTGAAAGAAAAATAATTGTCTTTATTATGCCCAAAGTTATAAGAAGATTGTAAAATTAACAGAAATGTGAAAGTCATTGTACGATCATGTGAAAATCATTGTATGGATCATTTATTACTATAATAAATCTTGATAAAAAAAAATTAATAACAAATAACTATCAGTAATTGTAAAAATCTATAGGCATAGTTTTATAAGTATGTATAGACTCATAAAATTTATCTTCAAAAAAGAATACATACACTGTTATGCTGGTTTTTATTTTGTGTTTGCAAATATTTTTCAATGAACATTTATCAGCAGGCCAATAGTAAGAAAACTCTTCATTATCATTTTCACTATTTTTATATATTTTAGAAAACAAGTGTAGCATTTTAATCTTAATATTTCAATATCAGTCAGGACTTAAGAAATTAATTAAGTGAATCCCGAATCTTTGATTGATAAAAATTATTATATTTGGAAGACAGAGAAATGGTCAAGAAACCAATAAAAAGATCTTAAGAAAATTATATGCCTTTAAGATTAGAGTAGTAGATATATACATTTAGAAATGAAATCATGTACAAGATTTGATGAAGAAGTAAATTAAGAGATTTTGCAATTACATGTTATGGTTTGCCACTCTTAGTATTGTTTGAAAATCACTGAATCTTGAAAAACTGATGTAATTATCAAATGAAAAAATATCTATTTAAGAGAATGAGTCATTCCTGATGCTCTATAGAAAAATGAAATCTATTATCATATTTCTATTATCATCACCATATATTCAATTAATTTTTTATTGCATTTCTCTTTTAGTTTTTATGTATTGTTTTATAATACTGAGACATTTTTTTCAATAAACCCGATCATTTTATAAAGAAGATCTGCTTGGCATTTCTTTTTCCTAAACCTTAATTTATTTATGGGTTTATTTGTTTTTTACATATTTATCTCTTGTATTATCACTGTATTTATTCTGCATTATTTCATTAAATAATTAAAATAAAAAATTTATTTGATCATTATGTCATCTTAATAAAATATGTATGAAAAATGTTATCTATTAAATGGTAATTAATACCATTAGCCATAAAATAATTCTGACATTGTAAAAATATTTTTGTTATTAAGGTTTTTATATAAATTATTTGGGCATTAAACCTAAAGCTTAAATCTCAAGTTGACTGGTATTTATAGTGCTGTTTTAAACTTTGAAAAAAAAAAAAGTTACCTCATCTTATATGGTAAAGTTAAAAGACATGCATTAAAAAAATAATCAGATAGTTTATTGATATAGAATAATATTTATGAAGCTATCTATTACTAATAGAACAAACTAATTATAATGATAATTAAAATTTGTACTTTTTTTCAAACTCTCTTAAAAAAGTTTTAGCAGTAATTGTGTCTCCAGTTAAGTGCTCCCTGAACTGCTCATCATCACAATTTTCAAACAATATTGTTTCACTGCAAGGTACTTTCATCTTATTTAATTCAGTTTTTCTGGGTTCATACGTTCACATCATTTCAGAAAATTTTATCTTATCTATCCATCTCACATATGGCTTCTTTCTATAGTCCTACAATCTTTTGGGATCCAATTCAAAACTTTAGCTGTCTTTTAACAGTATGTCCAGCCCAGATCTATTTCAATCTTTAATTTTTTTTCAATACTTCAATAATAGCTGTTTGTTCTCTTTCCCATGTTTTTACTTTTAATCTGTCTTGCTTATTTACACATTCATTTCTCCATATTTTGTTGAGTAGTATGAAGTCTCTATGTTGCTGTTCTGTTAAGCATCCAAGTCTCAGATTCATATTAAATATCTTTCTTTTTATGCACATGGATATGATTTATTTTTCTTTAATATGAAGTTGTTTCCATTCCATCTATGTTTAATTCTGTGAATAATTTTATCTGCTATGGTTCTGTCTGTGTTAATAATCTGGCAAAGTATTATACTAGTAATAACCTTTTATAATTCATTAGTCTCAATCTTTATTTTTTGCTTCTTTCAAAAGCCATTAAATATTGCTTTAATCTTTTTATCATTTATATTTAATTCTACTTTTTTACTTTATTCTGTAGCTTTTATATTATTTCTTGAAACATTAATTGCAAAAAAAGCCTGTCATCTGCAAAATTGATTCATTTAATCCCAGTTTGTTTTTATTTTTTTAGTTTCACATTTTTATAGAAAAAATAATTCCTACAAAACTGCTATAAAAAGTTTTGAAGATATTGAATCTAATTACTGTAAAATTTTGATATTTATTTTTCAGGATATGACAATATTTTTGATTTCTGTCTTGATGGTCTAAAGCTTTGATCACTGTTAAAATGCTTACAGACTTAAATGGCAACTCATTTTCATTGTTATTTTATTTTAACTTCTCTTTAATATTTGAATATGATTACTATGGCTAAAACAACTTTTATAATTCAATTTGTTTTTGCTTAGTTTGAGACCAAAGTTCTCTGTAGATGAGTTGTAATGATCTTAGTAAAGATCTTGTTAATTTGTAATATATTTTTATATTTCTTAAATGTCAATATAACTATTGCTTTTTCCAATCGTCTGCCTTTCTATATTATATAAATTGAAACTTTTTTTAAAGTTTTTAAATCAATTCCTATTAACTCCAAATATTATACTTCTGTTGACCAATTATATTATGCTGCTTTCTAATGAGTTGTGTATGCACTAACATTGCATTTTTTTATTTCCTTTAATGTGTTAGGTACATTTTTAAGAATAACTCCTATTGGTATGATACATCTAGTTTCCAGCCTATTACAGGATGGGGTATGATTAGGTAAGGTATTATTTGGCAAATCAAGAACCTTTTGAATATTGAAGCACAAAATACTATTGATTATTTTAATGTATTCAAGTATTGGTTAGAAGGAATGTATATTCAATAATATATATTCAAATTTCTAACATATTCATTTGAAATTATTAATTGTATCTTCATTTTGTTATTTGAGTATTCAAGAAGTTCAAAAGTATGAATACTATATTTGTGTTTTATAATTGTTTAAGTAACTTTGAGTAAAAATGAGGACCCATAAAATGAACATTACAAAATGATAAATGAAATTGCAACACAGTTATCATTTAAATCAATTGAAAAGTAAATGGATCGTGTAAAACAGTAAAATATAAAATAATCTTTAATCAGTTTTCCACAGGGATAGGAATGTATAATAGCTCCTCACAGAACAACAGTAAAAGAGAAGGAATTATTTAATCAGTTTTTCTATTTCTGGATGGTGATAGTGAAATACCTATTTGCTGATCAATATAAGATAGTGAGATGAGTTAGTTGATTGTGGACTGGTTAAAAAAAAAATTAGTCCTGAATAGATCCTGAATCAAATTTATTTTTCCTGGATTTGAATTCAGATGGAAATATGACAAACAGAATGTTACATCATTATGCCATCACAATAAATATATATCTTCACCAACTTTTTGTGGGGGTGGTTTTTTGAAAGTGTAAACCAATTTAAATATTTTGGTAGTTCTATAAGTGGAAAAAGTATTTTGTCATTAAGAAATAACTGTTGCAATTAATTATCTATATAGGTAACTGTTATTTTGCCTACTTTCTTGTTTGGAAGTAAGACTTGGACTTCCTGTCATTGTAACATTATGGCATTAGCAAAGCTTCATGTAAAAATGTTTCATTTTAAAAATATCTAACAAAATCATAAGACCAATAATATGTTCTTTTACTTGCAGAGAATTCAGCTATTTTAAGATCACTTCCTTATTCAATTGGAGATATGAAACAAATGAACAATACAAGATTTCCTGAAAGAATATTTTGTTGTAAATTTGGATGGTTTTTATGGGAGATGTAGACACCGGTTTATATTATAAGGATTATCTCAGGGACAAGTGCAATGTTGATTGTTTTTGTTGGGAAAATATAGCAGAGATTACAGCACATTGGAGAGCTACAATTAGATACAGTATTGAAATATTTCAGAAGGAAATATTTTCTACAGAGTTAAAGATATCGTGGCAAAATAACAAATAAAATATAATAATTATTAGGATTTTTTATATATGGTCATATTTGTGTTTCACAAGTTGGTTTGTATAATCTTCCCAAAACTTATCTCTAGTATAGTATTATTATTATATCTTTTTGTGTTTATTTTTATTTGCGAATGGCTGATGATGATTATATATATAATTTTAATTAATCAAAGCATAATAATAAAATAAAGACATAATTATAAATACTGACATTTTTTTACAAAATGTTTGTCATTATTTTCCTAAAAAGATATTTTCTTGCAATTTTAAAATCTCTAGTATTAAAGAAAAAACAACAACTTAAAAATAAATTGTGATTAATATTTATTGTGACAACTTCAATATATTTATAATTTAATAATATAATATTGGATTATATTTTTTTAAAAATAAATAAATTTAATGCACGTATTTTAAATTCTGTTTATTAAACAAACAATTCATGTTTAAAATATTTAATTCTATCTTCTCTTCTTTTTTTTTTTTTTTTTTTTAGCTTGTTCATTTATATTTCAAAGCATAAAGTTTTATGAATATGTAGAGGGGAAGGGGTGAAGATCTGAAAAATAAGAAGCTTTAAAGCTAAGAGAAAGCAGCTGTTAGAACATATGTCTATATTTTTTATATGTTACCAAGAGTTATACGTTGGCAAAGGCCATAATTTGATATTTATTTTAAATTTTATTCTCTTAAAAAGAAAATGTCATTAACTCGTGCATGTATTTAACAATTTGTAAAAAAAAATTTTTAACATAAGCAGTAGGACTCTCACATCCATGGCACTAGTTCCAAGTTCCCTAATAATTAATTGAAATAGGTAGATAATATAGAACACTAAAAAAAATAGGCAAAACTCTCCATACAGTAGTGCCATTTAGTGCAAGTCAGAGTAATCAATGGATGCAAAAAGGTTTGTGCATAAAATCCCTATCTAGTGCCTACTCATCCAATATCTCCAAACTAGTTTCTACCTTGTGGCTTTCATCAGTGAGGAGCCTTGGATCTGAAAGCACTGCACCTAGATCTTATGATCTGATGCAACCCTCCAGCAACCACCTTTTATCTCTACTTAACTACAAAATGATGAATCTAAAATTGAAAACATAATATTTTCATTCTAAGCTTATTAGCTTATGTAGTCATATAAGTCTGAACTCAGTTCAGTACCCATACATTTTTGTGTCTTTGTTTTTTTAATAACTATAGCTACCATCCTATTAGACAGGATTGGTATTGACCAAGCATAAGAAATGGTGTCATGTGATGTTTAGTAGTTTAATATAGAGCACTATAAGCTATATTAATAATTTTTATTAGACATTCATTAGACTAGAGATTATCCAATAATAAATAATATTTCTGCAGTGTAATTTTCACTACAAAACTCTCTTATAAGATAGGGACTTATTTCTTTTTGCTTTTAATGCCTTATAAATTGTAACAATTTGCTATCTATATATATACTGAACAATGATTAAAATATTTTTAAGAGATTGTGGCCTGGGCCAACTGATGAGTTCTGATTCAACATGAAGTATTCATCTTGGGGATCCTAGATCTTTTTCACATGTCCTTGGTCATATGTTTAGGATTACATCTTTTACAAGGTGTTAAAGGCAGATAGAAACCAGTTCCAACTCTGTGTAAGAGTAATGTAGTGAAAATTACATTACAGAAATATTCATTGTTGGGTAATCTCTAGTCTAATGAATGATGAATAAAAGTTATTCATATTTTTTCATTAAGTGATTTGTGTCAAAATTGTTAGGGCATGATGTTTGACACTTATCAAATAAACTGTAGTAATTTGCTATTTATATATATACATATTGAAAAATGATAGATATTTGTGAGAGTTTGTAATCTGGGTCAACTGATGAGTGCTGGTTCAGCATGAAATGTACATCTTAGAATCATAGATCTTTTTCACATGTCTTTAATTATATATTTATAATTACCTTTCTCCACAAGGTGTTAAAGTGGATAGAAACCCATCTCCAGTTTGTGAGAGTCTTGTAATGAAAATTACACTATAGAAATATTATTCACTCTATATGCTATATGTTTTTAACATCCATGTATGTATGCAGTACATATTAAAATATATATGATAACAATCAGCCCTTAAGCTATCAACAGTCTCAACCTGTAGCCAAGGAAATCTTTACAAACAATAAAGATGGTATCATCTTTATCTATTATGTGATATGTTTGTGTAGACACTAAAGATTGCAACTTGACTAAGGAAATATGAGATTAATAATCCAAAGAAGTTTAAACAAACCTCTTTAATCAGGCAAGTATAGCTTCCAGATTCCAAAAGCTGGCTAATAAATAGTCATTTATAACTTCCAAATTCCATATAAAATGTATATGTACTAAATCAATAAAGCCAATTACTTGAAGCTTTTAATAGGTTTATAAATGTAGATGATACTTAAGCTATCAACAATCAACCTATAGTCCTTGGTCAAGTTGCAGTCTTTAGTATCAATATAAATATATCAGGCCATAGATAAAGGTGATATGACCTTTATTGTTAGAAGGGGTTACCTTGACTACAGATTGTTGCTTGTTATCATCTACATCAGCGTTTCCCAACCTTTTTTGGCTCGCGTACCACTTGGTAGTACATCATGCTAAATTGTACCACTTCATAAAAATGATTGTATTTCGTGAAATTTGTTATTGCGAGTATGTTATTTTATTTGCATTATATATGTTATAGGGTGACCAAATATGTGTTCACATCACATAATGAGACAAATTACATTGAAACACGCCTAAACGTCATGCCGGATTATAAACTTACTGAAATTATAAACTCACTGTAACATATATATATATGTATTTGTTCAAAGTTTCATATTTATCTACTATTTTGTCATATTTCGTTTACTAATAAATGGTTTTAATAAAAACACAAAATTATAAAAAAACAATTAATATATTTTCTTATCATAATCAAATATTTTTATAAAATAAATTTAATGAGATCCTTGTACTTGTTTCGAAGAACATAATTTTTTGAAATTTGGTTCAAAAAATGCGTTCAATCTGTTTCGATACTTATTTTTTTTAAAAATATATGAAGAAAAAACTCTTTCTACTAATTCCATACTAGTAAACGGTAATAATAAATTAAGAGCTTTCTCAGAAAGTTGTTCATATTCTTTAATGTTTAATCAAAAATTCATTAGATTGTGTCGTTTGAATTCTACTTGTAAAGTTCTGTTACATGATAATTCTATTAAATTTTCTTTATCCTTTATTGATAATGATGTAGCTTTTTCTAAATTTTCTTCATAGAAGGGGTTTGAAATCCAATTATCATTTGTGTTTTCGGGTTTTGGAAAATATTCCATGAAAGACAATTTTAATCCTGTTAAATGTGCTATTATATTTTTTATCTTGAGACAGACTAACCTTATTTTCAAAGAAAAAAATATGTAGAGTTTCGAATACTTTCGGTTGATTGTTTTCGATACACTGTTTCCAAAAATCTAATTTCTTAATCATACTTTCAATTTTATCATTAACATTAAAGATCGTTATCGACTGTACATATTAACAACTTTACTGTATAATATTATTAATTAAAATAATTTTTATGAATTATAGGAAAAAACATTTCTATGATATTTTTATGATTTAATTTTTTTTTTTTATTTATGTCCGCCATTATTGATTATTTTTCGTGTACCACCAACCAGCAACTCGCGTACCACCAGTGGTATGCGTACCACAGGTTGGGAAACACTGATCTACATTTATAAACCTATTAAAAGCCTTAAGCAATTGATTTTATTGTCTTCATAATTATTAAAATATATATATACTTATAATTTAATTAAAAAATGGAATACTGTACAATATTTGTTTATACAAATATTACCTAATAACACAAATATTTTTTTAAATGAATATAAATTGCACATCAACAAAGAATATTGAATTCAGAATATATCCCTTAGTTCCAAGAGGATTAAGAATTCAGAAAATTTACAGAAATGAATTAAGTCAAGAAAATATAGATTAGCAATTATAAAGGTGAAATGAAAAATGTTTAAAAATTAAATGTAATGTATTAACATAATTAGTGAATATTTCTTTTAAAAATGAATTTAATAAACAGATTTAAATTCAGAATTTATATTTACTTAATTGTGAATGAATGTGGTATATAAGTGGTAGAAATTTAGTACAATAATAAAGATTCTCATAAAAATGTTCAGTATTTTAAAAAATCCTTAAAAAGTATTCTAATATTTGTTGTTTTATAGTACTGCTTTATTTAAATTCTTAGTCTACTTATATTTATTTGATTGTGAAGAAATTTTGCATTAATTTTGGGCTTTCTTTTCATATTGTTTCAGAAACTATGTTCTAATATAAAACTGATTATTCCATGGAAATTCTTTTATTATTGTTGTTAATATTTTGAGAGAAACATTTGCATACCTCTTCCTTTTATATTTTGTATGTGATGAGAATAAATAATGAATAAAGTGATATGACTTTATAAAAACTCAATTTTTAAAGGGGAATTACAATATATACATCATTCATTTTAATACATCAAATTGCAATGATGTAACCATGCATGTGTATAATTTTTTTGCTGTTGAAAATGTTTTAACATAAAATTGCATTTTTTTTTAAATTTCAGCAGTCATATAGAATAAAGAATATTCATACAACTTATGGATAAATTACATTTTTTCATAAAAGAGTGTGTTGTGAATACAATATTGTTTGACCGTGTTATGTCATATCAAATGGCTTATAAAAGTTTTGTGCAGACATTATTACTGGGGTTTTTTTTTATTGTTGTTGTTGTTTTTTAATAAATTTTTAGAATAAAATCACCTTTTTTTAATTTCAGTTGCTATGTCAAATTGCAAATCAATAGATAGATATTCATACAGCTTATGAATAAATTAAATTCCTTCGTAAATTATTGTCTTGATATTTTTTTGATTCAAATTCAGTGATCTGAGAAAACTGTCATTGTATATTTTATATTGGCTTTGAAAATGATCTTTTAGCATAGAATTGAAATTTTTTTTTTGTTTTTATATATTATGCACAATTAAGAATTGATTATTTCTTACAGATGTTCACATTGCATATTCATAAACATATTTTGACCTCATTTTTGAGTATTCAACTTTTTCATTGATATATGCATTGTGGGAATTATAGTCTTTGTGTGTAATTTTCACAAATTCTTGTTGCCTGATTTAAAAGGCTGCATTGCCAAATAATTTTAATGTAAATTCAAATTTTAAAAAATTATAACTAATTTCTAATTTATTTATTTTTAAAAACTGTAGATATGTGAATCACAGGCATTGAGACAATAGATATGAGATTTCTATGGTAATTTTGTGCAGTTGTATAACATATTATAAATTAACAGTTATTCACTAATTTGTTCATAATTAAGTAAATTAATACATGGTTACAGATATGCACTATAGAGACATACCAACAGAATTTACTAACTTCTTTGGGTAGTACAAAGTTTATTTGTTTGATGAGTTAATAAAGAGAAAATGTATCAGATATTTATTAACAATTGCTTTTTTATTTATGGTTTTCATGCTTATCCAATTTCAACCTAAAATATAGTTATGATCAAAGGAATTATAAATATTAATTGCTTACCTTTACATTTTTTATTTAACATTAAAACAGATTAAGATATTTTCATATTTTAGAAAGGTAAGCATTAAATTTTTTAATTGCAGTAGAATATTTATTATCCAAATATCAATTATCTGAATGATTGACTGATCAGTCCCTTTGCTGCCACCACAATATTGATTCTTAGTGCATTAGCAATATACTGAAACTTTAATATATTCGTTTACAATAATTTATTGAACGATACAGCAGTGTTAGATTAATTTGATTATATATTTGTCATGAGAGAAATTTTTATTTAAACTTGGTTCTCAATTATTAATATTTTTAACTTAAAATACTGATGTTCTTTATGAAAATAAATTTTTGGCCTATAAAAAGTGGGTAGCACATTTTGGATCATCAAATTCACTACAGATACAATAACAAATTTCTTGGTCACAACATTTAGATTCAATTATTCGTTTATAGTACCAGGCTCATAATTTGAGGAAATACTGTCTTTTTCATTTTGTTTTTCATAGAAATCACTTCTATATATTAGAAAGAATATTCCAATAATATTTAAAGACTAGTTGTTTGATGATTATGATCAGTTCATTACAGAATCATGTCTATAATTTTTATTGATTTCTTAATCAAAATTTATTTCTAAGTATAATAATATCATAAGAAATGTTCTTTTGTGATAAATTTAAAAACTATATGGAAAAAGTACATCTTAGTTGTAATGATGCATTTTTCAAATATATTGTCATATCTGGGCTAGAAATAATGGGATAATCTCCAGTCTAATATATAATTAATAATAACCATTAATGTATTTATCTGAAGTTGATAGTATCATAAAATTGTCAATACATAAAGTCTAACACTTGGAAATCAAATTGTAATATTAATAGCATATATTTCTCCCTTCTTCATTTTTTTAATGTTGATTGCTAATAAAAATTAAACTTTGCAACAGAGTAGACTTTTTTTATTTCTAATTGAATATCTAGAAAATATTGCTTTATATATTGTTTTAATTTTTTTTAATCCACAATTTTTTCGTTTAATTGTATGCCATTTATTTTAATGTAGTAATTATTATATATATATATATTTTAAGATTAGCATTAATATTTTTATTTTAGAATAAAACAATTCAATGTTTTCAATAATTGGTAATGGATTTTCAATACAGTGCACTATAACCATGATAATTCTAAATTATTCTGTAACTGATATTTCATAAGTATATGGAGGAATAGATATTGTTTTAAGTTTTAAAGAGGAATTTCTAATAGTAGTAAGCCACTAATGCAATAATACTAAAAAATAGGAATAATTTCTAGACTTACTAATACATGGAAGTTTATTATGAATTGCAAATCTCTTATGTAAATGAAATTTTGTAGTATTTTATTAAGACTTTTTTCCCCACAGAAATATGAGTAAAACTTCAACAATTCTGTAAACAATAATACTTTTAGAGAGAAATAATTATTCTGCTTAAAGCATTGTAGTGGTATAATAAATTGGTTAATTATTATTAGCACTCATTTGGAGTTCTTATATACATATAAGAAAGTGAACTTATCATATGAAGGACATGTAGCTTTCATTCTATTAAGGCTAAATTTTGTGTTTTCTTAATATCCTTAGAGTTTATATATGTGATTCAGTTGTTTTATATATGTAAGATTTTAAAATAAGATAAAGAGTTATGATAAACTTATACTATTGATCATAAAATTATTAATGCTCGATTATAGTAGTTTTGTGGTGAGAACATTTAAGATTTATGTACATGCATATTATTTGCCTAAATCCATGTAAACTTATTTTTGCTAGATCTGGTATTCAAAAGAATAACTTTTTAAAAAATAATATTGTATATATATTCTGATTATCTATATGCTAATTCATTATATTACTATGATAAAGTAATATTAGAAGTTTTAAAAAAAATTAAATTTTTATTACTGTATTAGTTCCATATGAATACTTTACTACAGATTAAAATAATATTCAAATTGAAAAGATTGTTTGGTAGTGTTTAGATTATTTATAAAAAGGGAAAAATAAGAATAATATTGGTTTAGAAATCATTCTATGGTTTTTATTAATATAAAAGGCTTTAAAAAAAAAAAGAATTATTTGATCTTTGCCATCCTGTTTTTTTATAATAAAAAAAAAATTAAAACTTATGTTATTATTTAATAATTTTTTTCATTGGGATTCCTCAAATCTTAAGGTTTAGAGATTTGAATATTACAAATATTTATATCCCTGTTTGAATATGTTTGAAATAAATGCCAAATCATGTGGTGATAACACATCCATCTGATAACCTTGGGTTTGAACTTGGACTGATAAAGATTGGAATGTTTTTTCAAGTCTTGATCCTTTTTTTTCTTCAAGTAATTGATCTATTTTAAATGCAGAAACCATCCATTATTGGTTGATAAGCATCACCCAGCAATTGAAAAACTTCCTGATGAATGCCTTTTCTTTCACTGCTCCTCTATGACATGCTATTGGAGAGATTTTAGTTCTTTAATGAGCAGTGTAAGTTTTTTGTGTGTGTGTTTTCCCCATTTGTAACTGGATGGGTGTGTTTGAGACTACTTCTAAGTACGAACCAAGAGAATCTTGTGATATTTTAGTTAGCATAGATATAACTATATTGGTAAATTAAAGTACACAAATGTATGTTATGAGTCATCCATATCAGTGCATAGAGAAAACCATAACTGTATCATTATACTTTCCTCCTCCCCCCCCCCCCCGAATAGGGATCTTATTAGGTGATCCTAGAAAATTAACATGTCCCTCATAAATCAAACAAAACAGCTAAGTATGTTTTGCATATTTATTGAATATATTATTTATATTCTATGTTTTATATTTACATATATATATATGCGCATGTGTGTTCTGTGCACACACACTATTCTGTACCTGAAATCATTTCCAAGATATATTTAAAAGTCAGTTTTAAAAAAAAAATTATAAGTATCTTTTAAACTTTTAAAAAATCTGCAATTTTCAAATGATGAGTGGCAGGTGCTAGTTAACTGCATAATAATGACATAGCTTATTTTCCTAATTTTTTCATCCTTACAAGCATTAGATATGAGGCAACAACATCAAAATGTCATTACACAAAGAGCTGGATAAATTTGTTTATGGCCAAGCACATTGAAAATGGAAAGTGGCATGGAATCTAAGATAATCTATTCCATATGATCTCGATTAAGTTCCTTCTAAGTTTTATGTTTTAATATTTTTCCAATAAAAATGTGCTTTATCTGCAAGTTGGTTGAGTCCATTAAATAATTGTTTCATTTAAATAATGGACGTTTGGTTTGCAGATTGTATGCATTTGTTTAATGTAAAACACCAAGTAAGCAAATGATTAGGAAAGAGAGAGAGAGAGAGCATTATATCGCTATTCCATTAGCTTGACAGTATTAGCTAGTGAAGGAAATACATTGAAATGAAGACGATGGCAAAACACACAACAAAATAACATTTATAAATAAAATGAATTTTTACATTCACTTGAAAATTTCATCGTAGTTAAAACATTTCATTTTATTACAATCTGCAGCTTTTGTTTTTTCCAAATAAAGTTTTATAATTTTGTTCTTAAGATTAAATTATATTCACATTAAATTTATGGCCTTGTTATATAAATGCAGATATACATTTGTATGTGTATATATATTTATTTTATTAGGCATCTGAACACAGAACATCAGCTAGATGACCGAAGCACTGCCCAAGCAAGGGTTCAAATGCAGGTTGTCAGTCAGCTGGAGTTACAAGTAAGTAATAATTTATTTTTTAAAAAAATAAAAGCAGTTTAGAAAATTAATGGCATTTGCAAATCGTGTGATATATTTTCATTGATTAACAAAAATTTTCCAGTATACTATTCACTCGATTTAATGAATTAAATTAATTTTTCAACATTAAAACAATTCACTAAAAAAATTAACAGAAAGGGTAAAATTTACAATCACAGTTATGGCGTCATTAAAACTTATTTAAAACCCTTCCTTGGGATGGTTTACTGGGAAAGATAATGTTATGCCTTGGTCTTGAAATAACTTTGCTATGAATATAATTTTTCATAAATAATTATTTTTTTATAGGATAACTATTACAAATTACTGTATTTAGACAGATTTTATACCATGACATCTATTAATCTTCATAATGCTATCAAAGTTGATTTTATACACGATGTACCATACCATCTTTAGTAGTTGTAACTCTTAGCCCCAAAAAGTAAGTTCTTTATAGAATTTTTTTTAGATATTTAATTATGTCAGGATGAACATATTCTGGAACTTATTTTTCTTATCTCACTAAATTTATTGCCTTTTGCTAAGAAATGTCATGACAAAGATCATAAGTTAGAAATTTATTGAGTGAAGAAGCTGTAATAATAGCATTACCATCTAATGTCTATTGATTATTGAAGCTTACAATAGATAGCTTTGGAATAAATAAAGAAAATTTATCCTGAAAAATATGTTAAATGTAAAGAGAAAAAATCTTGTGATGTTTTGTTAGGTTGTAAATGATACAGATGTTTGTTGACTAAGGATAGTAATATGTTGCAGTTTATTTTAAATATCTAATTGAATAGAAATTTAGTAAAACATATATATAAGGAGTTGTAGAAAAATTTAATATTGAAATTGGTAATGTAGATAATTTTATAGACAATAATCCAGTCCCTTCTGAAAAGTTTTGATTTAAATTTCATAATATTTATGTCTTTATAGATTTGCTTTATTTCAGCATTATCTAATCATTACTGTTGCATTTTGACAAATTTTCTTCAGAATTTGACAATATCTTTCATGAATCATGATACTTTAAATGTTGGATCATAGTAAAATACTTATAGCAAATGCTATTTATAATGTATCAAAATTAAATGGCAGCTGATTGATTCTTTAATAATTTCCCTTATTATTGGATGTTATCTTTTATTTTAAACACTTTAAATCTATCCTCTTCATTTGGTGGGTTTGAGTTCTCTATGCTTCATAATGAATTTAATATTAATTATTAGATAGAAGCCTGGTGGGTCTGGAATTTAATAAAATATTGTACTTTTTTTTAACCTTTCTCAATAGTAATATCACCATTGGGTTATTCCGCTCATCTGATGTATCTAATACATATATATAAAATTAATAAAACAAGTCATAAATTTCGTAATTTGCTTTTGAGCTTGCATTTAATGATCACTAGATGTAGCTTACCAATAGGGACTTTCCTATAGAGATTTTGAATTTTTTCTCTTTCAGCACTTATTAAATAAAGCTTATTAGAGCTATTGGTAAGCTCAATCTAGTGATCATATATATATATAATTGTGCTTAACTTTGTTAATTTTATGTTCTCACATTTCTTATTTTTAATAATTATGTGGACTGAATCATTTTGTAGAGTTTCATTTTTTATATAGATTTAGTAGTCTGTCCTACTATATCATTTAGAACCAAGCTTCTCAAATTGGAGGTTGTGGTCCCTAGTGGACTGCAGAACTTGTCATTGGAGTACCATGAAGATAAAATTTCAAATTATTAAACAAGATAGAAGTAGATTTATTTTTTAGATAGATGGATATTTTTTATTTTTATGTGAAAATGTACACATTATATTATGTGATAATCATTGTTTGTTTTACAATTCATATACATCAGCACTATTAATATTGGGGAATATCTTTTTTTGTATGTGCAATTTATTAGTTTCATTTTTGAAACAAATATCACTGGTACTAGTGTGTTTGATAATTCTTCATTAAAAATTTAACTTTGAGATGAATAAGTGGTTAATAAAAACACAATATTTCTGTAGAGATCAGTCAGTTAAAGATAATGAATATAACAAAGAATCAGAATTGCCAGTATATTTTACCAAAACCAACAAATTTAAATAGTAAGTGGCAGAAAGTGTCAATGAAAAAAATTATAAATATGATCCTTCTTATTTCAAATAAGAATTTATACCTGCATACAAAGATTCATATAAGCCTATGTGTGTAATCTGCCAAAAACAGTCATCAAATCATTGTATGAGACTTGAAAACCTAGTCATTGCTTCATAATGAATTTAAGAGGAAAACAAGTGAATTATTTGAAAGAAAGGCTGGAAAATTAAAACAGCCAACCAAGTTTTTTTTTAAAAATATTTAATTGAATGTCAAATTAATAAGAGTTTTTTTAAATTACTATATTAATTCCTAAAACCAAAAAAAATCCATACAATTGACAAAAATTGCATCTTACTTTTTTTAAAAAAAAAAAAAAAATCCTCTGTCCAATGACAAAAAAAGAAAAATCAATAGCATTGCTGATAATGTCATGTCTACATTATTAACACAAATAAATCAAAATACTATTTGATAAGTCAACTGATAGTATGAATCGTGCTAATTTTTTAATTTTTGTCAGACACCTGCAAAGTCATGAAGATCTGCCATTTTGTAGAAATGTCTCTGAGACAACTAAAGGAAGAGATATGATTAAAAAACTGAATAACTTTTTTTATAGGAAACAAGCTTGAATGGCAAAATTACATTGTAGTTTGCACCTATAGAACTGCAGCTATGTCTTACAGGATTTGTAGGAGAATTAAAAAAAGTTTGTCCAAATACAAGACATGTTCATTGCTATCCACAGATAAAACCTAATATTGTGGTACAAGGAAGAATTGTTAATAAAGTGTTATTAGAAGTTTCCATAATAGTTAAATTACATAAAAAGTAACACCACTTATATGAGATTCTTTCAAATTATACCAAGACGTAGATTCAAATAATGAATCTCTTTTATGTCATACAGAAGTGAGATGGCTAACCCACAGTAAAATTTTAAAAAGAGTTTTAATATTGAAAGATGAATTAAAAACTTTTCTTCTCTGTATAAATCTGATTATTATCTCATTTGTCTTATCAAAGTTGGATATTTTTGCTTTCTTAGCTGATGGATTTAAAAAGTTTTAAGGATAATAATGCAAAAATGTAGTTTTTTTCCATGAATTTCTTGAAGAAATAGCATTTTACTGTCAGCAGGTAGTAAAAGAATATTAATTAACCAAATCACAAATTCTTTGATCTTTTTTTTAATTTTTCTAACTTAAATGAAAGTAAAAAATATGATTCGATATGAATGCTATTTGCTCCATCTTTATAATTTAGCAATCTCTGTTGTCATCTCACGAATAACAAATTGGCTTGAGAGCAGATTTAATTTTTAAATTCGAATTTTGTAATAACAATTTGTCATAATTTTGGATCCAGTGGCAAAAAGAATTAGTAGACATAGTTTTATAACTATTTTAGTTCCATTTGCATTCACATATCTTTGCAAAACTCACTATTACTAATTTAAAATAAGCATAGTTTTTGTTTATCAACAGAAACAATGGGAAAAAATTTAAGAATTGCTGTCTCAAATATTTCATCCGATATTAATTTTTTGTTGGCAATATTCATCACATTAAATTGTTATTAAAATTTCTTCTTTATATTATTCAGTTGTGGTTCAAATTATTATTGATGAGTTTTTGTGTTTCATATTTCATGATTTTTGTAATGTTTGAAAATGTAAATAAATAAAAATATTGAAATAAATTAAATATAAATGCACTAAAATTGTACAATAACAACCTATGTTTCTATTAAGAATTTTTATTTGGTTGTGTGGGAAGAGGGTGTTCTATATATTGCAGGAAATCTTTATATCAGTGTGTTTCATGAGTAGCACTGATTTAGAATATGTAACATTTCATTTGAATTTGTTATTTTAAATATTTTATTATTTTGTTTTTTTATTCTACTACATATAGTTCTTATTAAACATATTTATGGTTTAGTCAATTTTCACTAGTTATCCTTTATATATATATTGCTAATATAACCTTTTTCTTAATATTAAAGTTGTTTTATATTTTTTTATGTTTATTCTTTATGTAGCTTTTCATACCATTTCACTGCTACCTTTTTTTATATCATTATATAACTTGCTATTAGTTATTTTAAAAATTATTTCATTTTTTTCTTTTCTGTAGTACTGCCTGCCTCCTACTGAAATGCTTTTATTTTTGTTCCTTCTTTTTGTTGTTTCTTTTTCAATAGTTGATTTTAATAGAGTATTACTTATCTTCTTACTAATCTCATTTAAGTCAAGTTTTTTGAAAATGATTTGCAAGTGATAACTTAAAATTTCTGGAATATTTTTGAAGGTTAGGAAATCCAACTAAGTCTCATTAGCAAGCATCCATAAATGAAATATATAATCATTAAATCCAGAAGAAAAAAACAATGTAAAAAAAGAAAATAGAATCAAAAATGGCATCTTTATATTTAAACAATAGAACCTTTGAAGCTGAAACATACAATGATTTGTTCTTATGTTAACATCAGTAATTGAAAATAATAAGATATTAATTAATAATGCAGTTATTCATAATAATTTTTGTCTCTGTTTTGTAATAACCATATAATCATTCCCTATGTTGAATCTATGATGCACGTTATTGATTTGAGATGTATATTTTATTTCTAAAACGTAATTTAACTCTACTATGCTCTTATTTAAAGGTTTCTATGTTCAATTTTTCTTGAATCTTTTGTGCAAAAAAAATTATGTATAGTTTTTTTTTCTCCACAAATTCTGCAAATATTTTTCAATAATTTGTTATAAGGTCCCGTGGTAGATTCAAAACCATTCTATGTATCCATGTAAAAGTCCTGTACAACTTGTTGGGGCATAATCCTAAATTATTACCAAGCCTTGTAGCATCCATTGATTACTCTGGCTTGCAATGAGTAGCAATACATATAGAGAGTTTTGCCTGTTTTAATACAAGAAATAGTCTGTTACTCTTTATAATCTGCGATATATATGTATGCATATATACACACACATCCATCTTCAATATATTGTGTTTCTTTTTCAAAACTAATCTTGTTCTATATATGTCAAAATTGCTTGGGTCATTGTTGGCCTTTTCTTTAATTTTTTTTCTTCACATTTGCATTTTGTTTCAATATTAAATATTTGACGATTTTTGAATACTGTGCTCGGGATTGCATTTTACTATTTTATTTTTTTTATTAATATTTCTTGTCTTATAAAACTACTTTTTATTTATTGTATTTTTTTTTTTAAATACATGAATAATTCTTTGAAAGTTTTTCATTTTTCGAGAGGAAGTTATTGATTTTGCCTTTATATTATTCTTTATTATTATACTTCATTGTCTTGGCTATGTGAAGTAATTTAGACTCTTTTAATTAAATTTTGCCCAAAAATGGACTTACAAGTAAATTTTGGTCGGAATTAAAGGTCACTTCGTCTTTTCCCGACCTTTTCAGCGCTTTCTATGTTGTCCATGGGCTAAGGGAAACTATAAAAATAGAATTGTTGCCAGTGGCATTTCAAATGGCCAGGTGTGTATTTATTGATCGATCCTTGCAATAAACATGGCTGCTGCTGTAGAAAAAAAAAATAACAGCAAGTCTGTTAGAAAGCTGCTATCAACAACAGCAAATATATATATATCAATAATTGGTAAAGCTATAATGTAAGTTAAAGACAAATATTTATTTTATTGCATATAGTTTTGAAAATCATAAGACAACAATTAGCGTATTATTTTTAGATTTTAAATAAAATTTATTTAAAACTGATTATTTAGACTTTCAGTGTATATATGCGACACATACTAACTAATAGAAGTGAGAAATTATAACTTTTGAAGAAGAACGTGAACGCTATCATTTCAACTTTTCGTCTTAAAATCAAGTTGAATAGAAGAAACTCATTGTAAAATGTTCTAGTGACATATATTCTGTAATAAATTCACAGGCAAAAATTAATAATGTATTCATATTTATAATCTGTCTGCTTAATTTCTTTTCGAAATAATATATTAAATAAGTAAAATATTGCGGTATGTGTGCATAAGTGAGTCGATCTTTTTTGGCATAGTCTCCATTTTTATTACTATCTGTGTTCATATTTTAAATATAAAATATTAAAGCTTTAATAGGTTTTTAATTTGCATATATGGATTATTGTTTGTTTAACTTTATAATTTGTCAATTATATTGATTTATTTTTTAAATGATTTTTTAGCAAATTTACTTTAGACTATTAGAGAAAAATGCATCTTTAATTTTTTTACATAGTATTTTTTTTTTTTGAGCTCTATTATATAAGAATTTGATTTGAATTTGTATTTCTTTTGGTTACAATCTGCCATTTATTTGTAATGTGAAATATAATGCCTTCTCCTTAAATGAAGTCAGAAGGCTCTGAACATAGGCTGCATGTCCAAAAACCCTGTTAAACAGTCTCCCTTTCCAAAATCATTATATGTTATCTTACGTTTTATTACGCAATTTTTTTCCGCCTTGATTTATTTGTTTTTCTCTTGTCTATTTTAATAAAAACTATTTTATTACATTTACTAATACTTTCTTATATTTCCCAATTTTGTTATGAGATTTAAACAAAAAAAATCGTAAAATCTTTACTACTTTCCCTTTGTCTTTAGATTTTGCTCACTCTCTATACAAATTTACTTGATTCTCTTCAATGTCTTTCACTCCAAAAATAAATGTTCAATATTCTCCTCTCCTATCTTTACACAAACCACATCCTTATTCTCTTTTTGTTTTCTTTCCCTGACATTTAAAGAACTGCCCTTGCACCAAATAATATTAAGCTCCCTTTAATGTTAAGATATATCTTTTCATATTTTATATAATTTTTATTCTCATATATTTCCTAATCTTTTTTTTAAAATTCATATTCATTACTCATAACTATATTTTTTCTCTAATTAATTTATTTGCCCTTTTTTTATATATCCCTCATAGTTTTTATTTGTAATACATTTTTTACACATTTATCCCATTTTTTATATATGGAAGTAAGTTGTCATCTATTTACTTTGCATGTTGTAAAATTCTCTCAACCTACATGTTTGTTGTTCTGACATAATTTAATTAAACACTATTTTAACTAATATATTTTCACTCATGTTCAATGATTTTCCAAACTTGTTAAATTTATCAAATTTCTTTCTTTAAATGAGAAAAACAACTTATTTGCTCTTGAAAAACCTCATTTCTGCCCACAATTCTTCACCTAACATATATCTATCTACTATTTTGTGTGTATTCTATTTAAAAATTTCTGAAACACATCATTCTAAAAATCAGCAATGGCACCACCATCTCTTTTCAAGTTATTCTCTACAGTTATTATATGATGAAATATGCCACATTATTAATTAATCCTATTCTATTTTTTGCTTTTCAATTCTAATTTCCAACTTTTTTCATTTAGAAAATTATCTAAATATTTACATATATTCTTTCATTTTTTCAAACAAATATCTCCCATTTTCAATCTTTCAGTTTTTTCCTTCCCATTAAATACTAAGGTTTTTTTTCTTCATTGTATTTAATTTTCACATTGCTCCCTACTTTTCTGCACTTTTATAATAGCCTTATTGACAAAAAATAAAGCCATTATATTATGTAGTATTTTGGTTTTAACTGTAGTCTGCCCTACTACTATTTCTAATGTAATGATGGAGATAACTATAGTTGAAACCAGAATACATAAATGGTGGCTTTTTATTTTTGCTGATAAGACATTTTTTTTAGGATAAGAACTTGTTATTAGGGAAGCATGGAAAGATAGTGCAAAGTGTGAAAATTCAATTCAGTGAAGAAAACTCAAAAGTCCTAGTACTTAAAGAAAAGGGTAAAATTGACAGATGGAAAATGGGGGATTTTTATCTTGAAGAAATGAAAGAATATAGTATATATAGATATTTAAAAACTTTGTTAAATAGAAAAATGAAATTATACAAATAGTTGGAAATCAGTTTTGAGAAGAAAAGCAAAAAATAGCATGTGGTTAATAAAAACATCTACAGGTATTTTAAAAAAAAATATTGGAAATCCCTCCACAATTGATATATTTTTTTAAGTTATAACATTTATAAGTCAATGATTAGAAGGGGAAGGTAGTACAAAAGATTAAACAAATACATTTAGTACTCCGGTCCCCAACCTTTTTGCACTTAAGAGCACATTCTATAATACTCGCCAGGTGGCGGGCACCATTTATTTTTCAATGTAAATTTATATTTTGGATATTGTTAATAATACACATAATGTACAAAATATATATATATTTCAAAAATAAAATTTTAACATTTGATTACAATATAATACAGTAATTTATAATAAATTTTAAAAATTAAATTTATTTGTATCAAATAAATAATTTTTTATCATGTTTGGATAGCGGCGGGCACACGTAAAATAGTCTGCGGGTGCCATGGTGCCCGCGGGCATAGGGTTGGGGACCTCTGCCATAGACCATTATAACTTTTTCTTGTTAAATTAAAATAAGATATATAAATGGCTCTACTTGAGGTTGTGATGCAAGTACTCTATAACAGCTCTTAGCATTGGCATATTTTGATGATGAATACTGTTCATCTCTTTGTAGAAAAAAGCGCACTAATTTTCTAGATACTCAATTAAATATTACCTTTATTGCAAGCTTTTTAGTCTACTTTTTTGCAGTGCCTTTTTTAACCTTTAAATTTTTCCTTTACTAAATATTTGAAGAAAAGTTGTCTCATAGAAAATGTATAAAAATCTGTGACACAGATCAGACTGCCCTTAATTCTTATGAAATATTCCAAACTTACAGATCCAACAATAAAGGCAGCTGGATTTGATCTTCCTAGATACAACTAGAGTCTCATCAACACTTCAGTCATTTTGCTCACTTGTTTCATAAATGAAATCGAATAATCGTCTATCTTTGTATATGGGCTGCAGTGACAGAGTTGAAAGATATAATAAAAAATATCCATATCCTAAATAAATAAATAGTGACTTCCATTACTTAGTCTCTGATAAATTTTTGAAATCTGTTATATATACTAGGCAAACCTTGATTACATTTTTGTAACCTTATGAAATAGTTTCAGCCATTTTTTTGATCTAGTATGCTTTTCTTTTAAACTATTGAATTTTAAAAATAATGAGACAGGATTTTCTGCCCTTTGCATAATTAAATAATTAAAAAAAATGAACTTTATTAGTTTCTGCTAATCATCAACAATAAATAAGACTTAGTAATATACTTCAGCTTAATATCTACTAATTAAATTGATAAAAAATCAAGTCAGATGACCTAATTTTAATAAAGCTCCTATTTACAAATGTTATATATAGAGTAAGTTAAAAACAAACTCTTATGAAGCTTCAAAAATACCCTCAACCTCAGACCGCGGTTTCTGCCTCTAGCGTCATCAGTGAGGTGTTAGGGAATAAAAATACTAGAACTAGTCCAGCATTTTATCAATGCCTAACTATTGAGAAGAAAATCTGAAACTTTCAGACATTTAAATGTCCAAAAATCCAGCTATCTAACTCAAATAGCAGTATGGGACTGAAACTAAGTTCAGATCCACCATATATTAATAGCTCTAGCAATATAAAATCGCCAAAGCATTAATAGCAAAAAACTAAAATTAAATTGATAAAAAATCAAGTCAGATGACCTAATTTTAATAAAGCTCCTATTTACAAATGTTATATTATATAGAGTAAGTTAAGGTTCTAGTATTTTTATTCCCTAACACCTCACTGATGACGCTAGAGGCAGAAACCGCGGTCTGAGGTTGAGGGTATTTTTGAAGCTTCATAAGAGTTTGTTTTTAACTTACTCTATATATAATATCTACTAAATATTATGATCAAAATCACTCAATTAATTCAAAACAAAGTTAATCTTTTACCATGTAATTCTGTATTCTGTTGCATATAGCATTATAAAATACTTTTGATATATTTATAAATATATCATTATTGTTATTTATTACTTATTAATCTCTTTAAGGCAAAAAATATAACTATGCTGAATTTATAACCAGATTGACAGAATTTGATCTCATCAGAAATTGAAATACATCTGTATTTATTTTGCATGCATTTATTTATCTTTCTAAATGTTTTGTCTGCTAATATAAGTATTAATTTATTATAATTTTAGATAAATAGAAACATTTGTGTGTGTGTGTGTAATTTTCATGTAAATGTACTATTTATTTAGTGGATCAAATTTCCTGCAGAAACATATTATTTAAAAGCACTCCACAGTTCCTATCTTAAAATATTTTGTAAACTGCATGGAAATATAACTTACTTAGAATGACAGATTTTATTACTTTGATTTTCCATGAAATAATTTTCTTCACATAAGCTTTATTCTTCATTTATAATCTGAATTTCTTTATGATCCAGTAAATTTTAAAAAGATTATCCTAGTCATATAATAGCTAATCCTTAACTTTAATGAATATAAAAAATATATTCAAAATACATCTAAATTTTATATAATTCAACATAATGGCAAGAATAATATGAGAGTTGCAAAAAAACAACTTTATTTCTTTATTATATCAATCAAACTTGAATAACAAATCAATTTAAAGGTAAGAAAAAAAGATGAAAATGTCTTTCATTCATTAGCAAAAATTAATTTTATTTTATTTTGTTACAGAAATCAAAATTTTTAAAAATTCTTTTTTTTTTTTTTAATTTAGCAGCAGCAGACTATTTCTTTTATTAAACTCTGCCCTTACATATGGAAAGCCATTAATTACCCTATGATTTGCTGCAGAAATCAGTATCAATTTATATCCACAATTTCAATTTATTGTTTGCATACTATTCTTTTTAAAAAATGTTTTTTTCATTATAATTGCACTTTGTTATTGGATATTTTCTAAATTTATTTTTAATAATATAACTACAATTTATATTCTATCAAGTTGTAATATTGCAATTGAATTCAAATATAAAGTGTGTTGTCATGTTTGGTCACAATTAGTTTCCAGGCTGCTAATGATATTGGTTATGACAGAAATATAAAATGCTAAGTTTGATTTCAAAAACATATATATAAGATTTATTTATTATATTATTAAAAATAAAGTTAGAAAATATACAATAACAAAATTCAATTATAATAAATAGAAAATATAACTTATATATATATAATTTTTATTTAGTATCCTCTCACTATAGTCTGTAATAGGATTTCCAACACAATAAAAACAAAGGTTTTCATTATAAATATAAACCATTTCCACAAAAAATTACAAACTTTATTCAGAAAAAAAAAATTAATAATAAATTCAAAAATATATATATTATCTACAATACAATTTATTTAACTAATTTTTATTCAATATCCCTATACTAATAACATTTATATGCACCTCCCAAACAAAAATACATCATCATAAGTGAAAACAATATTGGAAAAATTAGAAATGTTTAATCATTTTATATTTTTAAATCATAATAATCCATTGCATCTTATATTTTTTCATCTTATTTTTATTTAATTATATTACAATTTAAAAAGACAGATTATTGCTTTTTAAAATGCTGTTTATAAAATGAACCAAAAATAAATTTTAAAATGTACATTAAGATAATTTATTTTTATACATATTTTATTTTATTTAATGAAATATGATTCAATAAAATATCAATTTTCATAATTTCAAAATGGCTATTCTAAAATGTAAAATTAATGATTAAAAAAATGGAAATTCACTTTTTTTTCCTTTAATATTTATTGTATATTTTGAATCTGTGGCAATGAATAAAATTTTTTGACATAAGAACCCATTATAATTGCTTGATTTTTATGGGATTTTCAATTCAGGAGATATTTGGAGGAACCAATTTCCCTTAATATGAAGCTGTAATTATAATATTAATTGCAATGCATTTGTTATTTTGAATATTATTAGAAATATGATGTTGTAAATAGTATTCACTTTACGAAAATGTTTTTGATACAGGAATATTTTGTGAAAGCCAATAATTAAAAAAAACACACTTAATACTTCATAACATACAATATTTTGGTTATCATATTATGGAAAATACATTTACACAAAGGTTTATGGAATGCATTTATTATATAAATTTAAGACTCTGCATTTTGTTATAAGTTTTTTTTAATAAAACTAAATAGATTTTCTATTTCTGGATGTTAATAAATATGGAAAAATATTTTTAATTCTCCTAGCAAATGATAAGCTTCCACCTTTATACTGATTTTTTTATTATTATTATTTAGATAAGGAAAATTTCAGTCTTAGTATGACTTCTGGAACTTCATTGCTAGCAAAGATTTTCTATCATTGGTGTGTTAAGCAGTTGAAGTAAAATTTACCTCTTCTGTGAGTTTCTAAGAAATACTATTGTTATTTTTGAACCTAAAAGATGATCCTTTCTCAGTAATTATTACAATCTATCATTGACTTTTTTTGATTCTAATAATGGTAGTTGCTATTGCTGCAGAGAATATGATAGATTTTCAGATGGTTTTATATTAGAAAGGAATGAAATGTTCGTAAGTGGATGGTTGAAATTTTTTTATGGGAATACTTTTAGAGAGGTATAAGTAAACTGAACTAATGTGAGATTAATATAATCAGTAATTCAATGAGAACGCTATTGATTATTTATATGAGGATTATATGTAAATAAGTAATTAAAAACTATGTAAATTCATAATAATTTAAAATAACATTAATTTACTTTTATGCCATCTACAAAAATTTTGCAGTCTTTTAAATGGCAATGATTGATGAAAAAAAAAATCATCTATTCTCTGATGATGAATATTTGTAATAATTAACATCTGAAACTATTTATGACCTATCAAACATAGTAATGTGATATCTGTTGAAAATCAATGTCAAATTTGATATTAATGTTCGAATGTAATTTTAGCAGATTTATATACTTAAAGCATCATTTGTATACTATTAATAGAGGAGATAGAGTTTTTAATTAAATTCATTTTTTAAAATAATTTTTTTATTGAATGACATTTAAATATGTAAATAACTAATTAAAAACTATATGAATGTATAATAATTTCAAACAATGTTTGATGAAAAAATCAACCAATCTCTGATGGTCATATATTTCTATCATTAAGGTGGAGAGGTGGATATTTTAATTCAATTATTGCTAAAATTGTTTTCAAACTTTAATATCAAATTGACCTTTTTTTAGGTTTAAATAGAAAATGCATTGCTATTTCAAATACTTTCCAGCCTGATGATAATATCAATTATAACAGAAGCATATATCCAGTGGAGACTAGTTGATTTTTTTATTAAACATCATCACTTGAAAGATTACAAAATTTCTAGAAGTGTCTTAATTTTATGTAGAAGTTAATAATCCCTTCTCTGTATTGTAAATCAGTGATGTTAAATGTGAGGATACTCTCATTCCAGGCACAAGATAAAGTAAGAAGAGATTATTACCTTCTAAATATACTGTGTCAGTAAAATTCATTGATCATTATATAGGTGTCTTAAGAAAAATTAACGTGATTTAAAATTATTATAGACTTATGTAGTTGTTAATTAGTTAGTTATATATTTAAATTTCATTTGAAAGCAAAGTTATTTAAAATAGAGTTTGATTAATAGCTGTGCATTGTCTATTAATATGAAGTTAAGGGAAGCTTTATTTAAATTACTTCTAAAGTTACATTCAAACTTTAATATCAAACTATTTGTTGGGATGGCATTTAAATAGATATTGTGTTTATCAATATCTCTATTAGCTAAAGCTATTAATGGTGTCCTTTGAAGTATATATTTGATTTTTTTTCACCAAATGCTGGGATTTGAAAGAGTGTAAAATTTTTATACAATCATTAGGGAATCCCTCTATACATGCACTGTATAGATTTAAACACTTCATGCATACTCTCCTTTCCAAACACAAGATAATGTCATTTGAAAAGGTAGGATGAATCCACCCTCTCCTTTTACCTAAGCATATACATATAAGCACATATTAAGCATTTAGAAATGAGAGTGTGACAATCTCAATTAATCACTTTTAATTCCATTTCTAAATGCTTAAGATTTGTCTATATAGATAAGCTTAAGTTAAAAAGATGGAGGATTCATCATATCTTTTCAGATTTTATCTCTTGTTTGGAAAGGGGAAACATGTGTATAGGAGTAATCCCCTAATGATTGTTACAAATTAAAAACATAACACTATATAAATAAATAAGTTGTTAAATAACTTATTATTAAAAGGAAGTTATGTGTTTGAAAAGGAAGATTTTTTTAAATAAATGTTTGTTAACAGTTCTTACTTATGGATTTGAGACTTGGATACATAACAGAAGAGCAATACAGAGACTTTAGACCACTCAACAAGTCTGGAAAAATGTATGTTAGGAGTACATAAAAAGATTGAATATGAATTACATGAATGAGAGAATAGACAGGTGTTTCTGATATCATTGAAAGAATGATGAGATTGAAGTGCAGTTGGGCTTGACATATTGTTAGAAGTTATGATAATAGATGGACATTTTAAATCTTAAAATGGATTGCAAGAGATTATAAAGGAATTAGAAAGACACCACATGCAATTTGGATGGATGAAATAAGGAAGTTTGCTGAGTTATGTGGAGAAAATAGGCTAGAGATCTGAGATGTATTGAACTTGGAGAGACTATCATTTTGCTGTGAGTTGATAATAATAGAAAATGATGACTGATATAATAAATGATGGAATTTAATAAATAAGGAAATAATGTTTATTAACATAATAGGTAATACAATTAATAAACAGTATATTGTACTACAGTATTATTAGACAATTTGAAAGTGACATTATTTTCAGAAGGACCAAGATTGTGGAAATATATTGAAAGTAAAATATGTTAATTCGTGTGATTGAATATCAGTTTAACTAAAGAAAAAGTTAACTTGTAACCAAGATATTAAAACTGAATTAGTAGTCTGGGAGTACTCTGCATTGGTCTCCATAATAATAAAATACATTTCAATATGATGCTTTATAAAACTAATATCTGGCTACTCTGGTTATACTTACTGCATTTGATTTAGTAATTAATTGGGGTTTTTTTTTTCATATGTCAAATACGTTGACAAGGAAGCGAACCTGGGCCAGCTGCTTGGAATGCAGCTATGCCACCAACGCTTGACATTGTTATATTGTAATTGTGTTGTATTATCAGTGTTAATGTTAATACTATTAATTTTCTTAGCACACTTTTTCAATCATTTATTTTTTTTAAAACCAAATAGAACAAATGGAAAACTTGTTTTTTGATAATTTAATAATTTATGTAAAACTTGTTGAAGTAATTATTTTAATAAAATTTTAATATAGTGTTTTATTTTTGTTGTTTAAATATATTCTGCATATAGTCTTCAAAATTTTTGGATTTTTTTTTACATTTTCGTTATAAAAGATCTAATGAACAAATTTTAAAATAAAAGTCAATATTTATTTTATTTTTTAAGTCTGTTGTCAAATATTTTATTTTGTATCGTAAGATATTATGAATTCTCAATTTTAAATTATATTTATTATTTGAGAGTTTATTTGAGGGGAGAGGGGGGGGGTGTTTAATTTGCATCAGAAAAAATTACTATTCTGTTTTGTTGAATGTTGATTTTAATAATAAGCACAATCAATATATGAGCAATAAAGACCGTAATTTGTATGTGTGCATATATATATATATATTGTCAATTTTTCACTAACCAAACGCATTAAAGTGAAGTTTTATGTTTACCGTTATTGCAGTTATCCAAAGAGCGAGAGAGGCTGCAGGCTATGATGCAACATCTACACATGAAGCCAGGAAATGGCGGCTCTGCCAACTCAGAGAGTAAATCAGAACCGGTAAGTGGCAAAAGATAAAGAGAGGTATGTCGGTATCTCATCCAACAAAGAGATTTAGTGGCGCAATGCAAATGATGAATTATAAACACACACACGTTTTATTTGAAAATTATATAGAAATTATTTTTTAAAAAATCTTGAAATATATATTTGTAATGTATATAAGCACATATTAACATTTTTTTCAGACTCATTATTTATAATAGGATGGGAGAACTTTACTTTGCTTTTTTTTTTTAACTAATAATTTATTTTTCTCTCTGTGTTTTGCAATGCTTGTCGTTACAGCTTTGATTTGATTTTTTTTTTTAAAAAATAAAACTTTGAATCTTCTTTTATATATACATTACTTAGATGCACAGATTTGCACATAGTTAAGTGTGTTTACATAGATGTTTAAATAAACTTCATATATGTACTGTTTGATAGTTCGATGCGCATATATATTAAATGTGTATAAATGAATACATTTCGGTGTGTTCTGGATGTATATATATATATTTCATTTAGGTTTTTCTGTTATTTTATTATAAGTATATATCATTGAGAAACTTATTGGAATCAGTGACACTTGTTAGCAAATCATTTATATACCAAATAATGACTATTGAAAGCCACTTAAATCAAGTAACATAAGTCTCATTTTTTTATTTTTAATGAAAGCATTCTACCAAAAGTTGGAACCAATAATTAAAGAATAAACTATAATGGTCAATTTTAAAATATTGAGTATTAAAAGAGGGGGAGGCACTAGATAAGATTTTACAATTGGGTAGCGGGGAATGAATACTATAGTAATGTTAAGAAAGAGCATAACCAAATTATTAAAGAATAAGATGGGATAAATGAAAAATTGATATTAAAGGTGCTTTACTCAAAGTATGCGAACATTAATATTCAAAAGAAGGCTGAATCAAGGTTTGTCTTAAGTAAGAAATTGTATATAAAAAAAATAATTTGTATAATTAAAGTATGTAAAAACAAACTAATAGTCTAATATATATATATATTTTTAGTTTGGTGAAATTGTCAGTGTAAAAACTGACATTTCTTGGCATGTATTTTTTTTTTTTTTCAAAATATACGTATAGCTTTTACAAAATTTTTGGCTCTAGATAATTATATGCTCTGGAAGTCTTATTTTGTTGAAATTATGATAAGAATCTATTTTTTTTATCCCATTTACATTTTAACAGTAATAAAAAGTTACTAAAATTTAAAACACTTTTTTACAAATATATATATGATGGAACTGTGAAGCATTCTTCCAGGAATATATCTTTCAGTTATGATTCAATCATTATAGGTAGTTATTAATGAAATAGTTTACTACTCAGGAATTCATGTGATGTTAAAAGACTGGCAAAACAGAATTGAACTTTGATTCAAGGATCTTTTTTTTTATTTTTTAAGTATGTTATCCAAAGTCGCATTGAAACTGCACAGGACATCGAAGGATGATTAAACACTGATATATAAGTAAATTACCACTAATCATTTTTTTTTAATTATCTTAGAATTTCTTTTGATAAAATAAAAATTAAAACTATTGAAATATTGTACAGAGAGATTTAAAAAAATGATTAAGTAAAAAAAAATTATATTTGAGCATGTAGATTTATAATAATTAACAGATATTTTGTTCAAATCAGTTTTTAATATATTATATTAATCTTCGTGTTCCAATATACTTATGTGAAATATAATTTGTGTGTGTGTGTGTGTATATATAATATTGAAAATACAATGAGAATTTAGATATATTTCAATAGTGATATAACCAAGCAAAACAACAGTTAAAACTGTTTTTGCAAGCTGAAAGTCATATTAACTATAATAGTATTTCTGTCTGACCCAGTTTTAAAACAAAAATGAATTTGTATTTAGTTCTTATGATTTACAATTTTTATAATATAGGATACTAAACTAACAGTGGATTCGCTTTGGGTTTAAGATGAATTTAATAGAAACAATATTATTAAATAACATGATTTTCAACTCTTAATGCAAATTTTTAATTGGTTGTTTGTATAGATTTCAAATATATCTAGATAAATACATAGAAATTTTATATTTTCAGTATTTACATTCATAAAGTGCATGAAAATATATTGGTTATTTATATACACACTGTATATATTATTTGTTAATGGTCAGCGATTATAAATCTATAAGTATGAAGGATGATGACATTTGTTGTCATTTATTAAAAATATATATAATGTCATATTTTAAAAAATCATAGGCGTTTTGAATTATCAAAGTTTCAATATAAATTAATGTAGTCTTTGAATACAGATTTATCAAATCCATGATTTTATCTTGGATATTATTGATTTCTTATATAAGAGTAGGTCAGAGATAAAACATGTACATTTATTAATTAATTGTAGATTTTGTTTAGCATTTTCAATAGTAAAATGATAGGATATATATATATGCTCAAAATGCTATTGACCAATTATTTATTTTAGCATATATTCTGCAAAAGATTATATCTACATTGGTTAGTCATTGAAGTCATATTAGTTGCTTTCTCTTTAAAATAATGAACTATTTGCAAATATTTTTAATGAAAATGATGATCATGTGATATTTGTAATGAAATTGTGCAGAAATTTTAAGAAAGAAGTTTGATTCTCTTTTCAATAAGGATGTTAATATTAATTTTTCATGTAGTGGTAAAATTAAGATGCTAGAAAATACCTAAGATGTGGCAAACATAACCAACTATCATATATAATCAATGATATTGTAGCTTTAGTCTTTGTTATTCTTTCTGCCTATGAATGGAGAACTAACATATATATTATACCAGACAGCCTGCATCTAATATCCTTCTACAGAAAGCACCACTAGACTTCTAGCCTAGAATATTTATAGTTTGCTGATGAAGATATTAACTACTAGTGCATATTATAGCTGTTCCCTTTATACATAGATTAATTATTACCAATACGTTATGAAGAGCACAGATTCTTAATAAAAGAAACAATTGGCAGAACAGAAAAATTAAACACCAAACAAATCTAACAATTAACAATATTTATTAACCATAGTAAAATAAAAACATAACTTTAATGCTAAGATTTGAATTATAGCTAGTTTGAACATAGATTAAAATTGAGTATAAACTCTTTTTAAAGAAGTAGTTAAATGTATTTGACAATTGATTGATTCTATTGTCCCTTTATTCTTCCCCTCAAGTTAACTTTTAGTTCATTAATATACTTGACTGATAATATAATGGAACTTAACATATATTTGACAACTTCAGTTATGCACATGTACCTTTGCAATAACATTAATCTATAATTAAACATTGGTAAACTTTATTACTAGACAAGCTCACATACTAACAAAGCTCATATGTGGTGAAAGATCCCAGTCACGAGAGGAAACATAAAGTAAACACCATAAGTGATCCATGTCAATTAACAAAATATAATCAAGACCTAGGAACAAATACTTAACCCAAGGTAAACATCAAAATGACCATTAATTTCAACAGTAGATAAACATGGGTTATGGGCAGAATATCTCTGAATTTGATGCCAAATATCAAAATCTGCCTATAGATAGTAGTAAGCATGGAAATAAATACAAGGGCCAAGTATATAAATAACCCTTCACATAGTATATAAGGGATTGTTTTATATGTATGCAGACACACAAGCAGAACAATTGTTTTTTCCTTCAACCACACATGATATAAACTAATGCTTATATTAAAACCAGCACATCTATAAGAAATGATTATGTCAGACATTATTAATTAAATACATATAAAAAATATTAAACTATATGCTCTTTTTATATATATAAACTTACAAAATTCTTTTTTTTTTCACTTCTTGCTAAAGTAAATCTAGACAGTTTAAAACAATCACGGAATTGGAGGGTGGAAAGAATCTTGCTCTAAGATTCTTTTAAATACTTTTCAGTTAACCTTACAAGAGTAAAAAAAAAATCTTTAGAAAAACTATTGTGTTTTATCAAATTAATTATCAACTGACAGATTTTAAAAGACATTAAAGAGTTTAATTAAAATATACTCAAATGATTATAATATAAAACACATATAAAAAAGAATAAAACAAATATAAAATTACATATCCATACAATTAAAATATTAGACAATTACACATTAATAAAGATAAAAGTATAAAACTGAATTAATAAAACAAAATTACATACACTTTTATGCATTACTGGCATATCTAAAAAATAATTCATGTAAAGATTTTACTTTAAGTCGATAGTGATTTGGATTGATATGAGTCTTTAGGATGTTGGCAGTGCTGGTTCAGAGAGGCAGTTAGTTGAGGTTAACATATGCTGGCTAGAATCTTGCTGGAGATCATCTTCTGGGTGCCTTAGTAGTACATAGTTTCATATGTGGTTACTGAAGTGAGTTCATTTTCAAGACGGGCACATGTAAATATGATAGGATCAAAACAAAAGTAGAATCTGATGAATTAAGCACTCATTAAGCAGAATAATTAAATGATTTTAGCTGGTCTTTTGAAGACCTACCCTTCATTATATGACCTACTCAGGAATTTAAGAAATCTCCCTAATCAGCAAGCCAGTGATTAAAAATTTTGAACCAGGTAAGCCAAATATTTTTAATTAATTAAGATATTCTAAATTTAAATTATATTAATCGGAATTTTCTACAACAATAGTTATTGAATGAAAACTATATTTTGTTAAGATTTTAATTAAAGCAATCTGATTAGATTTAGGGAAAATACATTTTAGAATTCAATATTGTTTTCCAAATTATAAAAAAAAATATTTTACCCAAAAGATAAATTCATCTTTAAAGTGCACTTTTTTTTTTTAGTTTTTTTAAAAAAAAAACTTTTATATTTAAATAACTGGGCAAACTTTTAAAACATTTTTTCTACTAGTAAATGCATGTATATACATAATATTGCACTCACCAAAAGCACAACTTAAATTAAATTAAGTTTTCTTAGCAAACACTAAATACCAGCATATAAATTACTATTGAGATAGGCAAAGCATCTCAATATATATATATATGATTTCCTTACTCAATCAGAATTGCTTTTTTTAAAATACTTCTTTATATGTTGTTGTTTTTTCCTGGTCATCGAATTAATGCATGAATAAACACAATATACACTTTTTTAAAAGCAATATTTTTGATGCAAATTATATAATTATTAATTATAAATATAGGGGATTTGAAGTCAGACTTTTAAGCATCTTTCAACCATCCACACTATCTCATATCACTGATACCCATGATCACACACATGTAAAAGAGATCAATAATCACCAATACACGTATTTCGTGCTGAACCAGCACTCATCAGTTGGTCCAGATTATCATCTCGCATATATATATAATCAGTGCTCAGTTTATATTAAGATAGCAAATCTTCATACTTTAATGGACAGACTTCAATCTACTCCAATTCTTCAGCCATCCATACCATTGAAAATCTTATGATGGAAAATTATATAATTTTCATCAAAGCAATTGAAATTAATTTACATAAACAATAATTAATCTGTTCTTGTTCTGTATTGAGTTGTTTTATGAGGAGTAAAATAAATCTGATTAATTTATGAGAAAATTTAAGTATAAAAGTTTGAATCTTATTTTCTTTAATTAATTCATTAAATTATTATTTTTTTTTTTAATTTTTGGATCATAGAATTACCCAAATACTTGAACCTTTTTGGGTATTACAATTTTCATATGGGATCATCAGCGGCTTGGGGGGGGAGGGGCTTTCTGATTAATAAAACTTTGGGGCCACCTGAATTTAAATTGATTTTCATGGACCGTAATTGCCTTATCCTAAGCCTAAAGACTGGAAACAATATAATTCACATTATTTACTTATATCTGCAGAATGAAGAATCAGTAATCAAGAAAGTAATACACAAGATCAACATGATGATTTCCTCGTGCCAAGCGCCAACCATCCTCTGAGGGGATTTTAATTTACCATATGAGACATTTAATAAAAAAAATATCCACTTAATTAATAGAGGATTTATGTGTGCCCAGGGTTATTTCCCCTCAAGTGAATACTCCTTCTATACAAAGAAATATAAAACACTGATCGATCTGTTATACTACACCTTGGACCTTCATTTTTTAACAAGACATCTCTCAAACCAATGGTCTTCTCAGACCACCTGGCCTTGAAGGTCTGGATTGATGTAAAAGGTGCTGTCCAGGTTCCTGGTGGACTTATGAAGACAACAAGGATGCTTAACAAGATCCATGCCCTGCAGCTATCTTCTCTGAGAATACATTTATCTGCAGAAAATTAACATCCTAAGCCTGCCGCCTATTGCAGCATGGATTGCGTTTATTGAAATAACAAGATCGATCATTCATTTCTATACACGAAACCAAAAAGGACCAGTCAAGCTCATGCAAGATCTAAATAATATTCAAGATAGGTTAAACTCAGATCCAAGTATAATGGGAAACATGAAATTGATTCTAGAACTGAAAGAAAGATATAAAGATTCACAAAGGGCACTAGCAGAATTTATTGCAATCAGAAAGGCAAAAATTTTTCTTGCCAACTGCCATTTCTGGACAATTATATTCGGTGGGCAGTTGGTGCAGGGAAAAAACAGATTACACCATGGGCAATTCTACACAGGCACCACAATGCTGATTAAAATTCACAATCACTTTAAAGGAAAATTGCAGAATGGTATAGGACCGCAATTAAGACATGATTACAGCATAAGCAATGATGAACTACATAGGATCATAGAAACAAAAATTCTTCAAAAACTACAATCCCTGATAGCACACACCCGGGACCACATGCAGTGCCTAAATTTGTGTTCCTGCATCTCAGTCACTTCACTATTCCAATAATTAAAAACATGATTGACGAGCTATCTAAGGGGTGCGGGGAAATACAAAGTCTCTTACCAATCTCACTGGTGCTTTTTGTAAAAAAGTAAGGTGTCCCCATGGACATTAATAATTTGAGGTCTATCTCAATGACCCTGCTATTAATCAAGGTCATCAAGGGCCTAATCAAGACCACCTACAGGAAGTTATATACAAGCATATATCATGTTCACAGTTTGCCAAAAAGGGCCCATTGGCTGCAAATGTGGTATTCCAGCTTAAGCTTACTGTTGATTACATTAGAACATCAAGGAAATCTGGGCCATTTGCTGCTTAATTGGACATTTCGGTGACATTCGACTCAGTCAGAATAGATACTCTGCTTCAAATCTTAAACAGATATTCAATCCCAAAGGTATTCTTAACAATCATTCAGAACCTCCTGATGAACAAGGAAATATTAATGATGCTCAATGGAAAGGTTGCCCGCAGGGCTCCCCATTGAGTGCTCTCCTGTTCATCATATATATAAATCCTCTTCTCGAAAGTATTGAATCAAATCTCCCTGGAATATATATTCCTCCAATTAAGAAAATAATTAAACATCTGTCCTATATGGATGACATGCTAGTGATTCTCCCATCTGAAAAACATTCTGAAACTACAAGAGATGATAGATGAATATTCAAAATGTTATGACCTAAAATTTAACCTGGCGAAGTCTGCGGCTTGGAGGTTGATTTTCGGACAAATAGTTGCATCGAGATTTGTGGCCAAGCCAAGCTGCAGAAATTCCTCGGTTTCCCAAGGCACTTGTCTTCAGTTTCAATGAGGTGCAATATCCAATACCTTGCTGGAGGCAACCAAAAAGATAACCACATCATTGTCTGGAATATATCTTTCCATCTATGGTAAAGCCACATTATTAAACATGATGGTATTGACAAAGATTAATTATTATCTCTCTGTGGTTAAGCCCACTAAACGGTTCATCTTGAAAATTTGTATCCTTATTCTGGGCTGTTCTGGACAAAGAAAACAGTAGCGATAAGCTACAGACAGATGCAACGACCCAGGGCCATTAACGGAATGGATCTCTGTGACATTTCTATCTTATGGTTCCAAAAATCATACAATTTTCTCCATAAATTAAAAATGAATCAAGAGAATGAAGAAATTCCTACAATCACCATTTCAACAGACCAGTCGCCACCACCATGCAGAAGAAACTGGCTAGATCTATAACTAAATGAGCTTATGAAATGCATAACAATCAATAAAGACACATTTCAAAACAAATTAACATACTGGCAGGCCTTTAGTATAAAGCACACTGACTTAAAAGACCATCTCTCAAGTTTAGCCATCTCAAATGATAAATTAATAAGGAAATTCAAAAGATGGAGTTTAGAGTCCAAATATCTGGATTATCTAATCAAAACCAATGTAAATGCATTACCTACTAATGAATTTTTAGTTAATAAAAGAGGGTATTCAAAAATTGACTCAACCTGCATGATTTGCAAAAAAGAAGATGAAACCATCAACCATTTCAGATTCAGATGTAATCAGCTAATGCAACTTAAAAATACACTAATGAGTCGGATCAAGGCAAATCAATCTAAATTATTTAATTTGAAAGAATGTATCAGAAAAGGATCATACTCAGAAATTAGACTCTCATTAATTCTTGATCATCTATTATGGATTACTAGATGTAAGCTAGTATTTAATCATCAAAATTTTAATCCTATTAACTTCATGCAGAGCAATCTAAAGAAAACAAGAACAAGAGATAGCCTGATAATTCCCTGATGTTACTTTTACCATGACTTGGGAGACATTCTGGATTTATCCTCTCCATTGCCCAACCAATAGCAGGATGCTCCAAAAAGGAGAAAACAGAAGAGTAATTGACTCAAATTTGGGAAAACCAAATGAAGGAATGAGAAAACACTTTAAAACAAAATATGTACCAAATAACCTCTAATGTAATAATATAATCTTTAATAAATTATTTTGGAAACAAATGTTGCACAAATTTATAAAAAAAAAAAAAAAAGCTTAACTAGTTATTAAATAGCAACCTTTTATAAAATTGTGCCCATGCTAATTTTGATGTGGATCAGATGACTATTATTAGGAATTAAGAAAATTATTGTATTTGAATGTGAAATTGTAAAATATGTGATACAATAAGATTTATAAGTATTGAAATACATCTGTAACTATAATTAATTATTTTCAGGAAAATATATTCATTGCAATTATAAATAACAGAGACAAGATTTCTATGGTTGATAAAAATTATGTTGGGCCTATAAGTTAATAAAACTGCAGTATCTAAATTTACAAGAGCATCATGTCAAATATTAGTACATCCATCTGAGATTTGTTCAAACCGAATGAACCTTAATTTTTTTAGGATACATATAGATTTAGCGATTGCATTATTTTTTATATAGCTGGCCAATTATCAAATTTTCCAGCCATTCTACTAGTGATTAGTAAATGGGCTTGTACTCTGTAATAATTAGAAGTTATGGTCCCAGAATACTGTGCATTGTTCAGATAAGTGTTGATGAACTGACTATTAAAAATAAATAAGTATGATATGGCCTTAGCCATCATAAAGGACATACTGACAGATATTGTGATTACAATTACATTTTGCCTTTTATATTTGACCTACATACTTACATACATTTACCAAGCCTCGCCCTTATTTATCTTGTATTACAATTTAACATGAGCAGAAAAATAACTTCTCCTTTGCCATCTAAGCCAATAAATAGATGTTTATATTACAAGTGCTAAACAAATGTGAAATTTGAATTGATTGAAATGTTTATAATAACCTCGTTAAATTGGCCTAAATTTAAAGTATTTGCGTAAAATAAATATCATTTTAACTACCTTGAAAACAGCCCATCATCACACATAATCCATAATATAGATACAATTACCATTGGTCTGAATCCTATAAATTTGATCTTTTGTATTTTCTGAAAACTTTTGGATCTGCAATTTCCACAGTGCATGCATTAATAAAAAAGTTAGAATTATTTAAAAAAGCAAGTTAAAATCTGATTGCTATGGGAATACATGTTATACATTTACATTTTCAATTGTAACTCACATTAAAAAAAACATGCAATTTTATTTTAAAAATTTGTTTTTGCTAATTTAAAAAATGAAATAGAAAAATATAATGCAATATCTAATGTCTGATTGATATTTATTTTGCTATCATCTAGAAAAGAAAACCATGTCAGTTTTCTATTTACAATACATTTTTATAAAGGAATTAAATTAATGTTTATGTAAATTTACATATCTAGAAATATGTTTTCAGAATATATTTCTTTTTTATGAAAAAATTGAATTGTTAAAAAAGTTATGCCGATTTATTTAATAATTATTTTCACTACTGCAAAAAATATAAAACCAAAACATTTGAAAATATATGTTAAATGTTTATCTTCAGAATATAAATAAAAAAAACAATTTTCTTGAAACATTTATCTTATACCTGTTTCTGAAAAAACATTCAAAAATAGCTTCAATTTTTATTATGAATTTGATGCAAATTTTCAATTAAATATAAATAGGTAATACATTTAATTTATTTATTTTTTTTAAAAAAAAAGACTTTTTTATTATCACTTCTATAATATATAAAAATAATGTGACTTCTATTATAGTCCACTATTCATATTTTTGCCATTTTTTAATGCAAAATTTTGAGTAATAAATTTAAATTTATTTTTTTATTGAATTTATTAATAAGTTACATTTAAGTTGCATTATGTTTACTTATTAAACATTTCCCTTTTGCTGTTATAATCGTAGTTTTTATTTGAGTGACTTTATTTTTGAAAATTTTCTGAATCCAAAATGAAATTTGAACCTAGATCTTAACTTAATAGTATACAAAGAAATTAATTAACTGAACTTCAGAAAAAATAAATTGGTAAATAATTTTTTTAGTATTATATTTTTGATAATTTAAATATATGTACATTTATTAAGATTCATTTATTAAATAAATAAATAAAACTTAATACTAAATCACACTTTGCTACAAATACAGTATTTAAGATTTAAAAATTCAATTTATAATAATGATTGAGTAAATTAAAAATACTTCTCTTTTTTCAGATCACTCTTTTATTAAAATAAAAGTTTAATAACTTTTTGTCAATAAAATTCAAAAAGAAAGTTTAGTTGTTGGTTTTTTAATTATATTGTAAAACAGTAAATGAATTTATATGTGTTTTGTACTAATAAAGATATGTAAATTATTTTTTTGGGTTGAAATTTGTCTTACCTGTTTCTCTGAAAATAAGACCTAACTAGAAAATAAACCTTGGCATGATTTTTAAGGATGTTGATAATATAAACCTTACCCCAAATATAAAACCTAGTGAAGATTGTCTGCTTGATGGACAGGTATCATTATTTGTTCATTGAAACACACAACAGATGTCTACAATTATAAAGTAATGAATATAACGTTCAAAACCTTTATATATATATTACAACTAGCATAAGAAAAAAAAACATTTCAATTTAGAGTTACGAATGTATAAATAAATATAAATGATAAATGTAGATTTTTATACTTCAATAAATATTTCTCAAAATTATTTTGCAAGCAAACCCATAACTGATTGCTTTTATAAACTTGCAAACACAATTTTTCATTTATCAATGTGCCTTCTTTCAATCTGATATGAGAATTCCTCTTTCATCTGATGTCTAACTATATATATTGTAAACATTAAGTTAGTATTGTCTTTTTTCATTTTCTTTAATTACTGTTTTGAATTGATATGTTACTACAGGACCTAATCATCATGAGCATTTCATACAATATAATCATATCTTTTCACTCTCTAGGATAGTGATCTTATGTATGCAACTACATTTCCTTTAATTACATGCAAAGCACTTCTAAAGTTGATCTTTTTCTTTTTTTTTTCATCTTTCTTCATTTTTTTTTTTTTTTTGTTTGTTTTAGTTCATTACATAAAATAGCTAAAAATTCTTTTTAAATATATGTCTAAAATATCTGCAATACTTCTTTTTTACATATTGTTTTAGTAATGAAAAAAAAAATTTATGACATTTTCTTTTATATGGATAAAATTTACTTAAACAACTTATGTACTCGTGTATAATTTAACAAAGTCTAAAAAGAAAATATATATTTATTTGTTGCATAATATTAAATGATTTATTGAAAATATAAATAATCTCATTTTAATTTTTATGTAGTAATATTTATTAATATTGTTATCTATAATAGAATGCTTGATAGGAAAAGTACACCATAATTAAATATTCTCTGTTTAGTTTCTTACTAATAATGAATGAATATTTTAAAATTATTATGCATTGTGAAATAGCCCCTTCCCCATCTTATAATTTTGTGAATTTTTGTTGTAGAATTGTATATTTTTGGATTGTGAATTGCATTTTCCTGTAATAAAACATTTTAAGCGCTAATACAAATCCTAATGAATATGATTTTATTTGTAAATAAGGTTTTATTTATATAGTAATCAATATAATAATGTAAAATGTTTGAAGATTGATGAAGTAAATTAAATATTGATGGCATGTGTTTTATTATTTTTATTTTATGGGACTTTATTATGATAGCTCACTTTGTATAAATAATCAAATGAAAATGAATTGTATGTAGAGGTAATACTAAGCTGACTTCTCATAAATTAGCAGCTTACTGCTTCATTTTATAAATGAAGTAAGAAGAATTTCATAGAAATTTAATAGAATTGAATTAAGAACTTTACAAAAATCACTGTGCTATGCTGAGAACATGGTAAAGATGAATTTGTTGATGAATTTCAGCAATTAGTATGCATATAATTACATAATTAGTAACTTTACTTAATAATTGTATGAATAAATATTGAACATATTTTGAAAAATGATGAACTTGTTATTGGTCTACAAAAGTATCAGTTGTTTTTGAAATAAGAATTTGTTTTTGTAGTGGAGGTCACTTTCTCAAGATACAATGTGGCAATATATGAAGTTATATTTGTATATTTACACGTGTTTGCCATAATCAATCAAAATATACTATGTTTTAATCATTTAATGCTAAACATTTATAATAAGGTAGATTTTTTCTAATAAATTGTTTTTAAATATTCACAAAATTGTCTTTATTTGTATATATAATTGTAAATTGTTAAAAATAATCTGTTTCATATGAATTACTTGCTTTTGAGTTTTTTTTAACATTCCTAGACATTTTGTAGATTTGTAATTCTGTTTTACTATTCACATTATTACTAATCTAATATTTTTATTTTCAGACTACTCCAATTCTTCCTAAGCAATCCTTGCACACAGCGACAACGATAGCAGTGTCGTCCACAACCCCACCCATTACTATGACATCACCTCTTACCTCTACTCCCCTTTCCTTATCTTCTCAACATACACCTCAGGCACCCTCCAGTATTGGGCCAATTCGCCGGCGTTTGTCCGACAAGGCCAATCTCCCCATCTCAGCAGGTGAGAGTGTCAGACTCGAACACACTGACTTAGGTAATAATATTAGCACTCATGAGTGTACTTTGGGTTTTTTTTTATTAAGTAAAATGTTTGCAGTTTTTTTATTATGTAATAATTTCTTTTTATATGTAGCAAATTAGTTATAATTAATTTAAATTTAATGGCAACTTTTTTTCTGAATATTATTATCAAAATTAATCTTTTTTTTTTTTTTACTAATGAAGTTAAGTATAAATTATTTTTCTTTCTTAATATGTTTTTAAAATTGTTATTTTAATAATGAAAGTGATATAAATTATTTTGTCAAATGACTTTCATTTAAATGTTTAAAAATTATCATTCTATAATAATTATATTCAATTTTTTTATTATAAGAGAACCTTTAATTTATTAATTTTAACAAAATAATTTGAAAATATATATTAAGTAAAACACTATTATCTGTCATGTGTAATCATTCAATTATTCTTAATTCTCTATGCCAAATAAGTATCTTGTTTTTAAAAAGGCTTACTTAATGGTGACTATTATTATATGTTTTTGTCTGATTGGTACTTGCCCAAATTATTGAAGTGTTTGGATAAGGAGTTGATGAATTTGGATTTTAAAATGTTATTTGGTGCTTTATTCCATAATAGTAATGATAAAAGTCCTATATTTTACTAAATATTATTCAATCATTAAAATAATTTATTAGAGTTATTATATATTATTTTTGATGTCTAAGAGGCTTGGAAATAAAGAAAGAAACTATCATTAAGATAGAAGTATATGGGTGTTTTGATTTAGAGAAAGAATGTAATTCTTCATATATATATATTTTTTTAATTTTTAGTGTTTTATAGTCTGGATTGCAGATTTGTTTTTTTTTATATGCAGATTTAAATATATACAAAACAATTTTTACAAAATTAAGATTTTATATTTAATATGTAGTTGTCAAGAAGAGACTTCAGTATTCTTTTTTTTTTTTTTTTAATGAAAGTATATGTGAAGTATCCTCTTGAAATTCATTATTTAATTTAGTAAAGTGTTATCAAATAAGAATGCTTGCCTAATGACTTGTTTCATGCACTCTAAAATAAGTATAAATATAAAATGTGTAAAAGTAAACCAGTAATATATATTATATCAGAATTAATGAATTCATGCACATATAAGTAAGTTTTAATGCAGCCATGCTTATGTAAGTAATTATTTGTCTTAATAACTTTTATCATAAAGCTGTTTGTGCATGCTCAATTCTTATTCTTAAATACACCTCTATCCCATTTCTACTAAACAATTTTTGCCATATTCATTTAATTGGTGTTGATCTCTAGGCATCATAAGAGTAATATTTCTGGAGAATGATCTCTCATTGTGATTTTTCATGATTCTCATTGGCATGTTAGTCATTATGCTGATACAGCTTTCACCAGAAATCTGTTCAAGTATTATAGACATCTTTAATTAATTTGATCATCTTATATAGTCACAATGAGATAGCTCCAAATTTAATCATTTTTGCTTCAAGTAATAATCCTGATTCAGTGCACTTAAATATTAACTTGAAACAATTTCTTTTTAGCCTATATTATTTTTAAAAATTTTTGCTGGCAGCTCAGTTCTGAAGCACTATCCTCCTTCTTCATTATTGAATTTTTACATCCAGGAAATACCATAACTTGAATAATTCTGAGCCTTAATTATATGTGTATTGTTGGATTCTTAGTTATTAATAAACATCACAATGAGAAAAAATCTTCTCAGAAACTTCTGTCTCTGGCATTATAAATGTTTTACAATAACTTTTTTCATTTTCTTTTAAGTGTTATATCATCAGCATATCTAAACATATCTCTCTTTCCACAACATTTTTTTATCCTTAATTTTGGTTTCCACTACATATTTGATTCACAAGTTGAATAGGAAAGATAGCAATATGAAATTCTAACTCTTTTTCCAACGTGAAGTCAGTCTTTGTACCATATCCCTGTTTTATGAGTATCTATTCTAATATAATAAATCTCTATAAGAACAGTAAAATATTATGATACTGAGATGGTTTTTCCCATCTCATATGGAAATGTATTATTTTCTAACTTATTGGTTTTAGTTTAATATTTGCGTGTATCTTATATATCAATCAAAAAAAAAAATCTTATCTAATTATTCAAGCAGAAATATATTTTAATTACGCAAATTTGAAAAGTTTTAACATCCTGTTTAATTACTAAGGGCTTTGAAAAAAAAAAGATGGGGAGTAGGAAATGTAAATTTTAAATCGGGCTCTATTGGGAAATAGTAGTGCAAGTATTTTTTTATAGTGGTATAATGTTATGAATGAGTCCTAATTGCATTTTATTTTAGATTCACCCTATAAATTGGGAAACAAAGGACAAAATATTTATGCTGTTTCTATTGTTTATTATCTCTAAAAATACAACAGAAGTGCAAATCTTATTTCAAAAGGAAAATGAAGGAAATTGGAGGGAGAATATAAAAAGAAAAACTATAAATTGAAAAACTAAAAAAAAAGGAAAAGAATGGAGAGAAGAGAGGGATTAGTAAACAGTGGGTGTTGAAAGAATTGAGATAGAAACTCTAGCAGTGGATCTATAATGTTTTTTAGCTAGACAAATCACTCTTCCCTGGGAAGCCTTGACTCCTTTACAGAATCCGATATCATCAGGAAATTGATAATTCCTGGAAGGAAAGGTACCATCCAGTTAGCCAAGGTCGCAACTCTATAAGCTAGGACCATCCAGATATGTGCAGAAAGCATGCAGGAACCTCTCACTCATGAATGAATTTGGCAATTAGATAGCTACCAGTTATGTGTGATGCGGAGGGTTGATGGCCAATTCAGTCAACAGTAACAATGCTACAACATGGGTAATTATGAACTGTTTCTTTAAGTGCATGCTAGGACATTTTTGGTGCAATTTAGAGACTCATTTATATCTTATAATAATATATACTTGGGAAGTTTGCATTTCTCTCAATAGAACATGGCATTGGGTTATCTTACATATATACATTTATAATGATTTAAAACCATATTTTATAAATTTTGTCTGTATACATTTTGTTTTGCTCTGTTTATGTGTTTGTGTACTTGAGAGAGACAGATCTTGGAAAGTTAGCATGAATATGATAGGTAAGTAAGTCAGTAATAGAGCAACAGAATTACATGCTAACGATTTAGAATTTCTAGTTCTTTCACATAACCTAAATGGTGAGGTTTTGAGTTGATTCAGTGAGATAGTGATCAATTGTATAATAATATGTCTAGGCCAGGATACTTTTATTTGGGTGGAGATCTCAAAAAGCACCTCATATCTCTGCTGATCCATAGGAGGTGCCAAGTGTTTCTTCGGATGAGACTAAATGTTCAAAAGTTATATTGAGAAATAGCATACATAAAGAGAATTGGGTGCAGAGCTGAGGAGAAAGTTGAAAAAAAAAAAGTTTGTCTCATTTAAATACATTGTTACAGAGGTTATTAGAAAAGTTTAATTTAATAATTTTACTTGCGTGTATGTCTGGGTTTATAAATTGTGTATGTTAGTGGGTATTCAGGTATGTAGTTAGGTGTTTAACAATTTGGGTGACTGTGCTACATAAGTAAATAAAAAAAACTGGGGGTTTGGGACAGATTGCAAAATTAGGGATTCATTCAAACATAGTTCTAGGCTATCTGCCTAGTGGCATCCTGTAGCAGCCATTCGGACTCCTTAGTTTAGTAAGCATTACCATATGTACCATGACATGAGGTTAAATGAGAATAAATTAGAAAGTGACTTCCCAATGTATAGGGATCAAAGAATGGTGCAATCTGCCTGAGGAGGGTTGAAGAAAATTGAGACATTGAGAATTAAGTAAAAGGGGGTGTGATCCCGTTAATTAAAAAAAGAAAAATGTCTATACAAGATGTAATTAAAATAAAAAACATTCAATGGGGAGATGAAAGAAAGCCCACTCGAACTCTTGGAGAGTTTAAGAGACTTTTGAAATATATAAGATAAAGAAACATAAAAACTAATGATAGCAAGCAATTACTTGGAGGGTGCAGCCTGAGATTGGTGGAGGACAAAGTACCAAAATCCAAAAAATTTCAAGAGAGTATGTTACAGACATTTTGGTATGTCACAAACAAGAAGAAATCCAAAGGGGATTGAAAGGGAAGATGGAATAGGATATGGACACCTTGTTTTGAAATAAGTGGTCTGATTGAGAACTCATGTAGACTACCCTATGACTGAATCACAGATAATCAGATGGTAAGATATAATTTACCTAAAGGGATACAAAGTAGATTGGCAGGATATATAAATAAAGGATTAGAGGAAATAAGTTCTACAGGACTTAGAAGACATAAAGAAGGATAGGAAGGAAGAAGAAGAAAAAAACCCAACAATGGAAGAACAGGCATGTCCGGTGATTCCATAAAAGTGCAGGGTATAGAAATACAGGTACTGCTTGATTCAGAGAGCCAAGTCTCAATAATTACTAGCAAGATTTTAAATTGGATTAAATACCAAAATAGTGAAATACAGTTTGTACCTTTGAAAAAATCCAAGATTTAAATTGGATTAAATACCAAAATAGTGAAATACAGTTTGTACCTTTGAAAAAATCCAAGATTATGATGGAAAAAGAGCAAAACTCAATCCAATACAGGTGTATATCAAGATACAAGTGGGGGCTCAAGTCATAAGGCACACATTATTGTTGATAGCAGGGCTGATCAAAGACATAATACTGGGACTGGACTTTATGCATCAAATACAGGTGAAAATAAGTTATGGAGACAGATCAGTAAAAATAAAAAATGAAATGATTCCTTTTTATAAACATACAAAGAAAATCCCCATTAGTGTAACATATATGATAGGGAAAGATGTACACAAAGAGATAAAAGAGAAGATTGGTCAAATCAATATGTCCAATGCTAGATGGAAGAAATAAACTGAGCTGTTACAGCAATATAAAGAGGTGTTCACAACAAAACCTGATGTTATCAAAGGTTATACTTATTGAATAAAGCTTAAAGCTGTTTTCAAGGCCAGTCATATCCTATCCCAATTGAATATAGGAGTGAGGTTAATAACCAAATACAGCAAATGGAAGAATGAGGAATCATAAAGGAGCAATAATCTTTATACATTAATCCTTTAGTGATTTAAAGAAAAAGTATGGGTCTATGGGGGTATGTATGTTTAGATCTGCATCAATTAAACACCATGATAATCCCTGACCGAGATGTGTCTCCTCGGATTTTTTATCTACTGCTAGGGTTTCAGGGAAAGAAATACTTTTCTTCATTCGATTTAACCTCTAGCTAGTGACAAACGACTTTACACAGTGAAGGCCAAAAGTATACAGTGTTTTGTTATGAAGGCAAGATATATGTAAAAATTTGTGCCTTGAGGCAATTGGGGAGTGCTAGTTAAACAAGAAATATATCATTTATATTTTTCAGATATTTTTAATATATTTCAAGAATGTATGATGAAGTAAAAATTTTAAGTATATCAAATAATAATAAAATAAAACTGCTAATTAATAAAAGATCAACTATAAAAACTTTTATCAAGAAAAAAAATACTTGGTTTAATAAACTGAATAATAAAAAAAGTACACATGACTTGTAGAAGAACAGATACTTGAAAACATCTAAAGTAAAAAAGTTTCATAACATCCTCAGTAATTTTTATAATCAGTTTTTCATATAAATCTTAAATATTCAAGTATAGTAATGTATATTCAAATAAATAAAAAAAATCCCAAAGCAAATTCATAAGTACATATTTATTACTAATATAAAAAAATAATACCAACATATCTTTCACTGCACGTGGCATAATGCAATACAATATTTTGTTTTATTTAAATTTCTAATATAGCAAAGTATTTCAACTGATAAACAGTTTTCCCCAAAGCTTTAAATACATAATACTTGTTTGTTTGTGTGTGCATATATATATATATGATCATTTGCTCTTAGAGACTCCTGAATCCACTTCTCTACCAAAATATAAAATATTTACTTACATCTAACATTCTCTTTTGATTTCTCACTAAAATGTTAGACATTTAAAACTGAAATGATTTTTACATTACGTAATTGTATGTAAAATAGAGATGTTAGAATACACTGAATTAAAAGAATAATAAGCAATAGCAAATTACCATTGGTAATAATCCAAATGTTATTGCATATGTTACAATAATCTGTTGTCTAGTTAACCTAACCTTATTTGGGCAAAGTAATATGCAAATATACATGCTTTGAGATGCCTTTCCCAACTTACATAGTCTTGATTTACATAAATTTGAATTAAACAGTATCCATTATATGCAAAGAGCAAAAACAGCAAAAAATATTATGTATAAAAGTAATGTTTCTCCCAGGTCTTATTAGTCTAGTGCTGGGTGATTTATTTCTTATAATATATTTCAGTGCTTATTTTCGTTGTTAAAAATATATATACTATATTCTTTCAGCTATTAATAACAAACATGCACCTAAATGGGAAATTTGATTTAAAAAAAAAAAACAGTTGTGGAACAGATCGCTTGCATAAATGGAAAGCTGTCTACATATTTTAATTTGCATGTAACTTTTTTGTTTTTACTTAAAAACATTATTGCCCGAAAATTGATAAGAAGTTGGAGTTATGGACCTATAGTATCCATGGATTTTAAATTCTAGAGTCTATCACTGCATTAAATTATACAGAGCAGTAAAACGGTTGAATTTTATATTTATCTAACAGCATGGGCTCTCATTTACCGACTTTATGATTTGTTTTTAAATAGATTTTAAAAATAAAAAAGTATCTATGATCTGAGAGTTTGGTCTGACTTGGAGCTGATGGATGGTTATGATTGGGTTGTAAGCATGATATAATTTATTGGAAGCTTCAGTTACTTCCTGTCCAGTTACATATAATCTGAGTTATTTATTTATATTAAATTAATATTTGAAATACAGATATTCTTCATATACCTGGAGCTTAATTGAAAATATAGGGGATTTGAATACAGACTTTCAAGCATTCTTCAACTATCCACACTATCTCGTACCACTGATACACATGACCACACACATGTAGAAAAGATAAATAATTACCAGTATACATATTTCGTGCTGAACCAGCACTCATCAGTTCATCCAGATCATCTCCCACATATATATATAATCAGCGCTCAGTTTATATTAAGATAGGAAATCTTCATACTTTAATGGACACGCTTCAATCTACTCCAACTCTTCAGCCAACCATATCATTGAAAATCTGCTGATGGTATTCCATCAGCATTGATTATATATATATGTAGGAGATGATGATCTGGACCAACTGATGAGTGTTGGTTCAGCACGAAATACCGGTATTGGTGATTATTTATCTTTTCTACATGTGTATGGTCATGTGGTCTGAGATAGTGTGGATAGTTGAAAGTCTGTGTCCAAATCCCGTATACACTATTTATATTTAATCAGTAAATAATGTTTATAAATTGCAATCTGCTTGTCTTAAATTACGTATATATATATGTGTGTGTGTTCGCTTTGAAATTTATTTCTATAAAAACTCTCCCTTTTAAAGTTTTTCAGAAAAATGTGATATAAACTTTTTAGAAACAAACTTTCAAAAAAAAAATATTTTTTTTCCTAAAATTCTCGTATTAACTTCCAGAAACATTAAGTAAATTTATAATGAAACATCAAAACATTTTTATTGTTTACATTCCGTATTATTACTTTTAAAAGTCTGCGATCGTTAGAATTGCACTTTTACTAAAGTCTTATTAATACATTTCATGATCTATTTTTCGATAATGCAAACGGAGACAAATCATCCTCTCTTCCTAGTCATATTTCAGTCAAATGAGCTGCTGATTTTTTTTTTTTTTTTCTATTATGCAACATTAGAAATAACTTTTAGTAACTGTAGATTTTGTAAACTTTAATTTTTCTTGTTTTTTGTTATTATTATTTATATGCACTTAGGAAAGTGAAATCATTTTTTGAAAGCTTTTGATAATTAAGGTGTCATTTGTCTTGCTGTTTTAAAAGCACTGAATGCCAAATTAAAACAAACCTGCTTCTTCTTTTAAACAAGCTATCAAGTAATTTCTAATTCAGCATAATTTCTCATAGTAAAAATGAAATGACTTTAATCTCTGTTAAGTAATGCATCTTCATTTAAAAAATAAAAAATAGAAATTGTAATAAAAAGAATCTTATTTAATGATAGTCTTTAATATAAATATAAAAAATGTAGTTAAAAACGAATCTTTAACAAAATGTAAAACATTTAGAGATTTTTCTATTAGTCATAATAATGTAATATTAGCATGTAATCATGAAGAGAAAAGCGAAACTAATTGTATAAATAAATGATGACGATCTACTAGACCAAATTTATTTTGATTATCTATTCAAGGTTAGGACTGATAAGAGAGAGAGAAAAAAAATAGTTAAATGATTCATTAATGCTAATAAATGGATTTATTTATGTATGTTTGTTGGAATTTTGAAACAGACAGGAATAATTTATTAAATTAAATTTAAAAGTTTTTTTTTTTAAAAAAAATTCATTTTTGTAAAGAGTAGATTAGAGTTGGTCAGTGTTGCAAATAAGATACTTTCAAATTATGATCACTAGGTAGCATGGAATTCTTTGTATGCAAGTAATAAAATATGTTCTGTGCAATAATGGGGAGACAAGTCAAGAACTAAAGATTCCATGATCGAAGTGCTTTATGCCATTTCTGGTGCTTAAACGTCACATAACTTCCCAAACAGCTAACAATTTGATTATTATAACAATTTACATTTTTCAGTATCAATCCATTTAATTTTAAATCAGATACAATTACTTATCAATTATTTACCAGTAAGTAAATAACAGTAGAAGTTATAAATAGGAACTCTAAAATAAAAAATATTCTGCATTTACTTTTACTATCGTAATTCAAAGAGAAATTATATATTCTGTACTCAATTATGTGTGTAAACACAGGTTATCTATATTCAAGAATCATTAAAAATTGATTTTTATAGTTTTCAAGAAATTTAACTATTAAGCTAGATTTGGGTCTGCATAAATAATTATAAATTAAATATTTAGTTCAGAAAAAAGTATTCTTTTTGTTTATAATATATATATTGTGTAAATAAATAATACTGTGTATGCTTAGCAGAGGAATGGTTTACTTCTCTTAATTACATATACATTTTAGCGATGCTAATTTTATGTTTATATTATGTAAACCTACTTTGGTTAGAATAGAAATATTAAGAAGTGAGAGGATTTATGCATATATAAAATAAAAAAGTTTGTCGAGCGTTGGTGTCCTAGCGGTTAGCATAGCTACCTTCCAAGCAGCTGGTCCGGGTTCGCTTCCCGGGTCAATGTTTTGCACATATATAAAAAATAAAAAAAAAGTTTTGTTAAGAGTAGTAATTACTCTTTTCCTCTTAAGCACTAATCCAAACATGTTAATAAACTTGTTTGGATCGTTGTTTTATAGTTCTGATGATTATCTTTATTTATTTATTTTTTACCACCCATTGAAACTTTTCTTACATAAATATTGAGATATCTAGCTATAAGAATTTATATTTTTCTGTAGTTTTGTCTTTAAGAATATCCAAGCAAATTATTTTTAGTGTGAAATAGATTTCAATAAGAATATATTAATATCAAGACGATTGATTTTTTTTATTTACATTGTTAAATTAGATTAGAAAGTTGCTTGATTTATTTTAAATACAATTAAAGATTGTATATAATCTTCTGATCAAATTAGAAAATATGGAGATTATTCTATGCATATATATGTATATAACACTGATAAATTCTGGAAAAGAAAAAATAATGATAATAGCATTAAAATAAATATTTAAATTAAAGTAAAAATTAACTAATTTCAATATTTTTGCTAAGTTTTTTTTTTGTTCCATAAATAATTTTTAAAAAATAACTTATAATTATTTATAGAAATTATTTCTACTTCATTTATAAAATAACATAGAATATCTCCCCCTGTAAGTTTGGTATTTTTATTCAAACTAAATCAAAAATATTATCCATTATTTGCTTATACTCATTAACTGTTTTGTGCATCTTCTATGTATGAACAATAATAATCTTGCTATTGTGGTATTTATTGAATGCTTTAATGGTTTTGAACTTTGTAATTAATTGTAATAACACTATCTTTATATTTTGGTTAGCAATTCACACTAGATCTCTCAGTTGTAAATAAAGTTAGATTTGAACTTGAGTTTAAAATGATGAAGATTGTTTTTTAAAAAAAAACTTATGTAACTGATTTTGAAATAACAGTTATCACAAAAAATCTTAATTATGCACATTGTTTTGCAATCATATTCATAAAGTCACATGATGAATTAATTTTTTATGACTACTGAAGGACAGAGAAGATAATCATGTTTAAATATTATAATATACATTGTTTTAAAAACTACCATTTGGATAAAATTTCAAAGTATACTAATAGTTGTAATTAAATAAAAAATTAACTAATATAGTGTCAGTTAATTACTTAGCTCATTATTTTAAATTCTTAAATATCACCAATAGTAATAATAATAATGTAAAAATAGCTTAAAAAAATAATAATCTTTAGGTAAATGCAAAAAATTTAAATGATGTTAATAGTATGGTGGGACTAGTTTATAAAATTAGCTGTTGAAAAGTCAATAAAATATGTATAGGACAGATAGGAAGAATGGCAATTGAGAGAGGTAAGGAATATTATTGGGCCATTAATAGAAAAGATATGAGGTCAGGACCATATTTGCATTATTTGAATACAGGCCATAAAATCAAATATGAAGAAAATATAAGTATGTGAAGGATTACCGTAAGAGAATATATTATGAAACATTGTACATTCAAGAAAACTTGGACAAATGTGTAAATATAGTAAAAGGTCTAGCAAAATTAGGAGGAAAATGGGCTTTATTAAATAGGTGGAAAATGTAGGAAGTCATTGGAAATATGTAAATAACATTTTTTAAAGATATAAATATGTATTTAATTATTATTTTTGAAAAAAATTGTAAAAAAAAAATTTTTTTAATTGTAGGTATAAAAAAATTTTAATTTTAATTTATTTGATTGAATATTGTAAATTGTATGCATATGTAAGATATAAAATATGTTAAATTTATTTATTTGATTATAATATATAAGTATATGATTTTAAAAAAAAAAAATGTCCAGTAGATGAAGTAGATACAGTTAATTGATTATCTGAGGATTTGATAAAGAATTTATGTCAGTGTACTCATACAAAAGGTGGGGTGGTTGTGTTAGGAAAATTGTTGCATGTTACAGTGGCAAGGAATGGGATAGAAGAATAGATGCATTAATAAAGATTAGGGAGATGGAGAACTAGTATGGAGAGTAAAAAGAGTTTAAATATATATGGAAGTAAACAGAATATTGGGTGTGAGTTTATTTATGATAATAGCAAGGAAAGTAGTTTACTGTTTAAGGCTCAAACAGAATCTTTAGCAACAATGGAATATAAACATAAATGGAAAAATGTGGGTGATTTATTCTGCAAGTTGTGTAAGGAAGGCATAGAAAATATTAGGCATCTGTTAATTGATTGTAAATGCCTGCAAGCAAAAAGGATATAAATAATGTTGTGGAAGAATAAATATAAACAAAGTGATTATACAGAAAGTTGGTTCTTGGTTATTGTGCTGGGTTTTGGAAAAAGATAAAGGGGATTTAGATGTAAAGGCCATGGAGTTGACAAAGATTATGTTGTGGAAATGGGATGGAGCAGGATAAAGAAGAATATGGAAAAAACTTAGGGTGGGGAATGGCAAGAGAATGTAAAATGGCTAACAGGTTTCTCTGGGCCTTGTGGCTGAGAGATTCCTGACTCCAAAAAAGAAGTCACAATGAATCGCATCTGAATTGTATATTATCTTGAGAAGATTTCAATAAAGCTGGTTCGATAAATATTACATTAATAGTTATTAATAGTTGTTTATTTCAATCTTATTTTGATTGATTATTTTATTTATTCATAAATATCACAAACAATTTACAAATTGTGTGTATATATGAAAATAAAGTAGACTTGTAAGTTTTCTAAATATTATTTTGGAATTAAATATTTAATTAAGAAATTATATAATAAAATATTTTTGATGGTTGTATAGTTTGTTATCCTATAATTTTTTTGTTATATTACACTGTATACCTTTTATGTTCATATTAAACTATATACTACTTATATATAAGCATCTGTACTCCTTACATATTGGCATATGTTCATAAATAAAATTAACTATCATATTAAAGTTGAGGTTATCATACAGAAATTCATTTTTATAACTTGGCAATTAGATTTAAACATAATGCTGTTGCAAGCCAATTATATTAATCACTTGTACTTGAAAAATAGATATAAACAAAGTATTAAGTTTTTTTTCTTCCTCTTTCTTTGGGGAATGTGTAAAAAAAATAATTAAAGTGCAATAAATGGTTTGATACTAATTTGAATAAGGAAAAATATATGTTCTTGGAATATAAAAAGAGATGAAAATTCAGTTTAATATGTAACTATTATACTTAATTTTTTTATAAATATATTTAACCCATATATTGACATCCCAACTTTATAATGATGTAAAAACAATTTTACCCTGATTCATTTTTTAATTGAAAAAAAAACTACTGGCATTGATATGATTATTTAGTCACTTAACTCATTACAAGAAGCTACAGATACATAAAATACATTGTTTCTACATTTTAATATTTGACTTTATACCCATTTTTTTGTTTATGCTAAATTAATTGAATTCTCAATGTTTTTAATATTCTAAATAAATGCATTTAAATTATATTTTTTCTTAAATATTACCAAATTCACACTTTTCTTTATTTTTGCCGTAATATCCTATAAATACAATTTATCCAAAACACTTCAAAATAAAGAGTTTTGCTAAAAAAATGTTTGAAGCCATTTGGATAAATTGTATATATATATTTTTAATGAATGAAAGGTTTTTGCTCTTATAAAAAGGCTGCTCTTATTTATTAGAAAATGTTATATGTAATTTAATGTTTGTGTAACATGTATTTAAGATGTTTTTTAATCAAGTTATTATGCTTTAATGCATTAACAAAATCTGAAATACATTACTCCATAAGCTTTTCTATATTTAATTTCAGATTTTGCCGGTCCAAAGTGGAAGGCCGGAATCCAAATCTTCACGGAGCAGTCATTGAAGACCACAGATGAACAGCTTTGTTCAATTGGTAAAATGAATACATTTATAAATAGTACCTTTTTAAATATATACTTTTGCATTTAATAATTATAACTATAAAGAACTGTTCTTTCATATATTGTAATGGAATATGTGATGGTGTGTACATGGTTAACCTATGCTCCAAAATTAAGCTATTATTTTAATACAATTGGTGAGAAAGATCATATACTAAAATATTATATATATATGTTATTATAGCTAAGCATAAAAGTATTGATCAATAAAAATTTGCAAAGTGAAAATCATTTATTTATTTTTAGGGATGAATTTAAAAGTTCTCGGGTTCCATATTTAAAATTGCAAAAAGAAACGACTCTGCAAAATTTAACTCTTGTTTCTCACCATAATCTTATTATCATGCCATGTTAACTAGCATAATTTGAGAACAAGAATAAAATAAGTACTAAATACAAATACGATCATATATATATATATCAAGTACATCTAGTGATGGAAAGCCAAACAAAGATAAAGAAATTAATTTAATCAGTAATATTAATTAAAATGTTAGCAGAACAAGTAATAATATGATAATTGTAGATTGGGTTGATATAACTTGTAAAATGCAATAGGCATACAATAAATCTATCTTATTTCACTACAAAATGAAATACATTGTGCATCAAATTCCATCATTTCCCTTTATTTTAATTATACTAGCTAAAAAAATAATAATTTGATTTTTGTTCTGTTTAGAAATATTTCACTATGTTATATTAGTTTATAATATATATGTGTGCTTTTACCATTATCAGCTTCATTATCTGTGCGCAAAGCACATATATATATTGTGGATTTTATATGCTAATGAAGTAAAGCTTTAACTATTTCATTAGTTTATAGAATTATATAAATATAAAATTTTGTCCCTAAACAATAAATGTTGTTGTCATATGTAGGTAAATAGATGTAGGTAAATATTTCTAAAATTATATATGTAATATTATAAATGAAACTAATAATTTAGATTATTTAAATCTTTACAAAGAGGGATAAAATCAAAAGAAATAAAAAAATATTTAGGTTACAAAACATAACTTTTAATTTTTTATTTTCACTTAAAGCCTTGGTATCATTTGATTTCTTTTTAATTTAGCAATTGCAACACTTTATATGAATGATGAGGATTTTTTCTTTCAATTTTCTTTTGGAATAATCCAATTTTAGAATCTTTTGTAATATCCAGATTTTAGTTTTATTTTACTGCTTATCATATAAATACAAAAGGTTTACAGATCAGTTTCAACTTCTCATTTCACAGAATAAATGACAAGCATTTACCTTATTTGTTTTAACAGTTTAAAGTGTTCTTGTTCTAATTAACAATCATACACTTGGGTACAGACTCACTGTATCAATATAAGTTTGTTTAGCACTTAGCATCAATTTTAATCATAATGGTTATTGGAAAGTATAATGGAGTTTATTCCTTTTTACTGAAGCAATGGCCTATTGTACCAGTAGATAAATTATCCATGGTTTTTAACTTCTTTAATTGGAATATTAAGGTCTCTTTTGTTTGATTGTATGTGGTGACTATTTAATAAACTGCGTTAGAATGATGTAGTTATACAGAATAAATGTATTGTTTGAATGAACTAACAAGCTATCAAAGTATGACTGACTTTATTCACAACTTGTATTTTATATACCAAACTACTTCACCACAAGTTATTTAAGCTTTGCTAGTCTGTTTTCCCAAAAAATATTTTTGCTTGTCTGATAATTCCTCAAGTTGTTTATTTTAATTTAATGAAATGTATAAAATTTCATTTTATTATTTTGATCTTGAATTTTTCCATACTTTGCTATCTTTTAAAATAACATATAAATTGCTTTGTTTTTATAATAAGATTTTTTTCAATAATTCTGTGTCAACTTTTTATTTATATATATTTTTAAAATAAATACAACTTAGCTTTGCATAAATTTCTACTGCAATTTACTATTGCCAAGTTTTTTTGATAAACCTCTAGCTTTTAATTTAAATCATTAATAATTATATAAGCAAGACTAAAGATTTATATATATACACACACACCCAAAATATGATATATGTGCTCATACTCTTTTATTACTTTGTTAATAAATCACTAACAACTCATTTTAGTGCAGCACCATATTAAAAGATAAAATTGCAGTTAATTATGTTAAAAATCTATTTGCATCCATTCCTCTTATTAACTTAAAATCAACAATTAAACTTAAAATGGATCAGCTTTCTGCTTCCAGTAATATTTCCTCTTCATATCTCCATCTTATTAAGACAGTTTCTATTTTATTTTGATTTTGAAACTTACAACTTCATATTATTAATTTTCATGATTTAGATTTTTACCTGCTCAATTATGAATTTTGAGATATTGGTTCAGAACTTTACTGAGACTTCTATCCATCTTAATATTGTGTTTGTTAATCATTTTTATTTTATGTGCATATTTAATATTACATCCTTTTGCAATGTTTTAAATTTAGATGTTTATCATCTTAATATTAGCACTACTCAATGGTTGGATGACATCTTATAAACAAAGGATTTTTAACCTGAATGAATGCCTGAAAACTGGAATCTTTGGAATAATTAGACTATCAATCATGATGAACTATATAGTCTGGACAATGCAATGCCATCTGATATTTGGGAAGGGTAATGGTAATTTACATAATGAATTTTTGTGCAAGATCAAGGCTGTCAAAAAGAGGGATCATATGATTTCGCCGGAAAAAATTTACAATGATACCTGGAAGCTTGTGGTGTTGCCAGAATAATTTGCATCAGTGCTGGGGGGTTTCCTTAATGATTTGTCCAAAAGTCCCTCTACATAAGCCACTAAGATCGCTCTAGCCATGGTTAGGTGTGCCTGTTTCAGGTGATTGAGAGACAAAGGATCAGCTCTTCTATAATGGTCATAGGGTTGGTGAATGTGTTTTGTTTCCCTGCCCATGTTTTATCAAGTAAAGATACCAAACTCTCAATTTCAGAAGAATGACAAGACTTGTTGAAAAGAATGCATGTTGCTCAAACTATCTGAACGCTCATCATGATTCAAGACAATTTAGTTGTTTTTTTTCTCATTGTAATTGCTTTACTATCTTTTCTTTGTATTCATAGTCAATAAATTTACTTTTAAAAATAAATTAAGTCTATTTAATTTTGATTTTTTTTTTTTGAATAGTTCTTTTATGTTACTAATCCTTCCCTCAAGAATATATATTGCAAGTTCTATGACAATTTCAACAAATCTTTGCAGACTATCTCTTTTATAAACCAGTCTTTTTATTGTTTTTTTTTCATATAAACTAATTGACATTCTTTTATATAACATCTTGCTAATTTTTTTTTTTGTTGTTGTTGTTTTTGTTTATTTACCTCATTTATTTTAATATGTCCCCATTCTTTAATTGTTTTTCATTTGCTTGCTTTCAATTCTCATAAAAAAAATTTAATATTTACTACACTTTACCATAATATAAGATTGTTTTATTTAACAATGCACTATTCTTAATTTATGATATAAATAGGAAATTACTAATGAAAAAATCAAACTAGTTTATAAAATCTCTCTTATAAAGATTTAAGTAAAGACAATTTGCTATTCTTAAGTAGACAGCATAGCAGGGATGAATCCTCAAATTCTTATTATCCAATCATCATTAAACCTGGTGGTAATGGCTTTTTTTTTCACTATTTCTTTATGAGAGGTTATTGGAGAGGTCTTTTACCCTGCAATCAACCCAAGTACTGATAAACGAACATAAAGTAATTCTTAGAAGGAAGTCATAAAAAAAAAAAAAGGAATTGGATTTAAAATTGATTTGAAAATCAAAAGAATCTAACTGCTAGATTAAGAGACTAATTGTTATACAGTGTGGAAAGAAATTATTGTCTATATTGTATTGTTTTCTGTTGCCATTTTTATGTCTTTGTTTAATGGTTTCATGTTTGTAATCTTTTTAACTTATCTATTTTGATGTGGGTAATGTCTGATGATAGTTGCTTTGAATTCAATTTAATCTCATCCTAAGAATGCAAATTAGAATAAAATTTAGGATATCATTGCAAATAACAAATATCATAGTGAGAAAAAAGTTTAGAAGGCTGCATGTATAATATGTATACGATTTTGAAATGACTGCTATAACAGTTAACCAATCTGGTATTTCAGACTTATGCAAATCAACTATTAACTTTACTAATTTTATTTAGTGTCATTCAGATTATTAATTATAATTTTATTTTATGATTGTTCTCACTTAATAGTAGTAACCTATTGCTTTGTTGTTGTAAAGGTGCTTATAGATAGAGAACTTAACTTTCATTTATAAATTTAAAAAAACATAATAAAATTGGATTTTTTTAGTGCCGCCATAATATGTAGTCTATTTGCTGAATGGTATCAAATCTTTGAAACCAATGAAGAAACTAATCCGAAAGAAACAAAACATTGAATTTTTACTTACTAAACAGCCTTTTAAACAGCAAAGCAATACAAAAAGTATGAAAATGTAATTGATTGCAATAAGTGCTCAAAATAAAAGCAATAAAAAGAAAAATTCACAATACTGAATGTGTATATTTTTTATTAAATGTAGATTTTGTTAATAATAATTGACATTTTAGCAAACAAAACAATGCAAAAGGTAATCCATGACATAATAATGATAGCAATGAGTGTGTTAAATGAAAGCAATAAAAAAAAAGCAGTCATTAAAAACTAAAATGCAATTATGAAGCCAAATCTAAAATGAAATGGTATTGTTTCATATTTTGTATTGAAAATAATTTCCTCAAGAAATATATTAAAGCATTTTTGCAAATAAAGGAATACAAAAAGTAATCTATAAAAAAAAATTTAATCTATTTGCACCCCCACCCACCCCAAACCTAGTTATGAAACCAAATTCAAAGTGAATAGGTCTTGGTTTGAATTTTGCATTAAAAATATATTTAAAGTGTTTTAGCAAGCAAAGTAATCATAATCGAGCATTGTTATGCCTTTTGGTGTTATAGAGCTATCTAATGGTATAGTGTGAAAATAGTGAAACATGAAACTTATAACTGCCTATATTTTATGATATATATATTTTCAGCTGAGCACATTTTACAAAATATATGTATTATTGTCATTAAAATTAGTGAGGGTTAGTTTTTTATTATTTTGTTTTTTTATTGTTGTTTTGGATATAAAAAATAATAATATATAATTAGGTTTTTTAATGTGACACCATCTGCCAGGTACATTGTACACTATAACAGACTCCCTTTTTTTTTTTTTTTTTTGTAATATTAGTCATTCAACTAATTTAATATGAACTTTTTAGAATTTGCTACACTTTTTATGTAAGGACATTTTTTTTTTCTAAATGTATCTTAAAAAGATATGTAGGGTTGTTGAAAAAAGAGACAGGAATGCATATATGATGTGTTTTAGACAAAATAAATATTGCATAGAGGTTGGGTATAGAAAGCATTGCTAGTATTTATTCTGTAAATAATATTTAATATAATAGAAATTCAAAGATTAAAATATAACACTTGAAAGAATTTAAATTAAGCAATTTTATTAATTTTTAATTATATTTTTCTGTGCTAATACTGATATGATTAAAAGATGGCAGTAATATATTCCATAATCAAATAAATAGACATTGGTCTTTTTGTTGGTAGTAATTCTCTATTGCTTCATAATTTTTTAATTCAAATTCATTTTTTTTAGATCTAAATTACCAAGTAAGTTATTTCTTATATCATTAATATCATTATGAATTAATATTTGATTATTTGAAATTCTATAGCAGACTCATTATAAATCACAAGAATAGAATAGTCTTGCAGTTAAAGAGAAATCACATATATTATCTATTTATTTATTCATCCATTAAGTTAATAAAACTCAATTTCAATAAAACCAGTGTTCTGATTGAAACTGACTAATATGATGTGACTATTAAGGGGCTATGGATATTTGAATATACCCAACAGTTTGAATGAACAATGTGTGAAATAAATAAATTAAGTGATATCTAATGCAATTATCATAAAAGCAAAAATATTTTCATGCAATGTTTAAAATAAAAAAAGGAATTAGAAAATCCTCTTATGTAAAATATTTTTATGTAATAAAATTAGGTGTTGGGTTACTGTAAAACATCATTTCCAAATTTGTCAAGAAAATGTTGCAGCGTCAAAAAAAAATTGTATTTATTTGATATTAATTTTGAAAATTCATTGTTAAACATTATTTTAAATCATTGATCACTGACTAATATTTATAAATTTCTGGAAGATTGTAGAGGAAACATGTTAAATTTGTGAATGTTCATTGTTTTTACTAGATATAATTTGACAAGTGCCAAATGTTTAAAACATAAATTAGCATTTTTCTTTTTCAACCAATAGTTGAAAGAATATTTTATGACATTAATGTGTGATATATTATCTAATACTTGGTCATTTTAATTAGGAAGCATCAGATTATATTAAGTTTATTAAGCAAGATGCAATTATATTTTGTCAAACAAATCAAGACTTTTTCAAAAATACAGATTTTACATTGATATTCTGATAGTGAATCTTTTAACAACTTTCATAAATACCAGCTGTTATTATTTTGGCATGAAATAAGATATAGAAATTAATTAATATATATGTTTAATATACCCACATTTCTCATTGATCTTTCCTAATTTATTTCCTGGAAATCTCTAATAAATCGCTGATTTGATTTTCCAAAATGTCTACTGAAAAAAAAAAAATAAAGTGGAAACAAAAGTCACTAATTTATTAAAAAACATTTTGATTAACTATATATAATCTGCATGATTTAATGCAATAGTAGAGTGGCAAACTTGGAAGCTGAAGGTATGTAGATTACTCAATTTTGTCACTTCCACTGCTCAAGTTTTTTTTATAAATTCCTGAGCAATAAAACTATTCAATTATTTTTTAATTGACTATATATTACCCTTTACATAAATGTTATTAAAACCTTTACTGCAAGATACTGTAAGGGGAAAAAAAAAGATTTAAATAATTGTAGATATTGAAAAGTTTGCACGAATATTACTATGTATATATATGGTAAAGTAATATATATATAATTACCTTTTTATTTGTTTGATTCTAAAATTAATTGTACTAGTATATAAATACATTTTAATATATAGAATCTATTCATATAACAACCAAGTTCAAAAATATTGTGAAAAATTACAAGCCAGATTTCCCAGGAAGCATTTAAATGAACTTGTAATTAATGTTCCTTTCTTATATCAATATCACTGTTTATCTGACAAATAGATTAACATTAATATGAGAAAATGTAGTTATTCATACAAATTCATTTAAGTGATTGTTTGGGAATCTGGTTTGGGAATTATCATAGTAGCATTTTCACACTTGATTGTTCCAAGACTATGTTTATATTATCAGCATTACATATTTGATAAGCTATGGTTTATTAAAATTGTTAATATTTAGAAGATATAGGCATATATCCTATAAAAATACTAAAGCTAATACTTATTTATATTTTTATACTTTATTATGCTTTAATGGCAAGAGAAATGTGTAATGAAAGATTAAGAGAGATACTTAATTACTTATTTTGAAAAGATTGGAAAACCATGGCTGCCAGATTATTGATATTAACTTTTATAAAGAAAAAAACATTATAAATAATAATCAAGAATTTTTCTTAAGCTACTTATGTAAATGAGATATTTATTTTTTATAGCACGATGTTTATGAATTGTAATAAACTAAAGACATGTGCTTTATGAATCTTAATAATAAATGAATACTTTTATTTCCAACACAAGATAAAGTCTTTGCGAAAGAATAGAATGAATCCACCTATTCTTTCAACCCAAACGCTTAAGTATGGGCAAATCTTAAACACTAGAAATGAAAGCGTGAAGATAAACTATTCAGACATAGTAAAAAGTAATTTAAAGTGATTGGTTCATCTTCACACTTTCATTTCCAGTGTTTAAGATTTGCCCATACTTAAGTGTTTGGGTTGAAAGAATCGGTGGATTCATTCTATTCTTTCGTGAAGATTTTATCTTGTGTTGGAAATGAAAGTATTCATTTATTATTAAGATTCATAAAGCGCATGTACATTAGCTTGAAATGCTGATCTTTAGTTTATTAAGCTACTTATGTAATTTTGTTTTTAAAGACTAAAATTCTTGATATTAATTTTTATCATTTAATCAAAATAAACATAAATTTTATTTTAATAAGAAGACTGCAAGATATTTATTAATCTACACACACATATATATGTAACCATAGTTTCTCATGTTTAAACAAACTAATGGAATATCAGCAAACTATTGTCAATGTAACATTGCTATTAGTCAGTAAATGGATTGCCAATATTTTATTGTTTTATTCAAGTATTAGGGCTATGTTGATGTGATTTACATACACTATGTATAATAAGCAATTAGCTTTTGGCACTTATGGTTTAATATATATATGCATGTAATAGATTTCTACATTTTCTAATGTTTATTTTGGTAATACTTTTTTATCTTTCTATATAGTAGACAATGTTAATAGGTATATGTGGACATAAAATTGAAGCAAAAGTAGCTACAATCCTCTGTGAGATGTATAAACAAATAATCACTCATCAATAAATAAAAAGAATAGAAAGATACTTTTTATACTTTTAGCTCTAACAATATTTATTTATGCATTTATTGATGTGTTATAATGTAGTGTGAACTCTGAATATCAGCCTGATTTAAGTATGGTGCAAACTATTCTGAAACTGCTAGAACATAAAACAGAAATTCTAAGAAAAAAATTTTTAAGCTAATAATTAAACTTTGGATACTATAACATCATACTAATGACATATTTAGGATAGAAATAAATTAGACTTTGATTAATTTTTGCTATAATTATGAATAAAATTTTCATTATCGAATCATATCTAGAAGCAGATTAGGATTGGTTAAATATCAAATATTTATAACAGTAAAGACATTACATTTTTAATATAAATACATATTTCTGGAACTTACAGAATATTTTTCTTAATGACATTTCTCATATTCATTACTTTCTGTTTTACTTCCATTTGACTACAGATATATAATTGCTGAAATGTTGAAAAATACAAAATTTGCATAATTGTGACATTTATATTTTATGATAATTGAATCTTTGCAATATAAATCTCAGATTTTTAGTCATATATAATAATATATTCCAGTTTTTTAGGGTCACTGAAATAAAAATTAAATATGTAAAAAAAAAAGGGTATGTTTATCAGAGAAGATCATAAAATCTCCCTGCAAAATATTGCCTCAGTTTGGAATTTTATCTGGAGGTTCAAATACTAATGAAGTTTAAGTTTTTTATAGAATAACTATACAGTTGCTCAATAATGCTATGAAAACTTACCATGCCTTCAGATTTTAATCAAAAATGTTATCAGGGTTTATATATATTCAGAAAATGTTCTCTTTCTATGTGCTTACCCAAGTACTACAGATACTTGCTTTTTTTTTTTATGTGTAAAAATTTGGGAAAATAATAAAGCTTAATCCTTTTGTAACTCTTTTAAAATATGTCCATGAACTAAGTCAGATTCTTGATTCAAAAAAAGTTTCACCAATGAGAGTTTATGATCAAACAATAATTCAAAATGTATCTAGTATGATATTTTATTAATGCTTAGCATATTGTAAACACATAATATTTATTTTGTATTTCAAAAATATGAAACTATTTCAGTGGTTAGAGGATAGTATTGGGTAATAAATTATGAGAAGTTTGAAAGCTTAATTTGAGCTATTATAACCCCAAACCAAGATTTGTTTTATATCGAAAATTGTTGTAATTTGTTATGTAGTGTATGTGAATGAATGTTTTTTTTTTCTTAATAAAAATTCATTTAAAGGTAGATTTAATTTGTTTGTAATCATGTTTAACATATACCTTAATTTGAAATTTATTACGAAAACAATTTTAAAAGATTTTTTAACAGTATAAAAAATGAAGCTACTTGTTTAACTGTGGTACTTTATTTGGAATTGTTTTACGTAATCTTCTATTTTTTATTTTAATGGATTCTTTGGTCAAATTGAATGATTGTACAAAACTTTAAAATATTTCAAACTCTTTTAACAAAAATCAATTGTTTTTTATAATACTTTTTATTTTTATTTTAAAATATAGTAATAATAATGTTGCATAACTACATTTCATTTTGATTATCTGAACTATTTGGTTCTTTAAATTATCATTTATCCAAGTTAGTTTGGATAATCAATATTTTTCTATAATTAAAATTGACTACAGTAGTTACTCATATCCATGCCATTGACCGTAAGTTTTGGGGCAATATCAGAATGTATGGATAGTAGCAAACCATACCTCATGTATTTTTTTCACAAATATAGTGCAGATATCTTAAATATGTATATGCAGTATTACATAACTATATACAATTTGCTTAAAAATTATGTATTAAGATATTAAAATTAATTAATCAAAAAAATACAATTCAGAATATATTTTTAACACATGCACTAAACATTTTTACCATGTACATATAGTATGTAGATTATTTAAACATTATACATATTAAGACATCACTACCTTTCAAAAAATAATACAATTTACTAATTTTGTATACTTTCACTTTATTATTTCTGCAATAAAAGTTGTTGATAAAATTCAATAGATACAATGTTTAAATGGTGTTAAATTTATAAAATTCAAGCTAGTTTGTTAGTGCCTGAAAAAGTTAGTTTTCTTCTAATATTTTTTAAAAATTAAAATTTTTTAAATTAAAATACCATTTTTTTATTGCTATATAATTATTTACTGAATCTGCAATTATTGAAAATGGGAGAGGGAAGGATTATACCTTATAAAATGCTCAATCACTGATCAAAGAAAGCAAGTCTGTAGTTCATTAATTTTATCATGCTGGTTAATAGATTTAAAAAATATTTATAATAAATGCTTTTTTATTACAAAATAATTATTGATCATTGGTAGAATTTTTTACTGTTTATTGCTTTGCATTATCATTGAAAATTTATATATTTTTGAAATAAGAAAAGGGAATAATTTATATTTCATATAGAAAATAAGTTTCACATATCACTGAAGTGCAAAAAAAAAAAAAAGATGGAAACTGATAAAAATTTATTTATTAGCTGTACATATGGTTTTGATCGCATAGTAGAATAAAAGAAAGTGATGTAATTGATAATTAAAATGTATTTAAGTAATATTTACATGAAATAATAATATATGAGTTATCAACAGCAGTTAAAAATGACTATTGTGATGCATTTTTATAAACATTGTTGTAGATTCCCTTAGGAGCAAAAAATATAACTTTATACAATCAATTATACTATTGAATTTGATCAACTTATAGGATTTTAGTTTAAATATATTTTTCACATGATATACTAATTTTTAAAGATGGTTATGAAATTTTAACATCATGATATTTTGCTTGCCTTCTACTTGCAAAGGAAAAATTAAATATGTTATAGAAGTGAAATTTAATTAATTTAAAATATATTTCTACATTATATTGAAAAGTATTATTATTAAAAATAAAATAGTCTTATTTTTTTTAATTCAATAATTTTTTTAATAGTTTAAATTTTAACATTCTTTATAAAATAGATAGATTAATTAAATTTCATTTGTATAATGGATTTAATTTATTACTTATAAGTGGAACATGAATGAAAATTCCAAGCCATTTTCAAACTTAGTTTATTATGTGAGAAATATACTTAAACAGAAATTCTAAAGGTTGATCAAATTCAGTAGTATAACCGATGATAAATGATAAATTTCATTATTTAGTTTTCTCTTGTTATATCTGTGGCTTTGCTTATATTAGTAAAATAAAAGAATGTAATAAAATATGTAGTTGTTCTCATATTTATATACTATTTATATGAAATAATAATACATGAGTTATCAATAGTTGTATGGCAAAAAATATAACTTTTTACAATAATTTGCACCAAATATATTTCTCTTGTTATAAACTTATTTTTAGAAATTGCTATGAAATTTTAACATCATAGTATTTTGTTCATGCTCCATTTGCAAGTGAAAAATTAAATGCATGTTATAAATAAAATTTAATTAATATAAAATATATTTCCAAAATCAAATTTTCCTCACTTTATCAAAAACTATAATTCTATCCATTCTTTTTAATATGTATTTTAATACACAGGCCACAACATATTTTGTACCCATTTCAAAAAATTTTCTGCCTGTAATCTTTTAATCAGGGCTGCCCTCTTTTTGCATTTTTATGAAGTTATTTCAAAGTGGTTAATATTTCTACACATTTTTTATATTGCAAATTATCAAAGTTTTTAAAACAAGTACCATAATGCAAAAATTCATAGCCTATGTATTTCTCCACAAAAAAAGAAGGAAAATTATACAAGATTCTTCAAGATTAATGCAATATTTGTTGAGTTATTAAGTAATAAACAAACCAACTTTTCCACAAAAGATATTTAATGATGTGTAACAATAGTTTAATAGAGACCTAGCTAAGATACATAAGATTCTCATAGGTCTGTTATTTACATTATGCATAAAATAAAATGTGTGTAAGATGGTTTTGAGCATAACTTGCATAATAAATAAGGAACTTGCTGTTTATACATGAAAAAAAATTATATCAAATCACTTGCCAGACAAAAAAAAAAACATTTCAAAGAAAAACAATTTCTATTTTGACTAATACACAGTGAATTTTTTCCTTTATTCATATTATATGATAATTTAAAGGCAATTACCAAGACTGCTGCAGACTTAGAGAAAACATTGAAGATGTTAAATAGGTGTTGAGCACAATTTTCAAAGGGAATTTTTTTTTAATGTAATAATTACTTTTGATACCAGTTATCAGCATCGAAAATACATTAAAGTTGTATTTTGATATTTTCATTGTTTTCTCTAAGTGTGAAGCAGTATTAGTATTGCCTTTAATTTATCACATTTTAATTATCATAGTTAGTGATTATTATGTTAAAAATAGACAATTTTGTTTAAGTACATATTTAAAACATATTTTTAATTGATTTCTGCATTTATCTATTATCCAATGACTTGAAGTTAGTCTTGAGGATTATCTTTTTAGGTAGCCTGCTCATAGCCACCAACCTAGCTAGTAATCTATTTATTGATTTATAAAAGTTTACTATCTATTATTAGTTAGAGAATAAAAATTCTAGATAATGGATTAATTCAATGATTATTGATACATTGAACACAATGCATTCTTCACTGATGATGGAAATGTCATAATTTTGCAAATGCTAAATTCATGGTCTAGTTTTTATATTTTTAAGACATTGCTAATATACATGAAACAACAGTTAATTATACCTATCATTTTATTAAATTAAATGTATAAATATTTAAAACTATGTAGTGAAAAACATAATAATAAAATATCTTCTAGCATTAATTATTCAATATTTATTTTCTACAGTGAGCTGGAAAGTATATTTCTCTACTCCTAGTCATTTTAAGTTATTATATGTATATAAATTAATAAATTGTCTATATACTATATGTAATTTTCTTAAATTATAATAATAGTATAAATTCAAATATTAGCCTTTTAAGCTAATTGTGCATACGCTTTGCAAGTGTTAATAATAAATGAATACTTTCTCACCAATACAAGATATAGTATTTATGCTGGAATAAAAGGAATCCTCTTATTCCTACGACTCAAATGCTTATATATGAGCAAATCTGAAGTATAAATAAATAATATATATAGAAATACTTCAGGTTAATTAGATCATAATCATTAACAATTAAACTTAAGTGAATGATAAACAGTTATGTTTCTAGAAAATTATGTGATATCTGTTTCTAGTTTCCATAAGTTTAGTTTATAATATTTATGATATAAATAATCTAAAATACTTCTCTATAAGTTATATGTTATTATATATTTGTACCATTATTACAATTTAAAATAATTTATATATTGGATTGCATATCTCACAATTTTTACATCAATATTCTGTTACAAATCTTGGAATACAAGATGTTATATTAATTTTTAAATAAATAATGGTGGCGAAAATAGTAGTAAACTGCTGCTATTTGGTAGTCCAGATTACGTGATCACTGCATTTAGTCAAAAGACTCTTTGAAGTCATAAATAATATCAGTTTTATAGCAGATTATTTTATTTGTTGATTTTGAAATTATTTTTTTGGAAGTAATATCTTTTTTTTAATGATAATTTACCGTATCCAGTTAATTATCCTATTAATTTTTTTTTGTATTTTTTTCAGAGATACAGAGAAATAGAGAATTTTATAAAAATGCAGACGTAAGGCCTCCCTTTACGTATGCCTCTCTAATAAGACAGGTCAGTTTCATATAACATTTTTTTTTATATTTTCCTCATTTTATTAATCAAAATAGATTTTACCTTCTAGTTTGTTAAATTATTATTTGTGTTTAAATTAGTTATTACAAATTACTAAAATTGGTAACATTTTAATGATTTCGTGTAAAGTTTTTTTTTCTTTTAGAAGTCGTTTTGAGTGTATGATTAATGGAGTAATTATAAATTGAAATAATCAATGAAAAATAGTATCATTTAAAAGAATTAATTATTATTAAATGATTAACATTTTTGTCTGTCAGCACCCTTCGGGTTGTTCTTATTGTCAAGATAAATAGTTGTTTTTTTTTTTTTTTGTTTGATGAAAGCTATATTTGTGTAGAATTAAAGTTTTATGTGAGTTATCTCCCATTAATCTTTTTTTTTTCTACCAGGTCTGATGACTTTAGAAAGATTGTTATGTTTATTACATATTGGAGTGGTTAATTTCCTGCCTTAAATAACATTTCCCATTTTGATTTGAAGTTGTATTTTCAAATACTTTTTTATTAATTGAAAAATCTTTAACTATTAAATCTTTCAATTATCCATCCGCCGAGATCCTGTACTTATATATTTAAATTTTTTTTTTTTTAAGTTTGCAACTATAAAAATGATTACATTTCCTTTTATATATTGTAAATTATAAATTTGTATTGATGTGAAGTTAATTCTGAAGTGTCAAAAAATACAACTATTTCACAGTATATATGTTATTTGCTTGTTTTTTGTGTTGTTTTTTTGAACGGAGGAGGGTGCTAAATATTAATAAATCTTTAGAATTCGATGCAGAGAAAAGATGAAGACCATTTTAATATAGTTTTCTATGGGGGTTTGAACAAATGTGTTTCTAGTTGTGACAGATAAAAAATAAAGTACTGCACCAAGTGGTTCTTATTATCTAAATTTCTAAAAGATTGAAGAAGTTAATATCTTTTATTATTTTAATATTTATTAGTACTTAAAATCATGCTTTTATCATAATTTAAGAAAATGGCAGGTGAACATTAGCACATTGCAACCCATCATATAATTATTATAATTTGGTCATAGTGTTTTATCATCTATTTCAGGATGGTCAATATTTTACAGTGAAGTGCAGATTTTTTCAAGTACTGTATACCATAAATTAAGAAAAAAAATAAAGTTTAAATATCATTTACTTTAATGAGACTCTTGAATCAGTTTTGCTTTTACCAAACTGTTATGATTGAAGAGAAGCAGAAGTTTCCAAATTTGAATCAGAAAGACATGCCCTTATTTTGTTTTTTATAAATTTTATGATGAAAGTAATTTTTGTTAACAATTATAAAGGATAAACATTTAAAAAATGAAAGTTAAAAACTATTATGGATTCACTCTGAATTAATCACATCAAGTTTCAAAGGTTTACTTACAGAGTGAATGCAGAGCAATTTTTTTTTAGTTTGATTCACTGAATTTGAATTTTCATTATATATATATATTAGTATTGATTTTTTTTTTTTAATTACATTACTAATTTATAAAGATCTAAGCTTTTTGTTTTTGTCATCAAATGATTATTGCAACAACTTTAATACCATAATACATCCATCATGTTTTGCACATGCACCATAGATTGGCTATTTCTCGTTAAATTACTGGAGTTACTTAACATATCTGAAAAGAACATATGTACTTAAAACTGCTTTATGAGAATAATTATCTGGCTGCTTTTATTCATATTTTTTCTCAGTCAATTTTATTTTCATATAGGCAGAAAATAAGTGTTTGATTGTTAAACATTTTTAGAAGTATATTGTAATGCTCATGATATCATTATCATTAATAAATAATAATAAAATAGTCAAATGGTTCATCACTTAGGAGATCTTATATTCAGATATGAAAAGTGATAGGATAAATTTTGGATCCAGAGATCTTTAGCTCATCTACCACTGCACTAAATTGCCCAAAAGTATAAATTTTGTGTAAATTCGCAGAAGAATTACCAGAAATGAAAATGGATAAAAGGTATGGAAGTCATGATTTCCATTTAAAGTTTTTAAAATATATTCAATATATTTTCATGGTTTCAAGATCATATCCAACAGCAGATCTCGAGTTTTCAGAATGCTATGAATTTTCCTAACAAGTTAGTCTGAAATTAATATCTATTTATTCTTAACTGAAAGTCTCTGCAGGCTAGCTTGATTAGATAGGCTGAAGTTTACTTGCACCTTTTTTGATCCTGTATTTATAGAGGTAATAAGATAAACTTATGTACACTTGAATTTTTGAAATTTATTATTTTGATCATTCATATTGAGGGCTTGCCCTCTGCATTAGTAAAGTATGTACATACTTGAAATATTTTCAAGGGTAAAATTTTGGTAAGTAAAAAGAGAAAAAAGAAATTAAATAATCTCTAGGTTTATTAAAAATTACTTAAGTGCATTGATATTTTAGATTTGTTTTTTTAGTCTGACTTTAATTTCCATTAAGATGAGCATGAAATTAACAGAAATTTTGCAAGAATTACAATAGCAAAAAAGTGCAATCAAAGAAGAAATATATATACTTCTTATATTATTTTTTATACACAATATAATGTCTGGTTGCTTGAATCAGCTAAAATCCTTAAACTGATTTTGCCATATTAATCATATAATATCATCATTTTGTAACCTTTCATTGTACTATTTTTTTTTTTTTTTAAGATTTTATTTTAAAAAAATATTTTAAATTAATAAACATGTATTGATAGAAGATACTCCGCATATTTTAGTGCAGGAGTAGAGTAGTAAACTCAAGAGCAAAAGGACTGGATCACAGCTCAACTCTGACACAGTTCTTGAATTTCTTATGATCTTCTGCGTGACAACCAAACCTTGCCTTTGTTTTTCCAAGTTTATCATGAAGATATAATTTTTCAATATTTATGCATAATATAAAGCTCTGCATTTACCTTTTATTAAACAGTAATTTGGATGATATATTACAGAAATATGACATGAGCACTCATAAAAAGACCTTTTTTCAGTTTGCATCCACCTTCTTACTGTTTACAAAGGAACAGAGGAAGCTATTCTTTGTTCTGATTGCTATTACTAAAATAACTACATAAATATTAGTCTGATTACTATTATGAAATAGTAGTTAAACTAATATTTATGTAGTTATTGTTATGTTAATAGATTTATATTTGTTGAATAAATTGCAACATTTTATAGCTCAAGTTAAAGAACTGTTTTTATTATTCGTTAAGTCTGTTTCGATAACTAAAATTAGTTTAATATTTATGTCATCACATATTAGTTGTATGGTTATGTATTACTTTTATGAATCATTTTATATATATACAGCATATTGTAATTCTATATATATATAAACCACATGTATATGGGCTGAGGGGAATCAGTCAATTTGTCTAGATCAGAAATCAGCAAACTTTTTCATTTGAGCCATTTTGTTTAAATCACACACACACACCCCTCTAAATAAAGATCCTCAAGAAAAGAGATTAAAAGTGTGTTCATGAAAAATACAACTTTCTGAATGGCTATGGATATATTTGAACATAGAATCTGTATACATTCCTAATAAAAATAAAAATTCTCTTAAAAATAAATAAATAAAAACAAAAAATTATTTTGACAGTTTGATTTATTCACAAATTTCTAATTTTAAAATATTTATCATATACAATAATTGCTATTCTATAATAAGGCTGAATTCAAGACATAATGCACGTTTTTGCTCTCCTAGAGTCAACATAATATTTATTTACAAATTACAATAGAAAATGAATATGTTTATCATGCTAATAAGAACTATGAAGATGGAATCAAAGAGCCACAATTTGCTGACACCTAGTCTAGAATATATTTAATATGCTTTTGCTTTATTTATTTTTTTGTAAACCTGTTTGTAGTTTTAATTAGTATTGTGTACATCATTACAACCTATTTTAAATCACTTAAGGTATTGTTTATTTCAAATATAGTATCAAATATTAATTAAACTTCAAATTTAATGTTTAAAAAACCGTTTCATTTGTTTGTTTATTTGTTTTTTTTTTGCAACAATAGATTGCATAGTTGACAAATTACTGTATAACATGGCTCAAAAATACTAAAACTGAACAAAGGATTTTTGACTTTCTATACTTTGATCAGTTTGTTTTTTTAATTGTTTTGATCAAACTATATCTAATTCTTTAGTATTATTATGATCACAATTTTATCTTTTATTTTGTTTGAATTTAACTTATTTAGCTATTTTGCTTTGAACATATTACTTTCATTTAATTAAACTGTATCTGAAGATTGTTTCATTTTTATATAATTAATTGTGTTGCGCATTTTTTGTTTTGCCTGTCTTCAATTGGCTGTTGTTGTTAGTATCTTTTTGTGTCATGATTCTTGTCTTCTGCCTGTACAAGATTATTGTTGTCTTTTTTGCACTTTAATGAATATAAAGAAAATATGAAAAATCTTTGAATGAAACAGCTTTTAATTATCATTTTTATAAAATAGAAAGTATAAATTAAATTGATGTAGCAAAAGATATGGTATTCTCACAAACTACTCCATAAACCAGTAATTGAAAGTCTTTTTTAAAAAAAAAATTAATAATTTGGCAAACAACTTTTTTTTGAAACACACTTCAAAGAATACCTTTATTTTAAAAGTGATGTGTAATGAAGAAAAAAGCAAATAAAGAATTCTCAAGATGCAAATATTAATGGACCTAAAAAAAATTAAATTGTTAATACATTGGAAAATCAGATAAACCTATATATTTTTCTCTACTATTTATAAATATTAAAACAGATTCTACATTTGATAAAAAAAAATTTATTATGATGTATAAATTAAGTGATGGATAAATGTAGAATATGTTGTTATTTTACGAGCTCATTCTGACTACCAATGATTCTTTGCACAAAGTTTCTTACAATTAGTGTAGTTTGCAGGCATTTTTTTAATCTTTATTTTACTAAGCTTCACTATATTTTTCCAAATGAATCATCAATTCTCATTACATCTCCAAAATATGATCTTGTTTGGCATTTGGTGATTTTAAAGCTTAATATCTGTAATAATTAATTTGCAAGATAAAGTTTGCTTTATAGGGAATTTTAAGCTGCCTTTTTCAGAATCACAATTCACAAACATCGATTTTTCATTTTAATGTCCAACTTTGTTGTACATTTCCACTGGTAAGATGGGTTCATTAAAAAGTCTCACATCTTCATTGAGGCATGTCTATCTCTGACAATTGGAATTAAATAACACAAAGCAGTTTTTCCTATTCCATTTCATTTATTATCCTATCTTTTCATTAATGCATTAGAAAGTTTTTCATCTTTTGAATAGAAAATAATTAATATTAATTCTAGTTAATAATAAACATTCACTCTAATTAAAAGAAAAACAAAATAGTTCAAAATTATTAGTATTAATATAATATATATTAAATTTGTATATAATAAACAGCATGCCAATATTTCTAAACAAGCTTATTTTATTATTATTTTTATTTATTTATTTCTTATATGATAAATGTCATAAGAGAAAGCATTCAAATCTTTTATCTATGTTTGTCCCCAGACCATTTGAGATATGGCTCTCCTCAGTGGGGAGCTAGGACACCAGATTCAAAAATACTAACTCTAGCCAAGCATATTGGTAAATACAAGCTATATAGGTCATGTGATTTGGTTAAATTTGTATATATATATTTCAATTTTTGTTTGACTTTGAATTAAAAATACTAAATTAGTTCAATTTTTTTTTTATGTTCATCCTGACTTCAAATAATATCTTCTTATCATTTTTACAATGTCACTACCGAAAATAATTCTTAAAGTTTTATTTTTAATAGTATATGGACAATACATTAAAGATAAACCAAGTTTTATACTTTGTTTGTTATTGTTGTTTTTTTTAATTTGAAGCTTAAATTTATTAAAGATTAAATAAATCAAGATATTAACAGTAAATAAATATTGTAATATAGTAATTAACTATCTGAATTTTCAGATTTACTGGCATTTATGAAATAATTATTTCAAAAATTATAAATTAAATTGGCTTTTGATTCTAAACATCTTTTAAAATACAGGCATCAATTCTTTATGAACATGAAAAGATATATGATCATTCTTATGAACAAAATCAGATTGTTGTTAATAAGGAGAAGAAGAATTGGTAATATAAGATTAAAGTAGCTTGGTTTATAAAATGTTCTATTCCTGCCATCAATGTTAAAACTTATAATTACTGACTTAATTCCCATTGGTTTACATAATGTATTATTTTTATTACTGTTGTTGACTTGAATTTATTGGCTTTCATTAAGATACACAGCACTGAGAGCCAGTTTAGCCCATAACTTCAATTATTTCATAACTACCATTAAGTCTGGAAATTCAATTGAAGAATTACTTAAATGGTTTTTTTTTTTTTTGAGAGATAAAATTTAGAATATATAAATTATCTTTTATAAAACAAGCAACTACAGAGATTATATTGTATTCTTTATCTTTAATGTAGAATATTGCCAAGAATTGACTTTGAGAAATATAACTTTTTTTTTTCTAGTACAACTAGCAACTATATTTTTTGTTTGTCATATAGGACTTACTTTCTAAATACATCTATACCCTGCTTAGCACTTGATCTTTATGTGAAGCTTCACAATGGTGATCATCATCGAAGTGTACCCACTATTTTTATTTACAATCAATTATTCACTATAACAATCTTAAAAAAAAAAAATTTTAAGTTTTTTTTTTTTTTTTTTAGTGTCCATTTTGTAAGAATGATGAGTCATAAGATAATTTTCAAAGCTATATCATTCAAAAGCAAACTAGTGACTTTCCTGCTGAAATTGCGCAGTATAGAGTTGATTCATAATACCCAATATAGTACACAATATTACAGTACAGTATACAATATTTTGATTATAAACTTAAAATATGATTAATGAATGTACATTATATAGCATTTGATTTAATTTTCATCCAGAAATCTTGCAAGATAATTGGTATTTCATTAATGACATATCCAAAGTAAAGATTTTCATCATTAATGATTACAAAATCAAATTTTAAAAAAAGTGTTTCATTCAATGTAATAAATAATCAAAATCATATTTTGATGATATACAACAACCAGATATATTAATACAGTATTAAATTTTAAAATTTATACATTAATTTAAAAAATATACACTGTATTTACTCACTTTTGTTGATTAAAATTCTTATGAATATTATTTGGCTTGCAGCAATAATTATAATCATTGTATTACAATTTAATTATTGTAGTTGCTATTTTGAATCAAAAAAAAAACAAAAAGATTTCATGGATTACACAAGTAATAATGAACTTTATACAATCAAAAATTTCTAAATTGAAAATAACAATCTACTTGCTCAATTTTAAAACATCTCATAATGTGTTTTAGACTAGCGGACATTATCACTAATGTATAAAAATATAAAAATGAAAAAAAAAATTCATTCAACATAAAAATAAAAATAAATTTTGATTATATCCTATTAATATTTAATTTTAAATTGTGTATACTGTCAATATTAGGTAAAGTATTTAGTCAATTTTGGATTAAAATCTTTATGAATGCTAATTTTAATCAAATCGAAACTATTAGTGTATATGTTAACAATCAACCTTTAAACTATCAGTAATCTCAACCTGTAATCGTAGGTTGATTTTTATCATCTACATTTATAAACCTATTAAAACCTTGAGTAATTGGCTTTTTGTCTTAGCATATGTATATTTGCAGTTTTAAAAAATGTGAGCATAATTTCAAGCAGTTAATAATAAATTTTGTATGATGAAAATGCAATACAGATAAATTGAAAAAGATTCATACCTTTAATATTAATTTAAATAGTTTTATTTCTGCTTTCCCAAGTACTGCACTATTAGAAAAATTTCTAAGTCATTTCAAAGAAAATGACTAAAATGTGATATCTCATGATCTGCATAATATATATTGTAAAAAAAAAAAAGCCTTAAATTTTGATTACAATATGCAAATACAGAATGTATTAGATACATTTTTTTTTTTAATATGTTAGAATTTCTATTTTTCAAATTAACTGTGCAATTATGATTCTGTAATATAAGTTCTATAATTTGACCACTCTTACTCTGTTAATAAACAACAAATCTAGTGAGATATTAAATATTGCAAACTTTAATATGAGCTTTTTTTCGGTACAACAATAAACAATTTTATAGAAGAATATGCCCTTTCATGGTTTATTTTTCTGTATATTTGCATAGTCAGTTGTTTTTTTCTAATCATATCGAAAACAATTTTTTTTGTAAGTATACAGCTACATACATTTTTAATTAGAATTATAGCAGCAACCTATAGATCAAAAACTCATCACAACCTTCAAAATATACTAATTTCAACAAGCAATGCAGCATTTTTCTCGACACTTTGGATAAAGATGTCTCACATGTAAGAATTAACTAATCAATAATTAATGCAAGGAATGAAGAAAAGAAAATCAACAAGCCTGTAGAGAAGATCCTGGACATCAAAAAACTGAAGAAACTGATTTCATATCATGAGATTCTGACTTAGAACACTTCATCAAATGTAAAAATGTCTTAAATCAATGAGTGAGATTTTATATGTTGTAAGAAAGGAAAACCAAAGAAGCAAGTAAACCATTCATTTTAAACTTTTTCTCATGGGATCATCATCCATCAATACTTGCTATACTCTTCCAAAAAAAACCATAATCATTGAAAGATAATGATAGACCCTTAGAAGCAACTGATGACACAGAAAACTGGATGATGATAAATACTGAATGAATGGATTATAAGAAAGAACAACTTTAAGCTAAGTGGAGTTTTTTTAACATAGATTTAAGTTGCATTATCTTACCTATATACATATTTTAAATGTATATCTGCATAATACACATATAGCACAGTTTACTTATGCATATATTGTACATTAGACATTTTTTAATTACTATATATATATTAGGTAAAGTTTTTTGTTCATACAATATTATCAATTTTTGATATAATTTTATTCATAGAATTGAGCTTTTTATATGATCTTCTTGCTTTAGGATGAATTTGCCATTGCTAAGTGATGTAAGATTGTAAACATTTTTAGAAATTAATGTATAATTAAGACTCACATAGCTAACATGTTAGTGAAATGTCAAAAACTGGGTAGAAGCAGTATTTTTTATTTTTTGCCAGATTTTTTTTTTTTTTTTTTGCATTAAGTTCTTCTTTAAAGAAATACTATGTATTTTATGACTGTATTATAAATGCTAAATTTTCTATCAAAGGCATATTTATTTATATATGTACATATTTTTACTTTTATTTAGGCTATTATAGAATCTCCAGAGAAACAGCTGACCCTCAATGAGATTTACAATTGGTTCCAGAATACGTTCTGCTACTTCCGGCGAAATGCTGCGACGTGGAAGGTGGGCTAAGAAATTGACTTAAACTCCAACTTATTATATTCCATTGATGCATTTTTTCCAATTATTTATTTATTCTACCTTTATCCTATTTTTTATTTTCTTTTTTTTTTCTTTTTCATTTGTTACCAATAACCAGGCAGCAGTTCACAGGGTTCTGGTTTGGTTAACATTTAACAAAAATCAAAAAAAAAAAAAAAAATGGCACATCTTTTGGTATTAAAAATGGTAGACGATAAATCATGAAAGGAAAAAAAAATTAGTCGTTTTAAATATCTTTAACTGTGTGTAAGCATGTCACAAAATAAAACTAGTGCATATATCTTCGTGTTAAGTATGTTCTCACTTACTGAAGAAATATTTATTTATTTCTATTGCATATAAAGAACATATTTTAATTTTGTTGTATATTCTTAATTAATTAAATATTCTATAATTAATTTTTTCTTTAAAGTTTTATGTTTAAAACTTATTATTATAGATGAAAATATAGCATTGCTAATACTGTTTCATACTCGGAGAAAACTTGAAAATATTAAATATTATGTACTTTTCTACTTAATATTTTTGTTTTCTTGAGTATGAAGGAATATTAACAATGTCTTTAATTTACTATATTTCAGTAACAAAGTTATAATTTTTATAGATATAAATATTATAATTATAAATATTTTTTTATAAATTGCAATTTGATTTATAAGAATCAATTGATATACAAATATATAGATAAAATATTTTTTTGCTGTGTTTTTATTCTAAAATTCTTTATTTTTCTTTTGAGTTTATATTATAAAATGACTGCATTAATCTTTGTCATCAAAGATAACATGGTGTCAGAATATCATGATACTATATATCACATTGTGTTATCAAATATCCATTTAGCTTGCATATCATTTGACACAGGTGTTTTTAACAAGAGGCATCGTAAAACAATAAGACTGCAATATAAAAAACAAAAAAAAAAAAAATACTACTGTCATGATTTAACAACCATAACATTTTTTATGAGTGTGAATGTTTCAGTAAATTGGAACACCTGCAGAAAACTGAACCTGTGGCAGCATGTTCTTGACATTCTTTAGAAACTTTTTTAACAAAAATTTCAGTTTTAATTCTTAACAAAAAAAACATTTTTATATATATTTGTACTATGAAATCCTTGCTTTATTATTAATTAGGCATATTATGTGAACATGCAGATATATATGTATTTACATACTGAAAGAGAAATAAATGAAAAAAGAAAGATAAATTTGTTGGGTTTTTTTTTTTTTTGAGAAAAAAAGCTTATTATTAAAGTACTGTGCTTCATTCAAATACTGTCAAGTTATCTCTATAACATATTTAAATTAGTGTGACATCTATATTCAAAATAATTTATTTGTATTGGATTTGTGTGTGTGTGTGTTTGCACACATATATATGTTTTTTTCTCTAAAGAATTGTCATATCGATAATACAATTGCTATAAATTGCTTTTCTCATATTTAAATTATTTTTTATAATTAAATTTCAATATGTATCAAAGATGAAGTTTTAATCAAAGTTATGTTGATTCAACAAAATCTTATGAATATTAAAAAAAAATGGAATTTTCCAAAATGAAAAGTAAATATAATGAATATGTACTCTGCAAACCTTGAGTCCCAGATGTGTGAAATATTTGACATTGATAAGATTGAGCTTTTCAATTATCTATTTTTGATGATGTTTAAAATTTTAAATAATATTTTGTAGATTTCTATTATAAAGGATTTGCTTCTCAACATAGCAATAATAATTTTAATTATTTTTGAAGTCATAACTAATATATATTCACAAATAATTGAATGGTTTACTGCTCAGGAGTTCCTTAATAAGTTTGAACATTGGAACTGGAGATAGAATTCATCTACCTTGAACTTCAGAACCCCCAATTCTAACATAATATTAAATTATGCAGGGCACTATTAATAAAAAGTAGTAGTAAGAAGTTTTTTCATCAGTAATTTAGAACAACTGAATGTAATATAATAAAAATTTCTTCATAGAATTTATGATAATCTGCTCAAGAAATAATGAAGAGTTGGGGTTTATTTTATATCTAAGACAATCATAACATTACACAGCAACATTCTTTCTGATGGTATAATTTATAAAGCAATAAACTACTGCTTTTATTGCATTCTCAATCATTCGTGTTAATATTTATTAATGGCTTAAAGTCTCATAGTTTATGAAGACATAATCATAATAGCTTAAATGATATTAATAACATTTTATAGTATGTATTAATGATCTAATCAACTCATTATTTAGAAAATTGCTGTGATTATTTTAATGAACTGATAATAATTTAAGAGCAATATCAGTTGAATTTTAGTTGAGATGTAATTGTTATCCAATAAATCTAGCAGTCTAAAATTAAATAAAAGAATTTGTCATTAGGAATCAATGGTGAACAAATTAGCTGGACATCACTCCTTCCCTGATGTCATCATTTGTTACTTGTTTTGCAGTTGTATGTCACATGTCATTGCCAATAAAAACAAGACAAAGATACCATTGAAAAGAAGACTGCAAAAAATCAAATTCCTAAATACGTATTTCAAGATTATAATAATTTATAAAAGTGTTAAGCTCAAATAAAAAAAAAACAGGTCTTCCTATATTATGGAAGGCATTAGAATTGATATATTAATAACTAACATTTCCTATATGACTAATTTTTCTTGCTGATGATTTATTTTGAGGTATGCCTAACCATTTCATTATTAGTAATATCATACTATTGTAAATTTTCATTTTTTAATATAAATATAATTTTAATATGAACAAGTTTTTATCATATATATTAAAAATACAATGACATGCTCCATTGTTCAGCTTGCTGAAAGTGAAACTGTAGACTTTATTATTGTAAAATTATATCTTTGTTGAATTGTATTTTATGATAAATTTGATTCATACTGTAGAGGTGAGGCTGACTCCATTTACATTATAAAGATTATCTCAAACATATTCTAAAGAAGTGATTGTTTTCTTAGGAAAATATTGCCAGAGGGATAAAATACATTTGAGAGTTATAATTAGATACAGTGTTGAAGTATTCAGAAAGAAAAATTTGCTGCAGAAGTTAAAAGACAGCTTTGCAAAATATCAAATAGAGAGGGAAAGGTGTACTTGTGGATTTATTTGAGTTTTAAAATTGATGTGCATAGTCATCATAAAACTCATGTCTAATATATTATTATTGTTATTAAATTAAAAATACCATTATATAATGGTAATAATTGTATATATTTATCATAACAGTAATACAAAAGGAGGGTGGCAAATATTTTGTGTCCTGTGATTATAAGAAATATTTGCCAAAAAAAAAAGCTTTTTTGTATTATTGTTATGATAAATATAAAGAATTATTGTTATTATATAATGCTATTTTATATTATATTTAAAAATGATATACTTATAATACACTTTAAATGTATATATGTGAAGTTAATAAAATTTTTCACAAATAAAAGCTTAGCTTAGCACTTTTGAAATATGTTTACTTCATATTTATGGCCATTATGTGTTAAATGTAATGAATGCAAATTTATGCAAATCATTATCCTATCCATTTTTTCGATATTGTGAAGCAGGCATCCCTTCGATTGATGGCCTTTGGATCATTCACGATAAAATACGCTTTTATTTTCCTTTTGATGTCATTCCTTTCTTTACAAACAATTTCAGCGCTAGTAGATTTAAATTTATGCTTTCACGATAAAATACGCTTTTATTTTCCTTTTGGTGTCATTCCTTTCTTTACGAACAATTTCGGCGCTAGTAGATTCAAATTTATGCTTAAATTTTTTTTGGTGCTCTGAAAATATTGAATTGCTTTCATTTTTGTTATCACTCCATTGTACATATATGTGTTGTACTAATTTATTGTTTTCTGTGGCCTGAGTTTCGCCATAATATGTTGCTTTACAGCCAGTTTGAGGGCAAGTAATCTTACATACCACTTGGGGGGCTTGGTCTATTTTGTCCTTTGTGTTATTGATCATTCTATTTGTATTTGGTGGAGTTCTGAAGCCTATTTTAAATTCATGAATTAATAGTATAATTGATAAGGTTCTTTCCATTTTTGATGATGATTATTATTATTTTGTTTTCTTTTTTTATTTTGGAGTTGAGATAGTTATACTCATTTGTGAATGGCTGCTTCCGCTAATAATATATAAATTACTCATAAAACAATTAATTTTAACAATTAAGACATAAATTAAAGAGATAAATGCTGGTCTGTTATACTTTTATATATAAAATTATATGTTAGTAATAATTTTTGAATTTTAAATTGTTTTTCTTGAAGGAATCACTATGCTTGTTTCAAAAAATAACCTTTTTTTTTTTTCCATCCAAGTTTTTTATATATGACCATTGATCACTTACAAAATCAGAATTTTGTTGCGAATTTAGTTTTTCTGCTGTATTAACAAAAAAAAAAAAATGTTAACTTGATTTTGTGGTTGTACTGAAGTTGATGTCATCCATGATTGCTTTTTCTGAAGTTTAATTTGATGCCTCTCAGTAATTCAAACAAAGCAGTTTTATTTAAAATGTGACATTGGATTTGTAAAATAATTATCCTCATGCCTGACTTGTTTGTTTACTTTTCATAGACAGCTTGAGAGAAAGCAAGCAATTCCCTGTTATTTTAAAAGAATTGTTTACTTGACTAAGACTAGCAAGATAGAAAACTACTCATTCTTTTTGGTGAAGATAAACATTTTTACTGAGTTTCAAAAAAAGTAGTTTCTTTTAATGCTTTAAATATTTTAGAAAGTTGATCTATTTTTGCTTTAAGCAAGAAAAATGTTAAAATTTATTATTTCAATTTTTAAAAATAAATAAGATTCATAGCATCAAATGAAATTTGATTTTGATATATAGATACAATTTAGCATATATATAATAATTTCCTAGCAAGGAATAGTTACAAACTGAAATCACATCAATTAGGAATGATATTTATTTTACTGACCAGTCTACAAAATAAATGTGCATTTTGCTTTTAACTTATGCCCTAATTTTAAATAAGGGTGGCATAAACTAAAAGCAGAATCCACTTTTGCTTTATAGGAAATCACATGAATAGATGGCATAATTTTTGTTTGCATTGCTAGTTTTTAATTAGCCATTTACTTAGTTACACCATAGCTGATTTCTTAAAAAATACTTGGAAAATTAAAACATTCAACATTTGCATCTTTAAGTCTATAAAAATCTTCTAATTATGTAGTGTACAAATACAGTCATTATCTACATATCAGTAATATAAAGGGATGTAGCTCTAAATAATAGGATACTAGTATAACTGATAAGATATGGTAAGAATGGATTTATTATTAAAATAGCAATCAAAGTAATATTACTTTGTATAGTAAACTGAACTTGCTGTTAGTCAGGAACATTGGCATTATTTAATAATTAGCATTAATATGTAATAGCTGTAATTTCTATTGCAAGCTATTGTAGAAATAGTCTGATTGTTGTATGTATTGATATAGATATATGTTAAGGATAAATAAAATAAATTGTTTTAATAGAGTCAGGAATTATCTTCCATTTATATAATTGTTAACTAACTTTCATCACTATTATGTGTTGTTTTTTTAATTTTTTATAATCTTTTTTGTTGTTGTTTTTTTTTTCAAAAAGGTATATTAATCTTTTTTGTTGTTATTTATATGCATGTACAAATTTGTCTACTGTTATGAATTATGCATAAAATTTTAAGACTTATTTTGTTTTACAACTTTGCTGATAAATTTATTTACTCATTCATATTGTTTTTGAAAGCATAAGTTATCCTTCTTCTTTTTTTTTTCACATGTTAAATGCGTTTACCAGGAAGCAAACTTGAGCCAGCTGCTTGGAAGGCAGCTATGCTAACCACTAGGCCACCAATGCTTGACAACTTATCCTTGATAGAAACATTCATTGTTTAAACAAGTTTTTTCCTAATAATTTTACTAAATGGCTATTTTTACTAATAATTTGTTTTTTGTTGGTTTAACATTTTTATTTTTATTATTAAAATATTAATAAAACAGCATTTGTCTTTGTACAAATTAAGTGTAATCAATGAAAGACATCACTATTTGAAAGCAGTTTAAATTTAATTTTTTATATATACAAAATATTATCTATAGTAAATCATTTTGAAATATTTTTTGCAACTTTTTCTAGAAATGCTGCACTTTTTTTTTTAAATAAGATATTTACTATAATGCCTTTTTCTTATATAATTTAACAGTATTTTTTTTCTTCTATGGATGTTTGTTTCAACAGTTAAAAATAGGCGTAGTCTGAGGAAAATAAATCTTAATACTCACAATTCCTAATCTTAATACTCACAATTCCTAAACTACCACACATATTTAATTACATGAATAAAGATATCTGAAAAAGTAAATGACCCCCAGAATGTATTTCTGGTTGAAACAATCAGTACTCAACAATTTGCCCAGACCATAATTTTTTACACATCTTCATTATCTTTGCTCAGTGTTTATCAATATCTAATTATTACAATTTAAAATGCCAATTTTTCCACATTAACACCTACATCCACTTTAGATATATATTTTTAATAATTATTACTAATCATTTATTATGATAAAGATTATCTTATTATCTTTTTCAGGTGTTTTTATTCATATGATTTAGGTATATATGGAGGAATAGAAAATACAAATATATTTACGATATTACACATGAAGTTTATAATAAATGCTTTTATTTACTGTGCACCAAAAAGACAGAAATAATCATTTTCTTCAACTACAATTGGGAATTTTATATTTAACTTGGAAAGTAAAAGCATGGGATGTCCAGGAATTAATGATTGATTTTTTGGATGCCCATGCTTTTATTTTCCAAGTTAAATATAAAAACCCCAATTATGATTGAAAAAAACAATAATTTTTGACATTTTAGTGCACAATAAATAAAAATATTTATTATAAAATATTTTTTGTAATTATTCATACTCAAATCTTAAAAATTGGCTCTTTGGTGTATATTAAATGAAAGCATTATTTATAAAATATATAGATATTATTTTTAATTTTTTAGTATTGAGATCTTTTTAAAGTTATTCCCATTCAAATTTTAAAATGAACAACAAAAATAATATTTCAGTCTATATAATATTTGAAAAGAAATTTACATTCAAAAGACATTAAAATTTAATCTATTTTAAAAGTAGCAACTTTTATATTCAAGAGAAATTAAGATTTGTTAAACCTTTTTTAAAAAAATATATCACCATCTCGCTTATATCACTGAAAACATACTAAATTGATATCAATGCATTTGAAATTTGGCCTGTTGGAATAAACAAACAAGAGGATAATCCTGAAATATTTCATTACTATTACAAAGAAATCAAGTCATATGTCCCATGACCTAATTTAACAAGCTTGTAGTATAAATGTTATATATAGAGCTCGCAAATAAACTTTTAACAAGCTTTACAGAATCTCCCCAACCCCAGACCAGTATCTGCTACTGGCTTCCTCAGTGTGGTGGTAGGATATTCAAGCTTTACATTAAACATACCAGGACAAGCTTAGTTCAGTCCCATATGATTATTTAAGTTAGATAGCTGGATTGGAAGACATACAAATGTCTGAAAATTTCAGATTTTCTACTTAATAGTTATCCATTAGATATAAGTGCTGGGCTTGTCCTGATATGTTTAATCTAATACTTGAATATCCTAGCACCTCACTGAGAAAGCCAGTAGCAGAAACCGGTCTGGAGTTGGGGATGTTCTGCAAAGCTTGTTAAGAACTTATTTGCGAGCTCTATATATGTTTCATTACTATATTAACATGTGATTGATATCTAACATGTGCATAAAATTTGAAGACAATCCTTTAGATAGAAGTATTTTAAAAATTGATAGTTAAATTTAACCTAAACAAATTTCTAAGTTAAATAAAGGCATGGGTGGGGGAAAATGAAGTGGGATTAATAAGGTGCATATGATTGTGTTTAATAATAATTGATATATTGATTTTTAATTAAAGTTTCAAGTCTATATCTGGACTAAGAAAACTATCTTGCACATGATATATGAAGTTGAGTTATTCCATGTGTTTATGTTTAATTAAAAAATAGATATATTCTATCTTTAACCGAGATTTAAAATTTATATCTGAGCTACAGATAATAATCATCTATTCATCTAAAGTGGCTGGCACCAAAATTGTAATTGCAGAAAATTCGGCACTAATAAATAAAAGTGCAAAAATTTATTATTGATAAATACAGAACAAATAATGGGCTTGTTGAGCAAGACTTTCAGTATGAAATGCATTTTGGTGGTCATTTGCCTTTTTCAGATGTCTTTATTCATATGTTTTAAGAATGTGTGTTGAAATGGAATTTTTCATTATATCTAAAATATAAAAAAAAAGATAGAGTTGATTTCATTAAAAAAAATGTATATTAATCTTTAAATGAGGATTAAAGTGTATATGCATATACATCAAAGTGTAATAATATATATTTATTATTAGAAGTAGTATTGAATTTTATTAATATAAGTTTAATATATGATTGTTATAAATAAAATTGCAACTTGACAGTTAAAATTAGTAGTATTTCTCCTTTCTATACTCAAAGATGTGCCATTACTAATTTTTTTTTGATTTGTTCATGTTACTGTGATATCATCATCATTGCCCATTGTGACATCAGTTTCATCCTCATCATCACTTAATGGTATAGCTATTAAGATTATGGTTAGTTAAATGCTATTTGAGTGTTCTCTGTGTCAAAAATTTGATACATCAATTTATGTTTTTAGTAGTATTCATTAATTGGAAATATTTAGAAAATATAATTTTTAGAAATCCACATATAATAATAAAAGTAGTGTGGGTGGGGGACTTTTTTTAAGAGTACTTTTTATTATTCTTTTCCATTTTATATATTTATATACAGTTAATAGAATTTTCTTAACATCTATTTGTGGATTTTTAAAAATACATATATATTTTTTAAGATATTTTAAAATTGAAGTCAAGACTGCCTCACACACTGATGTTACAAATGAAATTTTTAGTTGATAGTAATATGATAATTGTTGTGGCGCTACTCACACATGCTTCAAATGGAACATTGGCTTTTCTCCCTGAAATTTGTCATGGAAAAGATAAAAATTTAATCAACTCAATATTTTGAGAAACAGATTTTAAAAATACATGTACTTTTTATTTTATCTTGATTTGTTTTTATTATTAATTAATAAATTAGCTATAACATATTTTTAATGATTTGAAATTCTCATATATTTTGTGTTCATGTGAATGTTTATATGTATGTATGTATATATATATATAGCTTAACAATGAGACTATGCCTATAAATTGTTACCAGAGTCTGTGATATAAACATCAGATATTGATAAGATCTAATCTTTATAGTGGTATAAAGTGCAACTTGATTATTTCATTACTGTTCAAATGAATATATAATCTGATGTAGTTGCTTTCTTATTTTCATTTAGAGTTTTATCATTGAACATGTTTTAATTGCAAAAAAAGAAATCTTAACTCAATTTCATTTTCCAGATCTTTTCCAGAGATCAAATCCAATCTCAAAGATTTTTTTTTTTTTTTGTCAATAAGTTGCAAAAGCAAAAAATGATACAATTACTCACCACTTGCACTATAGATGATTTGCATTATAATTTTTAATATTAAACAAAAAAAAAAAAATCAAACGTCTTTACTTGTATTTTTATATTAGTCTATTTCCATCATCTAATATGAGTATTGAATGTCTTTAGAAAAATTTAACTTTATTTAAATATTCCAAATACATTCAACTGTTAGTAATATCACATCAAACAGGTTAGTAAATGCACAACATTTCAAGAGATATTATTCTCCCCTCTTCTTTATGTGTTGCTGGCCTGACCAGTGACAGTACTAGCATGGGATTCGAACCTGGACCCTTAGATTCTTGAGTATTGAATTTTAATGTAACACTCTAACCAACTGAGCCATCCTGCCAATGGCAACAATCAGTAGAAATATCATATATTTATGAGGTTCCTCCTGATTTTTACACTTTTTCCTAAGAGCAAAGTTGATTAGTGGTTTCCATACATTATGTATAGTCACAAAAGATTGCATGGCTCAGTTGATTAGAACATTACCTTAAAATTCAATACTCAAGAAACTAAGGGTTCAGGTTTGAATCCTATGCTAGTACTATCACTGGTCAGGCCAGCAACACCTGAAGAAGAGGGGAGAATAATACCTCTTTGAAATGTTGTGCATTTACTAACCTGTTTGATGTATTATTATTAACAGTTGAATGTATGTGGAATATTTAAATAAAGTTAAATCTTCTAAAGATATTCAATGCTCATATTAGATGATGGAAACAGCATCCAATATAAAAATACAACTAAAACACCATCATCACAAACCTTCAGGAAAACATCTTTACTGCTTGAGAATTCACAAAAAGTTCAAACCCAGGAAATCACAGAGTTTAACTGCAGTTCTTGAATCTTGAGCTCACGAGGGTACCACTGCATCAAATCATCCAGTGCACTTGAATAGTGATGGCATTGTATAGAACTGTGCATCTCACATGGGAACTGCTTTGAAGTCAGTCAGCTGATTTTCTTAACTAAGTAAATAAAAAGAATACAGGCAGGCACAGTCTCATTATTTTTATGTTTCAGATTTTATATATATATATATATATGTGTGTGAGTAAAAATATTAAAATATTTATGATATTTATAAAATAAATTTAAAAATTGAACTTTTATATTGTAGCTGTTTCATGAAAATGATGTCCTTGTGATTGTTTTATTAATATAATGGATATATTTGTTATAAATATGCATAATTTCTTGAAGCAATGTTAACTTCTAGGGCCATCTTTTACTTAAATCAAGCAACTATCTTGTAATACATCACTCATCTAACTATCATCCCATCATGCTATAATTATAGTATTTTCAAGCTTCAGTATTATTTAACATAGATATTTTTTTTAAGTCTATATGGTATCAGGTCTTCAATAACATCTACATTAAATAATATTGAAGCTTCAAAATATCATTGTTTATATTTACTATGTTTATGAAATCTTAAGAAGCAGATGGAAATAGTTATGTTGTCATCAACCAGAGGTAGTTGAATGATGATATATTGCGAAATAATTGATTAATTCGATTAAAAAAACAGTGCTGGAAGTTAACTTCAACTTTTAGAAATTATTATACATGAAGATAGGAAAGTTCTATCTGATATAAATTATTAGAAAACAAGTAAAATATTTTCATTAATAATTCTAGAGAGGGGGGTTATAGAGAGAAAACTTTTATCAATTATAAAACCATACAAAATTAATGCATATTGGAGTAAAAGAAATCCAGGATTCTCCATAAATTGAAATTGTGAGATATTACAAAAGAGATATATTTTGATGATTGACAGCCCTACTCAAGTGGACATGTATATAAATCATATCAATTAGATTTTATATTGTAATTAGTTAATTATTATTTATAATGTCTATTTTGTTTAATGCAATCTGTATTTATCCATGTCTTTATTCAGAAAAAGATAAAATGGTTCTCTTTTAAGTAGCTCACTGCAGGAAGAAATTTCTCTAGCAGCCTTCTAAAAAAGAACTGCAAAGAAGGTATTAGTCATTAGTTAACTTCCAGATAGAGATTTTTTCTTTTTCTCCATCTTTGTTTTATTTCTAACATAGAATAGCTAGGTATTTATTTACAAATCAATAATTGGATGACTGGTTCTGCTGCCTAACTCTGTGCCAATATATGTGTATATATATTTACAAAAAAATAAGTATAATATATAAATAAAAACTTTTAAATATGAGCCATATATGTGTGATTTATGGAAAATTTTAATTATAAATATTTTCCTTAAAGACGCCAAATATTTGCACTGGATTTTGGATAAAAACTGATTTTAAATTCAAGACTAGGCTGGTATCCGCTTATAGCACCATTTCTCAAAGAAAGTAAAACCATATATATCTTATTTATGCTGGAAAAATAAATGGGCAGAATCCATTCACTTACAAAATTAAATTATGCTTGGGAGTTCATAAGAAGTTTGAGTATCTGTTTAGAAAGTATAAATGAACCACAGAAATTGGAAAAGTATGGAATAGTAGAACTTAATTAAAGTTGTTGGATTAATTTGATATTATGACTGTTGAAAAGTACTGGTTGAAAAAGAAGTTAGTAAAGTGGATATGGAGAATTTGCATCAGAAGCAGATCAATTTATAGTGATGATAATACTGAAAAATTATAAAGTTTAAAACTGTATATTAAAGTATACAGGAAGGCATAAACTTATATAGAAGTGGTATTTTATTATTTGAATGCAGTCTCTTTGATTGAAAAAAAAAGTAGAAAATTCAAAAGAGAGCTTCAGTAATGCTTAAACTACCATAATATGAAATTTAAAACATTTTTTTTAATCTATGGATATTATAGATGAAATCTCTGAAGAGCAGTAATAGAAAAACTTCTCATTTGGTTGTTACTGAACTACAGTGATGAAGAGTGGAAAATAATTTAAGTATCACAAATTGTTCTGATGTTATTACTTATTTAATATAAAAAATTGTAATTATAAAAACAAAATAACATACTTCGATAGCTCTTAGAATGTAACACCTCATTTTGAATTTGTTCTTAGTTTTTCATAATATAATTTTGCATTATGTGACATTTTATAGGACTCTATAGAATTGTAGTAGAGATACTTGTACTATAATATTATAATCATTAGAATTTTACTATTGTCAGTGTCTTTATTATTCAAATTTAACCACTAATGCAAAAAGAAACTAACTTTGTTATGGAATACCATTACTAAACTTTGAATACATATAAAGGAAAGGACCTGTTTAGGACCTCTATAATAGCCCTTATATTAAAATGCAAAAATAGATTATTTGTTGCTTATTTTGTTCTCATGTTATTTTTTGATGATAAGTGAATTATCACTGTATGATAAACAATATACAGAGATATTTTTACAAATCAAAAGCTGTAGAGTAGATAATAAAATAAAACTTTGTATGTTTGTTTTCTTCTCTATTCCAAAGCTTGATGGGGTCTAGGAAATGCTTTTTATAATAAGCAAGACACTTGATCATTGTCATTAATAATTTGCTAATGTTTTTTATATACTAATCAAAACATTAAACAATACTAGATAAAAATGTGTCCATTGTTACCTGTTCAAAAGTGATCAAATTCTATGTTTTGCATAATTTATGAACCTTAATAATAATAAACAATAAAAAAATTCATATTGTTAAAAATTAAATCTGAATTTTTTGATTAAAGTGATGAAAAAAAATCATAATTCTTTTTCCCATTGTAATAAATTTTCTATAATTTATTAATTTTCTCAACCATCAACCATTGAATAAAAATTGCAATACAGTTTTATCATTATTTATAATAATAGCTGGATGCATACTACTTGTTTTAACACAGTATTGATCAAAACTACCAGCATATAGAATGTGTGGATTATATAAGCTGCTCTCGTTTTTTTCTTTAACAATTGTCAATAACTAGAGTTTCTAAGAACTATATCAAATAAAGTGTTGTTATTAATGGATTTCTTGTTATAGGTGTTTCACTACAAAATTAAATATTACATAAAGTCATATGAAAATTGTAGAAAGAACTGAATAAAATTATTCAAACGGAAGTCAATCTTCGATAATGCGCTATTTCTTAAATATTATGAATTTTCACTGACTCACCCACTGGTAAGAGTTTAAAAAACTTAAGTGAATTACTTTAGTTTAGAGCTTACATTCTATATACACTAACTCTTACAGATCATGCTTAAATCAGGGTTTGAGTCTATTGAATGCCTGATGTTATAATCAAATATTCCATTGTACAAATCTATTTAACCCATCGCAGGAGAAAGACAGTGTCTCATTTTTAATCACCTACGATTAGACAAACATAAATTTGAATACTCCCCCTCATCACTATCAACCGCACACAGCTATGAATATGAAGCCATGGAGCTTTGAAAGTGCTTAAGTTTTAAATAAGTTATTAATAAATATAGCTTCTTTAATGAGCATTAAAAGCGCATAATTATTGATATGACTTATAAATGTAAATCTCTTATTATAAAGTGCTGAAAACTTTGAAATTATTCAAACAGAAGTCAATCTCCGATAATGTGCTATTTCTTAAATATTATAAATTTTCATGCACTCAAACTGATTAAAGTTTTTCAAATTATGTTTCAGGAAATAGCAAAATGGTTACAAAAATTTAAATGAATTTGAAACTTTTTTAAAAAATTTAATTTTGTTATTGGTAAAAGATAAGACAAAAAATCTTAATTATTTTTTTTTTAATTGATAACTTTTTTATTTTTGTTTTAGTCTTTATAAAGTGAATCTCTTTAAATTAATGCATAACTTTTTAATTTTAAAAAAAGGAAAATATTGTAAGTTAAAAATTATTCAACAAGCAACATATTTAGAAATGTTTAAAAATACTTTAAATGATTTATAAGAATAAGCATTTTAAAAGTAGTATCAAATGTTGTAAAATCTAAATTTGTTTACTATGAAAAGTTTTATGTATGAGTTTTAAGGCTGTTGTAAGGAAGAAACAAACAATAATCAAGTATATTATGTATAGAGGCATGGCAAGAAATAATGATGAAGGTTACAGAGATGTAATGAAACTATAAAGGTATGTATAATTCAAAGTTATTCAGTAATTTTTTTTTTCTGCATAAATGTACATGTATTTTTATATTTCAAAAATATAAGATTACCGAACTGTAGTAAATAAAAATGGTAATTGTTTAAAATTTAAAAAGAATCAAACTTATCTCATTCCATGACATCAAAATTTTTCATTCATTTGAAATTACTTATTTTTAAAAAAAAATAAAAATAAAAAAAATTCAACTCACAGTAGCAAGTTGGATAAAATTTAAAATGAGGAATCAATCAAAATTCCTCCTTCAAGCCTCCTTTTTTTTCTCCCTACGTAATTTTTTTTTTTATTTGCACTATAATCCCTCTGCTTGATAATGCCTGTTGCTATGGCTTTGTAATGAATGATGATTTCTTTTTACATTTTCCTTTTCTGCTAATGCTTGTTTCATATTTATTTTTAATTCACTCTTTACACCTTTTTTTTTTCCTAGTAAACTTTTTTTTTTCTGTAGAGTCAGTATTACTCTTTTAACTATTACTCCCTTTTGCCTTATTTTATTATTTTAATTTATTTTATTGGTTTGAAGCCTTTGGACCAACTGCTTTATCCCTATGTTCTTTGTGTAGAACGCTGTACGGCACAACCTAAGCCTTCACAAATGTTTTATGCGAGTAGAGAACGTTAAGGGGGCCGTTTGGACGGTAGACGAGGTTGAATTCTACAAACGAAGGCCACAACGCATGAGTGGGTATGTGTATATTTTTCATGCTTTTAATTTTTTTAACACTCCTTTTTTTTTCTCTCTTTTTTTCTCTTTCTGCTTACCGTGCACAGAATGCTATTCGCACGAATTTGTCCCTGCATAAATGTTTTGTAAGATATGAGGATGATTTTGGGTCGTTCTGGATGGTGGATGATGTAGAGTTTATAAAGCGACGCCACTTGAGTCGAGGGCGGCCCAGAAAATATCATGACACTGACTACCTCTCACAGTAAGCACCCTGTCTCTCTTTTTCTCTTTCCTTCTCTTAGTGTACTTTCTTGCTCCACTGCACCACCAATGTTACGTTGTCTATTCTTTCCCATCATACTGCCATTCCTTTGGTCGACTACTAGAAATCATCACCACCATCAGTCATTCATTGAACTTATTTGCTTTTCAGGTGCTAACATCATTTCCAAGGCTTTTTATTTTATTTATTTATTTATTTTTATTTATTATTTTTTAAATATGTTACTTCTTAATTGTTCTCTGCTGTGTTATTATTTATTTGTTTGTTTGTTTGTTTGTTTGTTTAATTGTGTTTTAAATTATTTCATTTGATACTTTTTTTTTGAATTTCAATTTAGAATATACATTTATAAAATTAATCTAGATTAATATGTAGATTATAAATGTTCTAGATTAAGACCTTCTCTTGCCATTTGTGTTAGCCTGTTGGAGAAGAGTGTTTACATGCATTCTGGTTTAATATGAAATCATTGCAATTCTATAATGTGCATTATGCTTTATTATGAATCAAAACTGTATATAGATATAGTGCAGAGAACATTCTCTCAGCTTTCTTTGTTTTCTTTCTTCTTGCAACCCTATCATGTTCATGAATACCATTTCATTTTACCTCTCATTGTGTATTTAATTCCCTATCAGTCATTCCAATTGGCAGCCATTAATGCCATTAAGCAGTTTTCAACAGCTTTTGGCTTTTTTTTTCTTGACGAACCTTGGTGGTGAAGATGACCTAGCGTTAAGTCTTTGTAGTTAGTTCCTAGAGTAATGACTTAGTTGATAAGAGTCTAATATAAGATAGAGTAAGGTTGATTTGGGATGCCATCTAGTTCAGTATGTATTTTTTTTTTTTTTTTTTTTTTACAAAAAGCATACAAAACTTATATTTAAATAAAGTATTAAATTATAGCCCATTTTAACTTTTTAGTGTTTAAATGTAAAAGATAACTAGTATTAATATATTGGTTGGATTAAACTCTCCCACCATCCCATTCCCCAAAATAAATTAAGATTTTAAAAAGACCTAAATAAGTTTAGGCACTCAATTTTTTTTTTATTACTAATTGTTAATAACTTACATGTATTAATTTTTTAAAAAAAATTCTACCAACCAATTATCGATTTGATTTTTTTTAAATTACAGCTAAATATATATATAAAGCTGTGTTTCAAATGTATTTTTAATTATTTACATTATTCTAAAATGAGTTTTTTTTTTGTCTCTCTCTATGTATATATTTTATTTTATTTTTTAGATGGTGTTCACCTATTTCAAGCATTAATTATCATATTAGTTTATAATTTTATATTGATAAAAATTTTGACAAGTAGCAAAATGTTTAATTTATAAAAGTATACATATATATAATATTTATAGGCATTAAGTAAACTTATTTGTTGTTACTAATTAATATATAATATGCATTTATTTATATTTATGGGAGCAAAAAGTAAAATGATAAATAGTGATTTATTTATATTATAATAGGTTTACTTATTTTGGAATGTGTATGCAACTTAAGTATAATTATTTTAATCTGTAATAAAAATTTTAAATGTCTCTTTATTGAGATAGGTTTAGATATATAATAGTGGAGCAAGATAGTAATCTTTTAGCTTATCCTTGAGGACCATCCAGTGGAAAAATAAAATGTCATTATAATGAATTTGATTTATGTTTGCTATTACATTCATGTTTATTTATTGTAATGAAAAATTGTTATATTTGTTGATTTGTTAATTTCTATGCAGTTAAGAAAAAAAAAGTCAAAGCTTTAATTAAACAAACAGACTGCCTTTCTGTGTGTATATATATATTGTTGGGAATATAAGAAGAAAAGAAAATATGGTACTGGTTTACTTTACGTTCTACTATGATTGCACTTCCCTATTTTTTCTAAGTAAAAGAGTAGTCAATAAGATATTAAATTATATGCAGTGAAGGTTTTTATTTATATAAATATATTTAAAAATCAAGACAGATGTCACATGATCTAATTTTATAAGCTTGTATTTATAAATGTTATATATAGAGCTCGCAAAATATTTTCAAAGCTTGTTAAGAGGTTATTTTGCGAGCTCTATATGTAACATTATATAAATATAATCACAGAATAATAATAAATTTATATACTTGTATACATTTATTACATCAGTCAAATTATCAAGCTGGAGATAACATTTACTTACTTATATCATTCACTTTATTACCTCTCATAGTATTTCCTTGCCTAATTCATTTATATAATAATTAATAAAGTAAAAAAATGATTAAGAAAATGTTATGAGAATTAATATAAGCATACAAAATAAGTAAATAAATAAAATTCATAACTTGGTATTTTTATGGATTCTGTAAATAAATTTATTTTGATTTTTTGTATTTATAATTTAATTTTTTATTGATTATTCTTTCATTGGAAAATGTGAAGAGGAGCCCTAGGCAATGATAGAACTTAGTTATAGTTAAATCCTATATTAAACCAGCACCAAAAATATTTTACAAATGTTGTTGATGTTTATTTTTTAAAACCTAGCAGGAAAGTGTTATTTATTTAATTGTGTGATTTTAATAATAGTTTTTACTCAATAAAATTAATACTTTGACTGCTTTCTTGATCATTCTACTTTATTGAGATCTTGAGATGCAGTATATAAAGATCACACACTATATATTCAGAAAGAAAATGATCTCTAGGATGCTCCACTAATTTTAAATTTTGATAAGCATATACTACAACTATTTATGCATTGATGACTACTTTGATTATCATTACTTCATTAGTTGTTTTTTTTTCTCTTTTTTAATACAATCGTCTGCTTTTTTTTTCTATTGTAATTTTTTTAATAAGTATTAATAATTTGCATCATATATACTTAAACTAATACTTTTATTGCTTAAATAGTTATAATCTTGTTTTTGATCTTCAAACTTGTTAAGACAATGAATGATCTCCTAAGTTCTTGGTTTTGGAGCTTTTTATTCAATTTTGAAAGTCTGTTTTTAATAATTATAGAAGATTTTAATGTTGTATTACATCTTTTCTGACCACATCTGCTATTAAGTTGTGAGGCATTCAGTTAGAGTAAAAATTTTAAGATCTTTAAATCTTTTCTCAGATTTAAATTTTGAGGATCCCAGGCAATGCCTTGAGTGCCTATGCATAGGAATGGTCCTGGAAGATCTTATTTGGTAGCATCTGACAATAATGTCTTTTATTTAATAATTTTTCATTATAATATCTTTGCTTTTAAATTATATCTGCATGGGCTTTTCAGCAATATGCAATTGATATGAGATTTAGGAGAAAGTCACACGGAGCTCTTCAGTCTGTTTATAGTATTCACAAGTGCAGTATATATAAAATATGCATAACTGATATTTGATATACATTTAATATGGTGAAGTATAGATTTAAAGAAAACTTTTAAGACTTTTTTTATAGTGTCTTTATAGTATTGTGTATACAAAACCTGCACAAAAAATTTTGAAACATTAGTAGTGTGAAGAAAAATATTTTTTATCAGCTAATTAGATTAGAAGCAAATCCATTTTATTTTTTCTTTATTCTGTCTTTTTAAAAAAAAAAATAATAAGGAGGGGGCTGGGTAAAAATGATTAATTATTTAACTTAACAATACAAATAAAAAATAATTTTCTCCCCATTTTTTCAATTTTTTTTTTTTTAAGTTATTAACCGTTTTAATTATAAAAATTGTTAATTAACAATGTTTCAAAAATAAAGTCTTTATAAAAAATAAAATATATTTTTAGTATGCATGGAAAATAAAATCGTTCAAAAAAGTTATACTTTAATGCACCATAGCTGTACAGTTTTATATTTACTTTTTCATTTAAATCATGAATTCTCTCAAAATTGTAGAATGGATTCCTGCCTTTATTATCATTGTATTGTTTATAAATATTTTATTAATTATATTAATAAAATAACATTTTGATTAGGTAACCCTGTATAATAATATTTGAATTTGTCACTATATGCATTCATGAGAGACAGGGGGAAAAAACCCTAATTCTGCCATTATTATGAAAAGTATATTTCTCTTTTTATTCATGATACAAAAAATTTTAGTATAACTACATGATGTAGAATGATACATAAATGGAAAATCGTATTATAACTCTGGATCAAATGCTTCAAATTATTCACAAAATCTTTTTAATTGTAGAATAATTGTCTATGATAGCCAAAATATAAATTTTAATATGGTTTCTAGAAATCTTCTGTAGTCGTTGATTCATGAAGCCTTATTTGGTAAAATTAAATAAATCACAATGTAGATACCAGCTTTCGATTTGGAAAGATTCTTTTTTGTTTTTGTTTTTTATTTTATTTTACTACTTCTGTTCAATTAGAAATAAAAATGTATTCCTGGTTTAGTATGTTTATATCAAAGTAACTTGTATAATTAATATACATCAATAAATTTATTATTATGAGATATAAATTATGAATTTCTTTTTGGTGGAAATTATTGTACTATTTCAAGTATAGTTAATAAATATTATATGCAGTTACATATATATAGAAAAGTTAATACAATATATGTTTTGTTTATTTTTTTAAAAAAAGTTAACTATTAATAAATAAAAATGTATTATTGTGTATGTGAAAATTAATTGTTTAAATGAGGCCTAAGAAATCAATTAAATTGAGAATAATAGATAAATTTCTATTGAAGAATAAATATCTTGTTTCTTTTTTGTAATAGTGCCCAATTCAGAATTTGGCTATTACATAAAATTTTATATTTTGATTAAATAATGAATTAATAGAGAGTACTTAAATGATCTAATCAATAATAATTAATGGTTAAGATGCATTATCCACCCACAAAGAATCATTTTTACAAGAGAGAAACAGTTGTAAGAAAAAGAAATTTAATCAATGTGTATTTTTTGTATATGCTTATTTAAATACACATCATTATAGTAAATAGTCTTAATTAGCCATGATCATTTTATTATTTTAAATAATGTAAGAAAGCAAAATCAAACATTTATTGCTAAATTACTTCTATGCTAAATAACATACAATAAACTTTTCTATAAGGTTTGGCTACAGCAATCATTATTAATTTATATTTACTACTGTTGATTAATAATTGACTATTGCTGTAATAATCTTCAGAAAAAAAAATTAATATTTTTTTTCAAAAAATGGTCAACATTTTTTTTAATGGCAGCCATTTGATAATATTATTAATGTCATCAATGAAACCTTGTCATTTTTGCAAGATAAAATGAGAAGTTTTATCCAATGAAAAAAAAAAAGTTGATTTATTTATCATAAATGCAGTATCAAATTGCAATTGTAGTAAGTAGAAAATATAATTTACTTATATAATTTTGATTCAATATCATTATACTTTATTCTGAAATAGGCTTTCAGACAAACTGTAGGCAAAGGCAGTATTCATCTCAAATGTAAACAATTTATGCAAAAAACTACAAATTTTATTTTGCATGTAATTAAAAATAAATTTTCACTATCTTCATAATATACAAAAAGAAAGTATACTAAAAATACATTTAACAATATGTACATTATGTGAAATATACATATTTAACTACTTTCAATTTTAATATTTTATGCATAGAAATTTTAATCTCCAAATAATAATACCTGTTAATATAAGCTTAAACAATATTGTTTAAAAAAAGATTTAATAACTTACATTATTAGAATTACAGCAGTCAACTGTGCATTACATTTTTTGATCTAATTTTTATTTAATTAAAGATATCTTTTTTTTTTTTGTAAAAAACATAAATATATGGTAGACTGGTGATTTTTTTTTTTAAATTTAACAATTTTACAAGAAAATATCACTAGATAACTTCAAAAACAACAACAAATAAAATATGAATGACACAAAAAAATAAATTTCAAAAGGTACATTTAACTTTTTGTGTGTGTGTGCCTGTTTCATTTTAATTATCTAAATTAAAATTAAGTAATTACAAAACAAAACAAAAAAATCTTGATTCAATGGAATCAAGTAGTAAGTGCAAATTAATTACTGTAGAATTTTAAAAAAAATTTACAGCTAATGAAATATTTTTATTACACATTTTAATATCGTTTTTATTAAAAATATGCATAATATATATTAAGGCTATGCGCTTTATAAATTATTAATTAAAAATATGCATAGTAAAATATTTTTTCATTAATTATGACCTCTTTTTTTTTTCAATTTTAATCTTTGCTTTTTTTTCTCTATCAGTTTTAACATTTATATTTTTTTTTAATCTAGGATAATGAATTAAACTTTTTATTATAGGAAATCATTATAATTGCTTGTTGATTTATTATGCAAAATTCCTGATTTAGAGGCATTTTGAAGAATCAGTTTAATTCACTGCCTAGGATAAAATTGTATATAATCTTAAATAATAAATTGGCTACAATTGGGTTTTGGAGCAATTGATGCTAAATTAAATTTTTAATATATATTCATTATTCAATTGAATTGAGAGTATTCATTTATAATTTAAATCTTCAAAGCACATATGCATTAGCTTAATAGCTGATTATTATTACTATTTATAAAATATAGTGCTATATAAAATATTATTTTATTATATATGCTTAATTTCAAATAAGAATAGCATATCATAAATTGTAAGGATTTTCACAAGCATTATTTATTCAAGCATAGTAAAAGTAATTTAAAGTGATTATTTAATATCTCATGCTCTCATTTCCAAATGCTTAAGATTTGCCCATACATAAACGTTTGGGTAAGAAAAGATAGGTGGATTCATTCTATCTTTTCAAAAAAACTTTATCTTGTGTTTGGAATTAAGAGTATTCATTTATAATTTATATCTTCAAAGTGCATGTGCATTAGCTTAATAGCTGATTATTATTACTGTTTATAAAACATAGCACTATATAAAATATTATTTCATTATATATGTTTAAATTTCAAAATAAGAATAACGTATCTTAAATTGTAAAGATTTTCACAAGTGTTATTTATTAAGCATAGTAAAAGTAATTTAAAGTGATTATTTAATATCTCATGCTCTCATTTCCAAATGCTTTAAGATTTGCCCATACATAAATGTTTGGGTAAGAAAAGATAGATGATTCATTCTATCTATTCAAAAAGACTTTATCTTGTGTTTGGATTGAGAGTATTCATTTATAATTTAAATTTTCAAAGCACATGTTTATTAAATTAATAGCTGATTATTATTATTATTATTATTATTCAATCTCATAATAAAATTTATTTTTGAAGTTATATAAAAAACATTTGGTGCAGCTTGCTAATTGAGATCTATATTACAAAATTCTTTGCAAGATCCACTTGTTAGAAATACTTGCTAGCTTGTATATAAAGGCAAGATAACACAATAACATTTACTATATTCAAACTTTAAATTATTAATTTTATTTTATGCTGTAGTATCTTTCTTTTTTTCTAATGTGCTCTTTTTAAAAATGTTAAAAAAGGATGAATACTAAAAAAGAGTTGCTTATCATAATGAAAACAAACTGTTTTTAAAATAATACAAATGATCCATGAAGCAAATTTTTACTTTAAATAACCAAGCAAAATAATTTATAAAAATAAGTAAATCATTTTTATAAAAAGAAATAAGTTAGGTATTCTAACAAGTATAGTTTAGTGAAAAGTAAGATGATGATATTTCAGTAGCACTGAATGCTAGAAAAGTTTATAACCTCGAAATATTTGTATCATATGCTATCCCCTAGCCAAAGAAAATTGTGTTGTGTAAATATGTTTTAATGAAATAATCACCTCCATAGATAAATTTCAAGAGACAGATACAGAATTTTAATGAGCAATAAAATGCTATCAGAATCTAAAAAAGTAGAACTGAAATGAGTTTATTTAATGAGTTACAGTTAAATATTTAAAGATCTTTTCTTTTTTTTTAAATAAAAAAATGGGGATAAGTTATCTCTTTACAATGTATAAATTTTTAAAACATTACCATTGGTAAAATATACACTACCAATAAAACTTCATTAATTTGAAATGGCTTTTTTTAATTTCAAGAATTAGAGATTTTATACATTTAGTGTAAACACAAATCTTTGTTCAGATAAAAAAGTTGGCAGCTCACTGGAGTTAGGCTTATTAATTTATAACAATTTAATGAGTGTTTTTTTCTTCTGTTAAAGATCTGCAGAGGACACTACTGTCATTTTTTCAGGTGCATAGTCTTAAGGTTATAGCCTTAATAAATATTACTTTATGTAATGAGTATGCACTTTATAAATATAATTATTACAATAAAATATTAAATATGATATTTGAAATTTTGTTTGGGTGTTTAAATTAATGTTATTTTTTATCTTATGTGAAATTCAAATAGAAGTAAACCATTTCCTCTTTAAGTTATGAATATATAACTCACATATTAATAAACAAAAAAAAAATAACTTTACTTAACTCATTCTTTCAGATTTTTGATATTTATAAGCTTTTGCTTGCTGACATTGCTGGAAATTAAAATTAGAAATTATATATTAATCCAATTTTAAAATAATAATTATTATTTTGAAATTACAATTATGCAAATAAATAGAGATTGAATTTCCTTTTTAACAATCCCTATAGCAATAATAAAACATTTGTTTTTAAATATAAATATCAAATACAGCCGAATGTATGTGAAATCCAAATGGAAATTAATCTACATCCTATATGACAGATGAGTGTTATTTATTCATAGTTTATGGCACAGCTGCTTTACCTTTATTTGAATTTCATACACATTAAAACTATACATAATTTATATGAATTATTTGTATATTTATTTAATAACAAATTAATAATGTAACATTTTATTTTTCATATTTACATAGCATGCAAAGATAAGCTGACATATATAATAGAATATTTCTAAAATTATCATAAATAATTTATACATATACATAATATTTTTGTTTTAATATTTAATAAAATATAGTCTGATTTTTATATTAAAATAAATACTTGCTGTGGAATACCTAGTTAATTATTTTCCTTCACTTTTATATTGTCAGAAATTAGTCAAAAGAGCATCCTAAAAGAAGTCTTATTTAGTGAATATAATCATCATTAGTAATTATTAATTTACAGGTGTTTTTTTTAAATTTCTGTGAATAATTAAATTATTCACTTTTTTTATGGATGGTTTATGGATACTTTCATAATTAGTAATAAAACATAATATGTCAGAAATTGCCTACACATCAATGGTGTCCTGATTAAATCTTTATATGTTGAGTATTCTCATCATTGGCAGCCTTCATGTTAATGTATAATACAATTGTAGTTTATAATTCTGAAGAAGACTGCTAAATAATCAAAAATGTCAAACAGTTAAAATAAAATTACAATTATCAATAAAGCAAGTCTTATAACATTGCTTTTATTATCATTATTATTTAATAAAATGCCTTTGAAAAATACAAAAATAAGTTTATTTTTTTAGAAACTTATTTTATTCTATAATCTTAGAAAGAGGTATATGCTTCTGAAAAGCAAATCTTCAGAATTTATCATGCAAACATTAGCTGATGGTAAAAATAATTTTTAAAATAAAGTAAAAACTTTTTTTTTAATGCAGTTGTTAATTTTTAATTTGTCAATTTGCATTAAATTTAATTTCTTGTTGTTACTTTTTTTTTTTTACCTGTAATGGTTTTAAAAGAAATCAAATGCAATATATTATTTTCTATTAATCAAATTTCATATTACTGAAAATTAACTACTTTTTTTTATTGTACAATTATTTTTAAAAGTTGTCATCTTAAAGTTATGGCACTTGATTTTAATAATAATCATAATAATAATAATAAAAGATTGACGTTTATGTAGGAGTTCATAAATGATTCGAATAAAACTAAGGTCTACAATAGATTATCTTAAGATGCCTTATTTGTGAAAAAAAATTTTAGCATGTGTATATGATGATTATTTCTTTGAAAATATTATATATTCTCAATAATACATATTTAGTAGCAAATTTTTGATTACATGATTGTTAAATTTAATGAAATTTAATTAAGAAGAGTATTAATACTGTCTGTACATTTAACATCATTGTTCCAGTTCTAAATAGCTAAAATTAGAAATTTGTATTATATAAAAAGTTCTTAATTTGATATTGTGAGTAGATTATCTTTATTTTATTTATTTATTTCGAAAAAATATCTAATTTGTAGGTCAATATTTAAAGTGTACAATAATTGTAGGTAAATTTGATCTATGTAAAGCACTATCCACATATTTTTTCAATCACAAATGCTTTTACCCACAATTGAATTGTCTTCTACTGTATTAACATCTAATATTTATCAAATACTAAAAAGCTTAAGTTCTCATGTAAAATAGTATTTATATAAAGAAATAATGAGTCATTTTAAAGACTGAATTTGCATTTGAATATATAAAAAAAGTGCATAATGTAATGTACAAATATGCTAACCAGATTTTTATTTATGTGTAATCTTCACAAATACTAATTTATGCTTAAAAAAATTATTATTTGATAACCAGTTAAACCAAAAGATGGAGTTATTACTCAAAGTCAAAATATGAAAAGTAAATAAGTTTAAGCAAGTTAATTTTACACATTTTCTTTATAAGTCCTAACCAAGCATGTATTCACAATCATCAATTTTCAATAAATATATAAATAATTACTAATTATTCATTAGTATGGATAAAATTATTATATTTCATTTAATATTAGCTCTAGTGTTTATTTGAAATAATGTTCAAATTTATGTATATTTTTAGGGCATGTGACTAAGTCCCTTTTTTTTAATTCTTTAAACTTACTTCTTTGACCCATGATCTTATTTATAATTAATGATTCATTATTATGTTTCCCACATATGGACAAATGTTGTTGTTGTTGTTTTGACACTGCTTTCTATCATACATTTGAAATGTAAAAATGAGCTCTTAATTATAAGTAATTATTTATGTGTGAAAAGTAAGCAATTCATAAACAAGTGTCACATTTTTTAATATGTATATATAATGATCACCTTTTTAAAGATATATGTGTTTGTTCGTTTTTTTAAATTATTTCTTGATGAATGACTAAAAGCTAATTGAAATAATTATTAAAAACAACATAAGTTAAATGTTTGCCTGGAGGCAGATTGGCATAACTTCGCAGTTATGTACTATGACCAGATGATAACAGTTCATTATCATTACACCAAAAGTTATTTCCTATACATCAAACCATCTATAAATATTTCTATGTTTATTCCCTTTTTTATGATCATTACTTTTTCCTTTTCTTATTTTCTTTTATCTTCCAAAATCTTTTCTAATATCTCTTTGTTATATTATTGAAGCCCCTGGCAAATTGAATTTTTTTTTCTTGTTATAATTTCTTCAATAAATAATCTTTTTTCCTCTTAATCTTTCTATATTGCTAATTTTAATTTTTCAACTTATAATTTTTATTCTTCTCTAAATTCACATACATCCCAATTTTATTTCTCTCTTTTGTCTAATTGTCTATGTCCCCCTCCTTATAAAATGACCCTCCAAAAGAATCATTTAACAACCCTATTTTTTACATTTAATTTCAATGATCACAAAATAATCTCTTTACAAAAAGTTTATCTAACTAATATGAATCAAACTCTTAAATTATTTTAACATTTTATAATCAGATATCTAAATGCATAAGTATATAAAAGCATTAAGCTGATCTATATTTTAATGAAACAAAACAGTTAAAATCACTCGTTATAAATCTAAATAGAATAACAAAAATAATATACAAATGAAAGTTAATTAACAAAAGCAAATTGATGCATGGTACAATTTAATTATCTAATCCTATTTTTTTTGTAATGAAAAATCTTTTATATATAGTAAATGTTAATATAGCAAAGCAACTTATTTATATATTGAAACCAAATTAAAAAGATGTGATGAATATAGGAATGCATTAACTTACAGTTATTTATGTATTATTTGGTTATTATCTTATTTAAAGTTTTATAATAAATTTATTGATTTCTCAGTCAAAGTCAGAATTCAATAGAATGTTTATACTTTTGTAAAAACAAAAAGATTTATTGTGAGTGCATGGATTTGCCAAAAATAATCATATATATATTTTTAGCATGTCCTGGACTATTTTTGATAGCTACAGAGATCTGAATCTTTCTCCCATTTGAATTGTTTTTCTTTTAATCTTTTTCTATCCTGTGGTGATCAGATTCAAGACTTAATAATTTATGAGATAGAATAGTTTCTTTATATTTGAATCTGAATATTTCGCAAAATATTTTTTAGAAAACATTACTGATACAAATGTTTGACATTGTAAACCACCATTGTTTAGATCAAATATGTAATTTAAAGTACATTTAATGCATCAAAATGCTATATGGCCTTAAATTTATAAATCCATATATTATTCTTTTTGTTTACTTTATTATTATTTTTTTACTAATATCAAAAAATATTAATAAACTATGATCATCTGTATATTAAATGAGAAAATGAGCATTATTTACAAGTTTATTAAAATGTCTCTCTGACTTTGATTTTGTAAATTGGTTGTTACGATAGCATATTCAGACTTAGTTACGCTGTGAATATGAAATATATTATCAGTGCTATATATCTAATATATTTGAAACTATTCTGATTTGATTTATGAATTATAAAAGTCATATGAATTCAAAGTTTCAACCCTTCCAGATATTGATGATTGTTTGTATACCAATTATAAAAATGTGGTAATTAGGTAAAGTGGATATTTGACCAACTGGCAAATTGCTATTGATTTAAGAAAGTAGGCACTATTTATTTAGGTTTGTTAAAATTGCTCTGAGTTACATTTTTTAATTATTATTATTATGGAATAATGCATATTCAGACTTAGTTGCTCTGAATATAATATTATATATGCATGTGAAATATCATATTAGTTAATTTTTTTTGCAAATTCAAATGACAGTTCCAAATACAAATGGCAGTGTCATTTTTATGTTTTTTTCAGAAATGAAGAAAATAATTTGTAAACAACGGTTATGATATTAATGAGTTTTAAAAAACCCAAACTGTTTATTATGTAACTTTCAAAATTATTAATCTATTTTTTTCTAGCATACTAAGATTAAAATAGAAATTAAAGTGATTATTTTATTAGTTATTATTGATCTATGTAAATGTGGACAAACACAAACTTAAGCCATGTAGCTAATGATACCAAATATATGGCAAAATTGGTGGCTTACTAAAGTCACTACTGATTATTTCTCCTGGCTGGAATCTCATATAGATTCCTTTACGATATTTTGTAAATAATTAAGCTAACAAAAAACATATGTTAAATAAATAATTTTTAACCAGCAATCTATTAATTTTTACTTACTTTTTATTTTTGTCTAAAGAACATCAATTTTTTCTAAAGAATAGCTTTTATATTTTTTGTAAAGTTTAAATAGAATAAAGCATTTTTCCTCAGTTATTATCAAAAAGGATTCCCTTTTATTTTAAAGTAAGTGATTTTTAAATTGAAGACTTAACTGAGTAGTAGAAATAAAATGATCAATGCAGCTTCTGAATTTTAATTATAATCTTAATTTATAAAATTTTAACTACAAAGAATTGATCCTGTATAAGTGGAGCTTATTACACATTTAATATTTTATGCATATAAATGATCTTAATGATAACAGAGAATATCTAAGTAAAGTTGAATTTTCAAATTTAGTATTGTGTAGAAAAGCAAATGATAGAAATTCTTGAAGTAGGTGATTAGGATAGAGGTGTTTATCCAATCTTTTGCTAATCCTTAATAGAGAACTGTGGGGTTTTTTTTATATACTTCAATTTCTAATAATGATAATAACATAAAACAATAATTATTTATAATACATTGATAAATTATTTTTTTAAGAAAGTATAAAATATGAAATCAATCCCTAAAGAATTAAAAAGGCAATTATTTCAAAAGAGAAAGCGAAAAGAATGAAATGTGCCAGCATTTATATTGCTAGAAGACAAAATGTGCTTGGTTTACATAAGGTGTTTTAACATTCGAGTTATTAAAATCTTTGAATAACATAATAGGAATAAAATTTTACCCATAGGATAATTATAGCATAAAACTGTTGTTTCTAATAAAAGTTAATATTGAGAAACTAACTTGTGGGTCGATACCCTTTGAATTTTTGACATCGTTCTTGAGTTGTGGATTTGTACACTTTCTGAATGAAGAAATAAAAATTGCAATAAACTAAAATAGAATAATGCACACACACCCAATAAGATGATATTTAAATAACTTTTAAAACATAGTGAAACTGAAGGAGTAGATTTATTAACAAATGCTATCAGATTTTAGAATGATGATCATTTTTGATTTTATAGTGAATTTTTATTTGTATACTAAAGTCTTTTGTGACTTTAGCATATAATCTTAAGATTAATAGAATAGGAAGTGATAAATAAAATCAGATAGATTCAGTTTAAATTTAAAAAAAAAAACAGATGAAAATATATATATATGTCTAATAATTATTGAAGAGAAAAGGTGTCGTCAGAAAAATTGACTTGGGCTTTACTGATGTTGAAAATGCATGTAAATAAGGTTAATTGTATTAAACTGTTGAAATCTTTAACAAATTGGATATTATATATACACAAGAGAAAAACATGAATGTGTCTGTTATATAATTTCAATATCTGTAAGGTCTTTTTTTCTTAATTGTTGCTGAGAGACATTTTTGGAAAAAAATAATGATATGGAATTAAGATCAGTGCTGGGTTAATCAAAAATTTGGAGGATATAAAAGATCATAAGTCAATCAGTAATGGAAAAAATAAATATATGACCATAAAGTGTAGGGCGAAATGTTATAAAAAAAAAAGTCAGCTGAGCTAAATATCTTAAACGTCGATTGCCAATTAAAAATAATAGAATTAGTAAAACCAATGCATAACTCTTATTATTATTTGAAATAGGGTATCATTATTACTCAGCATTTATTCTTTTAATTTTTTATTTAAACGTATTTTGAATTAAATGAAAACTGCAGAATCTTCTATAATATAAAATTTTTTTTGCATATAATGATAACAGTAATTGTTTGATGATTATTCATTATTTTGTTGAATTCAAATTATCTGGTTTTAATTTCTTGATTATCAGTATGTTGTTTTGTTTTGTTTTTAATTTGTTTGTGTTTTAAGAGAAAATATTGGTATCTAATAAAAGGTTTCATAAAAAAAGTTTAATTAATTTTTTTTGTGAACTGTCTTGCCTTGATTAAATTGATTTAATCTCTTTGTTTTTCTTTATTGTATCGAACATTACTGTAGTATATGTTTATGATCACACTTCATATCAAAGTTCAAATTTATTTCTTATGCAGCGTTGACAATATAATTGTATTGCAATTTAATTTATTTTAAATTTCAAATGGTCTTCTCATTCTTATCTTTCTCATATTTGTATAATTTATCATTTTGGTAAATGAATATTTTAAATTTTTAAAACTTGTTAAGCCCAAAAGATCATCCTCTATCCTACTCAGCAGTGACTTTATCAATAAAATTGTCTATTATTTGGGCACTAACTAACTTTTCTACGATGTTATTTGTTAAGCTTATATATAATATTTTATGTTTCATTTCTCTTGCATTTTTTCTTAACTAAACAACTTTCAGTAAACTTTTGATGCACATTATTAATTAATAGATTTTTTTAACATAAAAATATTACACTTTTTGTACATGTGTGTGCTTATTGCTTTTACATTTCACTTTCTTATATTTTTTCCTATATTATTTTTTTTAATATAATTCCTCTTATATTTCATTTTCTTTCATTTCCTTTTGCATTTCAATTTATAATGTTTTTAGTTTAATTTTCATAACATTTTATAAATTTTCTATATATTTTATATTTGATTTAATATATAAAAATATACACACATTTATAGATCTTTTATATTTATATTAAAATGTTTTTATTTTTTATATTTTTTTAGTTTAATTTCCTTTATTTTACCTTATGTCAGTTTCTTTCTTAATTTTGTAATGCTTTTATTTCACAATTGTTTTAAGTATCAAAAAATACTTTTCAATTCTTAAATTATAATCGGTCATATTATTTATGTGATTCAAAATTATTTTTAAGATTTATCTTTCTTTCTTTTTTTTTTTTTTTTTCAAAAAATTTAAATGCATACATGAATTCTGTTTTTATAAGGTCATTCATTAATAACAGAAATAATTTAAGTCATTTTTTTATATTTAGTTTATAAAATATGTAAATCTAATTTTACTTTAGTATATATGATTGTGATCCTTAATCTCCTAAATATCCTGTAGATTAAAATTGGAACTTAGTTTTATTAAGTGGAATGCATTGGTAGAAAAATGGGAAAAACAAATGATTAGATGGATTCTTCTCTTTTTGCTTTTGTTTAATTAATGGACTATAGGAAGATCTCAATTTAAATAAAACATCAGTTCTTGTATATATAAATTTAAAAAAATATATAATGTAATATATTATATAATATCCTTACTATAGCAGTAATAGAATGAATATTTATCACCAGTAATTTTTAAAGGAATTAGCAAAAAATTATTATAGAGCATAGGATAAGAGTTCATGGGAAATTAGGAATTTTTTTATTCAAGTATAAAACAACATGATTTAAATTGATGCAAGGTATATTATTCTGTGTTATCTTTTATGTTATTGACAAATTAGAGTCGATTGGTTTAAATTTTAATTGATCACACATATGTGTAAATATTTTGTAAATGACATTATTTATTTGTATCCCAGAATCATTGAATTATTATCTTTAAACCCTCCTCTCTTTTTCCTTTCAGAATTTTATTATCATTTTAATAAAAACATTGCAAATAAAACAAGAATCAAGTTTATAAATTCTCATCATCTAGTCTTTGATTAGTCTAATAAATACTATTTGTTCCTTTTATTTTTCATCTGCAGAGGAATTCTGGAGTGTTTATTTTAAAGGCTAATTTTAAAATATATTTATTACTTGCATTCTTTTTATTGATTGCTATTTTGATTTAGATTCTAAAAAAAAAAAAAACAATTACCATTTAATTAGTTATTAAAGTATCTGCTTGGTAAAATATTAAGATGCTGGCAATTATTAATTTCTGTGCATTAGTATTATTGTTAGTAGTGTATAATAAGCTTAAATTTTAACTAATGAAAATTTTAATGTTTTCATAAATATGATTTTTATTATATAATTATTTGATGACATGTCATCAGATAAGCCTATATATATATATATTTGTTTTGTTTTTTTCCAAAGATGACGAAAAAACAGCCACGTATAATATTTGTAAATATTGGAATTGGATTATCAAGAAAACAAGTCATTAAATTTATTTTTCCGTATTAAAATGTAAAAATTAATTTTTTTTAACATTATGATTATATAAATTTCTTTGCTTCTATTTAAAAATGTTTTCTATATAAAAATATCAACGTCATATATATATATGTCATAGCCATAAAGATCTCACGTCGCCATTTTTTCACCTTTTGTTAAAAAAAATGTATTTATTTTTATTTCTTATCTGCCAAACAATTACAATATATTATCTTGTCTAAATTACATTGTCAGTTTGAACTTGCATTTATCCCACACACACATATTTTCCCAAATTCTTCTTGTTATTGTTACAAAATTCTTCTGTATTTCTCTTATGTTAAGAGTAAATCTCCCTGATTAAAAGTCTTTTCGTTTTATCATAAGCATATTTCTCCAGTTTTATAAACTAAACGATTATAAATTTTAATACACCAAAATATGCTAAAATCTAAAAAAGAGTACATTCTGACTACTTTTATCCTCCTGTAAATTTTCAACAACAAAGCAATCTGTAGAGATTCTCACTAGGAGACAGATTTATTAAGTTCTTCAGTTCTGCAGTTTTATATTATAGACTTTGTATAAAACTTAGATAATATATTATTCTTATAATGTAACTTTTGCTACTGTATCTTTTAATCGTGTTGGTATTTTTTGATATTATCAATATTCATTTTCAAAACTATATTAATTAAATTTAATTTAGTTATAGTAGATTTATTTTTTCAAGATGTCCTTCACACCCAATGTTCAGTAGTAAAAAAAAAAAAGGGGGGGGGAGGGGGGAGGCTGTTAACAAAGTAATTTAATATATATTTATTTTTTAAAAAATTTATTTGTAACTATGCTGATTTAATTGACAGGACTCATTATCCTAAATATTATTAAACTTTAATTTTTAAAAGAATATCCTCCAAATTCCTTGTCTAACCCTGATTATTCTTCAATCATCCATTTAATAATAATCAGATATATATATTTAATCATAAATGTCAACAGTTAACTGGTTATCAGATATAAATCATAGTACCTGCATGCTTAAATAGCAATATGTTGTTAAGGCAACACTAAGAAGAAACTGTTCCATTTAGTATCTAATTGTGCAGTTGTTAGACAATTTTGCTGATAATAATTGGTTTATTTAAATATGTGTACAGTGATATATATATATGCAATTATTCTAGAGTTGTTAGGTCTGGTGACCAATGAATCTTTCAGGTCTTGAAATAAGTAATGAGGATATTTGGTACATTTAGAAATCTGTTTGTTATCAAATTTTGAAAAAAATCTTATTCACACTTCATTTCAATTCTTTGGGAGTCAACTAATAGTTTTAACATTTTATGTCTATAATATTGGGAACTCTGTTTTGTAATCTATGTAATATTGATTCAGTTTAATATTTTATAAAATTTTACTATTTGGTTATGAAAAATAATAAACTTGATATTTACTTTTAACTTTGGCATATAGGTTATGTGTTTATTCTTAAGCAATTTTTGTAAAAAAAAAAAAAAACTATCTGAAACTAAAATTCTCTTATGTAGAAAATCATTATTCAATTTTCACTAATATTTTTGTCTCCTTTAAATTCTTATTTTACCATTTTCTTCCAGAATTATTTATCATTAGTCAAAACACTTATTTAAGGCTTCACCTGGCACTAAATTGAAATGAAACTAATATTATGAAAAAAAAAGAAGCTAATTTTGATATTTAAATCTCTTATCTTTAGTTATTTTTAGGTCAGCTGTTGACAGATATGTCAATTTAAATTTTGGCTGCAGGATATGCTTATATATTTAAATTATGTGTTTTAATTCTCATCATTTAGTTCCAAACTGCTATCTAATGGATATCTGAAATATGTGGAAAGTATCAAATGACTAGCATCCACTTGTAAATGAATGTTGCTATTCCAACTCCAAGGAAAGAAAAGAAAAAAAACTGCTTTAGAAATGAGTTTTGCAATAATTACAAACCATTCTATGAACCACAAATACAATACTATATTTTAATTTCTTCAGCCGAATTTTTTTTTTCTGAAATATTTAAAAATCATGTCTAATTGTAGCTCTCCTATATATACTATTCTCTGCCATATCTTCACAATAGAAGCAATTGATATGTCTTTGAGATAATTTCTTACTAAATAGATGAAGAAATTTCATGAAAACCATCACCATGCTGAAGTTCACCATTAAACATCCTTTTAAGAAGTGGTGCTTTATTCATTTGTTTTACATATTTGAAGTAACAAAGGTGTGATTTTACATTAGTGAACTCTACAGGATTACATTCAGCAAATTGAAGAACATATTGATCGGCTTTATGGTCTTGCCAATACATTTCTTTACATTTTACAAAACATCTTTAAATGATACTTTTCTAATATCTTTATATTGCCTCAGTAGGAGTTCAAGTCTCACTTCTATAATTATTTCTCTGTGATGAAATACCCTATCTTTTAACTCATTAAAAGCAGTAGAAACACTTTAGAATCTCTCTTGTGCCTTGATATCTAAGTTTATATGTCTATTTCTAAAACTCCCAAGGTATTTATTTTAATATGTTTAAACTAAAAGTTACTGAGGATTTTTGAACATTAATTAATAAACCAAAATCTTTAAATGTTACGTTCAAAACATATTATACAGTAGTGCCACTCAGTGCAATCCAGAGTAATCAATGGATGCAGAGAGGTTTATGCATAAAATCCTTATCTAGTGCTTATTCATCCAAAATCCCCAGACTAGTTTCTAGCTTGTGTCTTTCATCAGTGATGAGTCTTGGATCTGAGAGCACTGCACCTAAATCTTAGGATCTAATGCTAGAAACTAATTTGGGGATATTGAATGAGTAGGCAGTAGATAGGAATTTTATGCCCAAACTTTCCTGCCTTCATTGATTATTCTGGCTTGCACTGAGTGGTGCTACTGTATGGAGAGTTTTGCCTCTGTGAAAAACAACTTGTGTAAGCACAAAGAATGGTGATCATATGATGTTTGATGGTTTATATTCAAAATATTAAATGTATTCTATAAATTGCCTTTTGAAGTAGGAAAAATAGCATAATCATCAGTATACTGAAAATCTAAAATCCACGAAGATGGCATTTCTCTTTTCACTTTTAATCAATTCAAATTAAAAATTCCACTCTCAAACCTGTCTTGCATCTTGATCTCTATTTCATTAAGCTGCCTATAAACAATTCCAAAGACTATTGTCATAAAAATTGTAAACAATGTTGGAGCAAATACGCATCTTTTGTTTAATACCAGTTTTCATTTTAAATTCCTCAGATTTTCTACATGCAGTAATAATAAAAATAGTGAATAACCAAATGTCTTAACCAAATCAAAAAGCCATTTATAGATCATTCTTTTGTTCCTGACTTTTTTTTTGCATTTGCCTGTTAACAAAAACCATGTCTACAATGCTTCTTAATTCTCTAAAAACCACATTGATAACCATTCTTTTGAGTTGGGAAGTAACCTATTCAATGAAATCCTTGAAAATACTTTTGCTGTAGTGGATGATAATAATATCTCATAAAAATTACAATTTGATCTATTATCTTTATGTATCTATATATTCTTTAAAAAAAATATTTTGAAGCTAACATATCGCTAACATATTTTAAAACTTCATTAGGATCTGTAACCTTTCACATTACAAAGAGCTGTTTTGACTTGATTAAGCTGGATATCTTTGTTCAAATGTAAAAGGAATAGATCAAATGATATTATTAAAATTCATCAGCTTAATTCCTGAATCATTATTCAAAAGATAAGTAAAATACTCCTCCCATTATTTAAAACATCATTGTCATTGTATAAGAGAATACAATAAGAAATTAATACTATTTCTCATATCCATATGTTGCTTTCATTGCATTAAAAAAAAGATCTAAAATGACCATGATCAGAAAATGCGTATTTTCTATGCAGTTCTAGTTCATCAATCATTTTTAAGTCCTCTTATCAGTTGTTAAACTTTTGCCTTCAGATTTCTACATTTATATGAAGTTCCACATTTGATTTATAGTTCTGCCAAACAGAAAATGTCACAAGTTTCCTTTTAATCAAATTACTAATAATATCATGATCAGAAAATCAAATATGATTCTTCTTTTTATTGAACCCAAGATCCTATTTATATCCATAACATACTTCTTAAGAATATTTCATGCTTTGGTAATATGACAGTTTTGTAGATCCAAATCAGCAATTTTAGTATTTAATATCTGTTAAAACTTAATATGTTTAGTAGATATTTCTAAAGAATGAACATCAGTTGTTTTTGCAAATATGATTAGAATAAACTCTCCTTTTTAATACATCTATCATTTTAATCTTGGAACCAACTAATTTATAATTTTTCCTACAATCATAGTTTTGTAACTGTTCATGCAATATAAACTATTTTTGTATTCTGATTCCTAACTATAATGTAATAGTGTCATTGATTGAGTCTGGATACATCCACATTCCTTTATAATAATTTTTTCCCTAAACAAACTGTCTGTGATAGTTAATTCATATGATTAAAAAAAATTGATATTGGCCAATCATTTGAATTAGAATATCAACTAATTTTTTGGCCAAAGTCTAATATTTGTACCAACACATACATTAAAGTACTCAAGATAATGCTATCCAATGAGAAATAAACGCTTTCTTTCTCTAAATGTATGGTTAGAGCAAAAGCATAAATAAAATGAACCATAGTTACTAATGTACATGACAACTTTTAATGTCATTAGCCTTTCATTGATGATACATCAAAGAATTACAGTAATAGAAAATACTAAATTAGACTTGACAGCAAATCTAATGCCATGCTTTCTCTGTTTACTAACTGTTATGCTCTTCCAAATAAACTTGTAGTTATCCACTTGTTGTATTAAACTTTCTCTGACTGATATTTCAGTAAGAGCCACTATTTCAGTCTTAAATCTTGATAGCTTTTTAGCCACCAGTATGGTTCTCTATTCTGGTTTTGAATAATTTATATCAAGTAAAGTTTGTACATTCTATGGAAAAAATAGATTTATAATACTTATCTTTAATATTTCTACTATCTCGAACTCCCACCTCAAATTCAGTTCTAATCTTATTCTCTTAAGCAAAAATCACAACTAAGGATTGCCAGATTACAAAGCCTGAACTTGTCATTATTTTCTTAATAAAACAAAACTCTTGAACTAAAAAAAAGAGGAGGGGGCATAAAGAGAATTGAAACAAATAGAATATCATTATCATAATTAGTATAGGGAGAAGATCAATGGCACAAGTAGTCTTTATATTAACTTAAGTGGCTAAAGAAGCAGAAACTATCTTGTCTTTGATGAACCAATATCTATCTACCTTATATGGCAATAGGAGTTTGTGGTTGAGCACTATTTATTTGTTATTCACAGTTGACCTTCATATTCTACTAACTACCATTTGTGGAGCCTGGCAGTTATCTAAGCACAATATTGGCAATCAATATATGTAATATATATTTAAACACAGACATACATATATAATATAGTAACAAAACTTAAATTCAAGACACTTCTTTAAAATGTATGGATAAAAACATATGTAAAAAGCAAATGATCTCCAAAATGCATTTCTAGTAGAACCAATCTTTATTAGTTGGCTCAGATTCTTGTCCATATACATCTTTATCGTTCATTGGCTAGTAATTTGTAAGTGAAATTGCATGCATGATTAATAAAACATGGGAAGGTATATATCATGCTAAAATTAAGTAAATATATTAATTTTTAACTAAGTTTAGAAAATTAAGTAATAATTTATGGCCTAGTAAAAAATGCTTAGTAAGTAATCAATATTTATACTAGATAATATTGTCAAAATGAGTGCATTTAAGTAAGAGTCACCCTTGTAAATTAATTTGTGGTTATATACTATATTACTTTGAATATAAGATGAACTTTTTCCAAATTTTGGACCTGTAAAAAAGGTGTGCATCTTAAATTGCTTTATGCTATACATGCACATAATATTATGATCATTGACCTGTGTAGAGAATAATGTGTTAAATCTTTTTTAAATCAAAAGATTTAACATTAAATGTCAATATTTTTTGAATTAATTAATTTTCTAAATAGCTTTAACTGAAACCTTTACTTTTAATGTTATTTTGCTGGTTTTACTCTTATTTTATCAAGAAAACTGTACTGAATAACTTTTAGAATTTTTTACAACTAATAAATCAATACAACAATGAGATAAGAACCTGTCTTCCAGGACCCTGATTCATTGTTTCTTATTCTCTACACAAGAGAGTGCCTGTTAATGATTTTGACAGTTTGATATCTTTGTTTTGATTTTCAAAGTGAAAACATATGTTTTGGAATCTTTTTTACACATTTATATTTTTTTTCGAAAAATATTTGTGAAAATATTAATTATTTTAGATGAATGATTCTGATTTTAATGGAAAAATTTACTTTTACATGAAAGCAAATTGACAAAGAAAACTATAACATTCAGCTACAATTTATAATTGGATGACAAACATGTTTTATGTTTGCTGTTATAAATTATTTTCATCAATTATAAATAGAAATTAATTATTAATAAAACTTTCATTTACATTTGTATTTTATAATACATAAAATTAAAAGCGCATGAAGCACTTGAAAGAGAAGCTATAAAGAGTACAAAAATATTAAATGCTTAGCGCTTTTGAGGTGGGTTGCCTCATATTCACAAAAGGTTTTTAATCAAAAAAAAAAGATTTGCCAGTAACATTAAATGTCAATACCGTATTTTAAAATCTTTTTTTCTTTGAAAAAAAAACTATGTTATTTACACTAAATAAAAAAAAGAAGTCTTTGTAATCCAAACAATATACATATAATCTTGAGTGGATTCTGCAGTCTTGGAAAGATATACCTGAAGAAATTATCAAAAAAATATTTCTTAAAATATTGCATTCCTAATTATTTAAATGGTGTGTGAAGAGATGTACGCTGGTGGAATAGTGAAGTTGAAAATTTAAGTTCTGAAAGTGAAGATGTAAAAAATGAAAATATATCTGAAGAAGATTCACAATAAATTAGGTGAGGTTATTCTTTCTATTTAAGTAAACAAAAATATTCCTTATTTTTTAATAAAATCATTTTTAATTTTTTTTTCCCAAATTTCCAAGCTTAAATTCCTACTGCATCTTAAATTTGGGAGTGTCTTATATTCCAAGTAAAATGGTATATATGTATATTGTACCCATAATTTTAACATTTATACAGATTTCTGAGATACTTGATTTTAAACTTCTTCTTTTTTTACTGTACATTTTATGTTAGCTAATATTGTATAGCAAAAGTATATCAAGACTACAATTTTAGTAACACGTTTATTAATGAAAAAATTGAATTTTTTTTTAAAATTCAATTAGAAAGACAAAACTTTAATTCTGTGTTAAAAATGTATTTTCATGAATTTATTAAATGAAACTTAAAATGCAATGATAATTTCTGATGCCAAATTGTTATTCCATTAGATGTCAAAAAATGGGGGGAGGGATACTTTAAATAATCTGTCTACAAAATGTAGAAATGTTTTCATAGTTCATAAACAGAAATATTGTTTCTATGTTAAATTTTTTTTTAATATCAAATAGAAGGATAATTTTAAATTATCTTAATTTTTGAAGCATTTTTCATTTTACCAATATAATTACAAGTTTGGATTTGAATGACTTGATATTTTTTTGAAAATTTTCTGACGTCACACTCACTTATGTATCTCAGTTTTTGGGTTAATAAATAGCCTACCTATGTGCATGTGAATACATTTTCAATAAATAAAACTTACAAACTTAACACATTCTTAAAGCATATGAAGAAAAACATGTCAAAGGATCCTGAAGATGCATTTCTAACAGAATCAGCCTTCATCACTTGACCCAGATCTTTATCTTCCATTTGATATCATTGTCATAGTTTAGAAGTTTATCATAGAAAAACTACTCCAATTCAATTTACAATTGCGATATTACCTGAATGTGCTATATTTTTGTATATTAAAGATTATTACTGAATATAATGATGAAAACATATATGGGAAAAGATCTAATCTAATTGATAATGGTTGGTTTTTCCAAAATGTATTTTGGAGGTCATTTGCTTTTTTTATGTCTTTATCCATATGTTTTAAGAATGTTATAGAGTTTGTAGAACTTAAATTGTATTTTGAATATATCAAGAATGAGTAGTAAAAAAGGAAAGTGTTAAATGAATAATATTCCTGCTGGGATTTAATAAATTATATATTAATCTTTAAATGAGTTCAAAGTTTATATCTGGTATAAAAAATTAAATAATAATTTATAGCTTCAAAAATAATTAATATTAATCTTTGCCATATTTATCCAAGATGATCTTATCAAAGTAATGTGAATTGAATTGCTATATGTATACACATCAAATACAATTTAATTTCAAAATGATATAATCACATAAAGAACATTAATAAAAATAATTAACTAAATACTGTAAAATTACATTTTTAACATATACATACATATATGCATTACAGATGTTAACATATACATACTTATAGTTTAATGTAAAAATTATATATACACACTAAGTCATTAAAAAATAGAATATTATATTTTTTAATATATATTAATATCTATAATTGTTTTTTAGTGATATACTCATATCTATGGTACAAATATTTGCAAAAATTATCTTCATAATAGGATATCAATAAGTAGTGTGATAATAATATACATAGTACAATCCCTAGATCATTTAAATTGGTAAATTTTTAAGTATGTAGCCTGTAGAATAAAAATATCAGCAGCCATTGTGTTTGCAGCACCAAACAATTGTATTATGAATTTAAAAATCTTTTTTTTTTTTACAAATTTTTAATTTTTTTATTTATTTTTTTAACTGTGAATAAATGAATTAGAGGATTTTGAGACAATGGATGTAAGAGTTATATATTGAATAAAGTCTTTATATATACATATAAGTTAGTTTTACATTTTATTTCATTTTTTGTAAGAAATCTAATTTTCAACAATTATTTGAGATTTTTACTATTGAAAACCTAAAATTATATGTGTTGATTTCTAGTGACGTTTGAGAATTTTTTGAAACAATAAACTTGTATTGATTTCTTGCTCCAGACTTTTATGTAAATTTTTACATATAGGAAGCTTATTAATAATTCAATGAATGTTTGATATATTTTTAGGGTACTTAAGTATTAGTCTGGGTATCAAGATTGATTATGGTAATTTCAATAAATTCATATGTATAAAGTATATTACGATAAAAATTGTTTTGTTTACATTATTTTAAAAAAATAAAAGTATTAAAAATAAAATTGATCAAATAAACAACTCTGTTTTGTCAATTGTTCAGAACTGTTCTGTTTATTTGCTGCTTGGTTTCCAAATGTCACCTGACCTTCAGAGTAATTGACAAAATCTACGATTTTTAAGATCAACAATAGTTTCAGTTATAATTTGATTACTTTTTTTAAAATTAATGTGAATAATTATCATAATGCACATTCATTTAAAATAATTGGAATTACCATAATCAATCTTGGTGTCTGGACTAATACTTAAGTACCTTAGTCTCTTTACTAGTGTGCCATATTAACTTTTTTTTGCACTTTTGTCAAAGGTGTAATTTTTGCAATAACATTATATTATAATAATGAAATATCAAATGCTCTATAAAGCTAGTATAACATAAAAAAAACAACTGAGAAAATATAATTGTTATAAAATAAAAATAAATAATTTAAACATTTTTAAAGTTATTAATTTTAAATCTATATAAAATTTTAATGAAAATGATGTAGTAAGAGTTATCATTTATTATTAGTAATAGTTTTTTTAATTAATTGGGTCTTTTATTCACAATGGTCAAGCTCCGTTTGAGATTTTTAGCAATTAAATTTGAGTTTTTTTTCTCCCTGGTGAAAATTTTGTGAAACTTTTTTTTTACAGCTTTAAAATTCACATATATTTAATTTCTAATGTTTTAATTATGAAAAAATTTTAAAAATGATAGGGAATATCAAATAACCAGTATTATAAAGGAACTGAAATCCCAATTTGATGAGTAGACATTGTTTGTTCAGTAATCATGAACTTTGCCAAGTGTATTTCATGAAAATATTATGATCATTAAGAAAATATTACAATGGTCTAAAAACTTGAGTTTTTTTGGAAAGTTTATAATTATATTTGTATTGTAATTGTGTAATAATTATTGAAAAGCAAAAATACATATTATTACATATTTATTTTTTACAGAAATGTTTAATTTTTAAATATAAAAGAATATTTTCTTCTGAATATTGTTACTATAGAGATTATAGTCACAAGAAAACACAGCTTTGTAGAAATGAGGCCACTCACCTGACTGTTTTTATATTTAGTGATATAAAAATTATGAGAAAATTGTTAATATTTTTAAATCAAAGATGAAACAAAGAAGATTTTGTTCATTTTGCAAATTGAATTGGTTCCACCTGAAATTTGATGATGTGACAGTGTTTTATTTTTACTAAAATATAATTTTTAAAATAATTCCGGAAATCAAATGTGACTTTTTAAAATTTATTTAATTTCTAAACAAAAATATCTATCGAATGAGGTCAAATTTATTGTATTCTGATAAATAATGGATTAATATTAAAGTGAAAGTTGAAAGCTTAAATCTAGTGAGAATAAAGAAATCTGTCAGAGTGCAGGAGGGTTTTTAAAAAAATCAGAATATTTTGTTACTTTATTGAAATCTAAGTCCTAGGTAAAACAGATATTCAAGGGGTTATTCCTTCCTAATATACATTTATAAAATAGAAGAGAAAATATGTTATTAATTGAATTTAGCCAATTTATACATATGAAGATATGCATATACTTTAGACACACTATCACATATACATAAATATTTATAAGGCAATTTCTTTTAGTACAGATAAACTTAGTTTTACTTTTATAATTAAAAGTGGTTTTACTTTCTAAAGAATAAATGTGAAATAATTTATCGATTCAATTCATTTTGTTATACCAAAAGTATCAGTTATTTTAAAATCTCCATACATGAATTTTTTTTTATTTTTTTTTTTGGGGGGGGGTCTACAATATATATATATAACCTTTGCAAAAAAAAATTATATATATAAGTTGTTTTGCCATTTTGAAAATATTATTTTAAAGAGAAATCAATTATCTACAAGATGACATATTATATACATGTGGAGTGTATCATTTTCTCTCTCTTTTTTTTTTTGCTATATTTGGGCTCACAAAATATGAACCAGAGATGGCACTATTAAACTTTAGATTCTAATTCTGCAAAATTGCAGTATATATAAAGTTAATCCAATTTTCAAATAATGTTTGTTATATTTGTAATTTTCTAATTCAACTTTATTAAATAATGAAGATTCAAAATAATTTTCATCTTTTTATCATTCTGTTTTAAGTTATTCACTTGTGTATAATGAAACGAATCATAATGGAAAATAAAAGACAGGTAGAATAATGACTCAGAAAATGTTTAGAAGTGGATTTTGAAAAAATAACAGAATAAAACAAGTAATTTCTTTTTATCAAAATTCTTGAAATGCAGGTATATATATGCAGGCTATATATATATATACCTGTCTTGATCTCAGGGTTGTGGGTTTGAGCCCCATGTTGGAAACCAATTGTACCGGGTGCATTCATAAAATGATCCGGAATACTTTATTTGCTAGGTTTAACTGGGTTTAAACATTATTTTCTATTATAAATATTATATGATTGGAGCAGCCCTTCAAGCAGAGGGGATACCACAATCACTGCTAGATTCAAACCCCTATTATCCAAGCACTATTTGTTTTGAGATAAACCTCAAACGCCAGCTAGTTATGAGAACTAACGTGTTTGGACAGTAGGCCCATAATCCAGCACTCGAAATATCCCATGACTAGCTCAATCAAAAGAATAATCTAACACATCATTGCTTTAATTAGTGGTAAAGAATTGACCAACAAATATTAAATTTTAAAGATAATTTATTTTAACTAAACATTTATTGTTCTAATTTTCACTACTTATATGAATCTTAATTAAATGAAACAATGACTTATCACCACCTCAGACACACACATATTATAGCAAGATATACAATATAATATAACAAAGAGTATTAAATAATACAAGTCATTTAATAAACACATGAAATCAATATAAAATATAAAGCATTCACATACACATCAATAATTCTTTATGCATGCTATAGAGTTCATTATAATTGACTCTGGGAGGCTTCATATTATTGCAATGGCTACATTAATTATAAATGGAAATAAGAAAATGATCTTTGTTACCTAGGATTTTAGAACATGGATACTTCTTTCTGTTTTCTGCTTCACGTGAAAATCTTTCCAACTGGATGGATTCGAAGTTTTTGTGGAGGTTTTCTGTTGAATACTGTTCCTTGCTACTTCTTATTCGAAACAGTTAGATATTGGGCAACTTCAGATTATTAGGTGTGCATTACTTCCACCTCAGGCAGGCTACTAGCATTTAGGACAGGCTTGGAGCTCATCGTATGCCCCTAAAAGCTGCTCAACACTGCATGATGTTTATTATCGAGTACATGAGAAGACTTACTAAAAACTGATTGACTGAACTGAACTGAAGAACTTATTTAATCCGATTGAACTCAACTGCTAGATTGATGAAAATCCAAACTATTTATAAGATGACCTGTTGTCATTGGTTCTTATGTCTACCAGCTATATTTGTTGTTGAAATTCCTCCACTGATTTTGAATACATTCCTTCGATAAGCTTTTGATTACATGTTTTCATTGGTAGCCATTGGAAATTTGTTTTGTGGATTTTTAATTCATAGCCATTGCAAATTCTGTGTTTATATATCTTACGATTGTACAATATTTTTTAACTTTCATTTATTCCTTAATATTTAGCATACACGTTTATTTTATCAACAAGCTCACATTTTGCTATATTTAAAATCAACTTGTCATTTACACACATATATATTTCTAAAATTAACTAATTATAAACAAGATATTTTTAATTTATATGAAAGATTTAAATTTTAAGCTTTTAGTTTTAACTTTGTCCCTTTTTTTTTCTCTTTAATATTTTAAACGAAGAGAAAAAGAACTCTTATTTATTTTTTTAAATTTTTAAGTTAATTCTCCTCCCCCTTTCAATTGATCTTTAGACTTTTAGTTTTGACATTTCTAAAGTAAACCCTCTCCCCCCCCCCTTCTACTAATTAATTGTACTTTTACTGATAATAACTCTTTAAATTTTGACAAATTTATTTCAAATGAAATGTTTTCCTTTGTTTATAATTCAATTATTTATGGACAACAAATTGATTTTATTATTCATTATCAATTTTAATTTTACGTTGTTTATGAGCTTGTTTATGTCAATAATTTTTAGACAAAAATTATTATATGTACGGCTAAGATATCAGTACAATATATAGGGTATTTTGAGCTCAGACTTTCACATGATCCTCAACTCTCCACACTATCTCATACCACTGATGTACTTGACCACATATATGTTTAAAAGATGAATAATCACCAATATATGTATTTTTGCTAAATCAGCACTCGTCAGTTGGTCCAAATTATCATCTCTACACATATATACAATTAGTGCTCAGGTTTATATTAAGATAGTCAATCTTCATACTTTAATGAACAGGCATCAATCCACTTCACCCTCCAACTCTTCAGCCAGCCATCCTATTGAAAATCTTATAATGGAATGCTCAAAGCCCACACTATGCCAACATTCTCATCACACCTAGGTTGATCATAAGTATCTCTGATCCCTCATGTACAGGACATAATCCTTTTAAGTACATATTTGAGGGCTAGGCAGACATTCAAGCTACTCTTTAATATCTAATATTCAGGCTATATATGTGTACAAACAATGTAATATATATAGGGTATTTTGAGCTCGGACTTTCACACGACCCTCAACTCTTCACACTATCTCATACTACTGAAACACTTGACCACATATATGTCTAAAAGATAAATTATCATCAATATTTTAATAGGTTGTGAGTAAAAAATAGGCAAATTACCAGAAAAAATAATCAAGGATTAAATATATAATGCTTGCTTCTTGTGCATTATTCAACATTCTTTCAGTTTGTGAAAGTGGGATTTTGTGATCAATCTTGTAATGTCGGAACTGTACTTTTATAATTGTTATGCTATATATACTCTTGAATATTGATAATCCAGAATTTTTAATTTTTCCAGATTAAAGATTTTTCCATATTTAAAGGTATTACTTAATGCATCTTTTAGTGCCATCATTGTACATCTATGTCTTTGTACTGGAGACATGAATCATATAACAAATGAAACTGTTAAATAAAATAACTTCATGGTGCTTGTCATTTTGAGCAAATGTTAGTAATTGGAAAAATCAACTTAGTCCCCCTACCCCAATTTAGCTGCATTTTTAAATTTAAAACATATTTTATATGCTAAAAAGGCACAGTTAACTCATCAAATGTTTTTTGCTCAAGAATTCATAAAAACGTTAAACACCAGAAGTGAAAGTGCTCTATCATGGTCTATGGACCTTCAGCTCCAGAGCCTGCCACTCTAACACAATACCAAACCATACAGTGCTAAGACAAAGTTATTATGATATATTGATAACATGATGTTATTCATAAAAGTATAAATAAACATATATTTGCATAATAAAAGTATGCTCAGGTTTTGCAATATAGAAAATATTCAAAATATTAATATTTTAATACAATACGAACAAAAATATCTAAAAATAAATGATATTTATGTATATCAGACACTATCGTTCATTTCAAAAGATTATGTGAGCAAAATGTATAATTAGGTGGTATTTTGTATAAACAACAGTGCATCTACAAATTCAGTAATGCAAAATAATATTTGTTTTATAAAATAAAAAAAATCGTGAATTTTGCAGAAAATGTTAAGAGGCTACAATATTAATGGAACCTGGTGTATACAGACATAACTATATATGTATGACCTACGTAGTTAGGAGAAAAAATAAAAGATTTTGGAAAAAACTATCTTTTGCTGGAATGCATAGATATCTGTGTTGATGTATGACTAATGAGTATGTGCACATTACTTTTTAACAAACACACACATATATAGAACAATAGATGTTTTAACATTGATGCAGAATACTCTCCTGTGTGTGTACAGTACTTTTAACAAACACACACGTATATATAGAGCAATAGATGTTTTAACATGTATATAAATGCAATTATGAGATGACCTTATTTTAAAATTACAGTACATAAACAAATTAATATTATAAGCATTTTTTTTTTAAAAAAAAGGAGTAATACTGAGAATCTACACATTCATGTGATCGCATTTCCTAGAAAAATTAATAAATTTTACTGTATTTATTTTTATTCCTATAAAAATCGTTTTGTTTATCTCTTCATTATTGCGTGAATAGACAATTTTTAAAATAAAAATAATTGCCTAATTGCAGAGTATTTTTGTTGGCATGTAATTAATACTTATTATATATATGAATTGCTAGATTTGACATGGCAAGATTTAGATTTAAAGAGGGCATTTCATAAAGAGAAAATGGTGTCTGTCTTTCTAATTAATTCACAAATTTTAATATTTTTTGTTCTTTATTTGTTTTAACAATATAAATGACGTACCAAAGATCAAAATAGAATATGCAGCAGCTCTACTAAGGTATAATTTTATAGAACAGATAAAAACTTATCTTATGGTATACTGTTTAATTTTGTATAATCCAGTTCTCTTCCAATGCTTTTGATTTTGAATTAAACTAGTTTTTCTTTAACATGAGGCTGCCATATCTTATATTTTATATTGCAAGTTTTCTAATAAATGGCATAGTCATATATATATATTAAAGGGGATTTCAACACAGACTTTCAAGCTCTCTTCAGCTATCCACTCTATTCCATATTACGATACACATGACCCCACATATGTGAAAAAGATAAAGGATTATAATATACATATTTCGTTCTGAACTAACAATCATCATTGATCCAGTTGACCATCTCCCACATATATATAATCAGTGCTCGTGTTTATATTAAGATAGCAAATCTTCAAACTTTAATGAATAGGCCTTCAGCTATCCATACCATTGAAAATCTGATGGTGGAAGGCCTAAATCTCATGCTGAAGCCAATATTATTGTCATATGGAGTATATTGAGAGCTGTCCATTAAATTTTGAAGATTTGCTATCTTAATATAAACTGAGCACTGATTATATATGAGTGTGGGAGATGACCGGACCAACTGATGAACGCTGGTTCAATACAAAATACGTTTATTGGTGATTTTTTATCTTTTCTATATGTGTGTGGTCATGTGTATTTTTGATATGCGATAGAATGGAGTGCTGAAGAGAGCTTGAAAGTCTGTGTTCAAATCCCCTATAATTACAATTAAATTCCAGGTATATAAAATATACCTGTATTTCAAATATTATATATATGACAGATGTTCTTTAGCATGTATATACACATTTTTATAATATAACTTAATTTGAAACATAGGATTATCAACAAAAATAATTTTAAAAAACTAAAATAATGTGATTATGAAAAACACTATAGTAAAATAATAAATTTATAGCATATAGTGTATTTACTAATATAATAATTTTGTGTGTGTTCACATTCCCTAAAAATTAATAACAAAATGTATTGTATCTTTTTTGTTCAATTTTTTTTTTTTTAATATCTTATACATTTCTTTTTCTTTCTTTAGCATGTCATAAATGAACAAATATTTCTTACTAATACTATGATAAACTTGAGAATATGATTTTTTTATCTTTTACAATTAAATTAAGGAGAACTTTACAATTTTTTTTAAGCTTAACAGAATTTTTTTAATTACTGATTTATTCTTTGAAGCTATTTTAAATTTCTGGGGTGAAAAAGTGAAGAATAATTAAATAAATTCAAATTACCTAGGAGTAGACAATAAAAGTCAATGAAGTTAAATATATATAATAAAGCCAAAAAATTAAAAAGCTAAAACATCTATTAGTTTCTGAATTATAAGAAATAGATCCTTACTTCATTTTATTTATGCAATGAATAAGTATACAGTATTATGATTATTAGTCATTCAATAGTCTCCATTTTTTTTTTCCTATTCTTTTTCAGTTATAATGGACATTCTTCTAATGATCAAATGACTAGTATTAAATAGTTTTTTAAATATGTGATAAACAGACAAAATTTTTCATATTAAAATTCAAATTAATTAATTTTATTTAGGTTGCTTATTGCTTTAATACATCATTCGATTCTTTAAGTTTTATATATCTTTAAAAACATCATTAATATATCTTCTTTAAAAAATATTTTTTAAAAAAAGAGTGGAGGGAGGGGGTATTGAAATCTTTATGGTACTGTTTTTATTAAAGAAATCAGCAAGCAAAGAGAAAGCATTATTTGAATGTCAGTAAACAAGTTATTTAGTTGCAGTAAATCACTACAAAATAGAACAAATTGTTTTCTATTGTATAGTCAGCCCTGTTTAGTATCTTGAATGCTGTTTCTATGAATGGGATAAAATTATTTGTGTCTTCGAAAATTTGATTAAGGAAGTACATTCCATCTTTAATATTTAAGTCAGTTTTTATTTATAAATTGCTATTTATGTTTTCAAGGTTTCAGATTATAGTTGCTTTAAAAATAACAGACTGGTTTAGAATTTATTATTTTAAGTTGTTTTGAGTTATACAATGTTTTTTTTTTACTTTTCAACTTAATGTAATCAATATCATTTTATTTGCAAAAATAATAAAAAAGGCATTGAAATATTTATATAAAAGATGGTTTGTAAACAGAGAAGTGTAGCATTCATAATTATCAATCAATTTTTTTTATATTATTTATGTGACTTGCTATACATGTGGCTCTATGTTTATTAGATCTTTTTTGTATGTATATACATATACAGATTTAAAACTCATTACCATGACATTTGAGAGGTTGCATTAAAACAATAATAATGATGCATGTATAGAAAGATCTCTCGTGCTAACTATATATCTTAATCCATTAAAGAAAAAAAAAAAATTTAATAAGTGAAATGAAAAATGGATGATATTAATAGAAAAAAAAAGAAGAAACAATTTACTGTTTACATAAAGTGAATAAGTATTTTTTCAAAATGTGTTAGTTTTCTTTAATTTGTGTTGTTTTATTTTTTATATTAAAAAAAAATACTGGAGACAACAAAATAAACTAGAAAAAAAAATGTGCAGCCTTAAAAATAGACATAAAATAATTCTAATATCTTTTGATACTGATTCCAAAATAATAAGAAATTATGCACCATTGTATGTGTAAGTGGAAGTAGAGAGATTATTTTTTAATATTATTTATAGCTAATTTTATAATACCCAGAGACAAACTCTCTATACAGTAGCACCATTCAGTGCAAGCCAGAGTAATAAATAGATTCAAGAAGGTTTGTGCATATAATCCTTATCTAGTGCCTACTCATCCAATATCCCCAGACTAATTTCTAGCTTGTGGATTTCATCAGGAGGAAGCTTGAATCTGAGAGCACTGCATCTAGATCTTAGGATGTAATGCAATCCTCCAGCAGCCACCTTTTACTTTTTTAACTAACTGTAAAGCTTTGAGTCCAAAATGAAACCAATATTTTCAAACTACGCTCATTAGCTAGAAACTAGTCTGGAGGATGAGTAGGCACTAGATAGGGATTTTATGCACAAATCTTCCTGCATCCATTAATTATTCTGGCTTGCACTGAGTGGCACTACTGCGTGGAGAGTTTTGCCTCTGTGAAATGTTTGATGGTTTAATTTTATAATAATAGTATTTTTTTGCAAGAGTGACTACAAGTATTTATGTAAATATTCTATTCTTAATATTATTAATTAATCCTAAAGTTTTTAAATGAGAAGAAATGACTCTTACCTTAGTTTGATTATTTGTTTTCTGTATTAAATGAAGCTTGTTTACATCTTACATGAATGTAAATTTGATTCTAAAATGGATTACTTGTCTGTTTAATATCTGGGATTGCAAGAATAAACAGTCATTTTATACTTGTAGGCTTTCTGACAAAAATGGATGATTCAGTTATATTGATTGCATATAGGAAAGGAAATTATTTCCACTCATTTTAATAAACATTTCTGTATCTCTTTTTCTGGACATTGAAAGTTTTTTCATACAAAGTATTATTATTTTTTTTTTTTGGTTCAATAAGTTTCAATTTGTGCATTTAATTCAGGTTTATTAAAATATTTTCTTTATTTTTGCAACAAACATAATAGTAGATATATAATGTAATTATTTTTAAATAAATAGATCGGTCAAGATATTTGGTAGCTTTTTTTAGATGAGCCTGAGAACAGGCATTTGAATTCAGAACTGTTTGGTATTAAGAAATATTAAAATTGTGCAAGCAAAAATATTTATGAAAAAATATATATTTGGCTTTTTGCACATTTTACAAAGCTTATATTTATTTTCAATATTTCTTAGAAACAATGATTTTTATTATAATCATGTCATTCTATCTTCAGTCATTTTTTTAATACTTTTATATGAACCATGTCTAAGTTCACTGATCTACTTTTGTATAAAAAACATCATGTTTCAGAATGTTTCCTAGGAATTTTATCTTCCTCAATTTTATCATGTTTGATACTTCTCTTTCCATGCTAATGTACTAGTCAATCTTCTTCAAAGTCACATTTCCATACCTTTTTGTCTTATTTTTTTCTGCTTTTCCATAGACCAAATCTATATCAGTTCACTCCAAACAATATTCTATCAAATTGTATCCTATTTCTAATGTCAGTATAATAAAATTTTCTTCATTTGAAAAACTTGTTTGTTATTTTCTTTTAATAGATTCTAAACTAGACATCTCTAATCACATCACCCAAACAACCAAAAAATCTTATGTGTATTAATTGAATCCTTTAAAATAAGATACTGTACTTTTGAATTAGTATACAATCCTATTATTTATTGACTTTGTTTTGAAATCTGAATATAGGTATTTTTTTGTCTACAAATATAAACCAATTTTAACCAAACACAACAAAAAATGTGTGGCTTATGTTGTATGTTACTCTGTCAAAACTGAAACTACTTTATTTTATTTGTTGCTTAAAAATTATGTTAGCTTATTTAAAATGTCATAAACTTTATTAATTTTTTTTATTCTATTAACTAAAGTAATTAGAAGATCATTTGACATGCTCATACCCCATGGAGCATCTTGAATGTTTTTATTTACTTATTTATATCACTCAACCAAGAATCGATACTGAATGCTTTTATTCTGAAGCTGCTATGGTACCATTGCACTTAACAATAAATTGCAAAAAAAGAAAACATTTATATACTTTTAATGCTATTCTAATAGTGATTGAAATCATAACACCAGCTACATATAAAAGTCTCCTTCCAGATTTCCATTAAACAGTAACATCAGTATTTTTAACTACAATAAATTTAAATTATCAATTGAATTCTATACTTTGTTAATCAGATTTGAGAAGCCTAATAAAAAACAATATATATATGTAACCAAAATTACCCCAAATTCATAACTCAACCAGACTTGCCAAAAAAATAAACTCTAAAGCACAACCAAGTGTCAATGTTACATGCACTTGAAAAGTCTGCTTACAGCAGTGAAACCATTGGTTGTGCTTTAGAGTATTTTTTTGGCTAGTTTGTTTGAGTTGTGAATTTGGAGTAATTTTAATTATTTATTGACTAGTTTAGCTTTATGCTTTTAATGTTTACATTTTGAAAAGATTCTTTGCATTGAAGGTAGTGTTGCTGATATAGTGTAAAGGTTTTTGTTTAATTTTTTTAATACACTTGAGAAGTCTGTTATAGTGGTGAAACCATTGGTTGTGCTTTAGAGTTGTTGGTTTTTTTTGTTTTGTTTTTTTTTTTGGCTAGTATGGTTAAGTTGTGAATTTGGGGTAATTTTGATTATTTATTGATTAGTTTAGTTTTATGCTCTTAATGTTTAATTGTAGTAATAATAAAAATTTATGTGTTACTATACATAGTATAACCTTACCCTATTCTGAAATCACTATCAGATGGAAAGACAGTTTCATATTTAACAACTCCTGAATATTAAATGAATCAACAATTAATAGAAGTAAATATTAATTATGATAGCTTAAATATAGATGAAAATTTATGGGGAAGTTACTGAAAAACCTCAGTGAGCTATATATAAACTAATTCAATTCTTTCAATAAATGAAAAAGTATAGAATGAGTCCAGCTGTGGTTTAGCTTGGATCATATGTAAGCATTTCATTTATTGATGTGTTATGATGCAGAGTATGAATTATATATATTTTAATGCAATTTCAGGACAACTGTAAGCTATTCTGAAATCATTATAAACAATCAGAAGTAAATTATATTAATATGTATTAGTTTACATATAGCTCACTGGGAGTTTTCAAAAACTTCCGCATAAATTTAATCGAAATTTGAACTATCATAATTAATATTAAGGATTAGCCTTTCCCTTTGATTATTTATAATAATTTCAGAATAACTTACAGTTGTCCTGAAATTATGTTAATAATTATAATTCATATTACACCAATAAATTGAATGCTTAAATATGATCCAAGTTAAAATAGAGGTGCCTCATGCTGTAATGTTTTGTTTATTGACATAGTTGCATTAGTTTATATATAGTTTGCTGGGGTTTTCAGTAACTTCTATATAAATTTTATTTTCAATTGAGCTATCACAATTAATATTTATACAGAGTTAACATGATCAGTAGAGATAAGAAGCCTGAATTTGTACTCTTAGAAAACATATCAAAAGTAGTAAAAATGAAGCGTACTCTTCAGAAGTTGATTTTAAATCAGAAAATACACCCAATGATTCTTCATACTGGCAAGATACCTCCTGATAAGATTTTGTGACATAGTTGTTAGATCTTGTGTTATTCTCATGACCTGAATTTGGATCTCTACCAGTTAAACCTTAAAAAAAAATTTTTTTCAAATAGACAGCATCCTAGCTAACCATCTGTCATTGGTCAATAAATAGCTATTTATTTATTACTAGCTTGGGAGTAAAAGTTCCAAATTGTTCAAATAAATATCAGTATGCTGATTGTAAAAACAAGCAATATGAATATAATGTGATGCAGTCTTTATCCCAAGTATGGGAGAGAAGGGCTATTCTGTTACAGATACTGAGAATACGACATCTTTGGTCTTATAGAAATGAAATCTTTAGTAGTCCAGATAGAAAGTATCTTTCTTGGTTGAAAATAATATTTTGTCTTCTTCTTAATAAATTCTAATTCAATCTAATTTCTGGTGTCAATCGTGTTCCATTCATAATTGCAGATAAATAAGATAAAGAGAATACTGTTAGAGAAACTGAAGTTTAGGAAGTTTTTAAGTAAAAAAAAATTTATGTTAAGAATAGAGATTTAACCAGTGAAGAATCCATGACTTATTCTTCAATTTTTTTCACCTTTCCCTACTTACTAATGATTATCCGTTTTGATAGTCTAATCTGTTTGTACTTGTTCATCTATTAAAACTGTTTCACTTTCTCCAAAATATTAAGTACTTTTGTGTTTTCAAAAGTTTAAAATCATTTTCAATTTTTATTTTTTTGCTCTTGTGTTTTTCAGTTTTATTTATTAACTTTCTCTTTAATGATTAAACGTTAAATATAGTCATCTGAAGTTATAGGGCATTTATAATTTTACAATGAGCTATTTACTATTTATCTAGTTGAATAATTGAATATTTTAAAAAAATTCACATTTTATGTATACCCTTTTAAAATACATTTAATTGTTAATATTCTTTAATAACATGTGGGTTATTGCTAAACAGTTAAATGTATTTGAGAAACTGTAAATGAAGTTTGAATTGTTTCACAAACATTTTCCTATTCATCTGGATAATGTAAATAATTCTGCAATTTTCATCTTTTAATTACCTCTTAAAAGTTTCTTACTTCATCAGTATTTTTATCAGATAACATTAAATTTAACAGATTCTAACCTTATTATCATAAATTAAAACACTAACTGTTAATCTTCCTTACAGTAAAATATTATTTTGTAACTAGTTATATGCTGAAGCATTCTTGCCATAGCATACTATTTTCTTCTTTTAACATCTCCTATCACCGCATTTTATATTTGTATTACATTTAAAACTTTAAATATGAACAGTGCATGTTTGAAGATCAATTTATACGCTGCAGTAAATTATTGATTTATAAAATGTTTTAATAAAAAAATGCTAATATAATCCATTAATTTTAGGAACAATTCATTCTTATTCACTTTATTCCAGAACAAATCTATTGCAAGCTAAATCTCTTGATTACAGTTAGTGAAACAGGCTTCAGATATAGGAGTTAACCAATTATTAAGTGTTAAAATGAATGAAATTAGATACATGATGACTGAAGGTAAAAATACTATTAACAAGAGTTTTTAAAATTTTCATCTTATTGAGTAACATAATGAAGATATTAACACATATGAAAACTACTACAATCTTAACTATTGTATAATTTAATGATATATGTGTTTGTGTGTCATCAGATTACAGAGTTACTGATTAGATTATTCTACTAACAATTGCCCTATTTATTTACTTCTAATAATTTAGTTACTTCTAATGGGATATTGAATCCTTTTGACTTCTCTTAATTTGGACAAATAAAAAAAAAATTAGAAATCTTATTATAACAATATAAATAAATATGTAATATATATATGAATCTTAAATAAACCCAAAAGAGTGGAGAAAATTAAATATGGAAATTAAAAGAATTAGAAAATAATAAAATAAAAAGAAGTGGAGGTTTTATAAGTATAAAAATGTCAGAATCTTATAGACAATGATAAGAATGCAAACAGATTTATTGCTCAGGAGATCATGTGATATTTAAATCTTTGAAGTGACAAGATTCAGCTTCGATCCAGAATCTTTATTTACCTAGTCTGTCATCTATAACTGTGCTAAGTCATTTAGGGTAGAATACAAATAATATATTCATAGCTTAATGAAGAAATATCATAAACATTGGAGTAGATAGATAATTTATAAATGACAATTTGATCCAAATGATAGTATAATTAAATAAGTTATTAAAAGAATTGATGATTTAAATCTTGATTGGAAAAACTGATATATAAAGAAATGTAAGCAAATGTGCTATAGTACAGCACTTCTTAAACTTTTTTCATTCATGATCCCTTTTTATCATTGAAGATATAAAATAGATATAGAAATAAATATTTCCATAAATAATTTATTCCTTTGGTAAACAATATACATATGAAAATAAATAGTTTTAGGATTTGTTTTAAGTATACAAAAATTAATGAAAGAATATCACATTATGTGCGTGTTTTTTGTTGCATAACCAATTAAATCTTAGTGAAATATTTGATACTGCTGGACGTAAAGCATCTTCAACCTTTTTTAGAGTTGAATGATATTTGGATTTAATATACATTGAAGTGAAATGGTCATTTCATATAAGTATGTGGTGCAGAATGGCAGAAGAACATTTAATGCCATTTCAGAAATTGTGGGAAATTCAGTCCTAGCTCTGATCCAGAATTCAGTCAAGGATTTTTGTGGAAAGTCAAGTTTTAAGTTGAGTCACTCAATAACTCAGCAAATTCTTCTTGGGCTTTATATGGCAGGTGATTAGTCTCATTAATGTTAATCAAAAATGGTCTTTGAATCCAAGATAACTTTTTGAAATCTAAATTCGATATAAAGTATTTACAAAACTGTGTTTTTGGGGTTTTTAATAATTTTTTGCAATTAAAGTTTTACAATTATTTTTTTCAATTATAAAATTGTCAATAGTGGAAAACATTTTTAATGAATCATTTTCCACCCTATTCTTCCAAATGTTGATCTTTTTAATAAAACCTTCAATTTTATCATTCGAAGTAAAAATATTGCTATGTTTTCCTTCAACAGACAAGTTAAGATCATTTAGCTTCTCAAAAATATCAGACAAATAGCACAGTTTTGAGAGCCATAAGTCATTTTGAGGAGCAAGATCAGATTTTTGATCTGTTAAAAATACAATACTTTTTTCTTTTAATAACAATAATCTTCTTAACCTTCGCCCACTTGACATCCATCTTACTTAAGCATGTAATAATAAATTTTTATATTCAGAATCCATGTCTTTACAAAGATTTGAAAATAAATGGTTGTTAAAGGCAAGGCTTTTAATAAAGTTTATAATTTTGACAGCATCCTGAAGCACATCGTTCAATTCTGTTGCTAATTTTTTTGCTGCAAGGACCTCTCAATGGATCAGGCAGTGTGTAAAAGTTACATGATTATTACCAGATGCTTTAACAAATGATTTAAAACCAATATTTTCACTAGTCATTGCTTTTGCACCATCTGTGCATACTCCAAAGCAATTTTTCCATTCTAAACCTTCAGTTTTAAAAAATTTGTCTACTTTATTATATATGTTTTTCCCTCTTATATGTTCTTCCAAAGAACTACAAAATAACAATTTTTCCTCAATGTTTTCTTTATAAATGTATCTGACATATACTAATAATTGAGCTATTTTTTAAATATTTGTTGTTTCATTCAACTGAATTGTAAATATTGGGCTTTCTTTAAGTCTAGTAATAAGTTGCTCAAATTGGTCATTGTTAATTTCAAAAATTCTGTTAGTGGCAGTGTCATTTGACAAAGGAATTTTCCGAAATTCATCATCATATTTACTTCTGTGAAATATTTCTACCATTTTAATAGCAGCAGATAATATGAGATCTTTTCCACTGGTGTATGGCTTTTTATTTTTAGCAATCAGATATGAAACTTCATATGATGTCAGTAATTATTTTTCATTAACAGTTATAAATTTCTCAAAATATTGTTTTTTCTTTATTTGAAGTTTTTAATAGTCATTCAAAATATCCTTTTGGTTTATTGACATATGAAGGTTGCTTGGATTCACAATGCCTTTTTAATTTTGATGGTTTCATACTCTCCATAGACAAATCATTATTGCAAATTAAATGAAGAAGTTGTTCATTACCATCACATTTGTTGAAAGTAAAGCCATATTGGAGAAATGTCTCATCATATTTTCTTTTTTGCATCTTAGATGCCTCTGCTTGAGAAGAGACTTTGTAGCATTGCCATCTGCATCATTACCTTTGGTATTCAAGTTCAATCATTTATCCATGAGCAAAAGTATTTTTATCCTAAAATATAAATAAAATAACAGTACTTATTAGTTAGCAGAGACACGTGTCAGCAGTGTTTTATTATATGAAGCATATTTATCCCCTATGTTGTATTTTTTAATATTGCCATATGTTTTATTTTTTAATATTTAAAAAATATCAATAAATCAATTATGAATTACTTGTTAAGTTTAAAAAGTAGGAATATATTTTTATTTGTTAATAAATAAATGATAATAAGTTTCAAATAAAAAATAAATTTTTATAATAACTAATAGGATGATAAATTTTGATAAAAAAGTGAGAGAAAAAGTATACAAGCATTTTTATTATAAAAGATAACATCTTTCATAATATTTATTCAAATAAATACTAACCTTAGTCAGTAAAATAATAAAATACAATATTGTATTGTTCTTGCTATGTGGACACTTGTTGAAATGAAACCGAAACAAATAACTTGACTGGAAATGCATTATATAATCACAGTGGCGCCAACCTTATTCTTACCACTGCAGCATATATTTTGATTCTGAAATAAGTTGTATGCTGAAATTGCAATGCAACACTACTATTGTGATGCATCTATTCAGTGTTATTTTTTAATATATAAATATAATTTACAGCTCAACTTGATCATCATTTCGATTTTATAATTGCACTCTACAGAAAACATAATGTATTAAATTAAAGATAATGAAGGGATAGCGACTAATATTTCTTTAAATTCATGTAACTGAATTAAATTTTCATGCCCCCCAACTTTTCGCTTCGCGATCCACAGTTTAAGAAATGCTGCTATAGTAGATTAACAAAAAATAATGTTAAAAATTTTGTTTTAAAAATAAGAAATAATGAAGACTTATAAACTTTTAATTGGGAAAATAATATATTCTAAAATAGCTATGCTATGATTAGTAATAATATTTTTAGATTATCAATAAATTACATGTTCATACTTGTTGAAAAATGTAAGCAAGTCTTGTTTTAAATATTATTAATTATTATATAAACTTAGCATTTATTACAGAGGCTTATCCAAAATTTAAAAATCAGTGATTACAAATTAACTACAAGATGAACATATTCTTAATACTTTAAAGTTATTGTAATTTAAAATTGAGGATGTTATATTAAATAGTATTTTTACACTCCAATTAGTGATTAAAATAAATAAAATAATTTACTAGTTTATTACACAGGAATTCATAAGAAGTTTTGAGTTGTGATCAATGTATCTTGAGGCTCAGAGTACACCATTTTACCACAATATTAAATCATGCAATGATTAAAATATTTAAAAAGATATATTACTTTGAAATTAATATCAAAATTTTAATGAAAAATTATAAAAATGATTTATTTACTCTATAAATCCAAGAATGGTGTAGTCTAGTTAAAAATCACTAAGGAATTATCATATTTTAAAAATCTCAATTTGGGTAAGTGAATGGAATTACAGTGGTTCAAACTTGATTGTTCAAACATAACATTGCCACATGAATTTAACTGACATTTTTATTATACGAAGAATTTGATGGTCAATTGTTTGCACCATCTAACTTTATATAAATGTTTAATGTTTAAACTTTAGTATTTGTTATTAAGTGATTATTATCAGGTCTTTGAATTTATCTATAAATTTCCTTAATCAATTTTATTATTTTTAAATAAATCAAAACTCTTAAGAAAATTTGAAGAGATAAATATTGTTCTACAATCTCCTAAAATGATATAATATTTGAAATTTCATTTTAATAGTTAACAATTGGACTGGTCTTCAATTACTATTATAAGGATTGCAACATTAGGACTTTTGTTGTTGTCGTTAAGTACAATTAGTGAATTACTTCCATGTCTTCCAGTCCAGCTATTTAAGTTAGATAGCTGATTGGAAGACGTATGGATGTCTGAAATTTTCAGATTTTCTACTTAATAGTTATCCATTAGATAAAGTGCTAAGTTTGCTTGTCCTAGTATTTTTAATATAATGCTTGAATATCCTAGCACCTCACTGAGGAAGCCAGTAGCAGAAACTGGTCTGGTGTTAGGGATATTCTGCAAAGCTTGTTAAGAGCTTATTTGTGAGCTCTTTATATAACAGAGATATATGTTAGAAATTACAAGAAAAAGTAAAAAAAAATGAAATTCATATGTGAGAAAACAAACCAGGTATCATTGATATTGTGAAAGAAATAAGAGTGAAATGAGCTGGGTTGGATATATTTCTAGAAGAGATGATAATAAGTGGTCATTCAAAGTCTTAAATTATTTCCAGTAGAATGTAAAAGACCTAGAAAGAGACCATGTGTGAGAAGGATGAATGAAATAAGGAAGTTTTCTGGATGATGTGGAGAAGAAAATCTGGAGCTTGAACAAACTGGATTAAATTTGGAGAGACCTTCATTCTGCATTGGATTAATAATGATTGCATAATAGTGCCAATCAGACCCTTATCCAGATTACTTTCTAACTATTCATCATTTTCATATATGGTCCAATGTAGAATGATATTGAATGTATTACTGTTGTCAAAATTAAAAACTTTTCATAGTTATTGGTATTAGTATTTTTTTTAATTCGATAATAATGAAGATGTTGCAATTGTTTAGTGCATGATTTATTTTTAATTAACCTAATCAATAATTATCAGCATTTTTTAAATGAAAGTGACTTCAGAGTATATATATATATATATAGGCTGTTTGTATTAACTCTGATAATTAAAAATATGGGTTCAAAACATCATCACTGTAGCAATCTTAAAAAATAAGAGATTTCTCAATTTTGGAAGGCTAATATTTTTATATGAAGCTATCTTAAGATTAATAAATTTGTATAAGAAATTGAGTACATATTTTTTCTTTCAATTTGTTTTTATGTTTCATGCTTTATATTAATATTTTGATTCATCTCTCTTACAACTTGAATGTTTCTAGCAGATAAAACAACCTTCATTTTAAAAGTAAAATATGAATGTTTATTCACATTATGAGCTTCACATAACTCCAATGTCAAAGGAAAAATAAAACAGAATTTTTATATATAGATATTTGTTTAATGTAGCTATCATTACTACCAGTGCATAAATTTATATATTTTATCCAATCACTAATATTGTCAATGTCTCAATAACACTGATGAGGGTTTCATTATCTCCAAGTCTATGTATACCTAGACATTCAAATAGCATTAAATATAAAAGTTGTGTGAGATATAATCGATCTTTTGGCCATTCCGCATTCTTATTCAAAGACCAAGAAATTCCTAAACCAAGAAAATGTCTTAGTAGAATCATTTCTTGAGGATACACAAGTAAGCATCTCCAACATATACTCAAAAAAAGAAGGAAGCTTATGATGTGATATTTTCAAATATTACACAATATCACAACTAACATGTTCTTTGAACAAGTATGTATTGTGCTGAGATTGGTAGCAGTTGTTCTCCATTTTCATTAAAAATCAATTTCATATTATCAAATAAAAGAGATGAAGGAAGCTTATGATGTGATATTTTCAAATATTACACAATACAACTAACATGTTCTTTCAACAAGTGTGTATTGTGCTGAGATTGTTAGCAGTTGTTCTTTATTTTCATTAAAAATCAATTTCATATTATCAAATAAAAGAGATGCTAGTTTGACTTTTTATGCATATTTTTGTGCATCATATTTTAAAAAATATCTATCAATCAGGATCATTTTTGATTAATTTCATGCATTTATCATTGACTCATCACAGGAAACCAGTTAGTATATTTATGGATAACAATAAATTTTCCACTATTCTTTTTAAAAATATATAGTCAATTCATATAATTCTTTAATCAATATATCTTCACCATAATCTTTTTAAAAACTTTTATTTTCATCATATATATTTAAATCCTTCCACAATCTCCATATTCCAACGTTTCGATTGTTTTTTAATTTACAATCATTTTCAAGGCAAAACTACAAAATACACAGAAACAATTGAATAAATAAAAATACATCTTATTACTTTACATAAATACAATAACTGTATAATAACAATTCAAAAAACATAATCACACATATTATACCATTAAATAATACATTTACTTTCTATTTACTTATCCATTTTTTTATTATTAACACCTAACAGCGGTACATCTTCTGCATTTTTTGAACATACTAAACGGTCAGGGCACGGTTTCATACCCGCTGACCCCGTTGTTTTGTGCTCGGGGCCAGGCGACTGCAGGAGAAAGATAAAAGAGGCATTCTACATTAACAGAGACATCCATGCAATCAACAGAAGAGACACGTGCTTCGACATTTCGAAAAAATGGGCTACTTAACAGTAACTCATTTGAATATTCTCATTTACATATATCAAGTACATTTTCACGAAGGCTATGAGTATGAGGCACGGTTCCTCGAAAACGTTCAGCCAAATTTATTACTAACTATATTTTCTCTAATAATTTACAATTAAGTATTTTCATTTTTACAAATAAGGAGAAATTAAAACCACATTTATAACACCTATTATAAATCAATTTCTTTAAATTATTATAAGACAACAAATAAATAAAATAAAACAATCTTAAATATTACCTATACACTTCTATTTCATTTATATCACATTATATTTTTATATTTTACCAATGCCATTTCCTTTTCTATCATTTTAATACTAAAATTCCTATGTTTATATTTTTCTCTATGAATAAAAACACTAGAATTCTTATCTTTTAAATGTTGTTTAAATCTAGTTCTTAAGGTATTCTTAGTTGTTCCCACATATGATACATTATTTCCTTCTTTTTTACAATCTTCACAGATAATAATATATATCCCATTCATTTTATCTTGTTCACAATTTATACCAATATTATTATTTATTATTTAGTGTTTTTATTCATAGAGAAAAATATAAACATAGGAATTTTAGTATTAAAATGATAGAAAAGGAAATGGCATTGGTAAAATATAAAAATATAATGTGATATAAATGAAATAGAAGTGTATAGGTAATATTTAAGATTGTTTTATTTTATTTATTTGTTGTCTTATAATAATTTAAAGAAATTGATTTATAATAGGTGTTAATAATAAAAAAATGGATAAGTAAATAGAAAGTAAATGTATTATTTAATGGTATAATATGTATGATTATGTTTTTTGAATTGTTATTATACAGTTATTGTATTTATGTAAAGTAATAAGATGTATTTTTATTTATTCAATTGTTTCTGTGTATTTTGTAGTTTTGCCTTGAAAATAATTGTAAATTAAAAAACAATCGAAACGTTGGAATATGGAGATTGTGGAAGGATTTAAATATATATGATGAAAATAAAAGTTTTTAAAAAGATTATGGTGAAGATATATTGATTAAAGAATTATATATTTATGGAATATTTTATTATGAAAATACATGACAGAAGAACAATATGCCATTATGAATAACATTGAATACACTTAGGAACATGCTAGTATTAAATATGAATTAAATGATTATAGATATTTAGATTATTCCCTAATGAAGGTGACTTAGTTCATTTCAATCATTATGCATATTTTATAGCCACTTTATTCAATGTCAGTGGAATCAAATAACCAACTAATTCATAATATAATTATTTGTTATCATCAATCAATGTCTGGTTCTCTAAACTGCTCTTTATTTAATCATTTATATTGAATGTATTTGATTCTTACATTCTATGCAACATTTGACAATATCAATATATACATTTGAAATTCCATCTTTCTGAGACAAATTGAACTGTTAATTGGATTGACAACAATATTATTTTCTTGATTATAGTAAGTGCACTTTCTTATTTAACATGTAGTGTGATCTTCTTTATGACTTCCTCGAATCTTGATCATATTTTACCTCTTGCAGTTCACACGTGATTGGCTGATAAAGTGAATGATTTATGTATTTTTGCATATTGGTACATTTCTAATTATTTGCACATATTCTTCTGGATATGGAAATTTTTGTATTTGTGATGTTTATGAACATGGTTTAAAAATTTTGGAATATAAATACAAGAGGGTACTCAAAAGTAACCAGGAAACATTCTTTGGAAATTGAGTAAATTGTAGTACATGTTTCTGCTGCTAGATGCCCCTTGAACCTCCCCTCACATCAGTCTGAAAACTGTCATTATTGAGATGTCATATTATGGCGGTGTAAATATTTTTGTTATATGCGTCTCTCTTATTTGTCAATTTATATAATGACTGAAAAGTTGTAACAAAATGAAATTCTGTTTTTTTATTAGGGAAAATGGCAGCGAAAGTAGTTTTAATATTTGAATCAATTTATGAGCAAGCTGCTCTGGGGAAAACACAAGTTTATAAGTGGTTTAATGAAAGTGGAAAATTCACTACGCCCGGTAAATGAAATCCAATGTTCAGATTAAACTAATTTTTGGTGGAATGCAAATGGCATTGTTCACTCAGAATGTGTTTATAGTAACAAGGCACTTAAAATCTACAAGTTTTGAAAAGTTTGCATGAAGCGGTAAAATGAAATTTTCCCAGTTTTTGGTTTAATGGAGAGTGTATGCTCTACCATGATGACATGCTAGTTCACAAAGTCTTGAATGATAAACAATTTTCAATTAAATTCAGCATGACTTAGCTTATCTATCAGCTATATTTGCCTAATCTAACTCCATGTGACTTTTTAATTCTCTTGAATGAAAAAATGCCTCTTTTTTTTTTTTTTGCAGACTTAGAAGTGGTGAAGAAAAAATTGAGGCAGGCACTAAAGGGCATTATTTTTCAAGCGTTTCCACTTATTTTGAAAAGTGAAAAACATGTCTAGACTGGTGCAATTCAGTTTATAATAGCTTAAAATAAATACATGACAAAATTCTTGTTATTTTTGGGTCCCTCCTCATATTCAAAGAATAATAATAATACAATCAATTTATATTTGAAAAAGTTTGGACCACAATAGAAAGTCATAAACTTAAAACTTAGTCACTTTGCTCACCAGTGGAATTAATGTGTAGTAGATCTGTTTATGAAGATATATTTAAGCCAAGAAATAAGAAGATAAGCTGAGAAATAAGATTAAAAACATAGAAGTATTGAAAAAAAAATTATGTATTAAGCAAATTAAAAAGTGAGAGAGAAATTTGGAATGATTAAGGGTATTGAATCACATTGAAATTAGTTAATTTATTATGGAATTAACAACAACAACAAGAAAAAAATTAGAGTAAGAATTACAAGTAAATAGACTTTTAAAAAGGATGTGTTTTGTTGTTAAACACTAAAAAAATTTTTAAGTTGATATGAAGAGGAAAATTGATGAGCCGTTAGGAATAGAAAAAGAAACTTGGAAGCTTTAGAATTTTAGAAAAAGAACTGATAAGTTGCAGAATAAGATTAGAAATATAGAAATACTAAAAAAACATTTAAATAAATTGTTATATTAAGGAAATTTAAACAGGATCAGAAATGAATAGAGCATATGAATCATGATGGAGGATTTAAATAGTTTGAATCAGAAAATGGAAGCTATGAAAAAAAAATTGAAAATTGGTAGATGATCTTTAAAAAGGAGATAATTTAGGATAATCTATGGGGTAGCTTATTTTCAAGTTAACTGATGATGACTTTATACACTGTCATCTTTTTTTTTCTTAGCTTAATTTAAACATAATACACAAACATTTTAAATCTATAATTAATAATGTTTAATTAAAGTATTATTTGCTTCTCTTTTTTTTTCTAAAAGAAATTATTTCATTTGTGAAATCTTTTTATTCAAATGTTATTTAATTAAAATGTTAGATCTGATTCAGATATTCAAAGTTAGTCATGTCAATAATAAATTCATAAGGTTAAAGTAATAAAATATTCAAATAGAATTGAAATATGTCAGTTTTTATCTCTAGAAGGGTTTCCTATCTGATTAGAAAAAAAAAAGTGTGATTAATTATGACAGACTATCTTTTTAATATGAATCAAGCAGCTACACATTGGAAAAGATTCAGTAAACAAAACATCTTGAAGGCTAAATATAGCAAGGCCCCACTGATAGGACTTTGTAAACAACTGAACTTTATCAACTTCTGAATAAACAGCAGGCATAAACAACTTCCTATCCTAAAGATAAACAGCATTCTAATCAGCCAGAAAATTTGTGAGCAAAATAAACAATACAAAGGCAACCTATTGAAATCGTAAACAGTCACAGATGTGGGAAAGGGACAAATGAATTTAATATTCATTTAAAATTCTATGTAGTTGCTATTCTTTTATGTATGTAGTGGCGGAGGGGTGTTTTTTTTTTTTTTTTGACTTGAAAATTGGTGCAAGAAAAGTTTTTAATTTTAATTAATGCAACTTACAATCCAAACAGAAACCGCTTTGGCTTTCTGGGAGGCCTTGAAACATAAACAACAACAAAATGACAACATAAATATTAGTCTCCCAGGAAGCTTCTAAATAAATAGTAAATAAACATCTATCATGAGTAAGTAAATAAACAACTGAAAACCATGGAAACTCTCGAAGCTTGACTTGTAAATAACAATAAGAGCTGCTTGAATAAATAGGAGGTAAAAATAGAAATGCATGGGAGAGTTATTAATAAATTAATGAATTATGAGATAAAATGTACAATCATTAATATATATAAAAAAATTAATTTCTCTTTTTCTCTTACATATTAAATTTTAAAATGTCGTTTAAAATATATTATTAAAAAATAACATACACACACAGTGTTTTAAATCGTTTTTAAATATAAAAAAAGATAACACTTTATTTCTTGTGCTTTACAATTTTTATTGATTTTTTTTTTTTTTAGTTATAAATCAATTAAAAACCAACTGTGTGATTTTATTGCACTAATTTAAAAAGTTTGAGCGCCGGAAGTGATAAAATTGGGGGCGATCTATATAGACTTTAATCTTCAAAATTTGTCATTTTACCATTGCTCTAAACCAGTGGTCTTCAACCACTTTTTTTTGCCGGTCCGCGCTAGACTGGCAGGAAAGTTTATAATAACAAAATAATAAGATTTTAAACTTTTAATTAACATAAACAATTTTTATTTATCTCATTTTTACCAAATTAAAAAAAAAGAAACAGAACGAAAACAAAAACTAATCAATCATACATAAATTAATTTGTTTTTCTAGTTATCACAGATATTTATGAGAGGGGGGGTGTAGAATTAAATTTTTTATTTTTTTTTCTTTAAATTTAAAAAAAGAAAGTTTTTTATTATACAAACTCCTTATATATATATATAACTTCATTTTATTCTTGCATGTTTAACAATGAAGTAATAAACGTAGCAATGCAGACATATTAATGAGAACGATTGTTATTGTACTGTTTTCTGTAGCAGTATGACTGCAGAACTCGAGAAAGAGTGTTCAGCATGTGAAGGTAAGCAACACCATTATAATACACAGTAACTAGTGTCTTGTTTTGATTAGTTATAACAATTATGCTCATCTAAGGCTAAGCAGTTTACATCTTTAAGAAAATTTATCTGGAGACTTCTGCCGGTCTGTGAAATCTTATCCTTATTTTTGCTGGTCCGCAGGTATGAAAAGGTCGAAGACCACTGCTCTAAACCACACAGGCCACTTATTAATTTATCAATATTAATACCTCAAAGCTTTATTTTATTGCCCCTCCCAAAAAAAAGACCTACATAAGATAAGACCTCACTGATAAGATTGTTAATAGATATTTTGACTATTCCTGATATATATATATATATTGGTGATGAGGTAATGGTTGTAACGGCTGATCAAAGATTAAACGAATCATTATATTAATACATTTATAAAACTATTTATTACAAAACAGATTTATTTTTTAAAAAATGCAACTGTTTAATATTCCAGTCAAACAATAAACAATGTCATTCTGTTAATATAAAGTGAAATACATAGATGGCTTGGTTAAAGTTTTAGAGTGTTTATGAATTTTCAGACTATTATTGATTATATAAAAGAAATTGAAAGATTGCTTACTGGTTGAGTAATGCAGTAAGTACAAATTCTCTCACTGATGAAGCTCATAAGCTAGAAGGAAGTCTGGGGATGTGAATATAAAACCTCTGCCATCTTGCATCCATTGATTGCTCAAGTTTTCAATAGATGTCTCTGGAGTAGTGAAAAAGACCACATAAAATCGTAAGAAAAATAATGTGAAATATATTTAATAACTTTTTAAATATTGTATCATCTTAACGTGTTAAAATTAAGAGATGAATCCTGGGGGGGAAAATTAACAACTTTATATTGCCATTTCTTTTGATATCTTTATTGGGCTTCATTTTCAAAAGAATGAATTTTTTATTGTTGTTAAGAAAGATCATAGTTTATATTTTTAGGGTCAAAAGATATTCACATGGAATTTCTTAATGGTGAAAAAATATGCAAATGTGCCATAATATTCAAGTAAAATCACCAAAATCTTAAATAAAATATAAAGATTATGATTCACTTTGCTTTAATGAAATTAGATAGCTTATAATTTAGAGTCTACTTCAATTGCCTTTTTTTTTAAAACCAATAAAGGAGTCTTCATTGAAGCAATCCAAAGTTAAGACTAGGGGAACAATCACCTTTTTTTTTTCCAGAAAATTAAAGTTAAGAAGTGAGTGCTATATTACAAAGTAACTTGTAAAAAAAAATTCTCATTGTGAATATATTATTCAGAATCAAGTTACTTTGTGTTTATCTTTATGTGAGTGGGCGTCTGTGCATGAAATTGTTCAGCAAGTGAAAATCAGAAATGTAAATATTAATATCTGTAAATGTTATTTGGAAAAAAAAATGAACACTTAATTTTATAATATTTTACTTTTAATAAAAACTTTTGTCTCCCCCTCCCCCCAAATCAGAATAGATGGCTTTTTCTCCATCCAAGATTTAGTGATCCTAATCAAACAATAATTTTGTACTACTTTTTTGCTAAATATATGTGGTTTAATCATAAGGTTCGTTGATCCAAAACTTGCTGTATTGTTAATTACAATTAAGTTATCACCAAGTAAATAAAGGGCTCCTAATTCAATATCAGGTTTTATTAATATTTGTAAAATTGTACTTATGTAAGGATGTACTGAAATTTTTCCTCTTTTATAAATATACAATTAGTGGAGTAGAATTTGTTGGGGGGGGGGGGTTCATAAAACAACCTCTTCATAAATAAATTATTTTTATTTTTAAATTATTATAATTTAAAAATATAATTAGTATAAAAATATACAAACCATTTATATTTTAATATGTTTTTTTTAAAAAATCTGATCCATTGCAAAATAATTATTTGGAATTGTTCTAACATTATTGATCAGTAAATATATTACTAATTCTTTTTCACAATGACCATTTCTTGCGATATGATATTTATTTATTTTTATAATGGGAGATGTTTAAACAATTGGACCATTTTATTATCTCATTTAATTATATTATATTATGTGCCTTAAATATATTAACACAATGTAACACTTAAATGTTTATACATATAAGCAATTATATCACACAGTTTACACCAGTAAAGATGCCTACATGTGATTAATAAGTGTGCTAAACCAAGGAATCTCAAATATTTAAAATAGTCAGATATTTTGTACATATAATTCAGATCTTAAGTATCATCATCAAGATTGCAAAGCAGGAAAGGCTTATTATCTAAGGTAAATTTAGCTATATGTTTACAAATAATTTTTAAGAATGATATTATGTAATAAATTTAAAAAAATTAAATTATGTTTCAAGATGCACAGATTCTGTGAAAGAAATTGGATGATTTTAAAATCAGAACAGCAGTCTGCAATTGAATTATATGATTCATGATACATATTAGATAAATCATCAAGAAAATAATATACTGTATGGTATAGTCACATAGAATAATTAAATATAGCTAAAATACTTATTGCATTACTTAAAATATTGATATATATTAAGGCTTTAACCTTAAGACCATGCGCCTGAAAAAACGACAGTAGGAACCTCTGCAAATCTTAATGTTATAGCCTTAATATATATTACTTTACATAACAAGTATGCGCTTTACAAATTTAATTATTAAAATATTGATATATATATAAGTTTCATTGAACGATTATAAAAAAACCAATATATATATATATGATTATAGTATTGAAGAAGTTTGCTTTTATCACCGGAAAAAAAATTTTTTTTTTCTTTTTAGGCTTATTAGTTCGAAAAATGTGAAGGTAAGAAGGGAATAACTATTGTTTGGAAGTACAAAAGTACTTTTTTTTTCAATTGCAAGTTTTCAGAGTCTAGATTTTAGAGTGAGTGCATTATCTATTCTGATTTATTTTGGTAATCATTACATAATTCATTACTATTTGGATATTAGAAATTCTGTAAAAGATAAGAAAATATCATAAACAAATAAAATCATCTAGATTTTATACCAAAGTAAGAGAAATAGAATTGATTAATTCTAGCTAATGTTTTCTTTCTAATTAATAGTTAAAAATATTCTGTAAATTATACAGAATACAATACAAAGTCCTATTAAATACTATTGCATAGCATAAATGATTTAAGGTATATATTTAGTTGTTTTGTTTTTTTTTATTAGGGCAAATACACATACAATTACAATATAAATCTTGTTGGTATACATTTGTTTAGATTTGTTACATTTATTATAACAATCATTAGTAAATAATTTTCCAAATTAGAAAATATACCCGTTTGATACATTAGTTGTTATTATGACAAATTAATTTCATGATCAGAGCAAGAAGCTCATCATTTCAAACTTAGTCTATAATTATTATGTAACTAGTTTTATATCAGAACAACTGGCTCTTCATTTAGTGACTTAGCCAGTGATCATTAGGCAGTCCATATTTTGATTGGCAGTGATCCTTTGTCATTCTCCATCTAACTGGACCATTTTTTTTTAACCTTGAATTAATATTTAATTAGCATGCCTGAGGATAGGCTCTTCATCCAGTGGCCTAAGTTGCCCCCAAGTGTCCCTGAAAAGCTTTTCTGGCATTAACAAGCGATCCCTGAACATAGTCCTTCGAATAAATTTTTTCCATATTTCCCATGGTTTCTTACTTCCTTGCTTAAAAACAAAATAATTCCTAGTTAACCACACGGCATAAAGCAGGAACATTCCCATTCTAATCACAGCAAAAACACCACTCGTTATAGCATCCTTGATTCTTAGAATTTTCATGTTAGCTGGCAGTACTCTGGTTATGATATTTTGTCTAGCAGGACTCAAAAATGGGCAAGCAGTAAAAATATGTCCAATAGTTTCATCTGCTACTTTACATAAGCTACATAGTGGTTCTATTTTAGAGAAATTTCTATGATTTACCAAAAAATGATTCATTGGCAAGGCTTTCAAATTAAATTTTATGATAAAGTCAATATGTTTGGCTTCCAAGTAGCAAAATTTTAATTTCCTGATTAGTAATCTGGTAGATAAATCAAGCTCAGTAGTTAATTCAGTAATGTTTGCATGCATGTATTTGTAAACTTGCCAGTAAGTGTTAGTATTGTCAATAATTGATGCTGTAACTTTGAAGAATTTGTTGGCATATGCTAGCAGCTCCATGGCCCACTTACGTCATATGAGCGGTGGTGTGTCAGTAGGTTCAATCTCATCCTGTAATGAGTCCACTGGAAATCTTGCATTCATTGCCTTAACCATTGATAGGGATTTCTGAATAAAAAAGGTGTTAAGATCATGCAACCCAAGCCCATTCAGCTCTTTCGATCTCTGCATCTTGGCTAAACTGATGGTTACTGTTTTCCTCTTCCACAAGATGCCAGTGCAGACTGAGTTTATTGCATTCTGAAAGGACCTGGTTGGTTTAAGAAGTGGCATGAAGTAATTAATTTGCGGAAGCACCAACATGTTAATCAGTGCTGCCTTACCCTGGGAGTGATAAGTAGATCCCTGAGAGAGCACTTGCAACCTTTTTGTTTTTTTCTAGGATAGTTTGCAGTGCTCTTCTCATAGCCGACCTGTACAGCACCATGGGAAACCCAAGAAAGTTTTGAGGTTTGCCTGAGAATCTTGAAGGAATTGCTGTCACCCGATGGATCTTCCAGGTAGCAGATTTCTCAGAGGTTATTCTTAGCCCATATCTCTCAGTGTATTTATCCAGCAGTTTATATAGTTTGGGCAAGTATTTATGCAAGGGGAGGAAGACTGTAATGTCATCAGCATATGATATGTGATGAACTTCCTCCCCTAACATTGGGAGAAACACACATAGAAAATGTTTCTCGAGAGTTATTAATAGAGGGTTTACATAGGCTATAAAACAAGGGGTTAAGGGGTGACCCTTGGGGTATTGATAGATGTGGCTTAAACCTTGGGGCCAAAGAGCTATCCAATGATGTATATATTGATCTATTTAGCAGCAGATTTGCTATAATTCTGATGTAGACTTTGGGTATCCCATAGCACTCCAAAATTGAAAATAATTTTGCAGGCACCACGGAGTCAAATGCTGCCACAAAGTCCACCTGCACCACAATAAGTCCTGATGTCTTTTTGGCCTTTATATATTCAGCAGTAAGGCAGATCTCCTTACTGCCTCAATGGTGGATGATCCCTTGTGGGCAAATTGGTGCAAGGAAATTTTACTGAGCAGCCACTGTTGGATCTTATCCTTAACAAGTGATTTGATGATTTTTATTAATAATGGGGTTACTGATATGGTCTTAAATTAGTTAATGGAGATGGATTCAATGGCTTTTTGAGAAAAGGTACAAGTGCAATAGGGTACAGGTCTGGGATGATTTGAAATTCCCTGGCCAGCACACCAATGACTTGATGGATTATTTTAACTGAAATTACTCAGGTGCAATAAGACAAATCGCGGTATCCCATGAAGGCCTGGATGTACATGTTCTGGATAAGACCTCAGCCGATGAAGAATTTTCTGCTCAGTAATGACATGATCTTGTGACACTGGGTCACCTTGCCAAGCATTTCCAATCTTGTAACTGGAATTCTACAACTTCTTCATAAGGTGATCACCTATTTTTTCCAACACAGTGCTTCCAATGTAATTACAATTATCTATGGACAGCATTGAAAGTGTGGTCTTTTCTGTTCACCAATGGCCCACCTCAGATAGCTTTGTGTCCAGTTGTTCTTTATGGATAAATAGATCTTGGCTCTTTTTACTGCAATATAATTTGCAAGCACCTTCTGTTTATCTCTGTATTGCTTTTTGAGGCTAAGGATCTCTTCCACCCCAGCCTCCATAGTTGTTAGATCACTGACTCTTTCTGCTATGGTATCCAGCTCCTTTAGCAGTCTTGTTTGCCCCTTGGTTTTCCTGCTGAAGGTGTTGATCAGAGAACCTAAGATTCCCATAAATGATGGCCATGACTGCAATGGATCCAAGGAAAGGAGCTTCATCTTGTGGAAGAGGATATACACCTTGGAGAATATCCCTTCAAGTGTATTTTCTTTATTTAACATTCTGTTTGTTTTCATGTTGATCATAGGAGTCAGTGATAGAGGTTCTACATTTAGAGAAATTAACATGGCTAAATGATCAGAATAAGTTACCAATTGTAGTTCAGCCTCTAAATCATGATAAATTTCACCACTGTAATAGAGTAAGTCAATTAGAGTTCTGTGCTGCCATGTGTAGAAGGAAAAAGCATTTTGTGGGATACATCCTTCACCGCACAACAGCACCCTATTAATCATATGCAGATGATTGATGATAGCTCATGTTAAAGTCCCCAAATAATATTGGTAACACTGATGAGACCAAGACTGAGGTAATCCTATTAATTGTGTATTCAATCAATCTGGGGCCCTTTTGAAGGTATGTTTATATAAGGATTACTGTTGCATTTATAATTGTAATTTCAATTATTAATAGATCTTGACTAAGATATAAAGTTCAGCATCTGTCTAATTTAGAGTTCTTAATAATTACTGCTATGCCAGATGAGGCTGTATTGGACGGATGATATATTAGGACCCCAGATTGGCTAAGAGTTTGGTCAATCCTTGCATTGTACTGCCGGAGTTTTGTTTCACTCAGGCAGACTTTGTCCAGATCACTGTTGTCTATCCATCTCTTGAGAACATAAACTCCTCTCATGGAGTTTAGCCCTCTAACATTTACTCCCCCAATTTTGGTAAGCATTTAACTGATGTTGCTATGTTGGGAGATGAAGTTGTGGTGTTTCCACAATATATTTAATCTGACCATCTTATAGCTTTCCCAAATTCAACAGAATAATGTTGGACTCACCCCCAGACACCCTGTCCAAAGGAATGTTTCTTTCAATTGTCTGCTGCTGTTGATTTGGTTCAACATTTACCCTTCCTGGATTTCCACACATTTGCTCTGTGACCTTTTCAGAGCTCGTATCTGTACCTTCTGAATCTTCACAAGTTTGCTTTATAACTGCTTCACTATTTTCTTCCATTACATTTATTTCTGTCTTCTTTGATCTTCTCTTGGTTGGTTTTAATCTTGGACTTCTGGGCCTCATTGTTTTATTGCTATCACTGTCATCCTTAGAACCAGTTTCTGAAGTCGAAGTTGAGTCATCCTCTAGTTGTGAACTTGAAGAGTTGTGTGATTTCCTTTTGTTTGCCATTAGGATCGATGTCTTGCTCTCGGTGACCAAATAAGAATCTTCTAAACCAGTTCCACCAGTTATAGGCTGCTTGTCACTCACCTTACATGCATTAAATTTTGCTTCCTCACTTGACACCTGAATAGTACGTGCTGTCACAATTTCAACCTCTATATCAATTAAGCTTACTTTTTCATGATTTTCTAGCATGTCTTGCACACTTGCAGAGGCTACTTGTTGTTGATCCATGATTTCTTTAGTCACCTTAGCAGAATCTCTAGTTTGGTAATTTTGGAATTTGCCCCACATCTGTTAAATCTGCTGTTCCTAATACCACACTTGACAATTTTTAGTTGGGTATGACCTCGCAAGATGTGTTCTGTCCCCACAGATGAAGCATTGTGGTTGAACACCATGTATGGACAGGAAAATGGCATAATGTATTTCATCTAATACTGATGGACTCCTCCTAATTTTAGAGACAAGGTTACTGTATTTGATGGGAGTTCCAACCCAAACCTACTTTCGGAAAGGTATTTAAATGCTGTGATAACACCATAGTTTTGTAATAGTTTTTGAAGGTCAGTACCATTAAAATTTCTATAACAATTTCTGATAACTCCATGTGCAACTTTGGGCCTTGGCATGTTTATTTTTATCAGGAATATATTGGGCAACACATTTTGACTTCATCTGAATATTTCCTTCTGCAAAAATATTCATGAATTCTATGACCAAGTACCTCCCATTGGAATGGTGGCAATTTAATTAGTAAAAAAAATTCATTAGTGGGAAATTGAAAGAGATTACAATGTTCATTAGTTGTTGTCAATATCAATGTAGAATTGCTATCATAATTTCTGAAGGAATTAAATAGCAAGGGAGGTATCCTGTCATAGAATTCGTTGCTAACTTTCTCATAAAGTTCTAAGTTTACTTTGGTCCTAATACCTGCTACACTTCTTGGCAAACAATTTATTATTTCATCATCTCCATCATCAATTAGTTCCAACCCACTCATGTGATCTTCTGTAATTTGATCAGCATCAACATTTCTTCTATTTTCTCTTTGACTTTGTGCATTTAAAGTGTTTTGATTTTTATTATTACTATTGGTTTTTAGCTTTTGGGCATAAGAAATATTATGTTTTATTGCATTCCTATTTAGTTTATCTTTTTTTGGAATATTGGTGGTTTGATTAAGACTAGGAAAATGCATTTCAGTTTGTAAATTATTATTATTATTAATCATTCGACTTTGATTTTTTGAAACATCATTATAATATGAATTTTTTAAAATTTTTTGATTTTTCACTGGTGTATTTTTTGCAGTGCCACTTACTTGAAATAATTTTGGAGATATTTCCTTTACATGTGAAGCTTTATTTAAGTCTTTTTTATCTAAATTTGTCCTTGAAAGCATGTTTTGGGGAGAATTCCTATTTAAAACAAGCTTAAACTCATCAAATTTGGGTACCTCCAGTTAGCACCCTCCATATCATATTTTTTTTATTTTTTGCATTGTAACTGCTAGCGATCTATTTTCACTTATAATTGGTTCAAATTTTGATTAATTTTCCTGAATTTTTGATAATTTTAAATCACTATTTATTATTGAAATATCATTTTGTTTTTGCATTGAAATAACTTTTTGATTCCTAGTTTTCATATTCCTTTGTAACTCTACCATGACATTAGGCTGAGGGTTGATTATTATCTAAAGATTTATCAATGAAACTTTTTTTTTTTTTTACTCTGAAAGTTTTTTTGAGATAATACATTTTTTTCCTTTGCATTTTTTGTCAAACTAGTTAACTTTGAAGGACTATTAATCTTCTTAATTCCTGTCTTTTTGCCTCTTAAGTTCACATTGTTTATCTTCATTAGCATTAGAATTTTTCCAGCATCCATATTGAATCTGCTGTCAATAATTTCAGTTTTAAATTTTGCTTTGCACACTTTTAATTATTTAAAATAATTGATCCAATACTGTGGTATTTTAAAGCCAAGGTACTTACCCCTTTATTTGGTACAAAAAAACAATCCACACTATAAGATATATAGGTAAATTATTTTGAGTTTGGGAAGATGATCTACACTGCAGTTCTACTATAAATGCCACCTCTGCAATGTGATATTTCCATTTCATTTCTTTATTTTTGTAATTAAATCGTGTAGAGAACACAGAATTGCAGTTTCCTCAATCCTTAGATTCTGAAATGAAACAATGATAAACAAAATAAATAAAAAACCCATATTCAGAAACAATTTTATATTATACACAAACATCAAATTGTTTTGTATGTAGATAAGTAGGATGACTGCAATAATTTTCTTCACATCAGACTGTTTTTCTTTTCTTTTTTTCTGTGAAATGTGATAACATTACATTTATACTTAGTTTTGTTCTATATTCTAGTATTTATAATGTTACTACTTCATTCTAGAAAAGAGTTTGTGTAAGATTCTTTATAAAGAATATTGATATTTAGTTGCATTAAGTTTATTTATTGAGTATATAAAAATATAGTTTGTATCAAAAGGAAATGAAATTAATTGTGTTACTCCTTGTCTTGCAGTCTTTTCATATGTTCTTCTGCTAAACTTCACATATCTAATTTATTATCCAATTCTTTCCATATTATCTCTTGCTATTTTTCTCTATGCTATATGAGCTTTTAAATAAATAATAATAATTGAATGGTGTTATTACATGAATTAATAAGAAACTTGAGAATTGGAAGTGATTGTACATGATTCATGACCTTTACTCCAATCTGCCACTCGGGCATCTTCTGAGTGACATTCATTATGCTATTTCTGTGGTCAATGTGAACAGAAATTTCAATGATCTATGGCTGACATAACTTTGATTCATCACTAGCTTCTATTTTTAAATTTGCAAATGCAAAATTACTGTTGTTTTATGTGTGAACTCGTGTTTGAATTGTACATTGAATTGCTTTTATTTGTCTTAATTATATCAATTTTAAAAACTATTTATATCATTAAATGTATAAAAGTAAAAAGTGAAAATATTTTTTTCTCCTTTGGTTTATTAAAATTAATATTTAAACTCTTAACAAATACTATCAAATGCGTTACTCTGGGCTTACCACAGGCAAAATCATTAATTACTGGGAAATGATTTATTATAAAATGAAATATTTGTTTACATAAACTTTAAAACAAGTTAAAATAAATGTATGTGTTTTTCTTGAGAAAACTGTTTACAAAAGTACAACATTACTACTAATATTAATTTTATTTATTCATCCCCCTTCCCCATCTTATTAGATAAAACTTTTTTACTTGAAATATTGCCTTTTTATATAATTTATGTAAGTGTTTATTTTAGCTTTTCTGCATGCATAAGCAGTTGAGCTGCAAATGCAATAAACAGGAAAATAATATTTATAAACCAACTAAGAAAATAAACTTAATTATTAAAGTAAATAAATAGATAGGTTATAAATTTAGCTAACTAAATTATTTTTAAAAAGGAAATGAATTAAATGTATAAACTAAATGAGAAGTTTGATATATAAACCTTTTTTTTTTTTTTTTTTTTAGAAATGTATGTTTTATATTCAAATAAACTATTAATAACTTTATTTTTGGAGTCAATAAACCTGTCTATTAATATCATGTAATAGTAAAATATTTTGAATTAAATTTTTAGTAATATTTTAATGATTTTGCAAATTTAATAATTTCAAACGATGTAAAATGTATTTGAATGCAGTTTTTGTTTTTAAGTTCAAATCATTATAAAATGAACATTGTTTATCACATTTAAAAAACAATTGTATGACTAAATTTTCAATTATCTTTGTGTTGAAGCTGGTTTTAACAGATCAGGTATTTCCTGACTTACATGTTTTACTACATCCTTTTAACAGTAATAATTCGTTTTCAATTTTTTTTATTCCAAAGCCATCTATTGTAAGCTTAAATAATCAATTGACACTAGATACCTCATGCCATATCCATGTGACCAGGAATTACTGGGAAATTAGCATGATTCAAGTTCACAGTAGAAAACTCTTGAATAGACTGAAATGCTACTCCTATAAGCATATGTAGAATGTATGCAGAAAAAAAATATATTGTTTTCTCAATATAAATTTAATTATAAAAATAAAAGTTTATTTAATAATCAAAAGGGGAAACAGATTTGGTAATGTCACAAAGTGTTTTCGAAATTTGCATTGTAAAAATGACAGACTGGTCTATGAACTTTGAATTCCAGAATCTGCCACTCCATTATTACACTATTCCGTGCAGGACAAATGTATTATAAGTTATTCATAAGAAAGTAATCAGTTGTCAGCTTTTCTGGTTCATTATTTCTTTCCATTTTAATTCTTTAAAATTATTATATCATCAAGTTTCCAAAATATGTTCTCATTAGTTTACTCAGTTGTCAACTTAAACAATCAGCTTGACCCTTTGGCAACTTTTTGCAATCAATTCTGTGATAAATAAATAACATATAATACAATGATATTGATCTATTATAAGTTAACTTATTACTAAAATGAAGGCTATGCATATAATTGGGTAAAATAAAAACATTTTCCAGAAATTTAGGAAAATATTGACTCAGTGATAAATATTTTATGCAAAACATAGAAAGATGAAGAACAAATTTCATCTTTGACATAGATCATTGTTTCTTATGTAAGTACAAATTTTTATTTGTATTTACTTATAAATTTTAATAAGCCCACAAATAAATCATGACTATTAAATGTGTAATGTTTGTTGTTGTTGTTGTTTTTTGAAAATATGGACTATTTAAGTCCAAATATATTACTATAATTCCAATTCCTAAAGAATCATTTTAACAACTTGTATTAATGTTAAATTATTGTTTGGATAAAAGATGGACTACTTTATCTAATCCCCAGATTTTAGGTTTTATTTGGTCAATAAATTGACATTAACGTGAAAAAGTAGACATTTTTTGCAAGGTAGTTAAAATCATTTTGAATTACAATAATGTACTCTTACTTAGACTATGAATAAGTTATATTCTCAAAATATATATATAATAGCCATGGTTTATTTATGGGCTTATTAACATATCGGAATTTCATCTGGTTTAGTATTTAAAACTAAGTTTTCTAGATTAATACTTTAAAAAAATGTTATTAAATTTCACAATTTTACAGTATTGATACTTTGATAAAAATGGCCATTTTTTTCTGATCAATCAAATGACATTAATACAAAAAAATGGATCTGTTTTTTTTTTAGGAATCTGAATTGTGAATTACAACAATATATTTGGATTTAATTTGTCTATGAATAAGTTTAAATTATTTTTTTAAATTTTTTTTCACTGTAAAAATAAACAATATTAAACAAATTCTTTTCAGTTGGGATTTATGATAATACATATACAATAGGGATACATAGTCATGGTATTTAGTTCCAAGCTATCTGTGGATAAATTAAATTATTAGATAGTGCCAAACACTCTGTTTTAACACACACAGACATTCGCTTCTATGTACATTATTGTGTGTTTTTTATATGATAGAAATTAATTAAAAAATTATTTATATGATAGAAATTCATTAAAAAATTATATAAAACAAAAAATATAATTAATAACAATTAACAAAATCTGTATATATCTTATATGTGTAACGATATATAAATATGTTGTTACATTAATTTAAAATAAAAACTTAAAAGTTCGCAAATAAAAGTAAAAAACTAAACGCTAAAATTAAAATGTTTGTTAAACGTATATACATTCGCACAGATGCCAAACTTTAAAATTTTTTTTTTTTAAAAAAACAAATAAATAAGTATTTGAACGTACTTTTTTATAAAAAAAAAAAAGTATAAGATTTAAAAATAAAAACAGGTATTAATTAATTCTTGTAATCTGTAAATGGAAATGATTGTTTATAAATTGTTTGAAAAGCAAGCTAGCCGTGGGCTCTTGTATAATTAAAATGATCTGATGAAAGATAGATAAGAAAAAAAAGAGAAATTAGCTTGACCAATGGAAGCACTAAGCCTTGGCTCGGACCCTAACGAAAGTGATGGATTAGTGACGTTTTGTTGATTGAATCCGTGTGGATTAATATAAAAAGGGAAATACAGTTTTTTCGGCAGTTCCAGCGTTGTGTGTTTGAGAATTGTGGTAGGACGCACATACCACACTCTCTATTTAAAAGAAAAATGAAAAGACTGTGATACCTTGAACCAGCTATTGCCATCTCCAGGACATTATCTTCCAATGGAGGCGTCGCGGGAATTAAAAGCAGAAACCTGGACTCTTCTACCATAAGCTATATGAAATGAACAATTATTAAAATCAATTACGAACTTTCGTCAAGTTTTACAAATTAATAAACAAGCCAACTTAAATGTTAAAACGGACTCTTATCTGACTTTTGTAAGTTTTTAAATCAAATTAATAATGTTTAATTTTATATGTTTTCCGATTGATAAAAATCATTTCCATTTTTTTTCTTTCTTATTGTATAAATTGTTTATTGTTTAAATTTTAAATGATGAAATTTAGGTTGGGTATAGACGTTGCATAGATTCGTTAGCGGTTGATAATGTTGTGGTTTTCACATTCGATTAGAATATATGTCAACGATATCACTGCAAGCATCTTACGATGAATGCTAATGGGATTTGTATATTCCCTATGCAAGTGACGTTTATCGATGACTTTGTATTTTGATCGGTTGTGTTTAATTTGGAATGTTTTTGACCGTGGAATCTGTGCAGCTGATCTGTACTCAACATTTTAAAACAAATTTTATAAAATGCATTTGTGCGAACGTATTTAAATGTTAAATTTAAGTCGGGCGTGAATGGCTATATAGTTTTGTAAAGTTATATTAAGGGAGGGTAATCTTAGGTTATTCATTTCGTAGTTGAATTGGTTCAATGGATTGGATATATTTGTGTAATTAGTAGATGTAGTATGAGGTCCGCTACGGGCAGGATTATAGATATATGCCACACACCCTCTGTTTGCCTATGGATGGGTTTGTAAGTCGGCAGAAGACCGCAGTCCATTCCTATGGAGTTTTTTGTTTATTGTTCTACTTGCCAACAGATGTCACATTCCTGTTGGTGGAGAGTCAATGTCTTCTCTATTTCTACTTATTGTTCAGATGTACGTTTCCTGACAGTATAGTATTTTGTGTTGTCATATCATGCTACATTGAATACATGAATGTATCAGATGGATTGGCGCCAGTTTGGTTGCGAAATTTGTTGCCTAAGGTTAAATCAGGGAAGAATATTTTCTTTTCAAATGCAGATCTATGTAGTCTATTCATACTTGACTATCTAAATAAAATATTAAACTCATTGAAACTTAGTTAAATGTAAAATTAAAAGTTAATATAAAAATCTAAAATGTTAAACTTATTCCTCAAAATTTAAATGTTATTTTATATGTGCGTAAATAAATATTTTTATGTGTTAATTTCTGGCAGTGGCTTTTATTCTTTTATATTTAAGATATAAAATTTATAGATTTTTATCTCTGCATCTCCGCTGAGCTAGTGACTTGGGCTAACGATCGGAATATTTAAATAAAGTGGAATCTTAACAGCGTGTATCTGCCTACTTTATAAATTTTTCTAGGCTCAAATGCCTAGATGGCGCCCTGGTAGTTGCAGATATTGTTTTTGCGGTTAGATTCGATCTTCACTTTCATTTCGATCGTTATAATTGTTTTTTTTTTGTTTGTTTTTTAACACATAAAAATATTTTTTTCATAAACAAAAAAAAAAAGTATTTGAACGTATTTTTTTTAATAAAAAAATACAAGATTGAAATATAAAAATATTTTAATAAAAAAATAACGTAAGTTAAAATAAAAACAGGTATTAATTAATTCCTGTAATCTGTAAATGGAAATGATTGTTTATTAATTATCTAAAAGCTGTGTAATTAAAAAGTCAGATGAAAAGTTACATAAGAGAAGAAAGAGATTTTAGCTTGACTAGTGGAAGCAAATAAAGGCCCGGACCATAACAAAAAAACAGAACAGTGACATTTTTGTTCATGGAATCCATAGGAGGACTATAAAAAGAAAAAATATTGAGTTCCAGCGTTGTGTGTTTGAGAATTGTGGTAGGACGCACATACCACAGTCTCTATTTAAAAGAAAAATGAAAAGACTGTGATACCTTGAACCAGCTATTGCCATCTCCAGGACATTATCTTCCAATGGAGGCGTCACGGGAATTAAAAGCAGAAACCTGGACTCTTCTACCATAAGCTATATGAAATGAACAATTATTAAAATCAATTGCGAACTTTCGTCAAGTTTTACAAATTAATAAACAAGCCAACTTAAATGTTAAAACGGACTCTTATCTGACTTTTGTAAGTTTTTAAATCAAATTAATAATGTTTAATTTTATATGTTTTCCGATTGATAAAAATCATTTCCATTTTTTTTTCTTTCTTATTGTATAAATTGTTTAAATTTTAATTGATGAAATTTAAGGTTGGGTATAGACGTTGCATAGATTCATTAGCGGTTGATAATGTTGTGGTTTTCACATTCGATTAGAATATATGTCAACGATATCACTGCAAGCATCTTACGATGAATGCTAATGGGATTTGTATATTCCCTATGCAAGTGACGTTTATCGATGATTTTGTATTTTGATCGGTTGTATTTAATTTGGAATGTTTTTGACCGTGGAATCTGTGCAGCTGATCTGTACTCAACATTTTAAAACAAATTTTATAAAATGCATTTGTGCGAACGTATCTAAATGTTAAATTTAAGTCGGGCGTGAATGGCTATATAGATTTGTAAAGTTATATTAGGGGAGGGTAATCTTAGGTTATTTGTGTCGTTGTTGAATTGGGTCAATGGATTGGATATATTTGTGTAATTAGTAGATGTAGTATAAGTTTTGCTACGTGCAGAATCGCTGAATACACCGCACCAACCCTTTGCCTATGGATGGGATTGTAAGTCGGCAAAAAGGATCGTGGTCCCTTTCCTATGGAGTTTTTATTTTATTGTTCTTCTTGCTATACAGACGTCATATCCCTGTATTGGACAAGAGTCAATGTTTTCTCTAACTATACTGTTCAGATGTCCATTCCTGACAGTACAGTATATTTCTGCTGTTGTATTTGCATACTACATTGAATACATAAATGTATCAGATGGATTGATGCCAGTTTGACTGCAAATTTTAGCCTAAGGTTAAATCAGGGAAGAATATTTTCTTTTCAAATGCAAATCTATGTAGTCTATTCATACTTGACTATCTAAATAAAATATTAAACTCATTGAAACTTAGTTAAATGTAAAATTAAAAGTTAATATAAAAATCTAAAATGTTAAACTTATTCCTCAAAATTTAAATGTTATTTTATATGTGCGTAAATAAATATTTTTATGTGTTAATTTCTGGCAGTGGCTTTTATTCTTTTATATTTAAGATATAAAATTTATAGATTTTTATCTCTGCGTCTCCGCTGAGCTAGTGACTTGGGCTAACGATCGGAATATTTAAATAAAGTGGAATCTTAACAGCGCGTATCTGCCTACTTTATAAATTTTTCTAGGCTCAAATGCCTAGATGGCACCTTGTAGAGCAGATATCGAAGTTTGCAGTTAGATTCGATCTTCACTTTCATTTCAATCGTTATATATGATACAATTTCTAAAGTATATGCAGATATTTTTTTATCAATGTTGAACTTAATTTAAAAAGATTTCTTTAGTATGTATTGTATACTTTTGAATTTTAATTATGAAAGAGAAAAGTGCTATCATGTTTTTAAATGCATGTATTTATACTACTGATAAAAATTGAATCAATTTTTTTTTTAAATCGATGAGACAATTTTATAACTATTTTTAAAAATTAAATTTATTAATTTAATAAAAAAATTATTAACCTTTTTTTTATACATTCTTGTGATGAAAACTGGAATTAATAAATGTAAAAGATATAATATCTAAATGATATTAAATTGATTATCTATCACTGTATTATTTCGAATTTATGATGCATCCTCTTTTAGGGATCCAAAAATTGGAAAAATGTTTACCCCTGAATTTAAGACACAGTAAGATTTTAAGCCAGAAAATAAATTTACAACAATTTTCTTTTAAAATCTGATTCATTCTTCTAAAATAATTTATATTTTTACAAATATTTTTTGGAAAAAAAAAAATTCTAAATTCGTAAAATAACATTAAAAGATTTTAAAATATTCGTTTCATTTTAAAGTCAAAAATTCCAGAATTATCAAAATTTTGATAGGCTCTCCCTTGTAAAACAAGAAACAACCAATCAACACTTTGGAAGGCAGATTCTTATCTCATTGTGTATATTGATTGTTATAAAAAATTCTCAAGGATATTTGGTACAAAATAATGGTAAAATTTGGCAAAATAACAGTAAAAGACTCTAAAACATTCATTTTTATTTTAAAATCAAAATGAAAATATCAATAAAGTAATTGTAAAATTGGCAAAATAAAAGAAAAAGCTTCTAAAATATTCATTTTCACTTTAAAATCAAAATGAAAAGCTTAGAACTGTCAAAATTTTGACAGACATTCTCTTGTGTGCAGAACAAGAAACAACCAATCAGCACCTTGAAAGGTAGGCTCTTATTTCATTGTATATATTTAGTTGTTAGTTGTAAAAAAATTCTAAAGGTTCTAAAATATTCGTTTTCACTTTAAAATTCAAAACAAAAATATCGGAATTGTTAATATCGGCAAAATAACATTAAAAGATTCTAAAACATTTATTTTCAATTTAAAAATCAAAACAAAAATATCAGCATTATCAACGTCTTCAAAATAATGTTAAAAGCAGCTGGGTTTGAGAGAAAGTTAAAACCCATTTATGAAGTTAATCCAAAAAATATTAATTAAAAATTTAACATGCTGTTTTACACAAGTAGCTATTATAGTACTATGTGCAGGTATAGCATAAAGCAAAGAACCATAGATATAAGATATTTTTTAAAAATTTGTTTCGAATTTAAGATGCATTCCTTTTTAGAGATCCAAAATTTGTAAAAAAGGGTGTCTTATATTCAAAGTAATACTGTATTTCAAGTATATTTTCCTATTAGAAGTAGCAGTTATCTATTTACAATATCATGAGATATAATAAATTGAATAGCATCACCAAGCATTTACAATTTTATCTTCACACAGCTATTTCTTCTATATAAACTTTAGTAACTAATAGATGCTAAATGATAATGTCCAGTGCTGTCCTATCCAGTATCTCCAGACTAGTTTCAAGATTATGGATTTCTTCATCAAGGAGCTTTGGATCTTCAGCTTCACATTGATTTAAGTCTTAAGTTAAAAAGTAGTCTGCAGATATTGGATAGGACAGTGGTGGATTAGGGATTTATTAAACTCTATCATCTGGCATCTATTACTTACTACGCTTACAGTAGGTGTCATAGAAGTGTAAAGAAAAAATTATGCTACTGAAGCAGTGAGTAAACTGAAATCAAGTGGTAGAACCATGCAATGAGCATTTGCGATGTCAGCTCCAAAAGTAAAACTTTAGCTAAGTAAATCACTAATTTTTAAGACTGTGAATATGTGAGTTTTAATGTGTATTGCATGTTAAAGAAAGCTTCTAAGGAAGTAAGAAAAAAATATAACTTATTCTTAAATTATAATTTGTTTCCAAAATAATCTATTATTGAGGAATAAAAAAAAAGATCATATAAAATTGTTTTAAAAAACAAAATTATCTCATCACAATGAATTATCTTAATTAATTGCAAGCTTATATAAATTTATGTTTTGATTCTTATTTATTTATATGTTACTTTTAAGTACATCATATATATATATATATATTGCATCTGACTTTTGTTATATTTTGGGGAAATCTTCTATATATGAACCATAAAGATGCAATCAAAAAAGATTATTGACAGGATTATGATGAGCTGTTGCCAATATTATCCTACATTGTTGTATCTTAATTTGAATAAGATAAACAAAATAAATAGAAAGCTAGATTTAAAAAAGGAAGAGAAAAGACATGAGGTTTTAAAGATATGGATTTGCAGAAAATGGAAAAAATTAAGAATAAAATCACTGATATAGAAACATTGAAAAGAGGAAATAAAATATATTATTTATTAGTAAATAGAAGAATTGGACCATATTTGTTTGATATGAATGATATTCTAAGGAAAGGAAAGAATAAAAGAGAGGTGGAAAAAGAAATAAGTTGATTAATGAGTTGAATAGATATGAAACATGTTGCTGTTGGCTAGTAATTAATGCTGACAATAGTGTAATCAATCCGAACCTCTTAATTCTTTGAACAGTACTTGTTTATCAATTAATCTGGATAATCAGTACCTTACTGTACAATGTATTCATCTCAGCATGCGATAAATTCCTACTGTACTATATTTATTCAGGATAGATCAAACAACACCATCCAATAATCCAGATCAGTTTCCAATCAAGAGAAACCAAATTTGAATATATGAGTAGTTATTAATTTATAATATGTATTTCAAAATATAGGGCTTTTCTAACAAATTTTATATTCCAGTGTTTCCCAACCTTTTTTGGCTCGCGTACCACTTGGTAGTACATCACACTAAATTGTACCACTTCGTAAAAATGATTGTATTTCATAAAATTTGTTATTGCGAGTGTGTTATTTTATTTGCATTATAAATATTATAAGGTGACCATGTATGTATTCACATCACATACTGAGACAAATTACACTGAAACACGCCTAAATGTCACACCAGATTATAAACTCACTGAAATTATAAACACACTGTAACATACTTATATGTATGTATTTGTTCAAAGTTTCATATTTTTTCCAAAATAATTTATTAAAGATTATATTATTACATTAAAGGTTATTTGGTACATATTTTGTTCAAAGTGTTTTCTCATTCCTTCATTTGGTTTTCCCAAATTTGAATCTGTTTTTTCTTTTTCGGATCATATTGCTATTGGTTGGGCCATGGAGAGGATAAATCCAGCATGTCCTAAGTCATGGTAAAAATAACCTCAAGGATTATCAGGCTATCTCTTGTTCTTGTTTTCTTTATATTGTTCTGCATGAAGTTAATAGGATTAAAATTTTGATGATTAAATACTAGTTTACATCTAGTAATCCACAATAGATGATCAAGAATTAATGAGAGTCTAATTTCTGGGTATGATACTTTTCTGATACATTCTTTCAAATTAAATAATTTAGATTGATTTGCCTTGATCTGACTCATTATTTATCTACTATTATGTCATATTTTGTTTACTAATAAATGGTTTTAATAAAAACACAAAATTATAAAAAACCAATTAATATATTTTCTTATCATAATCAAATATTTTTATAAAATAAATTTAATGAGATTCTTGTGCTTGTTTTAAACAACATAATTTTTTAAAATTTGGTTCAAAAGATGCGAGGTATACCCTTAAGTCTACAGTTGCGTTCAATCTGTTTCGATACTTATTTTTTTTAAAAATATATGAAGAAAAAGCTCTTCCTACTAATTCCATACTAGTAAACAGTAATAATAATTTAAGAGCTTTCTCAGAATGTTGTTCATATTCTTTAATGTTTAACCAAACATTGATTAGATTGTGTCGTTTGAATTCTACTTGTAAAGTTCTGTCATATGATAATTCTGTTAATTTTTTTTTTTTTTTATCCTTTATTGATAATGATGTAGCTTTTTCTAAATTTTCTGCATAGAAGGGATTTGAAATCCAATTATCATTTGTGTTTTTGGGTTTTGGAAAATATTTCATGAAAGACAATTTTAATCCAGTTAAATGTGCTATTATATTTTCTCGTATATCTTGAGACAGACTAACCTTATTTTCAAATAAAAAAATAAGTAGAGTTTCGAATACTTCCGGTTGATTGATTGATTGTTTTCGATACACAGTTTCCAAAAATCTAATTTCTTAATCATACTTTCAATTTTATCATTAACATTAAAGATCGTTATCGACTGTACATATTAACAACTTTACAATATTATTAATTAAAATAATTTTTATGAGTTATAGGAAAAAACGTTTCTATGATATTTTTATGATTTAATTTTTTTATGTCCGCCATTATTGATTATTTTTCGTGTACCACCAACCAGCAACTCGCGTACCACCACACAGGTTGGGAAACACTGTTCTATTCTATTGTATACTAGAGAATGAGAAGAGGCATATCTTTGATCATTAAATAATTTGGGGAAGTTTAATTGGTTAGGTCTAATTATTAATTTCTAATTTGAAAGAAACAATTAACTTAGATGTCAGTAGATTTAAATGAATCATGAAACAAGAATGTGCAATTAATCAAAAAATCCTTATTGGATGAAATGAGAAAGACATGCTGTAATTGATGCATAAAATTGAGAGGAATTTAAAGTTAAATACAAGTATGATATCTATCTTGTAATTGATCTTTTGTAATAGAAAATATATTTTATATCATTTACATGCTAAAACATATGATCATAATATAAAAAGGTGTTTTCTTCTCTTTGCTACTCTAGAATTAATGCTGCAAAATCTCCTTTTGTTTGTTTGTTGTTTTTTTTGCCTTTATCATTGAAAATTATGATTCAATGCCAGAACTAATCATTATACATACAGCATGGATTTGAAACCATATAATTATTTTTAATTTCAGATTATTAGCTTGAATGGTATAAAGGAGTAAATATGACTGCTAGATGTGTAGGTGCTTTATTTCCAATTTTGAATCCTAGCCTTCACTGGTAAAAGTAAAAGCCAGAAACCAGTCAGTCTGATGATGGTAATTTTATAATTCCATATGCTATCCAGTATCTATTAATTACTCAAGTTTACAGTAAATGGCTTCACTGGTTTTCAAACAAATGAACTTATTTTGGAAAATATTAGATGCAATTTACAAATACACCAAAAATGTGATTTGATATGTGATTTTGAATCTAATTGGGTTGTATTCAAAGTATATGATTATTGAATATTAAAAATCGTTGTTTTAAAAAATGGCTTCAATGACAATATCCAGCAGGAATCATTTGGGACTAATATTCTTTGAATAGTTCATGCTAAGACTATAGATAAAGGTAGTTTAGGCAAGATTTATGTCAATAAAATATCATATTGATTCTGCATTTTATGCTTAATTTGATAGGAAAATATATCATGCATTGGATTTAATTTCTAGAAGCACAGAAATGCACTAGGGTGATAAATAAATGAATGGAATGCTGATTTTAATGGGAGAGTCTTGCAATTATAATAACTTAATTCACTAATTAGTGAATAAAAGGTCATTTCTGATATTAAATTGGTATAGTTAATTAGATAAAATTTACCTAAACTTTATTACATTATCCACATGTGAGTATTTACATAAATAATAATAACAGATGTATTCCTATTCTTTTAGCGAACCCTGACAAACCTGTTTGCATGCTAATTAAATATTATGTGGACTCACTAGTATACATAAAATTTAACTCTTGTATTTGAAATGACAGTTGACAAATTACTGTTCTAAGTGGCATTGTATTATCTTTAAAGATTAACTATTAAACAAGCATTATTAATGCAGAGATCTAAAGTATAATGCAGTTAAACAATTGAGCAGTTGATAAAATAATAATTTAAAAAAAATCACACTAAGGTCTTAACTTAGATAATGTTGACACTATATATAAAATTTTACAACATTCAGTGTTTCATATAATTCAGTATTAGATAATGACCTTTCAAGTCATGAAAAATATGTTGCATTTAATTATAATAATTTCCATTTTTTAAAAAAAAATGTTTCATACAAAGAGAAATATCTATTTTATGTCTTTGGGAGCAAATGACGTGCTGTCCTATTGAATAATGAAGTGTAAGAACTAAAGTGAATTGAAATTCTAATAACATCAAATGTTTATAGTTGTTGAGTTTGAATGTGGGATGCTAAAAAAATGGACAGTGTTTAATATATTAGGCAACCAAAACATGATTACTATACTTAATTTATACTACTTTACTTGAATAAAATGAATATTTCTCTCTCTTTATGGATCATATTTTTTATATATATGAAGATAATGAACCAATACTACATAGTTTTAATGATTTTTTGTTTTTTATCAAGATGGCAATCTGAATGTGTAAAGGTTTAAACCAATTTATATCCAATATTGGACTTAAATCTATGTAAAGAGGTAGATATTTAACTCTCAAATTAACTTTACCTGGCACAGTTGCTATTACATGTATTACTATTCTATTTCCATTTTTGTTCCATTTATTATTATCCTGTTTCTATTTATGTAGATCATTAACACATCAGTTTTCTCTAGAAATATATTTCTTTTACTATTCTTTATAATATTTGTCCAATAATTTTGTGACATTAGAAACAATTCTGAACCACTCTCTATTTCCAACTTAACTTTTTGTTCAAAGGTACAAATGTCCAACAAAATATGTCTATTTTCTACATAGTTCATATTTTTAATATAGTTTCTCTTTTTTTAATCTCACCCCTCAATTTAGAGCCCAGTGATAGCTCATTTTTAGTCTTTTCTCTTTATTCATATAAACTCATGATGTTTTCTCACAAAAATGACAACATTCTTTTATAAATTTGCAGTTTTTCTTCAAATGGCCTTTCTTGCCAGAGCAATAACACATTCAAGCATTATCTGTACTTCTGCAGTTTGAATTTTCAACTTTACATCTGTTGAGGTTTTCTTTGCATCTGTACTATTTTGGAATTCTGCAGCATTTTCGAGTACTGCTTCATAAGCTAAACATTTTTCTATCATATGTTTATATGTTAGATCACATTCAGCATGATCTGTCTGAGCTTTCTTCATAATAATTGGTTGAACATCATCCATCTAAGTGTTAAAGCTGCATTTTTTAGCTAGTGTTTGCATTTCCATGCTATATTTTGAATTTTCTCATGTGGAGTGTGGCTTGCTTTTAAATCTGAAACATGCCATGAGTTTCAATTTCGTAAGTTTAAGACACATAGTTAATTTCTATTTAAATTTCTGATAAAGTATTTCTTCAAGAGTTTTCGGTTTGCAAAGTCAGTTGAACTATTTGCAGTACCTCTTTTTCAGACATTCACATTGCTACTTTTATTTTAATGCTTATAATACTGTTAATGAGCACATATCTTTCCACATGCTCCATATAGATTTGCTAAACCTCTGTATTGTTAATATCAAATTCATTAATGGATGAATTTTGAAGTAGTATTATTCTTTTTTGTTGACCAACTATGGCATTCTATTAAAATACATAAATTTAAGAGACAAACTAATCTGCTATGCCTAGACAACTTTTTTTTGAAGTTGTATTTATATATTGGACTGTTTCCAAAATCTAATATTAAGTATTGAATGTTTTTAAAACAGGTGAAACTCTCCAAACAATAGTGCCACTCAGTGCAAGCCAGAGTAATCAATGGATGTCAGAAGGCTTGTATATAAAATCATTATCTAGTGCCTACTCATCCAATATATCCAGACTAGTTTCTGGCTTGTGGTCTTCATCAATGAGGAGCCTTGGATCTGAAAACACTGCACCTAGATCTTAGGATCTAATGCAACCCTCCAGCAGCCCACTTTTCTCTCTACTTAACTACAAAACTATGAGAATCAAATTTAAAACACAATAATATTTTCAATCTAAGCTTATTAGGTTAAATAGTCATATAAGTCTGAACTCATTTCAGTACCCATACATTTTGGTGTCTTTGGTTTTTTAATAACCATAGCCACCACTATCCTACTAGGCAGGATTGGTATTAAACCACCAAACGTCACACAATTACCACTTCCTATGCTTGCTCATAACTGTTATTAAAACAGGAAAACTCCATACAGTAGTGCCACTCAGTGCAAGCCAGAGTAATCAATGGATGCCAGAAGGCTTGTGCATAAAATCCCTATCTAGTGCCTACTCATCCAATATTCTGGGGATATTGGATGAGTAAGAACTAGATAGGGATTTTATGCACAAGCCTTCTGGCATCCATTCATTACTCTGGCTTGCACTGAGTGGCCCTACTGTATGGAGAGTTTCATTTGTTTTAATAATATTCAATGCTTAATATTAGATTTTGGAAACAGTCTAATATATATACAATTTCATAAGAAAGTTGTCTAGGCATAGCAGATTAGGTTGTCTCTTAAATTTGTATATTTTAATAGAATGCCATAGTTGGTCAACAAAAAAAGAATAATAATACTTCAAAATATGTCTATTAATGAATTTGATATTAACAATACAGAGGGTTAGCAACTCTATATGGAGTGTGTGGAAAGATATATGCGCATCAACAGTATTATAGGCATTGAAATAAAAGTAGCAATGTGAATGTCTGAAAAGAGGTACTGCAAATAATTCAACTGATTTTGCAAACCGAAAACTCTTGAAGAAGTACTTTATCAGAAATGTAAATAGAGGTTAACTATATGTCTTAAACTTGTGAAATTAAAACTCATGGCATATTTCAGATTTAAAAACAAGCCACGCTCCACATGAGAAAATTCAAAATATGGAATGGAAATGCAAACACTAGCTAAAAAATGCAGCTTTAATACTTATCTGGATGATGTTTGACCAAGAAAGCTCAGACAGATCATATTGAATGTGATCTAAAACATAAACATGTGATAGAAAAATGTTTAACTTATGAAGTGGTACTCAAAAATGCTGCTGAATTCCAAAATAGTACAGATGCAAAGAAAACCTCCAAATGTAAAGTTAAGTTCAAACTGCAGAAGTACAGATAATGCTTGAACGTGTTATTGCTCTGGCAAGAAAGGCCATTTGAAGAAAAACTTCAAATTTATAAAAGAATGTTGCCATTTTTGTGGAAAAACATCATGAGTTTGTATGAATAAAGAGAAAAGACTAAAAATGAGCTATGTCTGAGCTCTAAATTGAAGGGCGAGAGTAAAAAAAAGAAACTATATAAAAAATATGAACTATGGAGATAATAGCCATATTATGGTGGTCATTTGTACCTTTGAACAAAAAGTTAAGTTGGAAATAGAGAGTGGTTCAGAATTGTTTCTAATGTCACAAAATTATTGGACAAATATTATAAAGAATAGTAAAAGAAATATATTTCTAGAGAAAACTGATGTGATAGTGATCTACATAAATAGAAACAGGGTAATAATAAATGGAACAAAAATGGAAGTAGAATAGTAATACATGGAATAGCAACTGTACCGGGTAAAGTTAATTTGAGAATTAAATATCTACTTCTTTACATAGATTTAAGTCCAATATTGAATAGATTTAATATTATATAATTTATATACTACACACACACATCAATATAAATGCAAATTCATAAATTATACCATTTATCAAATAATTAAATATATATATATATTATTCAAAAAATTAAAATTAATAACTTACGACCAATTACGTGATTTGGATTATCAGCTTATTTTTAATCGATTATATTGGCTTATAAGGCCAATAAAGATTTATTGTCCCATGTAAACTAGTAAATTTACCAGATAATTTAAAAAAATTAAATGCACTTATTAATAAAAACATTAATAAAAAATTCAAATTTTATTCGATTTTAAAGTTTGATTCATCATTTTAAAGATGGATTCAAGCAGCAACAAATGCTGGAATTTCTGTTGACATCATGCTTATCGTTTTCACGCAGTTTAAAAAAAAAAAAATTTAAACGAATCAACTGCAATGTGCAAATGGCATGCTACAAAGAATAACCCATTAATGACATCTTAATAACTTGAAACAGAAATTGTTAACATGCATATGTAAAATTTGTGCTAAAGTAGAAAAAAATTGATGCAAGGTTAAACACTTCAAAGTGCATTTGCTCTAACACTGAAGTCAAGTTTCTGAGACATATCATAAACAATAGAGGCAAATACCTAAATCCAGAAAAAGTAATAGCTATCCAAAATTCTGTTAAAGCAAAAATCATTAAAGGCTTATAAGCATTTGTGGGATTATTGAATTTTTTCAGTGTTTTCTGAAAGGCACAATACATGTAATGATGTTGTAATATCACTTGTTAAAAAAACAGTGACAAAAGTGGAAAGTACAGCATGATAAAACATTCAGGAAGCTAAGGAGTTATTAACTTTAATTCAGTTACTCATTCACTACTGCAGTGACTAAGAAATGGTAATTTCATAAAGTTTGTTGTATCACATTGTTGCTATGGAGACAAACTTCCTTATCATAGCTGCCTCCAAAACAGTAGTGCAAAAAAGAACTGCAGTTAGCTAGATAAGGAAGTATTAACAATCATCTTTGCTACAAAAAAAATCACCAATATGATGGACATGAGTTCCAGATTTAGACAGACCATCAAACTCTGTTGGGAATTCTTGGAAACTTGAATTTCAACTCCTGATCATGTTAGTCAAAGAATGATACACTGGAATAATATTTTGACATCATATGACTTTGAACTCATCTATAAGCCTGTTAGAGAAATAGGTCATGCAGATGCACTATCAAGATTATTAGATGTGTGAGAATGTGCATAAAATCATGGAGATATACTATAGACTAGATAGATACATTAAATAGCACTATAGTAGCAAAATAGACTAAAGATTGATTTTGGATTTCAAATATCAAAGAAATGGATTAAAGACAGAAGGCCTGGAACTCATTCTAATTATGTTATAGGGTCTATATGGAACAGATGTGAAATTCTATCAATTGTGCAATGGTGGAAGGCAGAAAACAAGTGTTAGATTTGCTACATAAAGAACATGTAGGAATCATGAGGATGAATAAATTAGAATGATCATGAATGTAGTGTTCCAGCATAAACCATGAGATTGAACAAATGAGTAAGTTGTATACCGATTGTGAATCCACAGCCAATATACCTTTGAAAAAGCTGGAACTTTGGCCTCAAGCCACTCAACCTTGGCAGAAGCTACACATGAGTCATGCCAGTTCATTTAATGGATATAATTTTCTGATTAGGTTTGACTCATATTCTAAATGGACTGAATACATGTTAGTCAAAAACACAAGTGTGAATTATTCCATTAAAGTTTTAAACAAATTATTCATATACCAAGGATATCCTGAAACTATCATATTTGATAATGGACCCACTTTTTATATCATTACAGTCAAGTTAATAAGAGGATTCAACATGAATTAATACTGCCATATCACTCTTTGAGTTAATGGTTTAAGCCGGAAAAACAATATAATAGCTAAAGTCAACACTAAATAAAATTTATTTTAAGGATATAAATGAATCATTGATGGATGCTATTTTCTACCAACATTAACTATGACCACTATAAAGACATCTGCTGAAATGTTAATGTGATAAAAGTTTTATAAACATGTCGCAATATGGCAAGAGAAAACCATTTTGACTGTAAAATTTACTGTTGGAGATACTGTGTGGATACGTTCTAAGAATAAAGTGGTTGCCCAGAGTATACAAGTTCTGTCAAAACAATTGAGACTCATTCATCTGGCCAATGCACACAATATATTAATCATCTAAAAAGTGTCAGGATGAATTATTAGAATCAGTAAATATATGAGATCTGCATTAGCAGAAGTGCAATAATGATGACTGTGCTACCACATCATCAGAGGTGTGAGATGAAAAAATGCCTAGTAATAAACTAAGTGATAAAACTGATCTGTCTATTTTGAGTAGGAGGAAGAAAGACCTATCCAGGTGATATTGTCAATAGTATATCTGAATACATAGCAAAGAGAATCAATACTAGCTAGTAAAAGATCGTTGCTTAATCATATTCCGCTAGAACATTTCCTTTGATCTTTTTTCCAAGTTTTTTTTAGATTTTTCTTTAGTTATTGCTATGTAGACATAGATGCAAAAATATTTCACTTTAACTTTCAGGTATCAAACTTTTTCACTCACTACTTTGAAGAAATACATTAATGATTATTACTAATTATTTATTAAACTAGAGATTAACTTTACCTAAATATAAACTTCATATGCTGTTTCTGCATGAAATGCAGGGGGGGGGGCCTTTGTCTTTTTCAGTGTCTATTTATGTTTCTCAAGAATGTATGGTGGTTAATAATATATATATACATAAGTACGTTGTTTAAAAAAAAAAAAAGCACTTTAATTCTTTATCATATTTTTTTAAATGTATACTCAATGCTTTTAAAGGCACTTAGTTTCTTTTATAGCCATCTTTTTAATAACTTGACAACTAGTATCCACTGATTTTTAAATAAGTCTGCTCGCTATTTTAGCTATGTTTTGTTTCCCAACGCTCAGGGAATTCCAAGCATTCTTTTAAAATGTACTGTTTGTATTACTAAATTTTGAACATTGTCATTCTTAGCATATTGTACATAAATAAGTCAGTCTTAAAATGCAGTACCTTTTATGTGGCAACATTATTTTTTAATAATAAAACCTGATAGTAAACAATAAAATATATTGTTACATAACATAATTTTAAAATAAAACTTGCGCAATATTTTATTAAATCAATGAAATAACATACTTGCAGTTGAAAAAAAAAATGGTAACAATTATATTAAATTTATGTGTATTATCGATTAAGTATTTCTTTAACTGCCTAAGAGCTTCATCTCTTTAATTTTTTAAAAGTAAATATATAGCCAATACAAATTACTATAAAATTTTGTGAAGAACAATATGGTGCTTTGATTATTTTAACTATAATTTCAATTAGGGAGTAATAAATAAAAAAGCACGAAAATGGTTTTAACTTTGATACTAAATTCGGCAAAGCTGTATTTTCCACGATGAAATGTTTATATGGTACGCTATTTTTTTCGGGAAATTTGTGATTTTATTTTAGTTGTGATTATATATGTTGGACTATATCTATCATCTAGTAGTAGTATTTGTTAAACGTTTTTTTTTAGAAAAATTCAACTAGTCAAATACATTTAACTATTAATAATAGCACATAGATTAATATATAATGCAATGTTTTAAGATGCTCCTCTCTTCTTTGGGTGTTGCTGGACTGATATTGTGTCAATATTAATGTAGAAATCAAACCAAGGATTTTTAGATTTTTGAATATTGAATTTAAGGGATACTCTAATCAATTACGTTTATACAGAATAGCCTAGTTGATTAAAGCATCACCTTAAATTCAATTTTTACGAATCTAAAAAGGTTCCTGGTTCGATTCTCAGGCTAGTATTTTACTAGTGGGTCAACAATACCTGAAAAAGAGAGAATAAATACCATTCCAAACACTGTAGTATGTATTATCCTGTGTGCTATTGATTGTATTTGAAAAGTTTGAATATTTGTAAAAAAAAAAAAATACTTTAAAAAATAATATCAGATAATGGAAATAATCCAACATATAACAATAAATATTTTGATATCTATTTTCAAATCTTTTAGATGATTTTTTTTTCTTTTCATCATATTATTCGAATTTGAATAATTCAATCTAAGTGTAAAAGGGGGAGGTTATTGTCAAGTTTTTTATAATTTTTACTAACACACTCTCACTCCAATTCCATTGTATGACAATTATCTAATAGCATAAAATTCCAGACCAGCCGTTATCACTATACATATGTGGATTTGTGAATACGCCTTTGTTAATAGTTTTTACTTAAAAAGATCTGTTTCTTTAATAAGTAAAAATGATTATGAGGACATTTTTTTATAATTTTTACTAATATCTTTACAGCTATGTATTTATTTTGATGTGTAAACAGGCAATGACTATCTTTTTTTTTTAATTATGTCAATATCATTGCACCGTTCAATATTTATTTAAATTGACTGTATTTATAAATATGTATACAGACATCTATTATCATTTTAAATATTGTCTACTGCTAGAAAAAAAAAATTATCAGGTTATTAAAAACTATACTGAATTTGTCAAATCATCATGACAATCTTTCTTATTTGTAGCTTCTTTTTTTTTCGTTTGTGATATTAATATCACTAAATTTAATAATTTGGTTAGAAATCATGAATTTTCATTGTGATATAAAAATGTGTCCTGCTTATCTACAAAGCTTATTAGTTATATTACATATCTTAAATGTGTAACAAGCAATGGCAAGTTAGCATTGATGGTGAGCAAATGGCTCAACCATAACACTGTTGACTTGTTCTTTCATTCTATTTTCTTACTGAGAAACATGTATGTAATATAAATAGTCTTTTGCTTTTTTTTTACATAGAAATATAATCTTGCTGGAATATTGTTGCTTAACTACAATCTGCATTGCAATTATTGTTCTCCTTTATACAAAAGAGTTAAAAGTAGTTAGAAACCAATCCTTGACTTGTGAGAGAATTGTGTGATTAAAAAGCACTGATGTTGGCACATGGATACAGATATTTTGATATGCTTGGCATACTTAGAAGTGAGAAGATTGTTCATGAAATACAATGAGAAAGGGGGTATTTTAGTTTCTGCACAGAGGAATGGTTGTTATATAATGGAATTGACATGAGACTGGCACCAACAAATAAACAAAAAATGAATATATATTGTAACAGTATAAATGATGATAATGAGAGAGAATGTATATGCCACAGATTTGGGTACATTGAATTGTAGCTGATAGAAATATAAAAAGATTCTCTTATTTAAATGCCCTGTAGCTTCTCTATACCCATATGATAATAGTGTATGAGTATGAGAGCAAGTAGTCTCTTGAAAGTGCTAAGTTCATTAATTTAATAGTTTTTATATTTTAGTAAATTAAAATTTCGCTTTTAAATATATACATTCTAGCTTCACTATCTGTGCAAACAGCTCATATATATATATATTATTTAATAGTATAAAAAGTGGCTTTTGAATTAATTGGAGAAAAAGAAACTATAATTTATGTGTCAAACTCTAATGGTAATTAATATTGAAACATGCTACATTTTGAAATAATATTTTATAATTAAAAAAAAAAAAAATGTGACAACAAAAAAATAAATGTGTATGCACATTAATTATACTTAATAAGATAAACAGTTTTTTGAAGAGACTCTGCTTTGACTTTGGTCTCACTCTGCTAATATGGCTGATAAAATCTTCTGGTGAATATGTGAATTTTTGAAAAGTCTGAGTTGATTTTGAAATATTATTTCTACAAATCATGTTGAGATTGACTAATAAGATTAATCAAAATTATTGTACTGCTTCTCCCATTGTAGTTTTGTTTCCTTTCTTCAGATAAGGATAGCTAGTTGTTTAACACATTTTTTTTTCTTACAGATGCATGCTTGTTAAATAGTTTTTCATTTGGTGAAAACTAGTAGATATAAGCAAAGAGGGATTATGATCTTGGATAGCTGACTTGTCTACTCACCCATTTTGTTATCCATGATCAGTTCAAATAGAAATTCTTTTAATTTTAGGTGAATAAGGCAAAATTAGCAAGAATTGCTAGCCTTTCTTATGCTGAAAAAATAATAATTAAAACATGATCTTTGCATGCTCTTTTATTGTGTAATTGATCTCCATGGTATTTTTGATTTATAGCCTCTGAGAAATATTCAGTTCAACTCTTATTGTTAATCATTAAATTCATGTGTATATTGATAATAATCCTTTTAACTTTCTCTTTGAATATTTTAGATTGCGTTGTTGACATTAATAAATAATAATACAGATAATTAAATATATATATATATATATCACAAATCTTTTTTACAAATAAATAATTTCACATGTATAGTTTTGAACCTTTTGTGTCATTAACAATATTTCTAATATAATTTTCATATAATTCCTTTATCTACTTTATATTCATTATTATCATTGCCCTTTTAACAACCATACTTAAATATTAACCTTGAAAATATCAAAGAATAAAAAATAATATAAAAAAGATGAGCGGAAGTTAAATATTTAACTCTATAAATGCATATATATCCAACTGATTAAAGTTGTTTATTATTTTTTGATAATAAATAATTCAGAACCATTTTTTTTATAGATATTATCAATTGTGAGACTTGAACCATCCAATCCTTACAATATAGAATGGTATATTTCTTCTTAGAAAGAAATTTTAATATCTAATATAATACTTTATTTAGATATTTAACTAAAGTTTAATCTTCTTGGTTCTATAGATATTGCATTTATTATCTGAGAAGAATATCTTATAGGAAACGTCCAGAGGAAATATGCTCATGTGGAAACTATTTTCCAAGTCATTTGAATGAAAATTATGGAATATATTTCAAAGTGAAACATGTATAGTCATTTACAAGAGAGAAAATGATTATATTTAAAGCAAATCTTTTTTTTTTTCTAAGTAGGTTTGGTTTAATAATATCATCTATAAATTTTATAAAGAGGCAAAATATGATTTCCAAATTTTTCATGGTTTTAATTTTTCACATTGCTTTTATATCTGTAAATAATAGATGTAGCTATCTTGGCTCTTATACTTCAGCACTAGGTTACAAACCTTAAATGTTTTAAAATCTTAACATCAACTGCATTATCATAAGACTTTCTTGTATTTATGGTAATATAGTTATTTTAGCTAAAACATATAAAGGTTTGGCTGCAGGTCTAATAATCCTATTATATTCTTGCTGTTCCTGGAAGAAATCTAGGCATATTTGTCAATGTGATCATTGGAATATTAGAAGCATTACAAAGTTTTACAAAACTGACTTAGAGGCATTAGTATGCAGACATCTTGCAGCAGCATTAGATTGATTTGCTACAATTCTGATAGTTTATCCATTCATTCTAGCAAATCTACTTGCAATATTTTTTGCATAATTTAAAAAAAAAAAAAGTTTTTCATCAATAAATAATTTTAAAATACTCAGGAATGTGAACATCAAACAGCTTCATTTAAAAAATAATATTTTTACCAAGGTCATATTATAAAGTCAAGTCAAAAGTTATTTAGATAAAATATTAATCATGATACAGTCTTCTTCTATGTAAAACAATGGAAGTGATTTTTCAGCCATTCTGACAGTGGTACGATGATATTGATGGCACAAAGAAAAAGAGGTTATTTTACATTTAATTTGAAAATGCTTTACTTATTGAGAATTGAATTATTTATTTTATTGTGTATTTCTTTATAAGTTCTCTCCTAGAAGGCAAGTAGAGTGTTAAATAATGAGTATTGTGACTGAACAACAATACTTGATCCTTATTAGTGATAGTTTATCATTGCTTGACAATCTTTTAACATGATTTTATTTTTGCATCTCCACTTTATGCCTTGAAGATGTTGTTTCTATGAGAAAAAGTAAATATCTCTTTCATGTATATCTCCATTCTTTCCATTCACTAGTCATTCTCATTATAAACTATTGTTTTACTTTTATAATAATTAATGTTTCTTGCATTTAGACACAATTCTTATTTTATAATTAGATATAACATTATATGACTTTTTTATAATTTTCATATTAGAAGAATAAGTTTTATCTAAAGCTTAGCTTTTTTATTTATAAAAAAGTTTCCTTATTTGTATCTTTTTATTAGTAATACTCAAAATTGTCTTTATTTTGCTTTTAAAACTATTGAAGGGAGTATTGTTGTTAAGAATAAGTTCTTTATCTTTTATTATGTATTTCTAATTTTGACCAACAATAATATATGTTCTTAGATCATTCTATTTTATATTACAGTATTAAAATTATATTTTATTAATTTACAAGTTTTGTGTAGACTTCTATTGATTTTTAAATGTAACAGATATTTTCTATTATTTATTTATTTTTATAAGTTGGGTATTTATGTGTTTACAAGTACAATATATATGTAATCATTGATGGTAAACTATTCAGATGTGATGCACTATAGCTTCTCCTTTAGTGAAGTCAGGAATCTCTCAGCCACTTTACCCAGAGAAAACTATCAGTCACCTTACTTTCCATTTCCCTAACTTAGTTGGTCTTTCCCATTTCCACAACATAATCTTTGTCAACTCTATAGTCTTTATATCTAAATCCCCCTTATCTTTTTCCAAACACAGCATAAAAACCAAGAACCCACTTTCTGTATATTTACTTTGTTTATATTTATTTTCACACAATTTTATTATTTGTATTCTTTCTGCTTGTAAGCATTTACATTCAACTTAGAAGATGCCTAATATTTTCCATGCCTTCCTTACATAATTTGCAAACTACGTCATTCACATTTCTCCATTTACGTGTACATTCCCTTGTTGCTAATAATATTGATAGACCCTTAAACAGTAAACTGCTTTCCTTGCTATTATTATAAATTAACTCACACCCAATATTCTGTTTGCTTCTATATATATTTAAACTCTTTTTACTCTTCATACTAGTTCTCCTAATCCCTATTTTTTATAAATGCATCTATTCTTTTATTCCATTCTTTGTTACTATAACACCTAACCATTCTCCTAACACAATCATCTCACCTTTTGTATAAGTATAGTGACATATGGTCTTTATTCAAATCTTCTGCATACCGTACTACTTTTCTCACACATCTTGTTGCCTGTCCTTTATTCATAACCCAATTAAATACTATTTTGTTTATTCTCACTCTTTATTAGTAGTAGTTATATATTTATGATGAAATATCCTATTTTTGACCTTTTTATGAAAGTTAAATGTAACCAAATTATGGCTCATATTGCATAATTGAATTTTTCATATATTTGGCCTTCAGTTTAAACAGCATTCACTTATTGCATTTGTTTTTTCACAAATTTGATGAAATTCAAGAAGTTGTTTTATATTTTTTCATGATTTTTGTCTAAATTTGTCATTTACACTTTTTAGTAAGTGTCAATTCTAAAAATGGATATATTGGTTTTTTGTTTTTTTTTTTACAAACTATTTTATCAAATTAGGGTAATATGTTTTTGTTAATGTTACCATATGACATTCTAATCTTAATTTGCAGTATTCAGCTAAAGAATCTTTTTTATTAAATACTTTTTTTTTTTAAATATTATTTCATTAGGGCAGTGTTAGTTGTGTTTAATTCTTATTCTGTAATGTTCAATCAAATGATAGTGTAGTACAAACCAGTGATATAGTGGTGGGCTCAAGAGTTAAAAATCCTTTGATCAAAGCTGAACTTGTTTTTCGATGCTCAACTTATCTCTCAAGCAACTAACATTTTTTTTTACTGATAGCAATAGAAGATTCATACTATTTTTTTATACTACCAGCAAATGTTTTGAAATGTGCGGGAGGAATATAATTTATGAGAGGAAACTAAATTATTTTTTAAAATTGTAATGGTATAAAATAGTACTATTATTCCAACTTTCTAAATTAGTCAGATATGGTAGTTTTCCAACTCATTTTACGAAAGTTTCAATAATTAAACATTAGTTTACTAAGTTTGTTTTGTGGATTTGTCTTTAATTAAATTGAAATCTGGACTTGTTGCATAAGAAAATTTTCTCCAAACAAAAAGGTTTTATCTTTAGCCAGTGAGTGACTAAAGAGTCTTCAAAAATATTGAATTAAGCCATTAAGAAAGTTACTTCCCCATTTCAGTAAGTTTTCTTTTCAAAACTGTTTATATATACATAAACATTATATTTTACCCCCCCAATTCAGCTTTTACAATCATGTATTGCAGCCTGAAATAAGTTTCTTCCATAGACACCCATCATTCAATGTGGTAATGCATTTTAAGTTGTAATCAAGTGTTAAGAAAAGGTAATTGTTAATATTCAAAATTTTACATAGCACTTAGCATGCTTTTGGCAACAACTGCAGAATCATAGTGCTGTTTTGTTTAGCAGTTGATTATGGCATTCATCTTCCAAAAGCATACTTAGGGCAGTGTAAAAGCTTTGAATATTAATTATCACCTTTTCTTAATACTCGATTATAATGATTGCTATAATCAAAGAAAAAATAAATAAATATAATCAAAGAAAGGATAAATAAATTTCACTTAGAATTAGATGATAATTATGTTTATAAAGGTAAGGTATTTCTCTATTTTTAAATATAATGTTTATTTAACATATTAATTAACATGGTAATTAAGTTGTTTTTTAATCTTTTTCCTCCAGTGTTCCTGTGAAGAATTTTTGAGGGGGGGGGTTGTTTGTTTGTTTTTATCTTACTATCTCAATTTTACTATTTTGCAATCATCTACTAGGTCAAAAACAGAGACGATTTTTTTCTTCTTGTCAGATGAGCCAGAAAATACCTGAATCTTGACACCCATATTTACAACTTAGTACTCCTTATCATTTTTACATAAGGCAGAAATTGGTTTTTCTCTATTTTAATAATTCATAGAAATAAGAACACTTATTGAAAATCTTGTTGCATAACAGGAGTGCCAACACTTGCATTGATACTTAGATATTTGATACCTCTAGGTCATCTGACAAATGAAGGTTTTATGCAATATGCATGCATAGGAAGAGAGGTAGTCTTACTTTCTGCAGTGATGGATGGCTGTGATATGATTGACGAGATAAGGTATGCACAGATAATAAGTAAAAAAAAAAAGAAAATATATATGAAATAGAATAACAATATGAAGCATAAACAAGCATTAAAACAGTATAGGACTTCAGCAATTTGTTTAATATTCCAGCTTGCTTTTAAATCACTTTTTCTCAGTCTTTTTAGTAATGCTATTTTTGTATCTTTTTCAATTATGAAAAATTCTAAGCAGTAAGATTTTTCTTTCTGAATCTTTTTTTTTATTCTTCCATCATCTTTTCATGTCTTAATTTATGTCCAGCTCAGATCTCTTTATTATTAATGCTTACAATCTGCATAAACTGATTTTTTTTTTTATTGTTACAACCTTGTTTATTTTTTATTTTGTTTATATTGTTTTAAAATGAACTAATGTTGGACTCATAAATTTATTTTAAAATGTTCTTGCAAAATATTAACTTGTATTTTTATGGAGAGGGGGTAAGCAATTTTTTTATTCTGTAATTATATTTAAAATATTCTCTAACCTTCTGTATTCAAGTTTTTAATTATAAGCAGTAATAAAAGTAATAAGCTTTTTTAAATAACTTACTTGTAGACCAAAGATCTGTCCTACAGCCTCTCACAAAAGAATAAGAAGGCGAAAACAATACACACTATAGCTTGGCATTACCTGTGGTAAAAATATTTTTTCCCATACTTAGTTTTATCCTCAAGCTAAATTATTAGCTGGATCGGCTACCTTGAAAAAAAATCGCTCAAGTCTGTTGAAAAATTGTCAACTTTTTCTGGATATGAATCAAAGTTGTAGGCATGGCTGTAAATATACTACTACCACAACACTGTGAAATCCTTTATATGTATATAAAGTATTTCCTGGTGGAACAGATTCCAAACAATCTGCGAACAAATCATATAAAAATACATGATTGCCATTACCAATAGTTACATTATTTTATGTTTAAGCTATATAATCATGCAGATATGATCTCTCTCAATAGTAAATTAGCTTAGTGTTGTTATTCTTGCATGCTTATTATTCATATTATTTAGTACTTTGTAATTATTGCATCATACCAAATATTAACTTTTGTGAAATTTATCTTTTTTTTTCTTTTAATCATGTTTGCAAGGTGTAATGAAGCACTGAATTAAGTAACATAGCATGTATGATATATTAAGAAATGTTATTATTTCTTATTAAATTTATTCCCATTGCTTTAAACTTCTTTTTTTCACTATTAGAATATGTTTATATGTCCTTATCAAATTCTCCTTACAAAGATAGACTCACATCACTAGCCAATAAGATAGAATGACTACTCTTGATCTTTGATGATTAATAAATACAAATTGGACTAAAAATTTACCGAAGCTTAATTACAAAACACTCAATATACAATTTATAAACTGATTTAAAAAATTAGAAAAATTAAATCTATGATAGCTATTTTTCAGCAGTAAATGCAGTCCATATAATTTTTTTTTTAACCGTTAATAAATAATAGAAATTAATTTAAATTATCCTGTTTGGTTCAGCGTTGTATTATAATTGTGAATTCTGGGCGCATATCCATAATTCGCGTTAGGTCACGTTGGGACCTTCATATGAATTCCAAGGAATAAACCATTCATATATTTTATTTAGATTAAATTTTAATTATTATTTCAAATTTATATATATATCAACAGCTTTTATCGGCGTTAACTATAAAAAGGATTTTTTTTTAAAAAAAAAAAACTTTTCAAAACATTTTTAGCTTTAGTTAAGTAATAAAACAAACTAGATGTCTACAAAAGTATATGATTATATATATATATAGAATAATTTAATATTAAAATATTGTTAATTTATAAATTTTATACAGTGAACTAGCTTTTAAAACTATTAGCATTAGCATTTGAATAACTGCTAAATGATGTATGAATGTTTGTGTGCAGATATTATTATTATTATTAATTCAATGCCAATTTCTCGTCCATGGTCAGTCTGATATTCTGATAATTATTTTTTTTTTGTTGGTTGGTAGTTTTAAAATTAATATTCAAATATGTAAGATACTACATTTTATCTTTTCCTAATGGCCTGATTATTCCTAGTGAATGTAATTACTTAAAATTATAATATAGAAAATAGTGATATACCGTATTTTGCTTTTTTTAAGTAATGATATCTACTTAGTTAATGATTTAGAAATAAGTTTTCTTTGTGTTAAGTAAAAAAAAAAATGCTTTCATAAATAATGTGAGATACATTATGTATGAAAGCATTTTCTCTCTCTCTTTCAATTTTTATGACTTTTAATAATAAAATTTTGTCTTTAGTAATATGTTAATTAGGGCAAACTTTAGAATCAATGTTTTACTGCTATAAAAGTTGAGTTGCCTAGGAAACGCCCTGAGTCTGTTTTAACATTAGATAACTTGATGCTAAATTTCAACCCATTGAAACAATCAATAACCAGTCTCTGCATTTTATGAATAATAATCTCATCAAATTACAGCATGTCTTGATTAAATTCTATATTCTCCACCCAGCCATTTTTTTCCCTGTTGTCCCTAAGTCACATCCTGTGTTGGTGTCTCTGCTTCTCAATATCTCTAGGGAATTTGATTCAGATGTAAATAGAGCAGAACTAAATATGCCCAAAATTCTTTTTATGTGTTTTAAATTCATATAAGTATGTACGTGATATATATATGAATATTTTCATTTTTGTAATATTGATAAGCATCATTATGTTAAAATAATAATGTTATAATAATTGTTTGGCTAGTTGCTTTTGCGGTCATGTGATATTATCATACTCGCGTGGTGGGTAAGCATAACATTTAAAATTGATCAAATTCGGGATATTTTGATCTTTTTTTTTTTACAAATTTGCTTAGATGAGGATCATTTCAGAATCTTTTAGGTGCTGAGATTTTCACTCTTCCATGCACAATTTCATCTGATAATTAATGTAAATATAAAAATGTACATTTATCTATTATCAAAACTCTCACATGCTTTACATATAAAAATAGCAATGATTATTATTATTAATACATTGTATAGCTTCTGAATTTGAAAGGATTGCCCAATACTGAACTTACTAACCTGCACTCTAAAATTTCCAACATTTTATACTCACATTATATTTATTTTTTATATGCATTCAAAATTTAGTATTAATGACCTGCATGATGTAATGCAATAATAGAATGTTGAATGCTAGAACTGGTCCATGAATCACAGTTCTGCTCTGTTACTTGCAATGCTCAAACTTCTTATGTACTCTTTATCAATAAGTCATTTGATTATTATCATACATAGTATCGGCATTATAGTCTGATTGATTATTCAAGATCTGGACTAGCATTACATCTTGTAGATAAGGAAATTAACCTCATATCGGATTCGTTTTTAAGGTTTGGTGCTACAAAAGATTAAATAAATATTATGCTATCCATAGAAGTAATTGCTCCTAAAATTCTATTGTGATAAGAAAGCAATGCTAAAAAAAAAGTTTAGCTTAGTAGCTGAAATTCTTTTTATTGAAATATGCACAACTGTATGGTATTTTTTTATTTTATTGGATGGGAAGTGTTATCTTGCCTACTGGTAAATCTGAAATGATCCTCATCTAAGCAAATTTGTAACATGAAAAAAGTTTGGTGGGGGGATAAATAAAATGTTGACTCAAATAAAATTGTATTTCAGTGTTAGTTCGTTCATTTAGAACCACTTAATATTTAACAATAGTAAGTGCATAGAATATAGGAACTTTGTTGGCTTTCATGAAATAAAGTAAGGATTTTAAAAGTTTTGACAAATATGATATTAATTAGATACATGGTAAGCAATTTATAAGCAATATATTAAAGAGAGAATGAAGTCCGTACTGAAAGATTAATAGAAAAAGAGGGAAGTGAGGGTTATATTGAGATATAGTTCGTTTAGAATTTTTATACGTTAAGAAATGACAGAGATGAAAGTTTATCATAAAATTTCATAGACTAGACATTAATCAGTCATGGTCTTGGAATGCTAAAGAATGAATTTATGCATAAATAGTTTTAGATAATAAAGGTGTATTATCTGGATATTTCAAAATGAGAATTGATGTAAGGAAGAGATAGAATAATGGAAGATTGAATGATGTGCACATTAATCCATAAGTCATAGACTTTTTATAATTATTTATTTTCTAAATCTATGAATTCAGCATAAGCAGTGATTTGTGAAACATTTGGAGATTGAAATTTTTGCTTCTATAAGTCATAAAAAGGAAATAACAAAATATCAAAAAAAAGGTAATAATCTAATATGGGATTGATTATAGAATTAAAATTGGCTGAAATGCTTTTGGTTAAATAACGATATTAAAAGATGCCTATGTAATTGAAAAAGAAGACTTAATAGATATGCCAGTACTTGCATATGAATCTGAGACTTAAATACTTAATAAAAGAGAAAGCCAAATATATTCAGAACACATTCAAATATGAAGAGAGTATGTTGGAAGTAAGAGAAGGAATTAAAACAAATTATGTGGGCAAGAGAATAAACAGCATTGACACCATTGAAAAAGTTAAGAGTTTGAAATAGAGTTGAGATGGACATATTTTTAGAAGAAATGGCAATAAATTAGCAGATGAAGTCTTAAACTAGATCCCAATACCCAGTAGATTGTGAAAATCTATAATGATATCACATAATGGATAATGAACTTGATGTGGAGGAGTTATGGATCATAGGAACTGGTTGAACTTTGAGAAATAAGTAAGACATTAATGTAAAAAAAAGATTATTTTTTGATATAGTCTCCATTGATATTGTCCTCATTCCAAAAAATAGCAAATGAGTTCTAAATCACTTGGACAACTCTTTTTTTAACCTCTTTATGATGTGAAAATAATTGAGATTTGATGTGATGACACAAGCCTTTTTTACTTTAAAATAAAACCAAACAAACATCATTTAACAAATGACAAATAAAAAAAAGCTTTCCTAAGTTTATTTATACCTTCATAAAATCAGTACCTTTCAAATGGAGCCCATCTCTGCATGGATGGCATTTGTGGAAATCCTGAGGTTCACTTAAGTTGCTGGCTTCAATAGGCAAAATTGCAGAGCAACTGAATGATCAGGAGAGTGGACCATTAGACATTAACACCATCCAATTTGAAACTTCAATACCATAATGCTCAAAAGGCCTTGGCTGAATACATCTCGGTCAAACCCACCCAGAGGAATGTGGGGAATCAACATTGTTGGACCAGAAGTTATCTGGGGTGGACTCTTGGTTCCCACAGGAAGCAAACTATCCCCTTGTCCGTCATTGTCATCAACAAATCCAAAGCTGACATCTAAGCCATCTACCTCACATGTCAATTCGGGTCCTGGCATCACCCAAGCCACGCTACTTAAATTGAAAAGCTTCCCTGACCACATCCACCGCAGTCATGCCATTCCAAGTTCCTCCTTCTTCACCTAAGTCAGTTCACCATCCCCATCACTCAACATGATCAGCAATCTGGCCTCAGGTGTTTACATCAGCAAAGGTCTCTATCTGGTAACATTGGTCCCTTTCCTCAAGAAAGATCATTTGCCTACTGAGCTCAAGAGCCTTAGACCCATTTTGATAACCCTTCTGCTCATAAAACGAGTCTATCATCAAAAAGTCACTAGAACAATTCATACTCCCTGCCCTTTCTGTCTCATAGTTTGCTTGTAAGGGGCACACCACTTGGGGCTGCCACACTCTTTAAAATGACCCCCGAGCATGTTAGGCGATCTTGAAGTGGCAGGCCCATCACTGTCCAGCTAGACATCCTGCAGCCTTTAACTCTGTCAGGGTAAACCTGCTCCTTGGCATCCTCAGGGACCTTAACAGTCCAGAGGCCCCCCTGTCCAGCCTCCACAATCTCCTGTCCAACAGGGAAGTCTTAGGCCCATTTCAGTAACTTCTGCTCATAAAACTTATCTGCCTCACAGTTTGCTTGTAAGGGACACCCCACTCTTGGGGATGCTGCACTCTTTAAATTACCACTGAGCATGTTAGGTTGTTTTGAAGTGGCAGGCCCATCGCTGTCCAGCTAGACATCCAGGCAGCCTTCAACTCTGTCAGGGTCGACCTGCTCCTTGTCATGCTCAGGGACCTTAACATTCCAGAGGCCCTCCTGTCCATCCTCCACAATCTCCTGTCCAACAGAGAAATCCTGGTTACCCTTGATGGGAAAGTTGTCCCCATCTTCCATCCATCCCTCCGGGCTTTCCGCTGAGCACTTTTTTGTTCACTGCATTTCTGAATCCCCTCTTGCTCAGTCTGGAACATGACTTCCCTGGCATCTTCATTCCTGGGGTGAGCAAAAACATCAAATGCCTTGTTTATGTAGATGACATGGTCATCTTCCTTTCCTTGGTCAAGCTTATCCCCAAGTTTCAACAGATCCTCATCTGGTACACTGAAACATACAGGCTGAGCCTGGCAACTATCTTGATAAACAAATTCCTTCCATCTTAAATGCCAAGCCACCCAACTTCTTTGGATTTCCCCTCACATTGTCTCTAAGGACACGAGGGTATGGGTCCAAACTGCATAGTATCAAAACATATCATCCACCCTCAGCACTATCTTGGGCATCTACCTCTCCCTTTTTGGGAAAAGTCACACTCTCTTCAATCTTTTCTAGTGTTTCCCAAAATAGCATATTACTCCCCATCATTCTACCTACACATTTCTTCATATCCAAAATCACTGTCCTTTGCACCTGTTTTCTCTGGGGCAGAAAGGTGGTGACCATCAGCCTAAAAAGAACTTGTTTTCCTAAAAACCTCGGTGGGCTGGACCTGCATTCCATTGACCGTCTCACTCACAACATTATCCTCACACTCCTAAGTCATTTTCCTGGTGACCTTGTGCATATTATATCACTCCCACTGACACTTCTCTTTCCAATGGCAGGCCCTGATAATGGACCTTCCTCATTGCCAACATCCTACAAAGGCTGGCTTTGCTGTACCATCCATCAGTGACAAATTGAAGTACTGGGAGGTTTTCAGTCAGACCACAGACTTCTTCTCCATTGTCTCCCCTAGTCGTCAAACTTACCAATGCTTAATTAATCCACAAAAACTCAAAAGGTGGTCCCTTGAGGCAAAATTTCTCGGATTTCCTTCTCAAAATCAACCTTCATTCCTTTCCCACCAATCAATTTTTAATCAACTGTAAGAGTTTCACTAAGATCTCTTTTCTATGCCAGCTCTGTAAAACCGACAATGAAACACTCCAGCACTTCCTACTCAAATGTCCCTTTCTGCTTGGAGTGAGACGTGTCAACAACTCTTGCCTGCCTTTCCTCGCACAGAAACACCATCTTCAACCTCCAAGAATTCATAGAAACAGGAGTCTTTGCAACTATCAGACTATCAGTTTTCCTCATTTATGCACTCTGGCTGCTCTGATATGCTATCATTTTTGATCAGAGAGTACACTCAGCAAATGAAAAACTATTGGATTTAATTTGCTCTCAAAACTGGAGATACCAAACTAGCCCGGCCTCCACTGCTCACAGACACTTGGGCAATCCTCCAACTCCCATTCTCTCAGCCTCTGTCACAGGACTCAACCATATAAATGTTTTCAACCCGTGCACTTGCTCACTCAATGAAGACATGCATCTCGAACTTGCAACCAAACTTTTCTTGGCCTGGACTACATATCCCCTTTTCCAGTCACTTTTAATATGTATCCTTACCCTCTCACCATGTTGCTCTTGAATTTTCATTTTACCATGTTATCATCCTTTGTTAACCTTTTTCTAACTGTATTTGTATCTGTTTTTTTTTTATGAATAAACTTACATCACTGGGGGGGGGGATTTTTTTTTTTAAGAAAACAGATTTATTTACGCTAAAATAATATATATTTAAATACAATTTTATACTAGTAATAACACAGAAAAGATGAAGATATATATATGCAAAACAGGAAGATGTTTATTTATAGAATTTGTTACAGGGAAAAAAATAACAACTGCCGTATCTTTGTCAGTTGGTATTCTCAAAAGTCCGTTGCATGTTTATCATATAAGAATCTTGTCTTCTTAAACTTTGCAACATCTAAAACAATAAATTTAATGTGAACAGAATTATTTAATTCTTTCTTTACTCAGATGGGTAATTCTGAACTTGAGACATCCTGTGCGTATATATATATTAACCATAAGGTACACTTATACTATTAAAAAATTTTGTTTAATGCAAAAAAATAATAAATTTTAGTATATCTTAAACATAAGTTTTTAAACTATTTAGAAGTTGCTGATAAGGAAAAAGAAAGTGGAAAATTTTATCTGTGATAAAATACAAAAATCTAACATAAATCAATAAATATTTATTTTGCTAATCTCATTTCTAAGTCAATTAATGGTTTTTCTGGAAAAGTGTGATGAAAATCTCATTAAATGTTATACCTATCAACTGAATGAGTCAGTTGATTGTTAATGCCCATGATACAACCTGAAATTGCAGTGCCCATAAACCCTTTTCCCAAGAAGAGAAACTGTAATACTCCATCTACTCTATATAGGTTAGATAGACTGTGTATTTTAGGATCTTCTCTAAAATAATCCACAAGACATTAACTTAAATGTAGCTGAAGATAAAAATCACTGGTTAGTTGCTAAATATTTCAACGAGTCTGTAAAGAATTTAATGAGACAGAGAAACTAAACAAACAATAATTTCTTGTAAGTATCACAAATATAGGAAATCATATTCGTATCATATATGAAAATGATGTCTAATTTACAAGTACAAAATTCTTTTTATCTGTAGTTTTTCTAAGTCCTTGTAGAGAGGAAAGATGCTTGCACAATTATTTTACATGTAATTTTGAATAAGGATTGTCTGAATTAAATTCTTATTCATTCTTAGTATTGTTTTTATTTCAGCATTATTTCTCTTTTAAAATCATATTACTGATTCTTTTGCATTTAAATCATGATTATTTGCCAGCAAATGTTGCAAGATTATTTTTGATGATAAATAATATCCTTCCAAATTAATATGTTCATTCTCTCTAAATAATTACCGCCTATAAATTAATAGCTAGACTTTCTCTCTAAATAATTACCACCTATAAATTAATAGCTAGACTTTCTCTCTAAATAATTACTACCTATAAATTAATAGCTAGACTTTATTAATAAACTAAGACCATATTTGTGGTAGCAAAATCCCGTTACAATCAAACAAAAAGAGCAAACTAAACTTTGATTTGTATTTTGAATAAAAAGTTTATTTTTTATTGAACTTAGTATCAGTTTTGTCTTTGTTAATAATTTGAACAAATTTATTAGTTTTATCCTAACACATGTATACAAAAAAAAAAAAGTGAACCGAGGAGAGCCAGTTATAATATGGGTTATTGTACAAGTAATATTGCAGTTTTTCTTCCTCTTCTTTCGCAATTTGTAATAGATAAATACTGCTATTTTTAAACATTGGCTTAAGAAAAATTTATTTAGTATTAATGTCTTTATACATGCTGAGCATGATTTTGGTCGTTGAGCACTCACGAACCACTAGATATCCTGCAATTCTGAGTGCTATGATTCTGGTTTCAACAGTCTAAAGAATGCTCAGCAAGTATCAAAAAATTAACTTTGAATAATTTTTTTTTAAGCCAACATTTAAAAACAGTTATATTGTAGAAAAATGAAATAATGAACAGCATGTAATTAATCCTTGATTTCAATACGAATAAAAACATATAGACACATAATTGAAAATAATTAATTGGATCAGTTAGTTTAAATTCATGCTTATGAAATTTTTTCTCCATTTTAATTAGTCTTCGAATTGGATTTCTGCTTCCCATTTCATTTCTGTGAAAAAATGTAAAACCCAAATATTTCTGCAATTATTTTATGCAATTATAGATTAAAACAGGCAAAACTCTCAATATAGTAGTGCCATTTAGTGCACACCAGAGTAATCAATGGATTTTAGAAGGCTTGTGCATAAAATCCCTATCTAGTGCCTACTTATCCAATATCTCCAGACAAGTTTCTAGCTTATGGCTTTCTTCAGTGAGGAGTTTTGGATATGAGAGCATTGCACCTAGATTTTAGGATCTAATGCAACCCTCCAGCAGCCACCTTTTACCTCTACTTAACTATATAAAACTATGAGAATAAAATTGAAAATAAAAATATTTTCAATCCAAGCTCATTAGCTTATATAATCATATAGATCTGAACTCCGATCAGTAGCCATACATTTTGGTATCCTTGGTTTTATTAATAACCATAGCTACCACTATCCTATTAAGCATGATTGGTATTAAACCACTGAACATCACATGATCACCATTTCTTATGCTTTCTCATAACTGTTATTAAAACAGGCAAAACTCTGGCTTGCACTGAGTGGTACTACTGTATGGAGAGTTTTGCCTGTTTTAATGTTATGAGCAAGCTTAAGAAATGGTGATCATGTGATGTTTAGTGGTTTAATACAATTACAGATTGTGTGTTTAAAAAAAATAATAAAAGTATTGGGGATCAAATAAATTAATGTTAAGAATAAAAACTGTGTTTCAAGCTAACTTTATATATATTAGTGGCTAACTAAAAGCTAACAAAGCTGATTTGGAGCAATTTGTTTAAAGGCTTTATTATTATTATTATTTAAAATTGTAATCCAACAAACAGCTCCAAACAGTGGCAGTGTGGTGAACTCAAGTGCAAAATATTCTTAGATGAAAATTTATCATTTCTGCTAAAATAATAATTTCAATTATCATTGTAAATTATTTTTATTGCATTTGCATTAAAAATAAGTTAAATGTATAAAATAATTTTCACAAATAGTTTAAAATTTATTTTATGGATAAATGCTATTAAGTAAAAACTTAATTGAAAAGTAAATTTTTCTGTCAAAATGCAAATTCTCTTTGATTTGTATTAATTATATGCTTTTACACTAACCTGCCATGTCTGTGCATGTTTCTATCTGTATGTCTACATTTGTGAATTTTGCTCCGGCTGATATTTTTTGTTTAGATTTAATTATTTTTTTTGTTTTTAATGAAAAAAGCTTGATAAGATTGAATAAATAAAAGTTCTTTTTGTTCAGGAATTTCCGCACCAGGTCTAATTGTTGTCTTAATCGGTCTTTTTCATATATTATTATTAAATCATAATTTTTGTCAGATTTTTTTTTTATTATTTTATAACTGAAAAGTAAAAAATAAAATAATATGTAAAAGAAAGTTTTTTTATAAATAATGCTTTTATGTAAACAGTACTAGCCAACTAAAAAGTAGAAAAATAAACTAATCTGACTAAAATATTAAAAAAAAAAAAAAAACTGAATCTGTTAATTTGCCATTCTTGGAAAATATCAGAGATCTTAAGAATCTAGACTTGTTTTAAACCAATTGGAAATTGCAGGAATGTTGTCATTTCATAAAAATATTTGAGGCCTTTTTGATTTTTATGACTTATTTGAGCCTCAATGCCTTTCTGAAGTGACAATATATCAACATTTTTAAGATCTCTGATATTTTCCAAGAATGGCAAATTAATCGAGATTCATTTTTTTCTACTTTTTAGTCCATTACTTTATTATTTTTCTACTTTTTAGTCGACTAGTACTACTTACATAAAAGCACTATTTAAAAAAACTTTTTCTTACATATTATTTTATTTTGATTTAAAATGAATTTACAGTTAAAAATAAATTATATATCAAGAGTCAAATATTTAAAAAAAACATATATTCATTCAGTATTTAACACTGCACCCATTAAAATTATTTTGTCAGTGCATAAATCAGATAATTGTACTAAATAATTTACAAATATTGTAACAAAATAAATATACAGAGAATTGGTGGAGAATTAATTTTTAATATTAGTTACAAATGAAGAAAAAAAAATCATATATTTCTGATTTCAATACCATCATTGTTTAGCTAAACTGATTTTTTCACCAAACCTAAAGTTTATTTTCATTATATTTGAATGCTTTGAAACTTAAAAATTCTAGTTATCGATTATATATTTTAGTGCTTATATATATAATGGGATTTTTTTTTTTTGAATAAATATAATAAAGTTTATTTTTAAATTAAAAACATATATAGATAAATCTAAAAACTTATGGTGTAATATAAGTGAAAATAATTATTAAATCACAGGAAACAATCTGGCATAAAAAAATTTAAAAAAACAAGACTGGCGAATAAATAAATAACTTGAATATTAAACATTTGTGAGATTTTATCTACATGTGACTTAATATTATATCATAAGACTTTATTTTTACATTTTAAAGAAAAGATTTGACTTTTCCTAAAGTAAAAAAAAAAAAAAAAGACAAAATTACAGTAATATTGTTGAATATTTGAAATAAAATTAAAGTTCGTTCTTATACATTGTTGATGTCTGAAATTGTTAGCATATTTAACATCTAATGATTTATAAAAGTTATATTTTATTGGGTAATAAGTAACGATTTAGGTGTGAACATTTGAGAGATTTTACCACATTGTTTCTTGCACAAAATAATTTCTTGTGATTTAATAATTATTTATACTACATAAAGCAAAATAATTAGTAAAATTTAAAGAATAATGATCATTATTATGACTGTTAAAAGCTAAAAACAAGTTTTGGTCTAGTTGATAGCTGTGTTAATATCTAGTAACTATATAATTTTTTTTTTTCATCATTTAATATTAATTATAAACGTTTATAGAAAAATTTAAACTTTCCAAATACATTCAACTATTAATGATAGCACACAGATTAGCATATACAACACTTACAGTAGTATTATTCTCTTCCCTTCTTCAGGTGTTGCTATCCTGACCAATGGAAGTACTGGCAAGGGAATCAAAATTGGGGGCATTCGATTAATGAATATTAAGGCAATACTTTAACAATCTAGGTTTTCTATCAAAGGCAACAATTAGTAGAATTTTCATATACTTATCAATCAGCATTCTTTTGGTTTCCCCTTTGAGGGCAAGATTAATGAGTGGTTTACAAATATGAATTACCACATTAGGTTGTTTTGTGGGTTGTTTGCCATTATCATGTGAGCAGCTTCTTTAAATTTCTTTCCTTTGTGTTTTTTCTTTCCTCTCTCCAATAAGTTAGCCATTTCCAAATTGAAGATATGTTCATTGGTCTATTTGTTTTTCATTTCTAACCATCTGTTTTTATTCTTTAAATCACTTTTCAATGGGGGATTGGTTTCACCAATATATTTCATTCCATATGTATTTACATAGTATTTCATAAATGAAGTTATTGTTTTTCTGTATTTCAAGTTTTAATTTTGTAAGTTAGGATCTCTAGAAAGTGTTCTGGCTTTAGAAAGCTATTCTGATGTTATACTGATTGCAATTTTCTTTAGTGTGTCTGTTATCTCCGGTATGTATTGGCACACTACAGTAATGTTTCTCTGTTATCTATTTAATATTTTCTTAATAACTGCTGATTGATAACCATTCTTCATGCAAGTTTATTCTATTTCTTTCCAAATCACTGGTTTCTGAACAAATTTCTTTTGCTCTATACCATAGTGATAGGATAATTCCATGTTGTGTGTTTCTATCATGAGTGGATGTGTATGATAACTATTTTTTATAAATGTGAATTTTCTGTAAACTAGTTTTGACTTTGCCATGAGGGAATTTTCTCACAAGGACATCTAATGCCAATCTCTGTTTTTGTTCTGATACTATTATGAAATTAAGATGATATATTATTGATGTGTGTCCAGAAAGTAATAGTGCATTGCCATAGCTAAGCCAGGCATTAGGTGGACATGGAGTAGTATATATAGTTGTAGTTTCAGCTTCTTCCATATAAACATTGCTAATCAAGGGTCACAGTGGTGAACCCATGGCCATTCCATGACATTGTTGGAAGCTTTCAGTGTTGTAGTGTAAGTATGTTGTTATTATGTGGAATGTTAAGAGTTAGTTCCATTATATTATTAATAGGAAAGAGTTGTTCTATCTTTTATGCTATTATTATTTAATCTTTTTCTTACAATAGACAATGCTTTATTTTTAATTAATGAAACTAGTACATTGTTTGGTGCAATATGACATTTGATATACCCATGGTTTACAAGTTTCTTCTTTTGATATCTTTTATTTTTTCATGCAATTTAGATAATGATTTTTTTACTGCTTGAAAAACTCTTATGAAGTTTTCATCAATAAATATTCTACATGAGGAATGAAATGTAAGCTGTGATATTTGAAAAACCTTTCAGCATTTCTCTTAACAGAGTTTTACTTACTGTATGAATAATTTACTTAGCTAGTTGGAAGTGAATTAGAGGTTTTAGTTACAAACCTCTAGGGATAACCTCATCAGACTTACATTTACATAGGAAAGTTAATTGATTTTTTACATTCATCAAGTTTACCCATGCCAATTGCAAACAATCTAAGATGCAATTTTGTATATGATCATTCATATGTTTGGAAACCATTCATTAATCTTGCCCTCAAGAAAAGTGGAAAAATCTTAAGGATCCTCATACAAAAGTATATGAAATTCCCATTGATTGATGTTTTTAACAGAATAGATCAGTTTGTTAGATCATTGCTTTAAATTCAATATTCATAGGATCTAAAAATCCAGGTTATATCTTCTTGTTAATATTATCATTGGTCAGGACAGCAGCACCTGAAGAAAATAAGAGAAAAATATTATTCAAACTGTTGTGTTATTTACTAATCTGATTACTATTATTAACAGTTGAATATATTGGGAAAATTGAAATAAAGTTTGCATTTTTCTAAAATCATTTAATAATTAAAATTAGATGATGGAAATAGTTCAATATATAATTACAACTAGGTAATACACGTGCATATGTGTACATATATATGTTTAATAGCTGACTGCAATAAATAAATATTGATTGTGTTTGGAAATGCGTGACAGTAAATGCTAACATATTAATGTGTATACTTTGAATTTCGAATGGACTTTCTGCAAAAGAATTTCATAGAAATATTTCCTGTTTAATGAAGAAGTGTTCAAGTTTTAAAATCAATATAGCAAACAATTTAATGGAAAATCTTTTTCTATTGAATTACAAAAGTTAGCCTATATCACTCACTGGGTTTAAATACACTGTAAAGTAAAGCTGACTCTGGATTCAGAACCTGCACCTCCAGTGAAGATTAAATTTTACTGCAATTATATATTTTATTTTCACAGTCATACCATTGGCATATATCTGCAAACTCAGATTCAACTGGCATTTTCTCCACTAATTAAAAACATCTAGATATTTCTTTGCTTAGCTGTGAGACTAGTAATATTAAAACAAATACTGAGCCTGCTTATAGCCTGAAATAATTTTAAGTTTGATCTGGCCTAGATTCAAACACTAAATAGGAAGTAAATACACTATCATGACCCAGGATCTAAGAAAAAATATTGACTTTAATTCAGTTATTGCATTTTTAAACTTTTTTAATATTTTATGTTGAGATCACAGTATAAAACCTTGTGTTGTTTGGTGCATTAGCAGCTTCTGAGGCTCAAGATGCATGGATTAAACCCAGTTCTATCATTTTTAGCTCTCAAACTTCTTTTGAAATCTAGAGCAATAAACTATTTACTTATTACAATTTAGTATTTTTATAGAATTATTGTATAAAGAGTATATGGAAAAAGTAGTTTATATATATATGAAATTCATTATCAAGATAAAATTTTACTTTAATTAAAATTAATAAATAATATTCAGTATAAAAATTACAGCTAGAATATATACATAAGTTCAGTACTATAGTTTTTTTTTTCTCATTTTATTCTGAAATATAAATTATAAAAGAGATTTGTTGGGTTTTTTTTTTTAATTTTTAAAAATAGAATGCAGTAACTGATTATATTATTATTATTTCTTAGAATTTTTTATTTTGAATCTTTTGAAGTGGCAGTCAATCAGCTAGATTTAGTCTCCAAAAAGATTTTCTCAAGCCAGCTGATATTTATTTTCCATGGGTCTTCCTTTTTAGATATGAAATAAAACAAATAAATATTTACAAAATTTTGTGATTATATTCTTAAATTAAATGTTTAATAAGCATATAAAATTCATATTATTTTGTATTTAAATCCCTATCCTTATATTGTTTTCTGGCATTTGAGTTTATCAATGAGATTTGAAGTTGGAAGAAATTCAGACTTGTATCCAGCAGTCATCTTTAACTCCATTTTACCTGTCAAGCTAAAAACTTGAAATTCAAATCAGTTGTATATTTTGAATCCAAGACTTCATTGATAAAGGCAAAACCAAGGAAGGATGGGGATTTTATATGCATCTATTAATTACTAATTACTCAAGTTTATGATAGGTGGAAGCTGCTCTCATCTTATCATATCGTTTAAGCAGGAAGTGTGAAAATTTATTTAATGATCAATAGGTAATGAAGTTAAAATTTAAATGATTATTAAGCATTGTCAACCTAATATTAAAAATTTGATATAGTATTTGGCCTTATCGGAGTAATTTTAGTAATATTTTATTATTATTTTGTAATTAGATTGGTACTATTCCATCTATATTACCAGAAAGTGAATTTTCACATAAAAAGGATTTAAAAATATCAATTTCTGGTAGTTCATACATTTGTGAGCAATCATTCTAAAATGAAGACTATCACATCAAAAATTACCATGTGACAGACATTTAGAAATTGAAATAAAGAAAATCCATTATGTTATTTTTTCCACATAAATTATAAAAAATAATAGAAATATATATAATACCAGTTGTACTTAATGTATATTAATAATTATACATTAAAAATCTTTTTCGGCACATGATTTTATGCTTTTATCAAATATTAAAACATCTGTTTCAACCATTAACTTATTACTGCATACAAAGTACTATCTACTGGTTTGTAATAGAAGTAAAATAATAATGGTGATAAATAAAATATGAATTAAGTAAATAAAATTATGTTGCAGTAATCCAGAATGTTAAAGATACAATAAAGATTGAAACCAATTAACTATATAACAACAGTTTATAGAATAAATAGAAACATTTTAAACAACATTATATACCCTACCTTATTATACAATTTTCAAGTAACTTTTAATTAACCAGTTATTAACTTCATTGGTTAAAGTTTTTATAAATATTCATGCAATTATCTATGTTATGCTTAATATAATTTGTTTCTTGTATTTGTCTTCTTTTTGGATCTTTAATATAATTTAAAGATTTAATATTTTATAACATTTATTTTATGCCTATATATTAACTAATGAATGTATAAAACAAATTTATCAACTCTTTTATTAATTGCATTGGTATATTCTTTGACTCTTTCATCTACTTTTCTGTATGTCTATAATAAATTATATTATGTAGTCACAATTTTATATACAATTCCATTTTATATTTTATGATTACAAAAATTATATTGAAATATATAGGGAATATGAGCACAGACTTTTACATGAGCCATCACTCTCCACACCATCTCATAACACTGATACACTTGAACACATATATGTTGAAAAGATAAATAATCACCAATATATGTATTTCATGCTAAACCAGCACTTATCAGTTGGTCCAGATTACCATCTCTACACATATATGCTATAAGTGCTCAGATATATATTAAGATAGCCACTCTTCATACTTTTAATGGACAGGCTTCAATCTATTCCACACTCCAACTCTTCAACCATCCATCCAATTGAAAATCTGATGATGGAATGCTCAAAGGCATAAATAAATAAATATTGGATGATCAAGTAGTAAAAGTCTGGAAAACTTTATACAGATATATAGGAAAACAATTGGATGAAAGAGTCAAAGAATATAATTGCAATTTATAGGAGAAATGATAAATCTATTTTATACATTTACTACTTAACATATGGACATAAAATAGATGCTATAAAAAAATATTAAATCTTTCTATTAAGCTTAACATAGATAATTGTATGAATGTTTATAAAATTTTTGTAATTATAATTAGTAATTGGTCAATTAAAAATGAATGAAAAATTATACAATAAAGTAATATATAATTTTTTTTTTCATATGTCAAATGTGTTGACTGGGAAGCAAACCCAGGCCAGCTGCTTGGAAAGCAGCTATGCTAACCACTAGGCCACCAACGCTTAACTGTATATAAAATGTTATGGCATATTTTTACCTATTCTGTGTATTCTTATGTTGTATGATTTATTTTTTTCAACTCTTATTAAATCTCTAACAACCTGGATTGCTGTATCATAATTTTTATTTTATTCATGTTTTATTTTATTTATTGTTGTTATTATTTTTACTTCCATTATAAAATAATATGTAGTGTTCTGTATGCCATAATTTGTTAATGATTAACACAGATATTTAACATTTAGTAAGGACATAAAATCGTATGCTAAAAAAAGCTTTTAATATATTTTTATAATAGTTTTTATATTTATTTTTTATTATTATTTTTTAAGCATTTATTTTATAACATCTTGCGTACGATTATAATTACGATAGAATGACAGCCTGTTAAGCTAATTGTGCAGACGCTGTGAGAATGTTATTAATAAATGAATACCTTTGAACAACCACATGATATAGTATTTGTGTAAGAGTAAAAAGGAATCCTCTTACCCTTATGACTCAAATGTTTATATATGAGCAAATCTAAAGTAGTTGTAACGAAGGCGTGACTACATAATAGTCACTTTAAATTACAATATATAATGTCTGTATGAATGACGCCGATGAAATTTTCTAGAATTTACTGAATGCCACTCTAAACGAAACCAAATCATATACTTTAGATTTGCTCATATATAAACATTTGAGTCGTAAGGGTAAGAGGATTCCTTTTTACTCTTACACAAATACTATATCATGTGGTTGTTCGAAGGTATTCATTTATTAATAACATTCTCACAGCGTCTGCGCAATTAGCTTAACAGGCTGTCATTCTATCGTAATTATAATCGTACGCAAGACGTTATAAAATAAATGCTTATCCATGTATATGATTTGGTTTCGTTTAGAGTGGCGTTCAGTAAATTCTAGAAAATTTCATCGGCGTCATTCATACAGACATTATATATTGTAATTTAAAGTGACTATTATGTAGTCACGCCTTCATTACAACTACTTTAGATTTGCTCATATATAAACATTTGAGTCGTAAGGGTAAGAGGATTCCTTTTTACTCTTACACAAATACTATATCATGTGGTTGTTCGAAGGTATTCATTTATTAATAACATTCTCACAGCGTCTGCGCAATTAGCTTAACAGGCTGTCATTCTATCGTAATTATAATCGTACGCAAGACGTTATAAAATAAATGCTTATCCATGTATATGATTTGGTTTCGTTTAGAGTGGCGTTCAGTAAATTCTAGAAAATTTCATCGGTGTCATTCATACAGACATTATATATTGTAATTTAAAGTGACTATTATGTAGTCACGCCTTCATTACAACTACTTTAGATTTGCTCATATATAAACATTTGAGTCGTAAGGGTAAGAGGATTCCTTTTTACTCTTACACAAATACTATATCATGTGGTTGTTCGAAGGTATTCATTTATTAATAACATTCTCACAGCGTCTGCGCAATTAGCTTAACAGGCTGTCATTCTATCGTAATTATAATCGTACGCAAGACGTTATAAAATAAATGCTTATCCATGTATATGATTTGGTTTCGTTTAGAGTGGCGTTCAGTAAATTCTAGAAAATTTCATCGGCGTCATTCATACAGACATTATATATTGTAATTTAAAGTGACTATTATGTAGTCATGCCTTCGTTACAACTACTTTAGATTTGCTCATATATAAACATTTGAGTCGTAAGGGTAAGAGGATTCCTTTTTACTCTTACACAAATACTATATCATGTGGTTGTTCAAAGGTATTCATTTATTAATAACATTCTCACAGCGTCTGCGCAATTAGCTTAACAGGCTGTCATTCTATCGTAATTATAATCGTACGCAAGACGTTATAAAATAAATGCTTATCCATGTATATGATTTGGTTTCGTTTAGAGTGGCGTTCAGTAAATTCTAGAAAATTTCATCGGCGTCATTCATACAGACATTATATATTGTAATTTAAAGTGACTATTATGTAGTCACGCCTTCGTTACAACTACTTTAGATTTGCTCATATATAAACATTTGAGTCGTAAGGGTAAGAGGATTCCTTTTTACTCTTACACAAATACTATATCATGTGGTTGTTCGAAGGTATTCATTTATTAATAACATTCTCACAGCGTCTGCGCAATTAGCTTAACAGGCTGTTATTCTATCGTAATTATTATTTTTTGTAAATAGAAATGTTAATATAAGAAAATTAAAATATCTGCACATAATATGTTTTTGTGTTATGTGATTTCTTAGTATACCTTTATATATATATGTCAAAGTGTTGACCAGGAAGCGAACCCTGGCCTGCTGTTTGAAGGCAGCTACGCTAACCATCAGGCCACCAACGCTTGACTAATATGTCTTTTTTAGGGATTTTTATTCATATGTTTCAAGAATGTGTGGCAAATTAAAATTTTAAGCTTATCTAAAAAAGATATTACACATGAAAACATAAAGGTGAAATTGGATTGAATTACTTCATGTGTCTGTGTTTAATTAAAAAAACAAATATATTAATCTTTATATGAGGTTTAAATTTTATATCTGGACTAGGGATAATTACTAGTTAAATAAGTGATTGATAATGCTCATTGCTATAATTATCTAAAGTGGTTTATGTCAAAGTTGTAATTATAGAAAAGTTGACAGTTGTAAATCAAAATGTAATAATTTGATAGTGATAAATACTGATCAAATAATGAAGACATCTCTAAAATATTGTGTTGGGGGGGGGGGGGGAATGATAAGTATTGCCTCAGCATGAAATGCATTTTAAGGGTCATTTATTTTTTCCAGATGTTTTTATCTACCCACACTCATACTCTGGACCAACTGATGAGTGCTGGTTCAGAACAAAATGCTTGTATTGATGATTATTTATTTTTATATCTCAAAAATGTGTATCTAAAAAAGGTATTATACTTGAAAAAAAAAAGTGCAGTCGGATTTAATTATTGCATGTTTTTATATTTAATTAAATATGTATATAAATAGTTTAATATTTAGCCAAGATTTAAATTTTATATCTGGCCTAGGAATGATATGACAATCTCTGGTTTAATAAATGATAATCATTAATGTATTTGTATGTAATGTATGGTGATTAAGTTGTGCAGAAATTGCAATAGGGTTTTATAAAATAAAATAAAAAAATTGTAATGATAATTATTCATAAATTAATATCTTTTTTTGAATTCTTTTATGCGTTAAGAAGTGTGAAAATTATATATAAATCTGCAATACTTATAATTTTCCTTTTACCATATATACTCTAATCACATGAATAAAGACATTTGAAAAAGGAAAATGGCACAAAAATGTATTTTATACAGAACTAGCACTTATCAGTTAACTCAAGTCACAATCTCTCACTAACCTTTATTATCCTTAGTCGTTATTTATCAATATCAAATTATTACAATTTATTATGAATGTACCAAAGTTACTAGACACAATTAAAACATCTTTAATGATCATTGCTAATTAGGATTTTAAAAAAAATGCCTTAATGTTTTTAATTCCATTTTGTTAATACATCATTTTACTTAAAAAAAGACTGGATCTAGATACGAGTACTTAATAATTTATAATTAATTTGACGTCCAATAATAATCATCATTGAAAATCTCACTGTCATCTGATTGCAAAAATTTGTAACTAAAAAAATGTTTTCGAGTTGTCAAAACCACAAAATAATTGTTGGCGAGTTGAATTAATGATACTGCTTTTAAATATTTTATTTTTATTTCACAAACCTAATTTATCTGAAATTAATACAACTTTGTGTTTGTGTGTGTGTGCGTGTGTGTGTGGTAACGCAATTGATCTTATAAATTATATTAATAATCCTAATAAATACAAATTATAAATTTCAGTTTGTTTGTTTTTTAATCTTTTTTTTTTGCCCATATATTATTATAATTTATTTAAATATCATTTTTCTTATATTTCGTGTAACTAATTTTGCACTAAAATTTATAGAGTGTCAGTAAATATTATATATATTTCCCCTATTTTAACCATCAATTGTAAATTCGATTAGCATTATAAAGCTGTCTTGCATAAAACAGTATACATTCTTTCTATTTCTAAATTAAGCATTTTACTTCACTTTCTTTATTAGCTATTTAGCCAGGTTTTCACCATATATGTATACATATATGTGTGTATATGTATATTCACATGTATATATATATGTGTGTATATATATATGTGTTTTATTTTAAATATCTTCATATATGTTTATATATATATACATATATGTACACCGTAGAACCTCACCAGTCAAGCCTCATCGGGACCGAAGCCGAACCGGATTAGCGAAAATCCGGACTATGCAGGGTTCCCTATACAGTGCTGTACTTGATTATAGGTAAGGTTCTCAAACAACAAAACAAAAGGCAACCAGATAATATTCACAACTATTTTCAGTTAAGAAACTATTAATTGGAAAATTATTATTCCTTTCCCAAAAAAAAAAAAAAGATTAGGAACTTTTGTATAACGCAACAAAAACTTAAAGGCAGTAATAATGAATTAAAACTAATTAAATTTCGTGAAATTATTTATTTGCAAATAAATGATGTGGCAATCGTCCGCTTACATCACTTAAAATATAATTTATAAAAATGTTAATTAAATAAATATCGATATCATTAAAGGTGCAAAAGCATAACCAGTTAATACGGTATTACAAAACAAATTCTTAAAATGAATTAATCCTAATTAATTGACTTAGAGACAAACTGTGCCTTAGTTTATAATTATTGAAATGCATCTATGTGAATTTTAGCAAATATCAAGAACTTATTTTAGTTCTTTACAGTTTTTGCTTTGTTTTGTTAATTTCTAAATGAGTGTCATCAAACATTTTTTTCCTTTACTAAGTGCTGGCTTACATATTTATTAAATAATTGGATTAGAGAAACTCCTTTTTTTTTTTCAAAATAGGATTAAACTTTATTGGTACAAAATGTTTTACAAGGTAAGCATTGATTTACATGGTATAATATGGAGATCTAAGATGATACACTATTTTTGCCCCTAGCGTTTCCAAAAATTGATCAACCTGTGACAATTCAGAGCATTAGTCCATGAGATGATTAATTATTAAAAGTAGAACTAGGTTACAATTAGGAATTATTTGTAAAGTCTAGAGTTCAAATATGAATAGCATTTTAGGAATACAATATTGAAAAATCCAATTTGCAGCAGATAAGTTGAGGAATAAGAAAAGACTTGAGATAATATAAAATGAAGGCTAAGTCAGTCTATTGTTCAGTTCTCCAGAATGGCCTCGAATATCCCCAGAAGATAGCAATTCAGTATACTTTGGAAGACTTGTGGAGAACTATGAAAAAAACTAAGCTTTGAAATGTCTCTGCTGAAAACCATTCTAATCCATCACAAAGAGCCACATGAACAGCAAAGGGCTAACCTTATCAATAATCACATTGGAAATAATAGTAATAAATAAGGTGAATCACTTGTAATTAAAACCATTGGGCCAAACTGCAGCTTACTTTGCAATAACACATGAATAAAATCATTTATAAGAATAACTCTAAAAAAACGCTAAAAAATAACGTTATTTCTCCTTTCCTATGAATGAGAAAATCAACATCGGAAACAATCCCCATAGCACCCTCATCCCAATTTCATATACTTTTTAATGAAAAATGGTGCTTCTTTTGAAATTATTTTTATTAAGTATCGTACAAGAGGAATTGATAGAAAGAAGTCATTTGAGTAAAATAATGAGATTTAGATTTAAATCTTCATGTATGTAGAAGCTTATTTATTACCCTTCTCGTCTCAAATAAGGAATCTTAATAAGAAATAACTTGCTTCCATTTTAACTTTATTTTTTCCAGCAATGATATCTCTTTTTGTAGCATTCATATTAATTACCTGTCTTGCTTTCTAAAGTACGTTTTTAAAACTTTTGAAATACATTCAACAAGCCATATTATCAAGAGAGAATAGGAATATGGAGTTTAAAGACAATAAACTATTGACTTTTCAGAAGATATTTTGTAATTTTTCATTTTAATAGATTTTTTATTATTGTTTTGTTATCTTGTTGTGAATACATTAACTTTATATAATCACTCTATTTGCTCTCAGTTAGGCTACTCCTTTTTGTCAAATTTACATTGCTTGATTTTGCTAATAGATTGTTATTGACTTTTTTTTTTTGCTTGATTTTACTAATAGATGTGTTTTGATTTTGTTTATTTTTTCTTGCATTTAATAATAATAATAAAATGGTTTATTGTTGTGGAATTCATAAGAAGATTGAACACCAGAAATGATGGAGTGAATGGAACTTATGTATTGAAAATGAGCACAGTGATATTAATTAAAGCTAAATTGTTTTTATTCTCCTAAGTTGTTGAAATATTCAAAACCAATCAAAGTTATATTAACTGTTTTATTATTCTATTTGGAGTTAGCATATCTCTGGTATGATAGTGATCTGTTAAGAATCTTTTACAGGATCATAATAATTATTTTTCACTTGAAATAATTTCTACTGAGTTATCAGCTTCTCAATTGTTGTACAAAAACATGTAATTAGAGTGCTAATAAACTTGGTAGATATGATTAATAAGATTTACGGCGGAAAATCTTCATTTTAGGCTTCTTCTTTTTTTAAAATTTAAATTTGAGCTTGTGCATTTGCAACTTAAAAATCTTATCTAATGTTTTGAAAAACAATAAGCATGTTCAAATGAAAACAAGTTTTGCTATAATTTGTGAGAAAGATATGAACTGGTTAATGTATTTTGAAAATAATAAAATTTTTGGGTTTGGTTGTGCATGATACTTGCATTATCTTTGATATTTATTGTGGTTTTAAAATATGCTCCTATAAATTAATTATTTTTTCCCTTAATGAAATTATTTAAAAACAATAATTCCTAATACAATTTTTTTTTTTAATTAAATTACTTAATGATGTCCATGTTAGCCTAGGACTAGAATTCCAATAGGAAAAAATGAAAACTCGTAGATCTTTTTTACAATTTTTATAATTTCCTGAATGTCAAGCAGTGCTAAATGGCATTGAATGGTAATTTAGTCTTTGATGGAAAATTTTACATTTATACAGTAGTATCCAGTCCAAAATCTTAGCATGAATAACTTCTGTTAAAATTAGTTTGAGAATATTTATTATAAAGAGTATAATTTTCCTGTAAATTTAATGATTTCCAAGTAATATTTTAATTATATAATTAAAAAAACTAAAACTATTGCATAACTACTTAACATAGATGTTTGAATGTATGACTAATTTTAAAGTCCTTTGATTTTTCTCTGAGGCCTTAAAGAAATCAATTAAAGTAAATTTCTAATGCTATTCCCATCTAATCTTGTCATTGCAATTGTTACTGTCATGTAATTGATTGTTTTAGTTTCAATAATTTATTATTTCTAATGTATACAGTGATGTGTAATCATACAATTGGGGTTTGCATTGTTGTTCTAACTATCTTGTTATTTCCATTTGGGTTCTGATGAGTCTATGTTGTCCAATATGGTGTGAACATTAGATCTTTCACATATTTGTTATCTGATTGTTAGCCTCCCCCCTTTTGCCTTGTTGTTAGTTTGGCATATTGTATAATGTCCAAGTGTCCTCAAATGTTTTTGACGATGCCAGGAGTTGGTCTCTCTTCTGGATTTTAATCATTGTTTTGGAAAAAACCTGTTTTATTGTAGGTTGTGGGTGTTCCATGATTAGTTTACAACGTGTAACCCATATGGCATAGTTCAAAAATATTGAGACGTATTATTGGATAGGTTTTAGTATTGATACTATCTTTCAGAGATGAGATCAGTTGGAAATCTATCTTAGTGTTGGAGAGTATGATTTTTCGGGTCACTCTGTGAGAAAAGGTGTTCCAATGTCTCATCGCCGTTCATGCAAATGCTGCAAGTAGGGTCTATGTTGTGACCACGTTTGTAAAAGAGGTAAGTGATTAGTAGGTAGTCCATTAATGTTGTGTTTAATGAGGAAGTCTAGGTATTTGGCTCTAGACTCCATCTTTTAAAGTTGGATATCAGTTTCTGATTATTGTAGTAAAATGTGTTGATTATAGGATGTAAGATTGGATGGAGGATTGTGTATGCTTGCCATAATGATATTTTAGAATTGAATGTGGAGTCGTTTATTGGGCAGTGCTGTTTGATAAGACTTGTGTTTCTAGTGATCCTGTCTGGTGGTGGTCGGTCAGTGGGTGTTACCTTTTGAAGGAAAGTTTTTTGGAGAATTGTGTTAAAACCATATGATGCTACCAAGTTGTGTATGACATTGTGGGTTTTTTGGTAAATCAATGCCTGAATGGAGTGAAGAGCAAGACCATTTAGCTTTCTTGGTCGCTGAGTGCCTTTGAGGCTGATCGCGACCGTTTTACCTTTCCAGAAAAGCCTTGAGCACAAGCCATTTATTTTATTTATGAAGCTTTTGTTGCATTTGATAAATGGAAGAAAGTATGCTATTTTTGGCATCACGTTCATGTTAATTAGTGCTACCTTGCCAGGGAGGGAAAGGTAGACTTGTGACAAAGAAGTGATGAATTTGTTTGTTGTTTCTAGGATGTTATCCTGAATCTCTTTGGTCATTGCTGTGGTAGATTTGAATATGGAAAACCCAAGATATCTCTGTGGCTTGGCAGAGAAGAGGGTGTTAATTTTCCTTCCTGAAACAATTTGCCAGGAGGCAGACTTGCTGGGGTTGAATTGCAGCCTGTATTTCTCAGTATAGCGGCTTAATATTGTTTGTAGCAAAGGAATATGTTTTCTTGATGGTAGGATGATCATTGTTTTATATGGTAAATAAACATAGATATGAGTAAACTTCTTGTTTTTTTCTTTTTTTTTTGGCAAGATGAATTTACTAAGTTTTATCTTTATGTTTAAGATAAAGAAAATAGAAGCTAATTAGTTCTTGAAAAAGCAATTGTATTATTTTGAAAGAAGATTGTGGATATCTGGAAATGCTTTACACTTATAGCATATAATAGAAATAAATTCTTAAAGTGCCCATAGACAAAATTCTAGGACCTACCAAATTACTAGTCTATTATATATATATATATATTTTTTTTAAATATATATATAATTACTAGTCTAATCAGGCATTTACTGATGATTTTCCATTTGATTATCTGAAACTGTAAATCAGTTTTAAATGAAGATAGATTTTGTGAATTGTCTAACAATGAAAGACACTTCATTTGAAACACAGAATAATAGCTTTTCTCTAAATGGCCAAATATTAGAAGCACATTTGGAGAAGATTCATTATAGATAGAAAAAATTGAAGCACAATGTTGTAAAGACTAATGGTATATCAGATAGAATGACAAGATTAGTTATTCAATTTAAAAGAAAATACTTTAAATTTATACTCCAATAAACCTATTTTGATGAATGAGTATAGAACTATTATATGAATGTAGATAATGATTTTTTAATCAATTAATTGCCCTACATGGTTTATTGCAGAGTCTAGAACTCAAAGTCTATGGATTGCAATCTAACTCTGTCTTTTCCAAGCCTTGAAATTTTTGAAAACTCCTGAGCAATGAAGTATAAAAGTAGATTAAATAATATTTTTAAATTATCATGGAAGAAACATTTGAAATGTAAATATACATACAATATGTAAATTTGTATATTGGAGTAAAAGAGACAAAGACTTGAGGAAGGATAAAAAATTGTATAATATGATAAACTTTAAATTAAACATAGCTCAATTTTAATGTAAACAGTGGATGTAAATCACCTTCACACCAGGCTATGAATTAAAAGCACTCTAAATGATGAGCAAAGAATCAAGAATAAAATGAATTCAGCTATTGCTGGAGCTCTAATGTTTATAAGCATATCTTTGTCAACATTGTTAGTAATTCAGAGTATAATTATTATATCAGCCAGATGGAATATAGCACTTAAGAATTATTAAATTCATAATCAATAATAGAATCTCTTTTTACCACCTTGATTATAAAAATTAAATAAACATAGCTCTGTTGTATCTAAACAAAGGGAGTAAATCTCCCCTCTAGGCTCTGAATTAAAAGCACTCTAAATGTTGAACATTGACTATGAGTTTAATAATTCTTAAGTGCCATATTAATTTCACTCTGAATTACCATTGTTATTAAAGATATGCTTATAAACAACAGAGCTCCAAGAATAGATGAATTCATTCTATTCTTGATTCTTTGTTCAACATTTAGAGTGCTTTTAATTCATAGTCTGGAGGGAAGATGATTTACTCTCTTTGTTGACATCTTTTTTTGGGTGAAAAATTTAAACAGAAAATGGGCATAGGAACTAGCTTAATGAAAGCACAGCAAAATGGATATATTCCAGTTAATAAAGAATTTGTTTTTCAAGATTAATGACTTTAATAGATTAATTACAGAAAGGGGTCATCTATTAGTGAGATATGGTAAAGCAAAGTTGGAATAACAAAAGCTGTTAAAAAAAATGAAGATGGGTGATATCTCTGACTATCATAAATACTTTTAATTAGAGCTTTAAAAATAATTTTAAAATAGTAATAAATTTTGAAAGTGGTTCAAATATGAGTTACAGTAATAAGATTATGATAAAAATTCTACTAAAAATAAGTACATGGATATCAAGAACAAGTAAATTGACTTCTGAAATAAGGTGTTGTATGCAGGAAAAAAGAAATATGAAAATAATTAAAATGAATTGTTTAGGAGAACTGAATAACTGGAATCTTGTAAAAGAATATAAAAAACTTATTGGTAATATAAAGAAATATAATAAAGAGAAAGAAAAGCTTTAGATGCAAATAAAAATATCAGATATAAAATAACATCTTGCTGTAAAAAAAAAAAAAACAATTTCAGCATGATTTCTAAAAGTAGAAACAATATTCTGAAACACAAGGAAAAATTTACAGAGAATTATATAATTATAAAGAACAGGAAAACAAAGTAACATGTACAAAAACACTGACATTGTATGAAATTCACAATTTGAATGAAGAACAGGGAAACAAAGTAACATATAGAAAACACTGATATCGTACAAAATAAGCTACACAATTTAAATGACAAAACGAGGGAGATACAATTAAATCTTTGAGAGATGAAAAAGCTCTGGGAAATAATAGTCATCAGTCTAAGTGTTTTTAAAAAAATCAGGGAAGAAATAAAGAAAATTGTTGTAAACATGTATAAGATGACTGAAAGATTGAAAAATTAATATTCATATTACAAAAAAACAAAAAAAAAGATGTTTGTTAATTATACAACTATTAATCCACATAAGAACTTTTTTGAATATTGTTACAAATTGTCTATAGAGAGAGCATTGTCTTCAAGACAGCCAAAAAACACAAACTGGATATCAAAGTAATTATAACATAGTAAACAACATTCACTTATTAAGAGAAGTTGCAGAAATGATCAAATGTAAACTGCCATTTTATATTGAATTTGTATATCATGAAAAGATGTATAAGTCTCAAGTATTTTTTTTCTACAAATAACATCATAACATAGATCCATGATGTTAAATTTTCAAGAATATTTATCAGTGTAATAGCAGGAGAAGTAAAGGAAATAAAGATTAGTAGACTATGTGATATTATTGTTACAAATATTTTTTTAAAATGGCAGGAAGTAGTGCAAAAGTTATCAAGTGAAAGCAGTAAAATAGGACAAAGATAATATTAATAAAAATTACAATAATACTCAGTACATTTTCAAAGATGTAGCGAATAAAGATTGAAATAAATTAGAAATAAAAACCTATAAATACTCTTATTAAATTATTAATATAGTTGGAAATATGAAGAATGAAATTAATCATAGATTTCAACTTGAGGAATACTTTAAGTAGAGACAATATTAAAAGAAAATATATTTTCTTGCCTGTAAACAAAGGTTTGTTATAAATGAGTTTTACCTGTGCTGACTTATGCATCTTAAACTTGCTCACTTAATATATGAGAAATCCAGAGGCTTTATCAACTATAGAAAGAATATGTTGAGACCAAACAAGAAGGGATCATAGAAAGATACATATATTAGAGTATAAACAGGTATTAGTATTATTACTGGGAAAAATAAAAGATTGAAATGAAGCAAGATCAGATATTGTGCTAGAAAAGATAGATAATTGAAGTTTTAAACTAGATCTCAAAACATTGAAAGAGACATGAAATGATGGCATATATGAGATGGATGATTAAAATTTTAAAAAAATGCTGGAATGATCTAGAAAATAGAAGTTATCAATGACAAAATTTGGATTAAATTCTTAGAGATTATAATCTAGAAATGGATCAATGATGGTTAAAAATAATAATGAAGAAATAATATTTGAAATTATTTTTATACTGATGTTATTATTTGTTTATTTATTTTACCTTTCATAAATAGTTTAGGCTATCCAGTACTCTTTAACAAATGGGCACTGATGTACGTTTTAATCATCAATCTATTGTGATATTAAAAGCACAATCCTATAATTTATGTCATTGCTTTAATGATGGGAGTATGAGAGCTGATGATCTGGGACAACTGATGAGTACTGATTCAGCATGTAATGCATTTTGAGAGTCATTTGTCTTTTATTGTATCTTTATTTATATGAATTTAAAAGGAAGATGTGGGAATAAAGAGGTTGTTTAATATATTTATAATGATGGGAGAATCTATTATAAACAATGCTATTATCAAAAAGGAATATTTAAAGTCATAATAAAAATCATGGTGATGAATCAGTATATATTAATATAGTGTTTTGTTGTTATTAGTCTTCTGTAAAACAAAAATATTGACTAACTTAGATAATTTAATGCAGCAGTGAAGTGACAAAAATCAAGATCTCTGGATTACAATTCAATTTTATCACTTCCTATGCTGAAACTACATGTAAATTTCCAAGCAACAAGTTATTTGACTATTTTATTTTTATATTGGTGGATTTTAGCATAATTAATTGTTGGTCAGATTAACTTTGTTTCTGCCAAGTATAATTTAGAAGTGTGACTTAAAACATCTTAGCTAATAATTAATTTTTAGACTACAGTTTAGTTTGATTAACTGAGAACTGAGTTTAAAGCATTATTCTAAATTGATAATTAACTATTAATACGAATTTTTATAATAGTATGATGTAGTAATAATTTTATTCCAATTGGGCCATAAATAATATAAAGTTTTTGTTTGTTTTCATAAAGTGTACTAATACCCTGATGGTTTAGTGCAGTGATAGTCAGACTCTATGTGGGGTCTTAATATTCGTTTCAGTGATAGAACTTTTGGCAGTTGAATTTTTTATGAACTCTTGAGCAATAAAATCATTCAAATATTTTTTTCTAGGTAATGACTACCAAAATAATTAGATGAGAGAAAAAATGTTCAGTTACCATTTAGATGCTATTTCATATAGGAGGGTAAGTGCTGATTAGATAGATATATCAATCTACCCTACTCCCAGTTTTTGTAATTACCTGTGCCTCTAACACACAAACTGTCACACTCCTCAAATTAAACATTTTACTTTTCTTATCTTAATTTTATTTCTCTCTCTCTCTTATTTTAAATATGTTTATTTTCAAAAAATTTATTTTATTTTCACTTTAATTTTTATTCCAAAACTTAGTAATTTTCTTAATTTTGCTTACTTTTGTTTTTTTAATTCCTCCTTCATAATAAAATTAAATGTGGGTAAATCTGCTTTCTGGTATTATTATGTGTATGTTTTGTTAGATAAAATAGCAAGAACATCTGTCTTACTGATAGTTTTTTTTAACATTAAATAAACACCAGTATAAACTTTTCTACCTTTTATGGATAAGCCCCTACAGAAGCATGAGCAGTATTATTTATAGCCTATTGGGAAGAAATATCAGACCCACTCAAATATAGAGTGAATCCAGTTGTTATTATTAAAAACTGTTGAAAGGTTAATGGTTCAAAATAATAGTCTCAGGATGATTACTGCATTCACTATGAGTAAATAATGTGAAATCACTACTAACTGGAAATATATTTGAATATTACAAAGGATTGTTGAACAAATCTCTGTTCAATTCACGTTGAACTTCATTAATGAAACATTGTTATTTCATTTCCTAATGTGAATATTATTGATGTGAAGCTATGAATACATATGTATAATAAGTATATCATTGTTAATTGGAAGTTTGACTTATGGTTGAACAAATGATTGTTATTTCTTCTTCTTTTTTTTCACTATAAAAAAAGAAACCTATTGGCCAGAGTATCCAATTAATAATCTGAATATCTTTATTAAGACAATCACATTTTGTCCAATCATTACTCTGTATGATCTGTCTATATGAATAGATCACTCCTGCAAACTTTCTGGAAGATCAGGTTCGTCTACAGTACAAATTTATTTTGGGAAATATGAGGATTCTCCATGACATACCTAATCACCTGGAATAAACTTTTATTAAATATTTATATGCTATTTTTTTTAATAACATGGAGGTAAACATGAGATTTTCTCCATATGGGTTATGGAATTCAACCTGTATAGAATGTATACAGTTCTTGATGTGAGTAGTCAGTCTATTTCATATTAGTAAAGATGTCATTAATGTGTACATTATTTTCTTCTATACATGTAAGCAAAAGTTTTAAATCACAATTTTGGCTTGATCACATCCCCCAAGCTGATATTCTTTCAATGTACAGTCTGTATGATTTTAATAACATCTTCCCCTGTGCATAAATTCTTCATTTATTTTTCCCTCCAGTTTACACTTTTTAGAATATTCATTATCTTAATCAAGTTAATTCAAATTTCTAATGCTTCTTTACATTTCTAAAACAGATTGATTTTGAAAACCATTCTAAGTCAGAAAGTTGTTTTGTTAATGAAACATTTTTATTTTTTGATTTCCTATTACCTTTTTTTTTTTATCGTCATATTTTAGAGTTTTTGTTTTTTAAATTTAAACCTTGCTTCCTAACTCCACTTTGTGCAAGTGATTGTAACAAAAAAATTGTCATTTGATGTAGTCAGAAAGTTTTTCTGTTAATGACTTGAAGCATCTTAATTTTTTGATTTCCTGTTTTTTGGTTTTTTTTTTTTGCAAGTGATTGTAAGAAAAAAAAGTAGTCTTTTAAATGTTCCTATATTTTAATAAGATGTCATAAAAAAATAACTTTCCTTTTCTCACTAAATTCTTTATCTTGTATTTCTGGCAAAGTGTTTTTATTTCATTTTATTTTTGTAATTTAAGTTCTTATAATTAATTAATTTCTTGTTAAAAACACTACAAATATTTGGGCTACAATCTAGGAATCTTATCATAACTCTAGAGTCTCATTCTGTCATTGAAAAAAACACATAGTTCTAATTTTGGTATATTTCTTTCTTTCATGAACTACTATTTTTGTAGCAACTCTTCTTATATGATAATCTCTCATTCTTATTGTAATTCAAATACTTTCCTTATTGTAGAATTTATGCTGTTCCATTCCTAAATTTTCAACTTATTTTATTTGCAAAAACTAATTAGCTTCTCACACTTGCCCTTCTTTTTTGTTTTTATAATCAAATCTTATTATCATTTTGTTTTTTCTCTCTTCCCACCACTGCAAGTTAGGGATTCCATCTAACAATAAATTATACTGTATAAATTGTGTAGTAATCGGCCCTTTGCAGCAAGGCTCTGACCAGTGTGAAAGAGGTATTAACCTAAATAATGTTTGGTGGAATTTTTTCATGGAAATATTATCATTATGTCTGAGTAAGATTTTTAATATATGCAGAAATTATGTGAATCATTTATATATTGTGGGAACATAATAAATTGTCAATCTGTTATACTTAAAAACCGTTTATGACAATATTAATAGATTGGAAATAGTTTAAGCAGTAGCTATTCAGTAATGCTATATGTATATTCTCTGTCTGAAGATAGATTGTATTTACTAAGCATTAGAATATTATGACTAAGATATAACATTTGATCACCATAGGTAATAATTTGTCATTACTTGATATAACTCTCAATTTTAGAGCAAAATCATTTAAGTTTAATGAGCCCAAGATCATGGCAATTATACAATATTTAATGAAGAAAAAACTTTCATTTAATTCTCTTTAAATAAAAATTAGAAGCAATATTTCAGAATTTAATGTAGATTAAATCAGTAATGATTAAAATGAACATAAAACCTTGATAAAAATTATCTTCACTTTTGGAGTCCCTTTTTTAAAATACATATTAACATACAACCTCCTGGATATAATAGACGTAATTGAAACAATTTGAAAATGAGACGCTTTAAAATTATAAATATGCTTTTTTAAAAAAATAGAGCTTAATTGAGGTTTAATTATTTCATTATTAAAATTTTTAATCCTTTTTTAAGTAATTAGAGTTAAATGTATAGATAGTTAATTTGATAAAAGTGCTTCGTTGTATAACCTAATTCCTGCATTACATCTCTGCACTTTTCTTTATAATGATTCAGTAGTTAATTTTTTTGATGATTTTTTTATATGATAATTAGAATTGCACTGAAATATTAGATAAGGAACAAAAAAAATAGTTTGTTTTTTTTTTTTAAAAAAAAGGTTGCACTTTAAATTTGTTAAACATAATAATCTTATGGAAAATAGATGCATTATTAGGCCAGTTTTGTCTAAAAGTTTTGTTTTGTTTTTTTTTTCGTACATCAAGACACGCATTTTCTATAGACATTTTATTCTTTTTTTCGTAGATATAGTCTAGTGCACTTATTCTGTGCAAAAGATTATTTGCGATACAGCAACATAATTGTCAGATTGGTGGAGGTCTACTCGGTGTATATATGTGATTGTGTGTGTATGTTTATATGTACACACGCATAAAGCAACTGCATTTATATATATGTATCATTATAACGAGAAAAAAATAAGAAAAAAGCTACTTATTCTTTGTATACTGTCTTCTCTTTTTTTCTCCATTTATAAATACTGTATATCACTATTTCGTTTAATTTTTTTTCTCATATAAATATTCTCCATATTTGTTAATACAGCTAATAAATATATTTTTGATTTAGAGTTTTATTATTATAAGGAATTATATTACCAATAGCTTAGCTTTCAATAAAAGTCTCCCAAACAGAATAGATCTGCAATAAATAGCAACTCTGTAGAAAACCATTGAAGTAGTAGGATGACTTTATTGTAGGATTGAGAAGCTGGCTGATCTCTATTTCCTAAATATATAATGAATATTTAATCTTTTCCAAATTCTTTTGTCTAATTTTATATGTACGTTTGTGTGTGCATGTGTGTATTTATATAAATAGTATAGTTAAAATTTAAGGGGAAATAATGCATAATGGACTTATATATATGTAACATATGAATATAAATGTGCTTGATATAGTTGGCATTATTTACGCATACCATAGTATATGAATGCGTATACGTGTATATTATACACAGTTTCTTAATCATAAAATTATTTTAAACTTCCATTTATTTTTATCTTTGTAATTTACAAATACTGGATGATTTTTTTTTTTAATTTTGCACTATATTTTTAAATGGCAATTGAGTTTTAACAATTGTGATGTAAATACTCTTTATAAAGGCCACATGCATTTAATCGTAGATTTAAAATAGTTTGAATTTATGTTTCCTAAATTATTTCTGTTTGCGTTATGCAGAGTTCATGCTAAATGTATATTTTTATCTGAAATAGCATTTTTAATATTGTAGATTTGTTTATAATGACATTAGTATATTTCAAAACTAATTGCATGTTAGTGTTGAAACTATATTTAATTTTTAAGTTTCACCATATCGAACTTTAAATGATTTTAATCGATGATCAAAAAAAAAAAAAAAAAACACCATTTAATGCTATTTATAATGAAATAAAGGCATTTTTTTTTTCTGTATTGTTTGTTCATTCTTTTCACCATTCACTCACCATTCCCGTCATTGCATGTTTTAAATTTAGCACAAATGTTTTGAAAAAAGCTTCATTAACATATATATATGTTTGTGTCTTTTTTTTACCCCAGAAATATGCAGTCACGCAGTCCAACTCTACAACATAGTCCAACACTATATGGGGAAAGTCTCAATGTTAGCCTTCAGGTATTTGATTTTTACAATTTTCTCGGTTAAGTTATATATATTACTTTTAAAAATAATGTTAATGAAAGATGTGTATTCATCGCAGCTTATATTTTGTTTCTTTGTATTAAATATTTATAATTCATCAATGTTTTGTTTGCTTTAAGTTTTGATCTATAATCTAAATTTACACATTTTCCTCCCAATGTTACAAATGCTAGGTGTAACTTTCCCATCCTTAATAATTTATAAGATCTACATCTGAAATAACAGAGTATTGATTTTCTGTTTCTTTAAATACTTTTTTTTTTTTTTTTAAAGTAACTTTGCGGGTTATTATGTTTAAATAAATGGAGACAAATCAACTCCCTTTCCTTCTACTCTTTTTTTAAACCGATATGAAGTTGGTAAATAATTTTAACAATCCATTAAGTAAAACTTGCAAAAATAAATTAGTTTTCTGTTAATCAAAAAAAAAAGGCAATTTTTGTTTTAATGTTATTAATCTTTTTATATATAAATTATCAATACAGCTGCAAAGATTAGCAAAAGTTTGTAACTTTGTAAATAATAATTGAAACATCTTGATTTTTCTCATCAAATCTTTCCAAGTTGTATTTAAATTTTGATCTTTGCCTTTAAAAGAAAGAAGTCAATATTTTACAGCAGCGTAATATTTATGTTTTTTCCTATATATTTGAAATTTTGTTGTAAACTTATAAAAAAAAAAAAAAAAAGAAATTGGTCTATATAATAAAACTTGATAAAGTCATTATGCTATTTGTTTTGTTTTTTACTTCCTTTTAAATTAACATAATTTATTATTTTAAAATAATCCATTTGATAATTTTAATGCTTTTTTTTTATAATATCTTTTTCCAAAATGAAAAATAGTTAAAATATATTTGAACAAAATAAACATTTAATCAATTAATATCAATATAGTACTGTATTTTATTTAATTTGTGGAATAATAATTATATATCTATACACACATCAATAATTAAAAAGTAATGCTTCATATATTATTTTCAAGATTTTGAAATGCAAAATATAATGAAACATACAAATCTCATATACACCCTCCCTCACATCCAATGGATATTATATATAAAATCCATATTTTCTCTATTGTCTGATTGGTGAATGAATGTTTGTCTGATGTCACGTATCAAATTCACAATCACTACATTTATGCAAAGTAAGCAATTTCTGCCATTAAAAAAAAACATAGGGGAAAAAGTCAGTAGGAGTGCTTTTAACTATACAGATATAATACATATTTTCCAGTAAAGGTTCCCAGGCAGCTGCAGATACTGCCACAAATGCCTATTCATAATTAGATATTAAAGCACTCCATACTTTCATGGTCTGTCAATCCCCTAATGATGAATAATGTAGTAGCGATGTTAATGTAATGAACTTTTATAAATTAGGACTGTTTAATAATATATGTATACATTAAATCTTAAAAATTGTTAATGCAACCAATTAAAAAATATATATGACAAATATTTTATTTAATAAAAAAATATTACAAAAATGACCAGCGTTTTGTATTCCGATATTAATAATTGGTAACTATTACCATTAATTGAGATATTATTGAGAAAAAAAAATTAAATTTTTTATTCTGAGGATGCTCCAGTAAATATCAATATAACAAGTATATTTAAAAATGTAAATTTTAATCTAGCTTTATTAAAATTTGGTAATTCATTTATAATATTTAAATGTTTTCTTTATTTTGCCTCAAATCTTTAAAAAATTTTGTTAAAGCAACCAATGATTACAAATATGATGAGATGGATAACATGGAGTTTTTGTATTCTACAGCAACAATGGTCTTAGCCGTTAAAAAACTGCTTGAAAAAAAATGTGCTTTTAGCTACATTGATATAGTAGTTAAATCATGAAGAAAATGTAAAATGTGATTCCAGTACATAAATTCATGTTTGAAATGTGATATTTAGTCGGGGAGGGGGGTAGATGCTATAATAATGTATTTGCATTTTGTTTTGGTTACTGTTTTATTATGTTTATGCAAAGAATTAATAAAAAATGCTCAGAAAAAAATCACAAAGAAAATGTTATTAGTACATAAATTCATGTTTGAAATGGGATGTCCATATAGTAAGGGGGGGGGGGGATAAATACATTAGTACTGTATTTACATTTAGTTTTTGTTTGCCTATATTTCTCATGTTTAATGTATAATATTAAAATGTTTTGGCTATTGTATAATTGAAATTGGGATGATGGCCTTCTGGCTGACTACATTTCTTACATTTAATATATAATTTTAAAATCTTTTGTTTAATTTAAATTAAATCTCAAAATAAAAATTTGTTAAAGCAACCAATTAAAAAAAAAAACTCTGGCTTTACATAGTCCAAGTGCAGCCCGGTCCATCTTATTTTTGCCATTGATTGATGACATCATATGATAACGATTTCATTTAAACTGCATCACCTTCATGCTAAAAATATACAGAATTTATTTATGTTTTGATTATAGAATTAAAATACAATTAATGTCATTATTTAATTTTCATCCAGTATCCTTGCAAGGTAATCAGGACTTTCATTTAAGCCAATAAACATCACATGATCACCATTTTTTTCATTTATGATATATCCAAAGTTAAAGAAAGTATTCATTGTTAATAACAACAAAAGCAAAAAATAAATAAAAATACAAATTTCATTTAATGCAATTCATAATCAAAAACATAGTTTGATCACATACAATAACTAAGTGCATTAACAATACATTTTAAAATGGATATATTAGCTAAAAATTTTATTCAATTTGGATTTAAATTTTTATTAACACTAATTTTGCTTATAGCAACAAATGCAATCGTCATAATTGTAAATTAATTTGGGGTGCAGTTAATAATCAACTTTAGATGATCAAAGATTACTAAACATAAATTGAAAATGAAATTTATTTGCTCAATTCTAAATCATTAGTCTTGTAATTTGTTTCTGATATATTCAAGATAAATGACTGTTTTTATTTTTCAGACATATAATGATAAGGCATAACTTTAAATAAGAAAAACTTTCTTATAAATATTAAAATTGAACTATAATTTTAAAAAAAAAAAAAAAAACAATTGTGACAAGTGGCTTTTTCATATTTTTTTATTTCTGACATCAACAAGTTTTATTTCATTAATTTGCTGCTAAAATGTCATTAAAATTAAATTAAATCTAAATTTAAATAAATAATGAAAAGATGAATAGATTACTTATAAACTTATAGTTTTATTTTTTGTTATAAGCAATACAAGTGCATTATTTGTATCCTTAATTTACATAAGCTTTATATACTTTGTTTTATTTTTTTTATTCCCTGTAGATCTTGTAGTAGGATCTAAAAATTCACAAAACTCATTTTTTAAAATAACAGTGTTTTATTACTTGAAATTCAAAGTGGATTCCGGCTATTACTAGCACACATTGAAGGTCTCAACAGCATTTTGCAAACAAATAATACAAAATGTTAAATAATTATCTTTGTGGATTTATTTATTAAACATTCCAATTGAGTTTTTTTACATTGTTTTATCCTTATTTAAAAATTTCAAAAACTCACCAAAATATATTTAAATACAATGTTTTCTATAATCTTTTATTGTACTTCATTAACAGTTCTGATTGATTCTCAATCATCATTAGAGCTAAAAAGCAATTTTAATACAAATATTAAATTTGTTTATTAATATGTTTATACATTATTTAAAGTCGAATACTATCAAAATTTATAAATAAGTATAATTGTTTTAATGGTAATATATATACAAAATGTTGAATTGTAAAAACATTTTATAAAACATATTTTTTAAATTAGCAATTTTATGTTGTTAAATTATTATTCAAATTAGAAAGAAGTGGTATTATTTTGTACTAATAAAAAGTACTTTTTTCAACAATAAAAATATGTTTATATTATTTCAGAGAGCTTCCATGTAATAAAAATATAACTAAATAACTAACATTTCAGTACAATAACAAGTACTTTCCTGATAACTTCTTTCTCAAATCATAAGAATGTGTGTGGTGAGATTTAAAATTATTATTTATTTATTTTTGTTATTTTCTCTTCATTCTCAAATTCTACTGGCTGAGAAGTTTTAAAAAATATTTTGCCATCCAATAGCTTTTTTTAAAATTATTACTTTTTTTCAATTCACTTTTTATTTATGCTCTTAGACCTTTTAAAAATCCCTATAACTTCCCTTAGCAACTATTGGAGGATAAAATATTTTTTAAAACTTCTCAACCAATAGAATTTGTTATTGAGGAGAAAATAATAATGGAAAAAAAATAACAATTTTAAATCTCACCACACACATTCATATGATTTGAAAAAGAAGCAGCTCTGAGGAAAGTACTTCTAATTGTACAGAAACGTTAGCTGTTTAGCGATTATATTTTTATTATGTAGAAGTTTCTGGAAATAATACTATGAATTCATCATTTATCTGTGAGAATATTAGAATTAATATATATATTAATCATCACAAAAATATTATATATACAGTACATAATATATATAAATCAAAGTGATATTTTAAAAATAAAATGACACTAACATAATTCTTGGTTACAAACATTAAATGCATATTGCTGAAAAGTGTTTGTTTACATAATTTAATTTCTTAGCTAGATGATTTAGTCAAATAACAAACTCTTGAAAAACGCATTTTTGAGATTTTGAAAATTGAACTTTAGACTTAACTTTTTAGTGTATTTCTTAAAGAACATGTATTTACATAATATAATTTGATAATTATATCCCAAAATTAAACTACAAAATAATATATATATATTAAAACATTTTCATGGAAAAAAATAAAATTTTATATTTTCTTTTTTGCAAAGTAATTGTACAATGAATGTCAATATTATAAATTTAATTTGATAACTGTCATATTCATTAGAAAATGTAGCTTGCTTACTTGTCAAAAAGTGTGATTGTTTTGCCACTTTCTATAGCTGTTTTAGTGTTATCATAAGTGATATTACCATAGGATTTATTTTAAAAAGCAATTTCTATGGGACTGCTTTTATTGATCTTTTAATTAAAAAAAAAAATCTGAAGTGACCAGGCTGTTATGGACACTTGGCTTAGATCTAAGGCATTACTCTAATGTTTATGAAAGAACAAAACACAATATTTCCTTTTGGTCTAGTTTTCACACAATGATTTTGGAATAAATGAAATAGGATTTTTTACTTGTGTATAAAATATTTTTGATTATTCTTACACACTAATTGGTTGATTATTATTTAAAACAAAAAGAAATACATATGTAAATTTTCAATTTATTCATTTAACTTTCATTTTTAGAAATTTGATCATAATATAAAGAAAGAAAATTGCAGTATCTATTACACCATTATCTGTCAGAATTTACATGGTGTTAAAATCTTTCCATATATTGTAATTATTATAAAGCAAATATCAGATTTTAAAACAGAATTTAATAGATTTATTATAAATGTACCTTTCTCTTGTTCACATTCTGTTGAAAGAGTGCTTATACTAATTAAGCTGATGACATTTGTGCTACATTGTTCTGATTTACAAGTCAATTTTTAATATTTAAAAAGGTCAAATGTGATTTTTTTTAGAATATTATTTCTTTATAAAATAAAAATTTTATACAAAAATGAAAGGTTGAATATTTTTAAAAACTGTATAGATAGACAAAAGAAAATGTCAGATTTCATAAGTATTAAAAAAAAACATAGTGATTTGTTTATTAAACATAATGAATTATTAACAATAAAGTTTTATAAAAAGTATACTAAACAGTAGTTTTTGTCAAATTGCATTACTAAAATAAAACAGATGGATCAAAAATATCTGACAGAAAAAAAAAGTACTTCCCATCAAAAATAAAACATTTAAAACAACAATGTGATGTGATTAAGTGATTCCATTTCTGGAAAAAAGTAACTGAAATTTAAAAGTTTTTTAAAATGAAATCAAATGATAATGTTAACGGAAACAAATGCTGTCAGAATATGCTTTTTTACAGAAGGTAATTTTCATTAGTGTGATGCAAACTTGAAAATTTTTTTTTTTCTGAGTTTTTATCAGATGTACATGTTGCTTGTGCCCTCTAGCTCATTTCGTTTACAAAACATTATTACGTTTTGATATTTGCATTTACATTATTCAATAATATTCAATGTCAGTTTGCAGTTTTCGATTTCAACACAGACAAATAGTATTGAGATATTAGTTTGTGAAATTTGAAATAGGAGGCAGTTTTAATTAATGAGATATTAAATTTTTCCTGGGCCCCATGTGCAACCTAGTTATCCATTTTTTATCAGCATTTTTTTATTCATCATGACAACTAAGTTATATAATAGTTATTTTTGTTTTTTAGAAAGACATTTTCTATTATAGATTTTCAAAGACATATTATCTAAGTTATCAGAAAATATTAGAATTCAAACGTTTAGTTCTTATATTTGTTTTATTTTTATATAATATTTTACAATATATAATGTACATACATATGATTCATAACTTTTGATTTATATAATATTTATATTAGAGAACAATAATTTTTGCATCATTATACTGATAAATATTTCAATAATAAATATGCATGATTAATTTTAGTCATAATAAACAAAAAATATTGTTAAAATATTTTTCAAGAGTAGTAAAATGACCACCATTTTTTTTAACCGGCTAAAATGTTAATTTGTCTGTTTAATAAGATTATTAGAATATTAATTAAACAATGTGTGAGTAAAATAATTTTATATGAAATTATTACTGTTATTATATGAAAATAAAAACAATTTTATTTTCTCATTGAAATGAGTGCATTTTGTTTATTCACAGTTTTTCAATAATTGCAAATTTATTCTCTTATTTATGCATCTTAATGATATAAACAGTTCATTGATCATTTTACAAAAGCTCAAACATCATAAAGACAAAATTTAAAATGATAGTTTTAATTTTTATGTAAATAACCTTCAGATTAAAAAGATTTTATATCAAATTCAAAATATTTTCAATAATAATTAATAATTTTAAATCGGGTTATATAAGAATTTTAAAAAATGAAATAAATTTAAAATGTAATTGCATTTTATTTTATTGACAAATAAATGGAAAAAAAACTTATGTCTGAGCCTCCAATTAACATTTTCTTTTTTGCAGGGAGTTGTTTAAATTCCTAATAACAAAACATTAGTACAAATAAAAAATAAATCTATTTTACTTTTATTAATAAAAATATAATTGAAATAAATAGAAATATATTTGCAATATGAAAATAAACTTTCAAATTATATTAAAAATTAACTTTTTTCTTACTCAGCATATTTAGGTCATTTCATATTGCCTGATTAGATCTGACATCTATTTACAGAAACTAAAATATATATTAAGGCTATAACCTTAAGACCATGTGCCTAAAAAACAACAGTATTACTTTATGTAATGAGTATGCAATTATTATAAACTGTTAATCTGGAGAAAAGAGAAGTGAAAGTGATTCTTACTAAAATAATATTAGTCTGAGACAGTGCCAGAGTGAACAGAATAAAGCAAGTGGTAATTATTTTCTTAGCTGCAAACAATGATGAATATGTTAAATTAAAATTATGATATATATAGTTTTAAAATTGAAATGCTAAAATAGATTGTGTTGAGAGAGAAGTTAAGCCATGACAATGTTTGAATATTATTATTCAATCTAACTTTGGGCAATAAACTACATAGTTACCATGATCATTGCTGTGCATTTTTAAGATCAAATAAGAGAGTCTTTGTTGGATTAGATAAACTTATATAGAAATTAAATGCTGTAACATGGGAATATTCATCAATCAATTATATGCTAGCAGGATGAAAATAAGCCCTTCTATAAAGGTTAATGTGCCATTATTTAAGTAAAATAAAACTATGCAAAACATAAATAAGACAATTATAATAGACGTCTATCCTGTAACATTCTTAGGGTTACTTTTTGTTAACCAGAGAGTAGTCACTGAAGGAGAATTTCAGAATTCTTTTTATGGATTCTGATTTCTATGGGATTTTATACTAAAGACTCATTTAACAAAATGAACAATCTTGTATTTACAAATATTTGATACCCTACCCTCCTTCTCATTGGTGATTGTTTGTCATTCTATATCTATAATTAATTTCTGAGTACAATAGTTTATTAGCATTGTTCTTCCTATCTGATTAGTTGTTTTTTTAATTGGCCTTATTGAGCGTATTCCAAATATAAATTTATAATTATGATTTGTGATAATTTATGTTGGTTTTGATCTAACATTTATTTATTGGAAATCATGCTTGTATTTTAGCAAAATACATAATTAAAGTGGTGGAAATAGACAAAGTAGTCGCAACGAATACTCCGCAATAATACACACTTTCTCTCCATTAGAAATTATAGTAATGAAGGAAAAAAATCATTAAAAAAAAATACATATGCCAAATTTGTTTTTATATTTCTGGATAATCTACATGCATAGCAATTTTTTTTTTTTTAGATGGTGTGATAATATTTAAATTTTTATAACTTATAGCTAGAATTATGATATTAATTTTAGTATCTTGATAAAACAAAATTTTAAAAGTAATTACTTTAATTATTAAATGATTTTCAAAAAATTCAAACTTTATTTAAACTTTTCAAATAGTTCAATGTTTCAAGTAGCAGTATTCTTTTATTACTGGCCTCACCAAGGGACAGTACTAGAATGGAAATTGAATTAATGACAGGTGATGCTCTAACAAATTAGGTTATTCTGTCTTAAACAGCCAGTAGACATTTTATATATGTATCTATGAAGATTCTTTGATTTCTTTATTTTTTTTTTTTAAAGGCAAGGTTAATGAATGGTTTGTAAACATTGCACATTATCATACTAGGTTGACTTATGAAGCTATTTGTCATTTCCATACAATGATAACTAAATCTATAAATCAATTTAATGTTATAATTCATATCAGGAATATGGAGTTGTCTAGTGTTATTTTAAATTCAATATTTTAATAATCTAAAGATCACTAGTCAGGCTAGCAAGAAGAGAGCAAAATAATATCATTCAAAACATTATAACGCATCCTAACCTGTGTTGAATCTATTTGAAAAGTTTACATAAAGTTTGAAATTTTAAAAAACATATAATAATTAAAACTACAAGTAAAGCATCATCATCACAAACTTTTAGACAAACATATAAAAGCAGATGAATTTTCATGATATATCTTGCTTTTAATAATGAAAGTACTAATAATGGTACATTATAATTAGTCTTTATAGGTACACAGCAGTATTGAAAAAAAAAATTGTTTTGACAAAAATTGTTTGTTTTTTCCAGAAAATAACATAAAAGAGCTTTATAATTTTAGAATGAAATTTGTTAACGCTTATGATGTAGCACTGAGTATTAATTATATCAGTTTTTTCTTGTCAAATTTTACCCAATTATGATGTGATTAATTTTAAAAAAATTTCACTGGTAAAATTAATCCTCCTCCTTCTCTCTGTAGTGGTTCATTTCAAAAAATGTTTAGAGAAAACTGTAGCATCTCTCCAAATGGGAACTGTGTAAGAGAACACAATAGCTATTGGAAAGGATTAATGTTTTTTTTTTTCCTTGATTTAGTTAGATACCCATTTACTGATTAATAATGGTTATTACTTTAAAAAAGAACATTCTAAGTGTTCTTGGATACATTGGGGAAAATCATCATAAGCATAACTAAAAAATAATAATCATTTATTTTATCAATTCAATGATTTAGATATATAAGAGTTTATAATTTTTTTGCATTAAAATGTCACCTGGATTTTTAGGGTTATCAGTAGCAGCAGCCACTTGCAAATGTGTATGGCCATTCCAACTCCAAGAAAAATTAAAAAAAGAAAAAAACAAAATACCATTGCTTGTGTTGTTGCAGTGAATCATAAATATGACCATATATAGAGCACTGATCCATTATTCTATTTGTCTGATATTTTGTAATGCTGTCTTTCAATTTCTTCTGTAGCAAATTTTTTTTTATGAAATACTTCAACACATTATTTGGTATTATAACTTGCTAGCATATTGTATCCTCAACTATATCTTCACAATGAAAACAGTAGATATTTTATTTCACTTCTTTAGAATGTCCTTGAAATAATCTTTATAACGTAAACAGGATTTGCTTGCTCAAGTTCATCATACCAGAGATATAATCTTAGTCAGATTTCCCAAATTTCATTGTTAAGAATTTCTAAATCTATTTTTTTGCTAGACACATCTCACATTTTTCTGGGGTATACATTCCAATTTAAATTGTACTGTTAACAAGAGGAAATTCCTCTTTTATTATTTATATTTTAGCAGTAGCTATTTTTTCAATGTGGTGCAGATCCAATCACCAGCAGTATGCAGATATATATTCTCTATTTTTTGCCACTTTCTTATTCATTTACTTTATCTATTATTTAAAGTTGTAAATATTAATTCTTATTAAGTGCAATGTCATCACATAATACTAAATAAGGTCTCTCTTGTAATAAATTAAGCACTCAAGGTGCATATATTAAGGTTATAGCCTCATTGGCCTATTATTCTGCAAAAGGAAATGCAAATTTTTGGAAAATATGAGAGCCATAAGAATGTAACAACTCACCAACAAGCAATATCAGCTACAAAAGTCTTTTTTTCTCTCTCTCATTTAAATAAACCAAGTTATTAAATTACTATAAAAAAGTATCTGGGTCACAATACATAGATATTGAACTTCAAATTTTGTCACTATACCAAATCACACAGGATATTAGTTTATGTCAGTCGATGAGTAACACATCCTTGTATTATATAACAGCATAAATAATAATACTAAAAAATTACTAAAGGCCATTTTTAATCTTAAAAGCCAAGCTGGGAATAATAACAGGAATTTTTTTCTAATGTAATCCAGAATACATTTATCCTCACTGAAATAATGAAACAGAAAGTTACCACATCTACTATTAAAAGAGACAGACTTTATTGAAACAAAAACATTTATACATTTAAGAGTGACGAAATATTAGATTAAAAGGAGAGGGGATTTTTGGCAATAATTAGATGATAATTTTTTTAATTAGAAAAGGGGGAGGGAATAATTATTTGATTTTAATAAATAAGCACAATGATTTACTCATTGATAAATAAGTATTTTTCTATACTTAAATAGTGAATGATTTCTAAAACTATCACCATCCAGCAATTGATTTCTTCTTTGAATAAAATGCTGAAGAGATCTTTATACATTACAGCCACACTAACAAATCAATTACACTTGGTTCTAAGGCCCCCTGTGGATAATATTGAACTTATACTGATCCATCAGTTTTTAAAGAATCAGAGAAAAGAAGTGATCGATATGGCAAAATGAATGGAAGCCTAATAAAAACATGTAGACAAGCAGTTTTATGATTATTCACTAAAATATTAGCTTTAATTATTTAAATATTATAACTCAAGACATTTTATACCTATTATTTCCAAAATGTGTTTGTGAGTATATATAAAATACAATATATGTGTACTTTTAATATGACTGTAATTTCTAATGTTTAAAGAATAGTTTTATATTAATTATAGTGATTAGATAAAATTACTTTTTTAATTAGTTTTACATTTGTAATTTAAAAAGAAAAACTTTACTTACTGGATAAAGAATTAAAAAGAGAGGGAAGATTGAGAGAAGTCAATTTAAATTTTAAAAAAAATTGTATATGATATAAAAAATATAATTGTTAGTTTTTAAATAAAGTATTAAAAATGTAATTTTAAATTTAAAAAAACTACTTATGTGAAAAAATATGGCATTGGAACTATGATTTTTTAATAATATGAAAATATAACAAGCAATTTATTTGTGAAAAAATAATATATATAACTATGGTGTTGATTTTAGAAATAGAGAAAATAAGTGAGAAAATGATACATGTGTAAATGGTGATTGACATTTTATCATATATGGTTTCAACACATACCATGTATCCCCAAAAATAAGACCAGATCTTATATTAATTTTTGCTCCAAAAGACATTGTAGGGCTTATTTTCAGGAAATGTCTTATTTTTTTTAATGAAAATCATTTATTTAAGTACTTCTCTTTACAGAAAGTTGTAAGATTTTTACCCTCAGAGCCCTCCACAATTCCTCTGCTGGTCACCGGAATAGATTTTTATTTTTGCACTCATCTTATCTGGTAATCAAAATATTATATTTAAATTTACCATTAAATCAAGTGTTAATTGAAAACTTACGAGAAAGGAATGGTAACAAAAAGGATTTATAGTTAAGAATGATTTGTCCACACAAAAGCAAAAAAATGCAAGCTCAAAAATTCAAGAGAATGTTTTTGTATATCACACATGCACATTAAGTACATTTATTAAAAATTACAATATGACACAACTACATCCATCCATTATCAAATGCTCACATTCTAAACACTTTCCAAATTACTCGTAATAGTCCTGCTTGGATATTCTTTTTAAAAACTTTTCTTTAGTAGAAAAATTGATGATTTAACTTTAGTGAAAACATGATTATTAAAATCACTTCCATTATTTAAAATCTTTTAGGAGAAGAAAAGTTTAAGAAATCAAACTGATTTTTTCTTTTATCTTGAATATTTAAAAACTATCATGATGAGACTCTAAAAGTAAATCAAGCACTTTAAGAATTAAATATATATAATAAGTACCTAAAAATACATAAATGAAATTATAAATTGTTCAATATTTTGGATTGTGGTAGATAAAAATTTAAAAGTTTGTTAAATCATTCATAAACAGGTAGAATTACATTTGTCGAAAATGGTTGACAGGAATATATATAAGTACCATATTATTTATATTACCATTTTTAAAAGCATTAATGTTAATAATATTGTTTATTTATACATTCATTACTTTATAATTCAATATATCTATCATGTGTTTCAATGGGCAAACAAAAATCCTTTATGTGACTAACAATCTTAACTATGGTTTCTATTTGGGGTTGTGTACATCCTGAAAAATCATGCTAGGTCTTATTTTCAGGGAAATATAGTACTTAAATATATTTTTAACATGTACACACTATATAATATTATGTATATACCTATCCAAATTATAAATATAAAAATTATATAGTTTGTTATTAAGATATCGACAAAATTAATTAAAAAATAAATTACTTCACAAATGAGTTTAAAATATTCCTTTAAAAATCTTTTTTTATTATTTCTACATTTTTTTATGTAATGGAAGTAGTTTTTTTATATATATATAAAATGTTTTAGATACAATATATTTAATCAAAGTTTAAAAGAAAATAGAATCAGAATAATTGTAATAATTAATAGAATATGTGAATGAAAAAATGATTTTTTAGCATATATATTATTAAAAATATTTTTAGAAGCAAAGAAAATATCTTTAAAAATGAAATGTAAAAAAAATTTAAAATTGCAATATAAAATATTTCATGTTTTGTGGTGTATAAAAATAAAATATATATTTTTAGAAGCTATAAATAAACAACATATACTTATAAAGAATTAAATAGTTTAAATTTAAAAAACTTACTTTATTATCTTTATTGATATAATGTAAAAAAAAAAAACGTTACTTGAACTTTATAATTTTTTTTTTTTTTGTTATTGATTAGAGGTGGTAACTAGGAACAAAAACTAAAATATATAATTATTATATGTTAAATACAATCATTTGTCATACAGAACATGAAAGTAATGGCTAAAACAATTGTTATGTGTATGGCAACTATTAAAATATTTTGATGGTGATTTCAGTGTTATTCATTTTTAAAACAATTATATATACATATTAAATTATCAATAAAAATAGTTATTAGCTTATTAATAATTTTTATTTATTCATTAGACTAGAGATCCAATAATGATTAATATTTCTGTAGTATAATTTTCACTTCACCACCTTCTCTCAAGGTAGGGACTCCATCCACTTGTAGCACCTTGTGGAGGGATATAATCCTAAACATATAACCAAAGATATGTGAAAATGATCTATAATCCCCAAAATGCACATTTCATGCTGAACTGGCTCTCATCAGTTGGGCCAGACCACAATCTTTTACACATGCCTTTATCATTGTTCAGTATATATATATATAACAAATTACTACAGTTGATTTGATAAGTGTCAAATGTGCTGTCCTCACAAGTTTGACACCATAGTCATTCATTGGATTAGAGATCCAATAATGAATAATATTTCTGTAGTATAGTTTTTACTACACCACTCTCACGCAAAGTAGAGACATTTTTTTTTTATAAAATATAGAATTTTATTCAGAAATTTAGTTACAATATATGATAATAGTTAAACATAGGATATATTACATGATAATCAGTGGAATGAAAGCTCACTATTGATATCTTGTTTGACACCAGCTAAAAGGATTAATATGAAGCATATCAGCAAGGAACGAGTCTGGAATAGTATCCTGTTGATATAGATGACCACGCTTGCATGTCTCATATAGTTCAGCAATAGGTCTAATCCTTTGTCCACGCTCCACATGACCAAATTGACCCTTCATACCGGAGGTTACTTCCATAACAACTCCGGATCTGGGCAATAATCATGCAGAGCAAGGTAAGTTATCACAAATTCAGCCTCAAATTACTCTCCAGGGAAGATTTCTATTTAGGAGTGAAAGGGATCAGCTTTGGGGGCCAGATCAATAACCTCCATGTGGAGTCATAGATGTAAGAGGGGGCCAAATTCTGGTCCCTTTTCCGAATTTTTTCCATTTTGTTAATATAGAGTTCAAGCGGATGCTCTAGTGCATGATTAAAGGTGAGCCAGCACTGTGTGTACCATAGCAAAAACATTACAAATGTATTTCGTATCTCTGGGATGGATCCACATTGTATATTGTCAATGAGAGTCGACACGGCAGGCGTATTATTATTTAACATGGAGGCTATAAGGACTCTGTAGGGGTGAAGGGAAACACAGTGGCAGAGGAGGTGAAGACAAGTTTCATCCTCTCTGAGGCATAGTGAGCAAATGGACTCTATGTTTGAGAATCCTCGATGATGCACCAGAAAGTGTTTAGTAGGCAAGGCGTTAATGTTTATCTTCATCAGGAAATCAAAATATTTGGGTTCAAGAAACCATCGCTTAAATTTCTTGATTAGCAGATGGTTGTTAAACCTGAGGATAGTTGATCCTGCAGAAACATCAGGATTAAGGATGTAGTATGCATCCCAGAACTTGATTTTCATTGAGGACGATTTTATAGGAAGCATAGTATGTTTGGAGATAAGACATGCAAGGGCTGCCAGTCAGTCAGTACCAATAGGGGGTGGCTTATCTGTGGGAATGGCCTCTCTGGAATGTGAGTAGTTAGGATATTGCAGACACATTCTGTAGAAAGGATTGTAGGAACGTTGGAATATGAAAGTATCTATGGAATGTAGGGATAATCATTGAGTTTTGTGTGTTTCTGTAGATTTCTCAAGCTTATGGTTGCACTTTTCCCCCCTCTAATCAGATCAGTGCACATCTTGTGTATTTTCCTGATGAAGACTTTGGTAAAATTGACTACTGGGGTGAAATAGGATATTCTAGGGAATATTAGTATGTTGATGAGGGAGGACTTGGCGAACATGGACATGTAAATTTTGGATAGAGAGGATGTGATTCTCTGTGTGGATTGAAGTAGCTTTCCTTGGATAGATCTCCTCATGGCAGGCATGGATTCAAATATAGGGAAGCCCAAGAAGTTCTGAGGCTTTGCTGCAAATGGTCCTGGAATGGTCTTACCCAAAGATATATACCAGGCAGATGACTTGGCCATATTAAATTTGAGGCCGGATTGATCGGAGAATTCTTTAAGTATTGATAAGAGTCTTGGAATTAATTTTTTTGATGGAAGGAAAATGGCCAAGTCATCCATATAGGTGATGTGATGAATTGATGTATTTAAAATTGGGATATGAATGCCAGGAAGAGATCTCTCAATTTGAAGAAGCAGAGAGTTGAGGTAAGTAATGAAAAACAGGGCACTCAGAGGAGAGCCTTGTGGAATGGAGGATGTGGTGTAGAATGGGGGAGAAAGCTTCCCATTAAGTGAGATGCACAATTCACGATTGTAAAGGAGGTTTCTAATAATATTTATGATTCCAGTAGAAATGTCATGCTCACCAAGTAAGTTTAAAAGGGTATTGAGTTGAATAGAATCAAAGGCAGCTGCAATGTCGAGCTGCACAACCACTGGTCTAGATTGCCTGGGGGATCTGATGTGGTCAGTAATGATTTTAAAAAGATTGATAGTATTTGTGGTTGAGCTGCCCTTTTTTGCAAATTGATATTGCGAAATAAGGGGAAGAGTCTTGTTTTGAATTTTGTCCTTGATGATAGATTCAATGACCTTGACCATCAGTGGAGTCATAGAGATGGGCCGCAGGTTCTCCAGTGGGGACGGAATTATGTTGTGCTTTAGAAATGGCACTATTGCTATGGGATAAAGACCACTGATTTCATGCACCAGAAGAAAGGTGATTAACCAAGTTGTACATGATTGGAACCGAGAATTTAGACAGGTGCAGTAGAAGGAAATGGGGAATTGCATGGAGCCCTGGATGGGTCCTTTCAGGCATCGAGGTTAACTTAGTCAGAACATCTCCCTCCAAGATGCCATGGTCAGAGGGGGAAGAATCCCATATTGAGTCCTGTTTAGAGTCAGGTGCATGAGTGGAAAACTTTTCCCTGAAGAACAAAAAAATATTTAGAAGCATGTTAGATCCTGAGTAAAGGTTATTTCCAACTGTAATAGATGAAGGGGTGGGTTTCTTGTCTCTATGCCCCAGAGCCCACCTAATGTAGCCCCTGGACCAATTGTGGGGCTGGTTCATGAAAATTTTTGACTTTTTGATAGAGAGATACTCTGCCAAAATCAACTGTTTTTTTTTTTGTATTGGGATTTCAGGTATTTCTATTCACTTTTAACACCTTGTGGAAGGATGTAATCATAAGCATATGATCAAAGACATGAAAATTATCTATGATCCCCAAGATGCACATTTCATGCTGAACCAACACTCATCAGTTGGCCCAGAACACAATCTCTTACACATACCTTTATCATTGTTCGGTATATATATATATACAGTTTATTTGATGTGTTAAATGTGCTGTCCTCACAAGTTTGACACAAATCAATAAAAGTATATTGATAATTTTATTGGACTAGAGATTATCCAATAATGAATAATATTTCTGTAGTATAATTTTTACTACACTACTCTCATGCAAGTTAATGTCTGGTTTCTATTTCTTCATTATTCTTGTAATGAAAACTGATGATAAAATACAAAATATGCAATACTTAGCTAATATTAAATTGAATCCTTGTAATTTTAAACAAGTGGTGCCTAGGTAGATATGGTTATCATACACTTGAAATGGAATGTAGCATTTTGAATCACACTGCCGAGTAATTGCAATGTGAATTAGAAAATTTTGTTTTATTTAATTTCTAATCTTTTTTAAGTAAATTAATCAGTTTTGATTTTGTGAATATGGCACCCTCACTGTACAAGACTTTATTAGTTTAGTTTAAAATTAATTAAATATAATTTAGAAAATAAAGTTTTAATTTAGTAAAACTTGATATAGTGAAGAGTGTCTGTCTTTTCTGCAGTTTTTTATGAAAGGCTAAATTTAATTCTTTCTTATATAATTAATTATAATAATTTAGTAAAAAGGTACTAGACTATGCTGTCACTGCTACATCTTAATGAAGACACTAATTCAAGCTCAAATGTATTTTTCTCTGTATATAAAACTTTTAGTTGAAGATTGAAATAAATTAACATAGATACATATACATTCTTGTGCTTCACTGCATTATTTTAATTTTACTAATTTGCACATCAAAATGAATTCATATGATTTGTGATCTTTTGTCTGCCAGTATATGCCAATAATTATAAAATAGTAAAATAGGCTATATAGAGGATGTTTTATACTATTCTGAAAAATACTATGATAAGATTGTAAAAACAATCTATATGTTTTTCACTTTGCTTTATGTGGTGCATTGGATTGGAAATGGGAAGCAAATGGACTTCAATTTGAATATTGATTGTTTTCATTAAGAGTCAAAAGGTTTGCTTCAGAAGATAAAGGATCAACTTTTAATATATATGTCATATTTATATTTCCTAGATTGGTTTATATATCACAAAACTCAAGACTTTGGTGCAGTCGTATAGTGGCAGTTCTCGAACTCAAGATTCATGTCACACAAACTCTCTCTGTACTTATGGTTACACAAACTTTTTATAAGAAACCCTCTTATTGTTATTAACAGAACTCATATTAGAAGGATTGCATTAACTCATAAGTGGATGTTAATGATAATTTACTAAATATTAAAAGAATTATCCAGAATTCTTATTTAATAATTATATTTTTTTCTCCCTTACTTCTTTGTATATACATTTAGCAATTGCATTGTTATGATAATTATCATTTTAAATATAAAAAACACATGTTGCTGTTTTATTTCATGAAATTGTTAAAAGTAGAATACATGTTGACAAACGGAAAGGAGATAGGAAATATTATTAATTAATATAGACTTGGAAGTAGAGATGAAGCAGGATGGCCTTTTTAACGCCAATAAATTTTTTAGGCAGCAGAAATAATAATTATACTCTGGACACCATTGGGAATACATTTTAGAAACAGATTATACACAAACTAAAATCTGTAATAATATTGGAATTTTTAATAACATTTAAATATTATACATTACTTATATAGATCCTTGAAATCCTAATAGCTTGTCATTTGACAAGTTTCTTTAACTTATTAACTATGGAGTATTTGGATGGATCAGTTATTAACAATATTATTTATGATAGTAAAGAACCCTGATACTTTCAGCCTACTTATGATTAAATTAAGCTCAATAATAATTGAAAATCATATGTATTAGAATATTGTTCGAAAAATTACCAGTTGCCTAATATCTCTAGAAGATACATCTATCAAGTTATATTGGCATGTGAAATGTGATTATAGTAAAACTTGATTTTAAAAAATGCTTTTGATCTTGTTAATCCATCCCTCATATTTGGACTGATAAATTATATTAAAAATTGATCATCAGCAACAAAAAACTTCATAAGAGTTTCACCAGTATTTTAGATTATGAAAGGCATTGCCCACAGATTTCTTTTCCTTGTTTTTTTGTTATTTACATTGATTCAGTCTTAAGAGAGATCAGTGTTCTTATTCCAAGAATATTTGTCTCAAAAGTAGAAAAGATGTCATTAAGCTTATCTATACCAATAATAATGTAATAATTATCAAAGGAGTCTCTATCATTTTTATTATTAAGAAATACTTACACAAAATTCCATGAATAACTGGATAAATTGTGTTAAGAGACAAATCTTCAATATGGCAAATATTACAAGAAGAAATATTTTATCAATTTTTATACATGTTTCTATTAAATTTCTTGGTATTCAATGACCAAAACCAATATAATAATTAATCGCCAATAAATTTTTATATAAATTATTAACTTTCATTCTGATTAAATGCCATCTGAGAGCAAAAATTTAAATAGTTAACTCTTTTAAAGATTTTTTGGTAATAGTATATCCAATATATCACTAGCACACATTAATAAGTATATAGTTATTTATGGAAAACAGGATCAAAACTTATATCATACAACATTCTAAGAACATCAACTAGTTGAAGTTTTTTTGTCAATTCATAAAAGTTAACTGGCAGAATAGGTAGTGACCCTCTTTGATATCAACTTTCCTATTTATCTGATTTTGTAAAATTGGGGAAAATATTATACTTGGTGAAATAGGGATTAGGTTTTTTTAGGTATAAAAAATCAGATGAATGGACATAATATAACTCAAGTCATACAAATATTTAGCAATGATGATGCATCCCAAAATTCATTCATGGCGCCAATTGGAAATTCATTCATTTATAAAAGTGGTAGAAAATAGGTTATTGGAAGAATTATTAAGTCATATAGGCATCAAATTTTTATCTTGCGTTTTCCCAATTACAATGTTTCTTAAAAAGATTTGTAGATGGTCCTTTGACACCATTTGTAAATTATGTGAATTGTCTATTTTTTATGAGATCAAATTTAATCCTCTCCTAATCCATTACGCAAAATTTTGATATGAAATTTTCTGATAGGTGACAAAGCTTTGTGTGGCTAGTAAGGTGTAAGGCAATTTTCCAAAACAACCATTATTACTCTTTTTTCAACAGTTCCATTAATACAAGTAGAAGGAATATTATAGAGACATAAAATGCCTACTTAAAAAAATTAAGATTTATAATGTGGACATAGGAATTATTTAATTTATGGGAACTTTATGACCTAAGTGAAATGAGATTTACAACTTCACAATTATCAATGAAGAATTGTCTCCTATGTAGTAATATGTTTAAGAACAAGAAAAATAATAAGCAGAAAATATATGATGTGTTTTCTAAATGTAACATGCAAAGTTTTGATTTTAAATAGTAAGCCTTTTTATATATGTATAAATGTATTGTATATAGTAAACTAAAATCATTTTTAAAAAATAAATGTATAATGTCTGATGATGAAAACTTATAACATTGATGAATAGATCATGATTTATACATGTTTAAGCTTTAAGCAAAGTCAAAAAAGAACCACATTATTGTATAGTATTTATATATTGTAATGGATAAATAGTTCCATATGAAACTTTACTAGAAGGTGCCACTAGATAATAAATGTAGACTTCTTTCCAATAACAACTTATAATTTAATGTTGAAAATTAATATAAGAAAATACCAAAGAAAGAAGTTAAGTTTACTAGCAAAGTTACTATTATACAAAAATGTTGGGAAGCTATAAATTATAAAATGAAACTTTTCTAATTAATAATAAATCTTGAAGTAAAAGACAAGTTTACCTATTGAGTTACGTTTGGCCATCTATTAATTTGGCATATCAAAATTCTATATTTTATAATTCAAGTAGTAGTGAATAATAAAAGAAACAATATAATTTATCATTAAACAAAATAATTTATTTAAAAAAGTAAAACAATAATGCCATTGTAATAGTTACCAATATCTAAATTAATACATCAAAATCAACAAACACATGTATGATCAACAATCTGAGACATTGCCAAAACAAACCAAGCTATCCTTATCTCAATACCTAGTATCACAGTAACCTATACACTGAGGGTTATAAAATTAAGCAATGAGGGAAATACCTGTTATATATAAGCTTAACTCTCCATTACAATGTTCTAGGTAATGGCATAAAATAACAACTCTTAAAACTTTATATATAAAATATTTAAATATTAATTCATCATTATAGCCATATTATTTATAAAGATATAAACATTAATCATGCTTAAGAAAGTATTCACTACAAAAATGAAATAATTTCAAAATGAAGCCATAGGAATTTATAACTGGAACTAACCAATAATATCAAGCTAAACTTAATAATATCTCAGTTGCCAATACATACAGTATCAGTCAAATCCCATATATATAAAATAAATATTTATCACTTTAAACAATCATTATTTAAAATTATAAATATCATTAAATAATACAGATTATATATTTCATAATCTGTATTGATATGTGATGTCTAGAAAATAATATAAACTATCATTTATTACTTATGTATTATTTTTGAACATTATATTTAAATCATATTGAAAATATTACTTGTGTATAGTTATGATAATTATGCATGTAGTGATCAGCACAATATTTAAGAATTGATAAATAATAATTAATATCAGCATAATATTTATGTGAAAAACAATTTATTATAAATAAGAAATATTTAGTAAAGATTTATTAGTTGTTTTGTAATTTTAACTAGTTGACCAATAGAAATGTTAACATTCAAATTTAAGTTAAAGCAGATGATCATACTTTCATAATGGTACTTCATTTGTAATATAGAAGATAAGCCTAAATGAAGATGTAGAAAAAATTATGATTTTTGCAGCAGTTGATGATTATGAAATAATTCTATTTATGATAAATGAAACATGAATAAGTAGTTTATCCATTTGTCTTGGTTCCTAAATCCTTGGGACAAAAAGTATTTATTTATAAGTTCATTTTGAGAGTTTAAAATCCAATGTTTTTTTAATTCAGCAGCCCATGATTTTGTTTATGTGATAAGAAATCATTCTTGGCTACTTTCCAATAGAACAGTAAATAAATCTACAGTCAATTTAAAATTATTTAAAACAATTAGTTGTCAATTCTTTACAATTAATATTTTTAAATTAAACGCTTGAATTTTTTTTTTATATTAAGGTTTAATAAAATTAGTTTTTATTTATAAAAGAATATATAATGCCTTTAAATTAATGATAATAGCAGCTTAATAATTTAAAATATTAATGGTGTCACACTTCTAAATTAATAAAAAAATTCTATAGGTCTTCTTAGTTTGTATGACAATGAAGTATATTCCAAAGGAATATACTATTTCAATATATATATATTTAGACTACAAATCAATTTTAGATATTATCAATTGTAATGATCCAGAGAAGGTCACTTCACATAAACTGCACTACAGGGCGCCATCTAGGCATTTGAACCTAGAAAAATTTATAAAGTAGGCAGATACGTAAGTCAAAAAAAAATTTTTTTTTTTTATTTTGATTCCGGTCGTTAGCCCATGTCACTAGCTCAGTGGAATAGCAGAGATTTAATAATATAATATAAGAGTATATATAAAAAAAGAATAAAATAAACCACTGCCACTAATTAGCATACAAACATTTATTTATGCACATATATATAAGATTTAAAATTGTTTTAGTATTAGTTTTACATTTTAACATTTAACATTATTTTTAACTTTACCTTAGATTTTAATTTACATTTTAATTTCTATTATATTATAAGTTTACATTTTAATTAAGTTCGCACAGATGGGATTATAAAAGCTTGTTTTAATATGTTGCATATAGATTGGTTACATAGATTACACGGTTAAAAACATTTCAAAGTAAACATAAACTATCAAAATACAAAATTATTGATTACTGACAATTGCATAGGGAAATATAAGAAACCCTCTAGTATTCAGCATAAGATACTTGCATTGTCACCAATAACTTAAAAGACATCCGAATAAATACATTTTAGATACTCACCGTAAGGTATCATTATTTATCGAATGTCTATATATTTTGATCAAATATGAAAACCCAAAACATACCTAACTGATAACCAATCCATGCAAATGTCTATAAACAACTTAAATTTAATGCATTTTTATTTAGGGTCGAGTATGAATAGACTACATAGATTTGCATTTGAAAATAAAATATTCTATCCCTATTTAACCTTAGGCTAAAATTCGCAGTCAAACTGGCATCAATTCATCTGATATATTGATGTATTCAATGTAATACGGAATACGGCAGCACCAAAAAGATTAAGATAAGACATTGACTCTCATCAGATAGGAATATTACATCTATCGAACAAGAAGAACAATAAAAAAAAACTCCATAGAAAGGAACTGCATTCTCCGTCTTATAATTCCTTTCGTAGGCAAACAGGTGAGTGCGGCGTATATATAAACGATTCTGCCAGTAGCGAATCTCCGACTACATCTACTAACTACATCAATATATCCAATCCATTGACCCAATTAACAATGAAACAAATAACCTAAGATTACCCTCCCCTAATATAACTTTACAAATCTAAACAGCCATTCACGCCCGACTTAAGTTTAACATTTATATAATTTAACTTAACGGAAAACAGAAATCATGATAAAACTTAGAGAACAAAAAATAAATAAATGGAAATGATTTTACAAAATAAATACCTTAAATAAAATTATAACTAATTAATAAATAACCTTGGTCAGATAGGATAATATTGCAATCATTTAAATATGGAAAGTTTTAATTTAATGTTCATTATTTATAAAGTTCTTACGGTCTACAACAGTTCATCTTTATCCGTTGCTTGCCATGAACGTGAATTCCCACGCCGTCCTCAAAAGATTGGTATCCATTTAGCCGTTGTTTTATTTATTCATTCGGAGGTTTTTTAGTTTAGTTGGTCCTCAATGTAGAAAACGATAGTTCATTTCTCTTTCTTTTTTTGGCAAAACTGAAGGGATTGAATCGTGCATCTCTTCAATCCCTTCTCCCGCACCTCCGCACCAACACCTATCTGTCACATCATAATAATCATAATCACTAACCAATAATTTCCAAACTTGTCCTTTTATATTACTTTGAAAGATTGACTTAACATTACATCATCGATGTGATGATCCTTTTCGTTGAGGTTCGATTTTCCAATGGATTTATTTCATTTGCTAAAAGTTTCTATTGTTTTCCTATCTGACCGATGTAGTTACATTTAAATGCCCAAGGCTGGTTTACATTTGACTAATTAAATTTATCATTTCCATTTCTGATTAATTAACCTGTTTTCCAAATCAAAGATATATTTAAAGATATAATTTTATCTCCAAATCTTTTTAAAATTTAGTTTTAAAATACTTTTTCTTTAATAAAGTTTTATTTTAATAATTTTTCATTATCTGTGCGATTTAATATATACGATTTTAAGATGATATTTAATTTCAATTTTTAATTCTTAAAGAAAATTTTTAAATGCGAACTTTTTAATTTACTTTCATGTTTAATAAATAATAAATATAAAAAAAACAGTGTAATGAATGTCTGTGCTCGTTACACAATAGAGAGCATCAGTTGATAGTGATTTATATTGATTTTGGATTTAAGTTTAAACATTTAAGAAAATTAACAGAGTGTATCAGAAGATTTAATAGAAAAAAGGATAAAATAACAAAGAATGAAGATCATATAAAGGAATTGAATGAAAAATTGATTCTAAAAAGTAAGATGAAGAGCAATATTGGAATAACATCTACACAGATACTTAAAATAGGAATAAGATTCAGTCTCAAATGAAAAATACCAATTGACAGATTATAATCTATGCAACAAAAATTAGAGATGGAAATTAATAAGCAGAAGAGTTCGGTCACAAGAACATCAACTGGGAATATTTGATGAATCAACTCAATATGAAATCTTCAGTAATATAAAATAAGATCAGATCACCTTTACAATTTTTTCCAAAAAATATTGCATTAGATTTTATATGAAATTCATGGAATCATTCAAAGCACTGACTAAATTATGCAAATTGATCTGTAAAACTATTCACTGGCTTACATATTGGAAGAAATTAGTATAGATGAAAGATAAATACAATGTAAAAATCAAGTAAATTGGGGGGATTTGTTGTGACCATGCTAAATTATAAATATTCTTAGGAAAATGGTTATACTAGAGTACTGCATTGTTGGGATTAAAAGCCATAGTTACATCATGCTATGGTAAATTATGGTAGTTATTAAAGATTTAAATAAGGTTGCATATTATCTTAACTATTCAAGTCATATTCTAAGTACATAATGAAAGGATAATGATGATTCAGGATTGATGAAAGGAACATATTTGTAAAATAATCTGATGACTGCACATTTACAGCCAAAAATAGAAATGATTTCAAGATAATTTTTAGGAAAAAAGAATTGAATTAAATGAATGAGATAAAAGATTCTGACAATAATGATGGCAGCCAATTTTCAAAATAATACTGAATATATAGAAGTCATTGATAGTTTTACCATCTTGAATCTTACACAAAGCTGAATCCAACTCTTACAGAAGATTTGACTGAAGCTTGGAAGAATTATAATGAAAAAAGCCTAGAAAAGATCAGCTATGAAATCAAATGTGTTTAACTCAAGGATCAGAATTGTTCATGTATATAGTATTTTCTGATTATATTTTCGATTTACAAGTTGTATTATGAAGAAGGACAAGGAAAGTAGTGGTGCTTTTGAATTTCAGGGCTGGTGAAGACTTTTGAGAACAATATAACAAAAATGAACAAGTGTACATACAATATGATAGTATAAATAACAGATTAAAATTGTTTTATTGTTATTAGAAAGCAATTTAATTCATTAGAAAAATTGATAGTGAAAGATGAAGAGATAAGTGATGCTGTGTAATGCTCATCATAATAATAAATGCAGTTCTGGGACATACAAAAACCATTTCGGGTGATTTATTATTGTGGGAAAATGTTATATGATTTTCAGTAATCAGTGTTAATTCACCAGTCATCTATTTATTGCTTATGTGTAAAATGTTTGTGCATATATATGAATGCAATATATATAATATATTTAAATTTTATCACTACAAAATAATCTCTAAAAAGAAATATTATTTTTGTATTTTTTAGCATTATTTGACACCCCTTCAAGCAGCCTTAGCTGAAAGTAGTCTGCCTCTTCTAAGTGCAGCAACTACTAATGGAAAGTCCTCAGGTCTACCATTGGCTATAACTGCACATAGCAGTAATAATATTAATAGTAATAATAATAACACCAACAACACTAGTACCTCATCTTCTTCGTCCACGCCTGGCCATACTGGACATAGTTTGGATTTTTCTGGTAATTCTACCCACTCTGTCAGTAGTTTGGCTAGCCCCACAGGGTTACCAACTAAAAATGGAGTCTGTCCAGATTTGTAAGTAATAATTAATTTTTATTTTATTTATAAATTTGGTGTATATATGTGTGTGTTATAATGTATGCAAATAACTTGAAAATGTAGAAAAACTTCTCAACTAAATATTAAGAATCAAAATTCTTTCAGTAAAAGAAGTCTGTATACTCCTGCAATTATAAAATATGAAATTTAAACTTATTGTTTACTACCATATATTTATTTTATCAGGATTTTTGTCATTTTAGTTATACATATTTTTGGATCTATTTTATATTATTAATTTAAAATGATATTCATATAGTATAGTAAAAGTTAAAATAGCCACCATATGGTAAGGATCTTCACAACTGTTCTTTTTAGACTTTCCAGTAACTAATAGCAGGTTTGAGCATTTTTCCTTTCTTGTTTTATAATCTAAATAAGAAACAGTTAGATATCTATTTATTGATCAATGTTGAATGTTAACTTAGTTTGCTATGGGTCACCTACCTGAAAGAAAAATCCAAAATATGATTAAAACCTGAAAAAATGTTCATCAGACTTGGATTTGAATAACAGATTGTAAGCATAGCATTAAGATATGCTACCATCACATCATGAATTATTTTGCAAATATATTTTATTGTTATCAATCCACTGCATAATGTAGAATTCATTTTGATTCACATCTTCTCTATGTTATTCCATCAAGCTTTCTTATTCCATTCAACAGACATACGATCTCATTACTCTTTCAATGATGCATGTAATAGCCATGTATTTTGATTTCAGTTTCTTATTATTATTTCCAATAAATATATTTATCTCATATTTTATTATGTTATGTAAAGTGTTTATATTGCTCTTCTACTAAATGTCCATGGCTCAAATTCATAAGTAAGTACTGATAAAATACATTTATTAAAAATCTTTTTTTTTTCAAGCACATAGGCTTTTTTTTTTTTTTTCAAATATAAAGTTATTTTTACCAAATCCAAATTTAATACTGTGATTAATTTAAAGCATTGTATTTCTTCTACTTGCATTAATAGTCTAACCAACGTGTTTATAATTGTTAACTTTTATTGTTTATAATTGTTCAGTAGTATAAATTTTGTCTTTGAAAAACCATTAAATGTTACTTTAGTTCTTTTAGCATTTATCTTTAATCCTGCTTTTTTTCTTCTATCCAATAGCTCTTATAATATTACTTGAAATTCTGGAATACCGGTTGCAAAAATAGTCACATCATCTGGAAAATCTGAATAACTTAATTAATTTCTATCTATTTTTATTCATTTAAGTTCATATTACTCAAAATAATTTCTATAAAACTACTGTAAAAAAATTTTGAAGATATGGAATCATTATATAATCTAATCACTCTTGTTGCATTTTGGTAATTATTGTTCACAGTTTGACATTATTTTGGGTTTATGTCTTAATGGTCCACAGCTTTAATCATCACAGAAATGCTTATAGAATCAAATGTCTTTTTATAATCTACAAATCCAAAAAAAAAATGGCAACTTATATTCATTATTTCTTTTTATAACTTTGTTTTATTATTATTTGAGTATAATCTCTTATACTATGTTATGCAAAACTTTTTGTAAATGAGTTGTAACAATCTTAGTTAAGATCTTGGAGAGAGCTGACAAAAGATTCATAGGTTTGCCATTTCTAATGACTTCTTTTTATCCTTCTTAAATATCTATATCTTGTAATCATCTGATATTATATCTTTATCATTTAAAAATTTGCTACATAACTTTGCCAATAATTTCTATATTTCTTTAACTTGTTTCTATAATATTTCTATCATTATCTGAACCTTTTTCATTTTTTTATAGATTAAATTGAATTAGTCATTTCTTCATCTAAAATACTTGGAATATTTTTGTTTTGTTTTTTTCTGTAGAATTATCCCTTTCACTTCATGATGTTATTCCTCTTTTTGATAATTGATTTACATTTTTGAGAGTTTTGTTTTATTCTACAGCCTTCTTTATTATTTTAAAAAATTCCAGATATTCAATTCTTCTAAGTAAGGCATTTTTAAATATTTTCAAGCTCCTTTTGTCTTTCTACATTACCTTGTAGTCTCATTTGAAAATTCACTGGTAAATTGCTATCATTTTTTTATACTTGTTATGAATGTTGCAGTTCTTAATAAAATATCACTATTCTTGTTTATCTTAGTTTTAAAAAGGCAAATGAAGAAATAGAGAAATTGTTGTCAAAATTGTATATCAACTGTCTAAAATGATAAAGATATACAAGATAATTGGAAGAAAAAAATATTAAAAATTACAGATCCATTAGTCTTCATTCAATTATATGCACCTTATTTAGAATTCGAAACATTTAAAGAAACAAACAAAAGTTAGAAGTGATTGTAGCATAATAAGACAATAAAGCCCATTACTCAAGGCTTTAATATTATAGCATAATAGATTACATCCAATTATTAAAAGAAGAAATAGAAAGAAACAGTGAATATGAATTGCTATTTTGCTTAGAATTTGTAGATTATGGGAAGGTATTTGATTTTATATGTATTTCAGCAATGATTAAAGCTTTGGAACATCAAAAAATAAACCTAAAATATTGTCATATTCTGAAGAATAATTTGATTGGGCTGTATGATTATTCTGTCTCGCCAAAACATTTTACAGCAAATTTTTAATTAATTTGTGTATTAAACTAACAAGAAAATAAATTTATCTAGATTATTTGTTGATCTTTGAAGTCTGTTAATATAAGTAAATAATTTCAAACTAAATAAAATAATACATAGTTAAGAATGTGTTTGATAAATTAAAAAGCTTTTGCAAATAAAAAAATGCAATCTTCAAGAATAATTTTTCATTTAATAATGTAACCATAATAATATCATGTTTAGTTTCTTCTTTGGCTATTCATTTTCACAGTATCCAAGAGATAGCAATCAGTAAATAACTTCAAACTAAATGAAGAAATAGTACAAATTTATCTAATTAAGAAAATTGTGCATATAAAGAGTTGAATATTTACAGTGATATGTTGTGAAGTAATTGGTTATTGTGCAAGTTAAAATGAAATTACCATTTACAAGATTAAATGCTTTAGTTACATGTCCAAGAAAAATCCATGATACATGGGAAGTGCATGTTTTTCCCCCCTGTCTCATGTTTTTCAGAATATGTTATTTTCATAGACTATAAATCATGCATCTCAAAAAGCACAGGAAAAAATAAAATAATAGTCAAGATTATTCTACATAAATATTGATAATTTGAAATACTTCCAAACCATGTAACAAAATATGGGCCTACATAAATATTATAACACTCCTGAAGATGTTCTACCCTTAAAATTTATAATGCTCCCAAGTGCTATTATCCAATTGCCATTTTAAGAACCTCAAAGAAAAATGAGAGGGTTTCATTTCAGTATACATTATGCTTACCTACTTCGTTAATTAAAAAATATTAATATTATTTTAACTAAAAGCTACTTGTCAGGTCAGTGGTAAGATTATTTTTGGGAATGAAGTTTTTATTACTTCTAATAACATTTAAAATTTGTACATAAAAATTATTCACAGTAAATCCATGAATGAAATTTAAGATTAAAAGTTTGGGAAAGGGCAAGCTTATAAAGTCTTAAATGACAATTATAGAAATGTTGCTTACCATGTTTGGAAAATCACAAAAAAAATGAGAAAGCTTTCAAAGTATTTCAAAAGGGCTCAAGTTGAGAGTATTCACATTATAATTAAAAGCTTGGTTGCTTGTTGGCACCACTTCAGCAAACCTTTTAGGGGTTTTGCATTGAAAAGAGGTAAGAATGGTTCATTAAAAGTAAATCTTCAAACAGAAAATCTGAGTAAAATAAAATTTTCTATAATTAGGAGAGGAATTTATATAAATATTGTAGAAGGAAGATCTTGCCATTACATAAGAATGAACAATGAGATAAATTTCACGTGGATTCATAATTGCCATTATTTTTAATTTTAAACAATTAACATCAATAAATAACTTCTTTAATAAGTTATATATTTATTTAGTTGTGCAATCATTGGCTTAAGTAAATTTAATTTATTTATGCCTAAAGCAATTTCTTATGATAATTACTTTTTATTAAAGAAAATTCATGTGTTAAGCAATCATATGGGAGTGGCATTCCCAATAACTGTGAAGGTCACATTCCATGGAATTGCACTAGCACCTGTCTAACCAACTCAGATTAAGTTTAGATTTCTAAATTCTAATCAGTAATACCTGAGATAACCATTTTACTGCCCTGTAGCTGGCTAGCTAGCTAAACTAAGTAATTGAATAAAAAAATTTCAGTTCCTAATGACCTGACAAAGTTTTTAGCATTTAAGTAGCTGGAATCAAAATTTGTTTGAGTTTATTAAGGAGTTATTAGTTATTTCTATTTACTAGTTCTTTTTTGTAATATTCAAAATGAAAAAAAAATACATTTTTTTATACAATTAATTTTTTTTAAATATTAGAAACACTATTTAAAATATAACTATTATGTTTGATTCTTTCTTTTACTTACTTATATTTTACTATGAATTATTAATTTATATAATTATTCAAATTTAGTAACCTGAATCTTTGAAAAGTCACTTACTGAAATTTGAAATTTAAGTTTAACAAAAAAAAAAAGAAAAAAAAATAATACATTGAATAAATTTTCATTTAAGTTTTCTCTGAAGATAATCTAAAACATTAAAGCCATTTACTCAAGGCTCTAATAGATTTATAAATGTAGACAATATCAATCAACCCTTAAGCTCTCAACAATGTCTACTTTAATCAAGGCAACTCCTTTAACAATAATGGTGGTTACCATCTTTATATATGGTCTGATATTTTTATATAGATAAAGATTGCAACTTGACCAAGGATTGTGAGATTAATAATGCATACAAGTTTAAACAAACCTTATTAATCAGGCAAATATAATTTGATCTGAAAACAGATTAACAAATAGTCAATTATAATTTCCAGATTCTGAAAGCAAATTAATAAATAGTTATTTATAATTTTCAAATTCCCTATAAAGTATATACTCTTATTCTTCTCTTTTACTTTCTTTGCATATATTCATATATATATATATTTCTTATAATAACTTCTTTCATATACACTTCAATGCAAACAAATTTTCTTTAAAAAAACTTCTTTATTTTCCTTACAGTTTCGATTGTCCAGCAGTCTTCATCAGAGCTACAATATTTGAATAATATAAATACATAACCTCACTTCACATATATATATATATCCCCTACATACATACATATATATAGATCCACATCACCCATAGTCATATAAATAAAATCCATACCTACATCTATATAAAATAAAGAAGTTTTTTAAGAAAATTTGTTTGCATTGAAGTGTATATGAAAGAAGTTATTATAAAGTATATACTTATGAATGTAGATGATAACAATCGACCTTAAGCTATCAGCACTCTCAACCTGTAGTTGACCATTTTTATTATTAAAGGAGGGTGCCTGGACTACAGATTGAGATTGTTGATATAGTTTAAGGGTTGATTGATATCATATATATTGTGTTATATATCTCCTGAAAGAACATTTTGTGATAAATTTCATAAATTGTGCTAAAACTTTTTACTTGTGGAAAATTGTTTTAACAAGTTTTAATATATTCCATTAAATTTACCCGAAAATATATTTTTCTAAATATTATTGTTATACAAAAAAATTTGTATTTACATATTTAACATGCATATATGTATGTTTATAATAAAAGATACTTCCAGTACTTAAAAATATGTAATAGTTTGAGATTGATACTCATGCAACTGGTTCAATAGAACCAGGAAACATCTGATAAGAATGATAAATTAGATGTGGATTATTTTCATAATTTAAAAATGATATTTGAAAACTGTAAAATCCCGGTAAATTTGTTTAAAGTTCTTATAGTTCCAAACATCAATTTCTTTGGCAACATTACTGTTTTAGATGAATTAATGAGCTCACTAATGATATTGAATAACAATTCTATCAAGAATTAGATGAAAATACAGTTTATGATAATGAAGCAAAATTACTGGAAGATGTACAATATTTTGAGAATGATAACATCATTGAAGAAATGTTATTTGCAAAATCTTTAACTATCAGCACTAAGAATTCATCCATTTTTAATATTGTAAAAATGTTTTTTAATGAAAAAGATATACCATTTTCTAACATTCTTGCTTATGCTGCTAAGAGTACCAGAAATGTTAGAAAGATGGTATGGATTTATTATTTTATTAAAACAGTAAGTTTCTAATATTTAGAAGACGTCATAAAATATCAAGCAAATAGAAATATGATCTAAGCATGTAATAATATGTTGGACTATTTCCATCATCTATTACTAAATGTTGAATGTTATAGAAAATTTTAAACTTTTCAGATACAAACAACTTATTGGTAATAACACACAAATAGACAATACAGTGTTATTACTAATAAGTTGTTTGTATTTGAAAAGTTCAAATAAAGTTTAAAATTGTCTATACATTCAACATTTATTGATAGATGATGGAAATAGTCCAACATATTATCACATCTAATATACTATCATCACAAACCTTCAGGAAAATATAAACCAAGCATGTTCTATGTGTGAATCTATTTGTGATTCATAGATTGGTTCATATAGCTATTGAAAAAGCTCATTTCTAGAATAGTTTTTTCTCTTTCTCCCTTTTTATTTTTGGAATTAGAATTGGCCATAGTTGTCTATCTCAACTTTATGTGATATCACAAATTGCAAAATAAATCTTTCATGTAATGCTATTCTTATATTAAATTTAATATTGATTGAATTATAGAATGGATTTTTTTTTAAAAAAAAAAGTGTAACACAAATAGATGTATATTTAAAAAAATAATCTTTTTTCTATGATTAAAAAATGTGTAATATAAATTTTTGACATTACTCATGTAAGTATATTTTTAGGACAATATAAAGAAAAGTTTTCTTTCAAACTATACACAAACAAACCTTAGAAATATTATGAAAGATACCAAAACAGTAACATATATTAGTTGTTGCTTTAACCATCAGTGATTCAGTTGTCTGCTATTCTAAATCACATTACAATGCAGATCCATTCTCGATTATATCATTCTTAAATTTTCCTTTTTTTTTTTCCATTTAATCTTCTACACCCACTTTTACAAATGTAGCATTTGTCTTCAAACATTAGATTCTATCATTGTCAGCCATTCTAAATTGCAGTACAATGTGGATCGTCTTTTGAACTTATATTTGTAATATAGTATTATCCTGCATAGTTGACAGCAATACTAAAGTGACAAACTCTGGAGCTCAAGGCTCATAGTCACAGTTCATTTTGAATCCAGAATTCAAACTTTGTTAATTTTTCCTTATAAACTCCTGTTAGCAATCAACCATTTACAAATATTCATGCCAAAACTGGAGATTTTGTTTGAAGTATTTTTGCATTTTAAATAACTAATAACTCAATTACTGAAATATAAAAAATTAAAGGCAATATTATTTTATTCTCAAAAAAAATATTGAAAATATTAAATACAATTTAATGCATTTTCAATGTTGAGCATTCTTGTCAAAGACAATCATTATTCTGTTGACTCAAATATAAATATTGCTTTTGATGGGAATGTTTAACACTGCAAATGCACTAATGTGTATTTAATTTGTTCAATGTTTTCTCTGAATATACTATATTAGTTATAGCTCTTAATTTATTATATTTGCATTTTGAAACTGTTTGTTTTAATTAATTTAGAAACTATTCTTTTTGGCATTTATGAAAAGTAGAGAAAAGTTTATGTTTATGTATTTGAACTTTTAATTATCATAGAGAGAAAATATCATGGTTAATAGAACAAATGGAATATTTTTCTTGTCATTGAAATTTAAAAAATTTTTAAATTTATTTATTTACTAATAGTTGTATTCAACAGACTTTTAATTTTTTTATGATAATAAATTATTATTATATGCTTTTTTTTTTTCAGATCTCTGATGGCTCACATGATGTCTTTCAGGAACCATGAAGGGTTGCTGATTAAGCAGGAACCTCTCGGTGATGACCTTAATGAAAACAGTCAAAGTGCTGGTGATCTTGATGACATGATAGATGATGAGGACAACGACTTTGATCACAGTGACACACCAGGTTTGGCTGATCCCAACACCTAAACTCAAGCCAGCCATGCCATTGTGCAAATTAAAGACTAATGAGAGTGGGAGCAAAGCTTGATTATGCTCTATCATTCTCAAAATTGGGGCAGTTCCTTTCTCTAAGTGGCCAGAGCAAATGTCATGGCAGTCGGGGCAACTTGGAGACCTCGAAACTGCTCTTCATAGGGTATTGCAGCAATAAAAAAAGGCAAGAAAGAAAAAAAATAAGCACAGATAGACATTAATGTGTGAATCTGTTTTGTTCTTTTTTGTTCTAATGAACATTTTAGATCAATCTCTGTATATTTAACATAAGTTACATTTTTTTATACTTCTAACAAGATTCTTGATTTTGTTTTTGGCCACTTAAAGTGCAATCCCCAATCTATATAGCCAGATTAGCCAAACTCAGTTAGTCTTAGTAATTTCCAAACTAAAGAAGAAGAAAAAAAAACTACAATTTTGCCAAGAAACTAGATAAATTATGTTCCTTTTTAATCCTCATTGTAGGTCCTCATTCCAAGTAGAGCATGCAGCATATCAGATTCCTGAACGGCTGGGCAATTCAAGATAAATCAAGTTGTGTTTTATTTTATGGGGATCTTTTGTATAATGTTTCAAAGCCTACATTTGTTCTAGTATCAACAATACTTTGCATATACTTCCAGTAGTTAACTATTTAATCTCATAATTTATATGTGTCTCTAGTAGAACTTTCTATAAAAAATTTAAAAAAAGAAGAAAAAAAATATATATTAACAGTCGTCTATCCCGTTGTAGAGACATAGGTGCAAACGTTAGTCTCATTCCTTATACAGCCTTCATCCTATAGACAGCTGTTCCACTTTCAAAATAAATATATAGAAAATCTTGAATATTTTTTTTAATGTCTGTAATTACAAGGGAGGGGGGTAGGGATGTAGGTACTAGTAAGGAGGTACCTCAGTAGTTGACAATAGCTTGTATCAGGATACTTACAGTACCTCAGATAATCTGTACATGTCATTTTGATCTCCCATTCCTTGCATTCAAATTCTTAAAAAGCTTTTATTGCAAATATGTCATTCAACAGGGTCCATATTTTATTTTTATTTTTTAATCCCATTTTATCACGAAAACTATCTGGCTCAGGTTTTATATTCTTTTTCTTTATTTCTCTCTATCCCTTCTGTCTATTGTTTTGCGTGTACAGGTTTTTTTAATGATATGATTGTTAACATTAACAAATTATGTTTGTTCATCTTATTATGCTCTTTAAGACACATTTTACATATTTCAATCTCTAATCTTTTTTCTTGAAGATATACAGCTTTTTTTTTTTTTTAATAAAAGCATGTCAACATCTTATATGTAAATTATTTAAGGAGAAAATTTACTTTTCTGCGAACATTTTTGTATTGACCAATGACATTTTAAAAGCTCTCACCTTTTCATATTTTCTCTCTTTTTTTTAACATGACCAAAGGTTTTAATTTTTAGCTGTTGTTGTTTGTTTATTTATTTTTACGTTTTATTCCAAATTTTAATCGTTATTATTCATATTGTGTGTGTGTATATATATATAATATTACGTGTATATAATTTATATACAGATCATAGATTTTTTAGCCCTTCCTCCTTTCGTTTTGTTCATTACGTCTTTTTTCTCTCTCGCATACTTTTAAATTATATTTGTAACGATTTCAAAATTATTTCAATAAACGCCATTTTGAAGAAAAAATTAATTTCATTATCAAGTTTATATATTGTACATTTATCCATGTATATATGTATACACACATCATTTTAATTAAACCATTGGTACCTCCAAAATTTTTATATATTGTAAAAAAAATTATCAAAAAAAAAACTTCAGGACAGTTTCATATTATCGTATATCTGTATATATTTTTTATGCGCATTCATGTATATGTGTGTGTTTATAAATATATGTACACACGTATGTACGTACATGCTCATTTATATATATATATAAAGATAAAAAAATTATACTAATGGAAACATATCATGGGGGGGGTGATATAAAGCATCACTTTAAAAATCTACTTTTTTTGTTATTTGTGCTTAGTTTATTGTTGTTAAAGAATGCTTATAGATATATATATTGTTGCTATACCATCAAGAATCTTTTTTCAATTGTTACTCGTATATGTGAGTGTATATATATATTTTAAATTGATTCTCATAAGTGTGTGACGCGTTTTCTACCCAAAGGCTATTTAATTAGAGTCTCTAAATAATAGAATTCTACAATGACTTAATAGTAATTTGACATTATTTCCCTCCCCCTGCTGCAGTTTAGCAATTTATGATTTAGATAACATAAATTATGATGTAGTCGTAATACTAATATGCATACACTCATATTGAATTGTTAGGAAAATTTATTTATAATGGATAATTCAGTCGTTTTTGCACCAGTTTGATTACTGGAGTATGGTAGAATGTATTCATTTAGCCATTGTGGCGTTAAGATTCTCTGATTAAAAAAAAAAAAACAATGTTATCTTTTAGAAAATAAAAAGAATTGTATGAGTTAATCTGTTAATTTTGAAAATAGTGAGTGCCTATATATGTTTAGAATTATGGGAGAATCTTTATATGATGTTTGTAATATAGTATAGTTATGATGGAAACTTTTAATTTATTTTATCTTTTTGTATCGATTACAAACTAAACTATTTAAGATGTATATTGTTTTTATCATTAAAATAATTTCATTCTTTTCTACAGTTCATACCCTCTCTATCTTCAGTTCAGAGAATCTTACATAGTATATGTATATTTTTCCTTTATTGGTTTTATTTTTTTAAACAATATTTATAGTTTTTGTTTTTAATCTCTCGTAACTATGCAAGCATGCGGTATGTTTTTTATTGCAATCTATGATTTTTGTTGTTGTTTGTGATGTGGTATTGAATTTGTTTGCTACGTTTATCAATCTTCATTGGATGATTTTTAATAAACCATATTATTCAGTAATACGAAGAATGTAAAATCCGACTTAATGATTTAGTGTAGTCCCGTGTCTTGATATTGGCCGTGAAAACAGACATTTAAAACATTTGTTAATAGAATATTAATAATAGCATTATTTACTTTAAATTTATCCGTTTAAAAAAAAATTAAATGCTAGAAAATGAAGCTTGATTTCAATAATTTAAAACCTACATTAATTTGATAAAACTAACAGACTGAAATTTTGCCGGAGTAAAGATAAAATAATACTTATGTTAAAAAAATAATAATAAACTTAACAAAATTAATGTATTTTCCTAACGGTCCAATATTTTATATACACACACACTCATTTTTATAAAGACTGCTTTGTTTGAAAAACAATATTCTTTATTTAAAGAAAATTATATCGCCCGTGCTTCCATTATATATGTATATACACACTCATATACTTAACAACAATCAATTAATAAATTCCTTTAACTTATTTGATCAAAATTATAAGTATTTGCTCCCCCCCCCCTCGTTATTTATAACAATGGATTAATATTATATTTTCATGGATACTTTTTAGACATTTTAATGACTACCTCAAGATCTTTTGTTTCCATTAGATAAGCTTAAAAAAAGTAAATGTATATACTTGTATTTACATAGTGTCTGTATGCATTTACAGTATAAGTATAAAATATTAAATGTCCTAAAGATTTTTTTTATAAAAAAAAAAAAAAATTAGGTAATGGCATATTTAATTTTTTTTATATATATATATTAAAAAGGGGAGGGGAGGAGGACAAATGTTATATTAATATTGTGGCAAATGTTCAATTATTTACCCCCACTTCCCTCTCCCCAAGTAGTGTAATCAATTGTACATATAGATGAATTAACTTTTTATTGTATTTTCTCTCAATATATCTAAGGTGAATCATGTTTGTATATATATATTATGTATATATATAATACCATTTTTTCATTGTATTTTTTTTTCATTTCATTTTTTTTTTTTTATTTTTAACATATTATATTATGTCATATGTTTCAAGGAATGGGCAGGGGGGGGAGCATCAACCGCCAGTGATTGTGGCTAACAAATGTGCTAGGTTATAAGAAACTACCCCAGTAATTTTTTTACATTACCGTCTTATGAGTCAACTATTTGAAAATCGTAAAAAGGATCTATTTTTATGCTGAGCTAAGCTTTACCGGTTTTTTTTTTGCTTTTCGTGGATTCACATGTGCCAGATTTATAAAGTAAGAAAAAAGAAGTCTTAATAAAAAAAGAGCTGTAATATTCGTTGTTTATATATTTGCTCATTGGTTTACTTTTGCTTCTTTAGTAGTTTGCTGGATGTTTTTTTTTTTTTTTAATGATAAAAATTAACAACATGATTAATTATAACCAAATTGTTTTGACTGTGCCATGAACAGGAATTGTGAATTTGCTGAAAGTCACTTTTTTTTATGCTTTGTAATTTGCTCGAATTAACTCAAGTTGGTTTTTTTAAATAATAATAATTAGCATGCATTTCTTAGCATGCATTGAATTTTTGAATCCTTTGACCCTGCAAAAGGCAGCGCCTTAGCAGGATGCGGGTATATGGTACAAAGGATCAAGACTCAGGTTATAAACAATTTATGGGAGTCATGATACCCCATGATGTCAGGAAAGAAAACCATTCTACCTTCACTCGTCATCAATTTGTAGATTTTTTTTTTTTTTAATAATTATGCTCTCCATTATTTGCCTTTTGCGGAGCTTTACCTCATCGGCTGCTATGTTGAAAATTTATATTTTCGTTTTTAACACACTGAGATCTATCTCTGTCTAACATTCTTATATCTTCAAATTGATTAAAGTATATAATTTCAAATTATTATTAAAAATGTTATATTTCATAATAATATCGCATAGTCTTAAGTATTATGAAAAAAAAATATTTACAAAAAAATTAATATATTTTAAGAATTTCTTTATATATGATATTGAAAACTACCTCAATCAGTTTACTTTGGAAATTTCAAAGTCAAAATCTTTTATTTCTCTTTTTTAACTGTTTGTGTATGTCTGCGTGTTTTGTTTTTTTTTACTTAGTACTGTTTATATTCCTAAATTATTATTAAATAGTCAAAATAATGCTAATGTAAATATTTAAAAGATCGTTATAATTTTTATTTAATTGCAGCTGAGTTCCTCTTTTATACATATTTTATATATATTATTATTTTGATTAGGTTTAAGACAGAAATGGATCTCTGAAATAAACTAGCGTTATAAATTATATTGTTTTAATCCCTTTAAGCTCAGGATCTGAAGAAGTGTGCTCTTTCCCGTCCAGCCATAAATAAATAAGAAAGACTTATTTTCTTATTTAAGCTGCTGCTATCTTTGCTATTATTATATTTATTTAGCATCAATCATTCTCATTTCCTTTTAGGTCATAGATATTGTTTTGAGAGTTTTGACCATTTTTTAACGAAATGAATATGATTGAATTTAAAAGGTCATAACAAATTTTTTCTTGTTATCCTCAGGAAAGAATACTTGCAGGGAAAATAATAAAATAGTCCTGCCTTTATATTTTCTCGTGGTACAGTCAGAGTGCCTATCAAAACTGCTTGTAACTAACATATCGTTTATTACAAAAAAAAAAAAGGAGAAAGTCATAAGGTAGAGGACAAATAAAGCATAGAAATTTTTGAAGCTCACAAACACTTTTTTTTTTATTTCTAAAAAGGAAATTTTTGAAATGACCTTTGAAAGCTTTGTCATACATCCTGATGTGGAAATGGTTGATTGGGAAAGGAGCAGATGAACGATTTTTTTTCTTTCAAGGCCTGTAGCCTTGAAGAACATAACAATCCTGTGGAGTTTTTTCAACAGTGCTACCTCATTTAGTTATATAGACATTTAGATTAGCAAGCAGAGCTTCAATTTTATGCAGTCAATTGATTTTGGAAATAAACTTCTTGGTCAATGTGTCCTATTCCTCAGTTAATGGAGGCTCTTTTATTACTCTATAATTCCGGGTAGTAGCTTCTTAGGAAGAGCTAAATGTATAAAAGTAAATTCCACACTGCTTGACAAATTTGTAAATATTGCTTCTGGAGAATTATAAACTTTATGCAATATACTTATATTTGTCAAATAGCTTATATCATATATATATATATATGTACTTATATATATATTAATATATGTGTATGCATGTATGTTTGATAAATTTTATTGGTTAGTTCATGCACTGGTGATGCAATTAATTTCCCACCTCATTTAATTCTGTGAATTTTTGCATTGATTTGTAATTATATTTTTTATGTTACTTTTTAAATGCTTATCCCACCTCCCCCTGCCACCTTTGTGAGCTTCATATGTAATGTATACCATACCTCTACTCTCATTCGAGACATTTTAATGGAAGCAATCTCATCAGTCAATGAGGTCTAACCATTAACTCAGGGGCCTAGGACTTGATAACATTGAAGGTCTGCATAAAAGGCTCCTTATCTGTAGTTCCTAAAGTTTCTCATGGATAAATATTGTTTTTCATTTTTAAAAAAAGTAATAATAATAATGAAAATTGAATTTTTAATTATTTTCAGCATCATGTCAGGTTTTTTTTTTTTTACCTGTGCAATAGGGTTGGCTCTAGATGGTAAAGTTTTTATTAATTACAACTTGTATAATCTTGATATTTCTTTTCAAAAGATAGACTCCAACATAATACCTTTACTGGTGTTAAAAAAAAAAAAAATACCTCGTCCACTTCAGTTAGATGATAAATGATTTAAAGAAAATAAATAAATCAAAAAAAGATAACCTTTTTTGAAACTGCCAAACCATCGCCCTGTACATGTTTAATATCGTGTGTAGATGAAGCAATAATTTAAAAACTTAATCACTAATTAGTGAAATATTGTAAACAAAACATGTTTCATTCAAGGACCAAATAAAATGGTAATGCCTGTAAACTGAAATTTGTTTTTTCTTTGTGTGTGTGCGTGTTCATTTTTATGAAATATATATATACATGCACAATCTACAAGTAAATTGTTTTTTACTTGTATTACAGGGTTGTTGTTTTTTTTTTCAAAAATTAAAACTATTACAAGAAAGTGAAGTCTTTTCTCTTATTTTAAAATATTTCATGTTTTTATAAATTATGAAAAATAAAATGTTCTTATTGTGTGTGTATATATATATTTATTTATTTAGCCTAAAATAATATAAAGTAATTAATATTTTTATTCATACCAGAATTATTATTTCTAAGTTTCTGTTTTATTTTTTTCTATATGAAATTTAAACATTTGACATTTTTTTAATATTAATTTTCTTACATTTTATGAAATTAATTTAAATATACACCTGGGTCTCTTTATGCAGACTTATTTAACACGATTTTGAAGTTACGCTATTCATGTTTCACCGCTATTACTTTAAATAATAAATTTTGCGCACTTACATTATATTGAAAGTAATAGCACATTATTGGAATTTGACTTTCATCTTAGTAATTTCAATATTTTCAGTGCTTTATAATAGTAAGATTTTATGCAATAATGAAATTAAAATCATGATTTCCACATTTTATGTATACACACATTAAATTTTACAAGATTATAATGTAAATTTGTTCAAACATTGTGTGTGTTAATTTTGCATTTTAAATCACATTCTGTTTTTGCTTTTTAAAAAAGAACGTAATCAATTATTAATCATTTAGTGTCTGCAATTTTATTTTTAAAAGGTGAGTAATAGCAGTAGGCACAATTAAATTTGACAATTAAAATCTGATTTTTAATTGTAATTAACAATTTAAAAATTACTTACGGCGACTTGGAATTAATGTGATGTAAAACGAAATTTGATTTTTAAACGGAATTGAAAATTAAAGACAAAAATAAGAATTTAATTTTTGGTTGTTAGTTTTAATTAAATTTTTCCCAGCAGTGGTGAATAAATGTCTTTTTGTTATCATAAGTCTAAGTTCATAAACAATTAATAAAATCATCATCTCAAAGATTAATTACTAATTACATTGTCAACAGAAAACCATTAACACAACATGAGAGTGAACTTGGCGCTAGTTGTATTTCCTCTTGTGAGAATCTGATTTTTTACCAGTTTGTAAATAGTGATAATAATTAAAACGTATATAAAAAAATGTAAATTACTGTACTGTAAATTATGCATAAAAATATATTATTTTGAATAAAATTAAATATTATAGTTAAAAAAAGTTTGTCTTGTATCAATTTTTTTCAAATTTGAAATTTTTTATTAGTCATACTTTATTTCCTTATTTTTTTTTTTTTTTGCGCGCGAATTTTAAAGTAATTTTACGTTGGTGCTTTGCTTTTACGTGAATTTTGAAAAATCACAGACCGCATCGCCCCTTTTTCAATGTAAGTTACGTCTATTTTTGCACGATTTCGTTTGCGCGTGTTTTCTGAGGAACCTATCGCATAAAACGAGACCCAGGTGTATACTGTTTGTCATTTTTTTGTCCAAAGGCAGATTGAATTAATTAACAATAAGTTGTACAATAAAATAACATTTGGTCAACATTGATTGCAAATTTGCAATTGCTTGTCATTCCTATAATGTTATGTAATCTAGAAATTCATGTGTGTGAACATGCATGCATAGTAAAAATTAAGATGAATAGAATTAAACTTTACTGGTCATAAAATAGTACAATTACACTGATTATGTTTCTAGTATATTGAAGTACATACAGGTAGACAAAGGTGGATTTGGCGCCCTAAAATGTGCGACTCGATTCGTTTACAATTGCTGGTGATTATGTCCACAACATAATCATTCCAATGGTTAAACTATCTTACTGATCCATCGGCGAATCACTGCTTGATGAAAATAAATCAACATTGTCCATGTGTATCTCTTGCTCTTTCATATGGAAGTTTTACAATCACTAGTAAGTTTCGGTTGGTTTGTTTATAAACTGATGAAGATCCTACATCATAAAGACACTATTCCAATTAGGCAAACACTATAGATAAACCAGTGTCCCTGAATCTATCCTTGCTATTTAATTTTAAAATACTAAAACTTCACCATACATGGTGGAAAACTAACTACAAATTATTTTCAGATGCTGAAAAATTTTAAAAATATACAAAGGTATACTCAAAGACAAAACCTATAATTATATTGGTAAGATTGAAAATATTTAATAATTAAACCTAATATATTAGTATAACTTAAATGTAACTTATTAATGAATATTTCTAAAAAAAAAAATTAATTTGATCAAAAATAAAATATAATAAAGTTCTGTTCAGCAAGTTTCCAGAAACATATTCACTAAATGATCTGGTCTATCAATGATCCACTGGAATATATGCATTTAAGAATAATCCTTTTCGGATTTACAGCCTCGAGGAAAATTACCACCTAACAAACTAATCAGAAAAATATAAGTATAAAAATATGTATAGACTTAATTGTTGATCTATAGATATAAATTTAAATAACCAACACTTATGTAAATATTACACAGAGTAAAAAAAAATTTGTTTTTTACTCTGTGTAATACTTATATACGTGTTGGGTATTTACATTTGGAACAGAGATGTAAATAATTGAAAGTTTGATTTTAATAAAAACTATTTTTAAAAAAGCTTAAATTTTATAATAACAGAAATTATCTGTTCAGTAATTTATTTTAAATTTGCATTCTATTGTTAAATGTGACAAGCAAACATATAATTGGATTATTTTATATTCAGCTTTAGGATAAACTAAATCACAAAAAAACTTAAACATTATTTTTTTTTTTTAAAAGCTTATAGACTATAGTACTTTTAATAATAAATTTGAAAAATAAACATGCAAATGAAATGAAGTTACAAAAAAAACAGCAATGTGACATCTGTCATTCTGGAAAGTTTTTTAACATTTTCACATCTATATGCTGGCCACTAATAGTGTTCATGATAGCATTTAAATTTATTAATTTAGCCAATCTGTATACTCTCTTCTCTGATAAATTTTTTGATAGCAGATTTAATTACTATGTGCAATTTTTTTAATGAGGGGTCAGATTGACCATAGGTCAACATGGGTGTGGCAAGAATCTCAGGATGGCCTTTGAGCATTCCATCATCAGATTTTCAAATGGATGGATTGTTGAAGAATTGGAGTGTGGCAAGTGGATTGAAGCCTGTCCAGTAAAGTATGAAGATTGGCTATCCTAATATATATCTGAGCACTTATTGCATATATGTGTGGAGATGATAATCTGAACCAACTAATGATTGCTGTTTTAGCATGAAATACTTATATTGGTGATTATTTATCTTTTCGGCATATATGTGTTCAGATATGAGATAGAGTGGTCATGTGAAAGTCTGTGCTCATCTACCCTATATATTACATATATTGATACAGGTATATAATAAGCCTGTATTTCAGTTATTAATTTGTTTTTGTGGATTATTATGTGCACACAGTTTAATAATTTTTAAAAATAGATATTCAAATTTATCTTCTCAAAGATATATAAAAAAATATTAAACTTAATACAAATGTCATTAAACACATTTTATTTCATATGTTATCAATAAAATTACTTACTGTATATGTTTATTTGATACAGTAAGTAATTTTACTGATGTCTTATGTAATAACATGATGATTGTTTAATGACAACATTTGTATTAAGTTTAATATTGTTTAAATATCTTCGAAAAAATAAATTTGATACACCATAATAGTGTATTTCATATAAAAAGTAATTGTCCAATATTTGATGAAGCAATTACATTGGTATTTAGAAATTGGAGGACTTTAAGAACTGAACCCAATAATTTGAATTAGTTAATTAAATTATTAACTAAATCTTACAAAGCATGATAAAGGGTTCTGACTCTAACCAAAGCATGAAGATTCTGACATGCCTTTCATGCACTTGCTTTATCAACTAATGTACTTGGGTTCTTTGTTTAAATCTTAATAAATATACAAATAGGATTTAAGTTCGTTATATTTATTGGATTATGAAGAAATTTTTTATTTGTAAATAACAAAAAATTTAATACTGTACTATAATAAAAGTTATACCATTTTTGTATACTGTAAAATGTTGATAAAAAGAGAAATACATGTTAATTAAATAAAAAGAATACATTAAATCCATTATCTTCTTACATTTTGCATTGCTACATAGTAAAAAAAAAAAAAAATGTATAATAAAAGTTGAAACTTCTTTGTATGCTCTTTCAAAAAATGGATTAACATAAAAGTAAATGCTTCATGAAAATTTTCTGTTAATATGTTAAAAATAAATGCTTAGCAAAGAATTGCAAACTTTTGGGGGGGTTTTATATTTCATACAGAATTGAGAATTAAGTTACTATTAAAATGATGTGAATTTTTAACAATTCATCTTTTTCATTATTCTGAGACCATATTTCTACATTTAATTAGAGTTACTAAACTTTGCACAGATAGTAAAATGGCTTCTTTTTTTTTTTTTTTTATCCTTTTTTGAAATTGAATTTTAATGTAGATTTGCAAATGTTTGATTTTGGCTGTCAAACAAGATTGCAAATAAATATTATTTATTCTACTTACTCTTAAATTAAATCTTTTCATAAAAGGGTGTGCTAAAACTGACTATATATTCCAATTTATTTTATTTTTTGCCTTTGGAAAATTGAGAATTTCAAATAGCTTGAGGATAAGTTTAATTTTTAATAAAATTGACCATTATTAACCAATGTGGGGGTTTCTTTTAATCTTGGCTGATATTATAACTTAGCAATTTAACATTAGAAGTTACTACTGCATAAAATTTGTTTCATTTGCTATTACAAATAAAGTTTTAGTGTAGAATCATAATTTTATTGCTTTTGCAATATGCAAATTTTGTACTGCATAAGGATTTTTATTTTTTTATAAATATGTATTATGGATAGAAAACTAATCACGGGTTTTTTCTGTTTTGTTGTCAGTTAAATGAATAGTAATTGATATTTTTTAATCTTTTGTTTGCTATTGAAAATAGATTTATTTTGATGTAGTTTGGTGTTAGAAGTTGCCACACATTTTATCTATTAGCAAAATAAACTTTTGACATAGAATTATAATTTGTTTGCTTTTGGATTATGCAGAGAAGTGGGAATTGTATGCAGTTTAAGAATTAATTTAAACTTTTTTAATTAAAATGTGTTACAGATGGAAAACTGATCATTATATATATTTTAATATTAGCTAAAAGAACACTAGCCCAATATTTGAAACTTTGTTTTTATAATATAATCACATAGTAATCAGATTTTAATCCCCTGTTTTAATAATTTAACTTTTGTTAATGCTTGTGCATTGGAAATTGTAGTATGTATATACTTTTGTGATGTCACATTGTTGGACCTAAAATTTTTTAGAAAAAATAAGTTTAAATTATTGCAGTTTATAATAATGGTAGTATACCCATATTTAATCATTTGTTAATATTTCTATAATTACAAGACATCAGTAATGAATGAATTAATTATATCTATATTTATGCAAAGTTGGATATGATAAACTGGAAATATACGTATGTATAGCATGTGTATTATTATGAATAGTCAAAAAATAAAATCCAAATGAAAATTATGGAAAAATAATTTTTGGTCAAGTATCAATGAATTGAGAAAAAAAAGTTCTTTTAAGTATTTAAAATCTGACATTTTATCTTGTTATTTCTAAATCTAATATTTATTTTAAATATATTTTTAAATTATAGATACACATGGGAAAATATGTAGTTAAATATTTAGAATTGTTTATTTTAAAATAAATATTAAAATTTTTAATTATAATAAAATAATTGCATATACATTGAATAAAATATTTTAGAAATTTAATTCATTCTATTAATAGATACTTTAAAATGTACATTAAATTATACTGACAAGTACGATTTATTAATGCATAAAAATTTCCAATAAAGACATTCATTAATATTAAGAACTATTTCATGTTTTTGCTTATACTGTATTGATTTATATATATCAAAAATAGTAATCCATTCTATTACTCTATTCCAGAGCTTGAGTAATTAATCAGTATTTTATGGTAATATAACCATATCCCTAAACTAGTTTCTGCCTCAGCCTTATCACTGAAGAATATTGAATTTACACACACATATCTTCTAACAGCTGATATTAAAAATAAACTGAATGAATCGTGTAGAATTCTGTGTTATATGATTTAAAGATGAATAAAAAATATTCTAACATTAGATTAACTTTTTCCTCCCACCTAATATTTAGTATGGATGCAATATAACTGTAATTTTGTTTCCATGTTGACTGGCAAACATTTTGTGATGATAATTTTAGAATATATGTTGTGGAATGCCATAGCTTAAAAGCTTTAATTTCTGAATCTTTTATATATTTTTTGTTCAATTTATCTATAATTCACTGAAAATTTGGTAAATCTTCCAAATCAATTCATATTATTTATTATGATGCAATTAAGAATAGCTGTGTATTTATTAACAGAAAAACTTGAACTTATATGAGAATTTTTAATCATTTAAAAAAAAATATAAGTTTACTCAGAACTAATCACTATGTAGTATAATCCTTCACTTTATTTTGCTTTAAGTACAATTTTAATTTTTGGAAAGTTATGTAAAAATAATATATAGAATTATTTTCAAGGGCAATTTAGTAATTACAAATATTTTATTGGAATTTTTTTCTAGTCCAACTTGTATAGGTTTAGTAGCCTCCCCCTTCCTTTTTTTTTTTTATCTTCTACTTGATTCCAAGCCTTTCCATATTTATCGGAAACTATAGATAATAATAATCCTAACTAAAATGTCTTTAACATATATATAGACATACCTACAATACAATTTAATTTTTAAAAAGTATATATTTAAACATCAAAATATAATAATAGAATTAATTATGCAGTTATGAATGAAATAGAATAAGTCTAGAGAAAACAGCACATGATTTAGAGAGCAAGATAGAGAAAAAAGTGATGAAGAGATGATTTGTGATAATGTTCATACAGGTAGAAAATTGCATACAAAATTCAAATATGTGAATTAGTATTTTTTTTAATCTTGAGTGGTGAATTATCTATTTTATATATCTTGTTCTTATAATATTTGAGATAGTACAGCAGTTAATTTAAAAATATAGCATAGTAACAAGTTTAGGACAAGAATTGAATTTTCTGAATTATTTTCAATTCTTGGAATAACATGCAATGAAAAAAAATAGCTTGTAATTCTAAAATCTCCAGAATAATAATCATAGTACAGCTTGCACATTTTTACAACTATCATATTTTTAATTTACTAATTGCATCTATGATTTTGACATTAATTTATTATTTGAGCATCTTATATATCAATATATTGTAATGAAACAGACCTAGGATTTCAAGTTTTATTTCTAATTTGATTAAATTGTTTTTAATACAGTTACATATATGGTTCAGCGACTAAAAAGGACATCCAAATATACAGATCAGTCATCTACGCTATTATAATGACCAACATTAGGTGAAATAATATAATATTCTTCACAATTGATGCCCCTGATGTAAATGCTAAGATAGATGATCTTAATTATATGGTCAATCTAAATCCATAACCAAATAAGATTAATTATTAAAGCAAATATGTGGTTGTGACAATTGCAATTAAGGAAAGGAGGAAGAAGAGAATGCCCACTTGAGTGGCATGATCATGAAGTTCTAGAATTACACAATCTCCTTAAATAATATTTAATTAATTATGAAACTACTAATTTTTATTACTAAATAAAATACCTCTTAAGAGGTTTTCTGGTCTGAAACCTTTAAATTCTCCTTACTAAATATTTAATATTTTATCACAAGAATAATTATATTATTTTTGCCCAAATGTCCACAAGCAATATTTAAATGATGATGATCCTAAACTTTTCCCAGTTAACGGTTTGAATCATGGGAATTCAGAACACATTGTTATGATATATGCATACCTTAAGACCAGGCTTATATCTCTTTACAAATACAAATTCTTTTATTAGGAAATTAATTAATTTATTCAAATAAAATAAAAAATATATGATGAAAATAATATCATAGTTATAAATTTCACAAGAAAGATCTTATTCATACTTTGAAAAACATATGCATTGCCAATAATAGTGATGTAGAAGAAAATTACTTTGTTTAGCTCAAATAAATAAAAAATTCTTAAAGCCTCATATATATATATTTATTTATTCTATTACTTACATTGGCTCCATTGTGCACATTAAGAAGCATATGTATTTATTTTATGAACTTCAACATAATTTGTTAATAACTTCTCTTTATTGAAGAAGTTATAGTGTGTTTTTTTATATACGATAGGTTACTTATTGGAACATAATCTTTTGTATGGAGAAAAAATATTATTTGGTTTAACACAGTAATAATTTTATCCAACACATAATTCACTCACAATATTCTTTTTATTTAAAAAAAAATTTTATTATATAGAGTAAATTTATATATAACAGTAGATAAAAACAATGTACACCTGGGTCTCATTTTATGCGGATTATTTTAATGCGATTTTGAAGTTATGCGATTCGTGTTTCTTAATATCTTTCATATTTCACTATATTTATTAGATATCAAGAAATTTAAATTATTAATAACTTATTTTCACTTGAAATACTTTTTTTTTTAAATATATATATATAATGTTAGATTAGCAGCTAACGTATTTATACTAATGATTAAATAATAATAATAATAATAGATTTATACTTATATATAAAAATATCGCAATAAATATTCAAAAAATTTAAACTTTTAAAACGTATTTTGTTATATATAACAAATAAATAATCTTTTAGATTTTTAAAATGAAAAACGAAGATTTTATAAACTAAAAATAATCTTTCTAATGATAATATGTGTTAATGGTTTTCTGTTTCTATATTTAAAAAAATAAGTAATTAACAGGTTTCTCTGGGCATAATTGCTGAGAGATTCTTGACTTCGTTTAAGGAGAAGCCACAATACATCACATTGAATCTGATTTCTTACCAGTTTACAAACAAACACTATCGGTAATGATTAAAATATGTATGAAAAATGTAAAATTAAATACTGTTGTTAATAAAAAAAAGTTTGTCTTGTATTAATTTTTTTCAAATATTTGAAATTTTTTATTAGTCATACTTTATTTGCTTATTTTTTTAATGCGAATTTTAAAGTATTTTTTTCTTGTTGCTTTGCTTTTATGCGAATTCTGAAAATTAAAGACCCAATCCCCCATTTTTCAAGGTAAGTTAAGCCTATTTTTATGTGTTTTTTTTTAGTGCGGGTTTTCTGTGGAACCTATCTACCACATAAAACGCAACCCAGATGTGCTTCAAATTTCCCGCCTGAACATAACGTTGCATTTAGTACTTGAAAATCATTTAGTGCATTTTATTGGTCAATTATTATTTTTCTTGTATTTCTCTCAACATAAATATATAATTATATAAGAGTATCTTAACTAATAATTATGCAATATTGAATCTACATTTCACTTAGGTTATAATGATACCCATGAATTAATCAAATCATGAGAGCGCATTACAATCATTTTTTTTTTACAGTTATCTTAAGTCTCTTTCACCAACATTCAGGGAACTGTTGAATAATATAACTACTTGTTTTGAAAAATTGTATATTTTGATAACCATATAAGTCATAGCAATGATAATATATAGTTTATTTTTCCAGTTTATGAATTAACTGAATGCATATTTTGCACAGTTTAAGCAAAGTAATATTTTTTTTATGTAGTGAAAAATTATTATGTAATTCAGAATAATTACTAACTTCATTTTAATTAAAATAAAATGTTGAAAGTTAATTAAAAAATATGGAAGGGGAATAGTAAAGTTTCTTTTTAGTACATGTAATAAATTTGTTATTGAGGTTTTAAATTTTGTAATGTTTTTCTTAAATAAATTGTGATTTTCTGTTGTATTTGTATGATGGATTATTTCCATTATCTAATATGAGTATTGAATGTTTTTAGAAAATTTAACTTTATTTAAATATTCTAAATACATTCAACTGTTAGTAATAACACACAGGTTAGTATATGCACAAAATTTTGAGAGGTATTATTCTTTACTCTTCTTCAGGTGTTACTGATCTGACCAGTGACAGTACTAACATGGGAATCAAACCTGGACCCTTAGATTTTGAGTATTGAATTTTAAGATAAGACTAACCAACTGAGCCATCCTACCAAAGGCAACAGTCTAGAAATTTCATACATGTTTCTGAGGTTCTTTCTGATTTCTCCACTTTTTTCTAAGAGCAAAGTTGATTAATAGTTTTTTTACATTATGCATAGTCATACTAAATTGACTTCTGGGATTGTTTGCCATTGTCATGTGAGCAGCTTCTCTTTGTCCCTTTTCTTCTCTATCCAATATTTTTATATTTTCTTATTTGAACATATGTTCATCAGTACATATATAGTCTGCTACTTTAGACACACTGATCTCACCAATATACATTCACATGGTATTTCATAGATGCAATTTTTATTTTCACCTTTCCAAGTTTAGGCTTTGTAGATGTTAGAATTCCTCATAGTGTGATACAGCTCTGGAAAACTTCTGATGTTATACTGATTTTTGATTTTCCTTAATTTTCTATTTTTTGTATGTATGCGTACACTATAGTATCAATATTTTTATTTTTTTTTTGACGGTTTTTTATGTGGTAATGGATAACTATTTTTCATAAGAGTTCTGTATAGATCTTTTATTTTTTTCAAATTGTTGGTTTCTGAACAAACTTCTTTTGCTCTTTTCCTTAGTGATAGTATAGCTCCATGTTTTGTGTTTCTGGTGTGAGTAGATGGATCAGGTAAGTATTTTCCTGTATATGTAGGCTTTTGGTAAACTGTAATTTTGATTTTACCATGAGAGAGACTTGTCACAATAATGACTAAGAATGCCAATTTTTGTTTTTGTTCTGATTCTATTGTGAATTTCATTGAAGGGGAATATGTATTTCCAGAAAGTTTGTAGTGTTTCACCATGTGGTCATACAGCAAATGTATCATTTATATAGCAACTCCAAACTTTAGGTGGATATGGAGTAGTTTTTATGGGTGTGGTTTCAAGTTTTTCCATGTAAATATTACTAATCAGAAGTGACAACGGTGAGCCCATAGCTATTCCCCAATTTTGTTGGAAGGATTCTGTATTATATTGAAAGTAGGTTGTTTTTATGCAGAATATTAATAGTACCATTATCAATAGGAAAAGTTGTTCTGGTTTGTAAGCTATTATCACCATTTAATCTTTCCTTACAATAAACTGCTTCTTCATATAGTACATTTCATTTTTTTTTCAATTTTCATGTTCTTAATTAATTCTATGAAGTGTCTAGAATCTCTGACAAAGAACTGGGTCTTGTATGACAAGGATTTAGAACTTTGAGAAGAAATCTTGACAAATTTTGGCAAGGTGAATTTCAAGAACTAACTATAGGTCTTAATGGAACATGTTCTTTATGAATTTTATCTAGACCATAAAGATGAGGAATTTTGCTGAAATGGTTTTTCTGAATCACTGAAGTACCTGTGATGCTTTCTGAGTAATGCTTGTAACTTTGTTTCTGAACTCAGTATTGAATTTTTTGCCACTTTTCTGTATTAGCCTGCTGCGATGAGTTCTTGTATTTTGTTGGCATAATCAGTTGTATCCATTACAATTGTTGCATGGTCTCCATCAGCAGAAAGAATACTTATAGATTTATCTACTTTGAGAGATTTAATTGTTTTCCTCTCACCATATTTGACTTCAATTTTTGTTGCTTAACAAGTATCCTTTTTATTCTCCAGCATAATTTTGCTGCTTTTTTTAAAGGCAATTTTTGAGTGATTTCCTTAGTGGCAGCCATTATATGTAATAGACAAATTAAGGAAAATTTGCAATCAGTATAACATCAGAACAGCTTTCCAGAACCATACCACTATGAGGAATTTAATATCTATAAAGTCTAAACTTGGAAATGATGAAAAAAAAACTGCATCTATGAAATACCATAAGAATGAGGAAGAAGGTATATTGGTGAGACTAGTCATCCCATTGAAAAGTGCTGGCAAGAACACAAACTGATGATTAGAAGAAAGGAAATAGATGTGTCTAAGGTAACATGTATGTACCAATGATGTTTAATAAGGAAAATACAAAAATATTGAATAGAGAAGAAAAGATAGAAGAAAATTTAAAGACACACTCCTATGGCAATGGCAAACAATCCCATAAGTCAACCTAGTGTGACTATACATAATGTTTGGAAGCTACTAATCAACATTACTCTTATAAGGATTCAGGAGAAACCTCATAGATAATCTAAGTCCAGATTTGATTCCCATGGTAGTACTACCAGTAGTCAGACCAATAACATCTGAAGAAGAGGGTAGAATAATATCTCTTGAAACATTTTGCATATTATACTAATCTGTGTGCTATTACTAACAGTTGAATATATTTGAAATATTTAAATAAAGTTAAATTTTTCTAAAGACATTCAATATATTAGATGGTGAAAATAGTCCAACATAGAAATACGATTGAACACCATCATCACAAACCTTCAGGGAAATTGTGACTTCTATCAGCAATTAAATTAATTGTTCTTTAAGCTGAGTGAACAATGGTCAAATATTTTTTTAAGAAAATAGCAATGGGTAAATACAGCAGTATGGTTCAAAAGTGGGCACTAAGAGCATATGATTTGAAGGAAATTTACAAATAATTATTTTTATATTTGCTTAGTAATCTTTTTATTTTCTCTGTGTAAAGTCTTGAATTTACAAGAGGTTCTTCATAGCAGAAAATATTTTACAAAATGTATTACTTGAGGAACTTTTTATGTTCATTTATACTTGCCTGAAGTTGCTAGGTATTTTTGGTAAATTATATTTTTATTTAATCCTCCTTCACTGATATGTGTGATATTTAATTACCTTCATTATCATAGTTGATTCACAGATTTTCTGGCTTTCATAATTCTGGTTTTATTCTAAAACAGTTTATAAATAGAAAATAAATGCAAAGTTCCACCAAATACAAAAATATTTGGAAGAATGACCAGTGGTTTTGAAATAGATGTATAATCACAAAGATGGAAAAGGCAGATGGAATTATCTACTAGTTGTAATGAATGTTGTGTGTTTTTAGTGGAATATTTGCAAACAACATTTCTGTCAGAATTGGCCTTTGATAGTCAAATAAATATTGCTGCATTTACTATAAAGAAAAATCATAAAATGTGATGAAACGTCTTATTTTAACTTAGAAACATTGACCAAGTCCATAATTTCAAATCAAATATTAAGACTGAATTAACAAGTTAGTCAAATAAGTCATATGCTTTCTGTAGAACCCGGAATGTCAGAGCTTCACATTATAGCTATAATTTATCTATTTTATTGATCTAGAAACATCTGTTTAAATAAAATAATCAATGGAAATCAGATAATACTAGTCAGATCTCCAGAATATTTCTCTGCTAGGACCATTGCTCATTATAAAATTTAAACAATGTAATGTGAATTAAATTATTAGTGTTAATGTGGATTTTAATGTAAGCTAAAAATCATGCTTTGTTTTAGTATATAATATTAGAACTATTAATGATAGGAAATGGGAATCGTTTGTCTTTTCATGTATTTTTATTGTGTTTCAGGAATGTGGAGTGGATGTTATTAAATACATCTGTAAATGGAAAGCTACAAATATAATATCTTAGGATTATTGAAGATATGTCTTATTAAGTTCTGGAAACATATACATGATACACATTAATTCAAACGATTTAAAATCTCGAGGCTGATAAACCTTTTAATAGAAAAATAATCGATAAATTTAAAGTTTTTCATAATATTGAGTAATTAAGTACTTATATGAGATAATGCAGATGGGGAGATAATAAATTTACATGGATATGAAATTAATACTGGGATTTATGCCTTATATAGTTATTAGTCTTAGAGACTAGAAATAGTAATTGCTGTGGCAAAATATTTTAAAAAATCATATATGGTAAAAGATATTTTAATATATGGCACTAAGATTAGCACTCATGGAAAGATATCAATGTCAGTCCAAGAATGCTCATTCTTCCATTAAAAAACCATATATTTGATATTTTAATAATTACAAGTCAACAGGAACATAACAAAAAATCAGATTCAAAAACGAGATGGGAGATATTAGTACACTATTTCAGAAAAAAAAATATGGATAAAGATTTACTTTCAAAAATAAACCAAACATTGATTTCTTTTTGTAGGAGAGTGTCATTAAATTTAAAGCAGAAGATTGATTGAATCTCGTAACCATTTAAATTATGTCGCATTGAAAAGCAGAAAGAAAAACTGGACTATTGCAGCATAGTTAGTTGCAAACGGGTAAATGAAGCCGTGAAAATGGAAAAACTTTTGAAATAGTAGGAACATGAGTTTAAATACATAAAAAATATTGTAGTGATTTCATGTCCAAAAAAGATAAGACATTTTAACAAGAAATGACAATTAGAACAAAGAGCAAAATTTCACTGTCAAGAAAGAAATTTTAAATAATGTACTGCTATATTTATGTAGAGCAAATATTAATGGGAAAATATTGCAAAAAAAAAAAAATAGTAAAATGAGCTTCTACTATTAATTTACAAGAATTAAAATATTTTACAAAAAGCAATGAATAAAGTAAAGACGAATAAAGCCTGGAAATGAAATAGCTTACGAAAGTCGGTATCTAAAAAATGGACAATTCATTATTACTGCCATTCAAAAAAGAAAGCTCCCCGCAACTTTGCTGTTTATTGGGTGGCTGTTGCTTTTCATCATTTCATAAAACTCAAACACGGATATTAATACTACCTACTAACAGCATGTCATTTTAATCTTCCCTGCTATGAACTTTAAACAAATTGGGTTTCTATGGTCTATTTTTGGAACAACATACAAGTCACAAAAGTTTCCTGTGCAAACATTAACTCAAATATATCCTTTTTTTATTTGCATGCTATTTCATAATCATTTACTTGTTTTTTTTTTACTTTTTGGTCTGTATTTCTATGGTCTAAATGTACAATAAATTTGGTTTTTGAAAGATAAAAAAGAAAAGCAAGCAAGAATGTGAAAATAACTCAATAATAAAAAGTCTCAACATTTAAAGGAAAGATTTAGAATAAAACTCAGCAGGTGAATATATTGGGTTTAGAAAGCCAGAAGCATTGTACAAGTGCTAAGAAAAGAACATAGATGCTGGTTTTGTAGAAGAATTTTAACAAATATTGGACAAAAAGGAAAGATGATGTAAAGTGCATATGAATAATATGGAATATGTAGTAAATTTTAAAATAATATTTACAATAATTTAGAAGCGGCTGCAAGAATATGTGAAAAAGTTTTGGAAGATGATTTTAAATTATTAGAGGCACATGTCATTACAATAAGCACATTTACCTATTTGGATATTGATAGAATGAAGTTTAAATAACCCTCTTTAAACATGAAATAAACATGTCACTGTAATGCAGACTAATAAATAGTCAATTATAACATTACAAACTGCAATACTTTTAAATTGCTCATGTATTTAAATGTTTTAGCAAAGTTTGGATTTATAATGAGGAAAGGATTTTTTGCCTAAATTTGCAAATCCCAAAAAGCTCTGGAACCAGGGATTTCATATTAGTGGTAGCCTATTTATATCAATTAATTTCAATGTTATATGAGTCATATGGTTTACCCCAACTTTCAATAATTAATCTATCTTGAAAGATTGAAAATTTTTGAGTAAAAAAAAAAAAATTAAACACTTTATAAATACTCAAACAATTTAATGTATAATCATTGCAATTACATAGATATGCATAAATTTCAAAAAAGTTGGTGGAAATTATATGTAAATTTAATAGAATATTATGGACCATGGCATCACACAACGTAAGGTATCTTTAGCACATCATTTTATTTATACAATTAATAAGTGATATAGTGAACATGTGCTTGAGTTTAATATCAAAAGGAAAAAAAAATTTGGTATTTTGACAACATTTACTCAAGGCTGCTTTACAAAAATGAACATTTTAATCTTCAGTTGTAATATTCTTTAGCTACATCTTTATGCCTATGAATTTAATAATTTTCCCAGAAATATGCACTTGATTGCATTATATTTATAATTAAGGTGCAATGATGAATATTAATCTGAACTCCAATCCAATTAATGCCAAAAATAAATTAATATTTGTTTTCTGGTGATCCTAAATCTGGTAATGGGTCTACTATTGCATTCAAATGAACTTTCATTAAGTTTTCTCCAAATCTACATAAAATTTTGTGTCTATTGGCATCACAATGGTATGATCAGGCCTGCAAAACAAACAGATTATTCAACATTCATAATATTTTTAAGTTCTCTGACTCTTATTTGAATACATGATTAATGTATTCAGTATACAAATTCATGGCCCAATACATAATGAGAATGTGAGTAATTTAACAATCTGCATAACATGAATGTTGATAAGAGTTACCAATCAACCTATTTCTGCTAAACAAAATATAAACTCAGTAGTATATTCAAACGTGAAAGGTTCCTATCTTGATTCTAAGTTGAGGAAAATAAGAGTTGGTCCATTTATTTGAATTACTATGTTTAGTCTATCATTTTGGTGCTTGGGAACTATATGATTTATTAAGCAATAGTCATATCAATATTATTATTAGTGAGGAACAGAATTGAGCAACTTCACTATAACAGGAATAGTATTGCAATGTAGTGTAGATTCTATAATACATTATTATTTTGTTTAATAAATCTAATAATTTTATATAAGTTCTTCCATTAGTATTTATCATATAGTTTAAAAACCTAGTTGTAATTATGAATCAAGTGGTTCAAAAATACTTTTTTTATTTAATATTAGGAGAGCTATACTTATACTTCTTCCTATCTTTTTTTAATTCTTGATCTCATATGTTAATCTCAGATAATTTATTTGAGATTTTCATCTATTAATTTTATGTATGTAGGCAATAGGTTAAATTTTGAACTTTATTCTCTCTTCCTCTTGATTATAGGTAGCTATTATTTTCAGTACTTAGTCTATCTTTACTTTTCATCAACTTATTCTTTACTTATTTCTTTTAATTTATCAATAACTTTGCATTTATTTCATTTAATTTTAAGAAATCTAACAGCAACTAAATAAAACACTCTTAGCTAAAAAAATATTCTATTATCAATAATATATATACTTTGAGATAGATATATAGACAAATGGATATTTGAATTTATTAACAAATAAAATGTATTTGTTTTGGAAATGGAATTTTTTAGTAAATAGATGATCTACCCCAAAAAAGTTATATGTAATCTTGGAACATTTCATAAATATGGATCACTATTCTAGCATTGTTTACAGGTACGTCTAGCTCAACTAATGGAACTGGAGGTTTGAAATGTTTATATAAGATAAAATAATTGGTACACTATTGATTATTAAATATTTGGGTTCATATAAGATTGCAAATGAGACCGTAATTGTGTCTGCCTTGCATTTTAGTATGTTCAATGTCACATTATTAATCTAAATACTATTCATATGATTACATTTTAATATTTTTCAACTCTGTGCCACATAGCTCAGTAGTAGAGTAAGATTCCGGAATATGGGGAGGGGGTCCTAGTATTGATTCTAATATTGGCACTCTAGTGCTCAAACATCTTATGAACTCCAAAGCAATAAAATTATTTATATGTGTCTGGATTTCTTCACATTTGAACATTCATGCAGAAATAAAAAATTTAACGATGAGTTAATGTTGTCACACATAAATATATTATTCAAAGTATACAATAATTTCAAGTTTTTTCACTCTAATCAGTGCATCCTCATCTCAATTCCACCACATCAGCATACAAACTTGCATTTCACAATAATAAAACAGCCCATCTAATAGCTCTAAACAAGCTTCTCTAACTAATGCCAGAAGAGAAAGCATTTCTATAGATTGTGTAAATGCTTTCTCTTGCAGCATTAGTTAGAGAAGCTTGTTTAGAACTATTAGTAGGCTCATTTTATTATGTTTGTAATACAAGCTTGGAGAATTGAGTCATGTGATGTATAACTTGATAGTTTTACTATTGCGTTCACAACTTTGCTGATCAGATGAGTTAGAATATCAAAATCTGAATCTCCATGTCTGTATTGATAGCTTGAATTTTTTTTTTCCATTTTATCACTTACATAAGGCAGGGACTGATTTCTATCCACTTGTTAACTTTTCATAAATGAGTTAAAGTAAAATATTTTTTAAGGATTAAGGTCAGCTGTTGCAGTTTGATAGAGAAAATATCACTTGTAACTAATAGTATTGTTAAAAAATAAATAGTAACATTAGATAGCCAATGGAAAAAAAATTAAATATTGTCACAGACATTTAAAAAAAGAAAAAGCTTAAAGGCATTTCATCGAAAATGGAAACTCTAAAGAGACATTGCATAGTTAAGAGAACATTAAAAATGTCAAGAATTTACTTGAAAAACAGATAAGTTACATGCAGCCAATAATGTATTCATTCCCACTGAGTGATTAAAACTATTAAATGAAAAAGTAATACTATTTCCAGAGATAATCAATGCTACTAATAATAGAATATTAGAAACTTAAAAAGTATAAACTTAAACATCTGATAAATTTTCCTTCTTAATTCTTCCAATTCACAAAAAACTTATGAGTATGCTTCTGGTCAACAAATTCAATGTAAAATATCTTTGTAATTTCAAGAAATGTTAGTCCACATAATATAATTGCCTCAAGATTTTAAAATGTTCAAAAATTCGAATTTTACTTATTTATTTATTTTAAAATAAATTCCTAAATCTTGTTTTATATTTTTACATCTAATAATCAAAAAATGTACTACTTTTGTTAAATGTTTGTATGATCTACACAAATATGGGCTAAGGCAATTAATTAACAAGCGATAAACCTAGGTTATCATCAGCGAGAACTTGCCCCCTCTTACAACAATTTACTCTAGTATCTTTACATTAATAATTATGCCTTAAATTTTAACCAATTCTGTATTTTGATATAGATTGAAATAAATTACATGTACTGTGTTAATTTGTGTGTGCGTGCACGTGCAAAGTAAAATATTCAAAATAGAACAGATATTAAAATGAAATAAAAATATTTATAATAAAGCAAAAAATTATAATCATATATATTAAAATCTAAGCTTAAAAAAATTCATTTTGCAAATCTCTTATGATGTGTTATGCTTTTTAATAGTGTGAGATAAAAAAAAAACACTAATTTGGTAAGCTTCAACATCGATGACACGCTGTTTAAAATTAAATACTCAAGAGAAAAATAAATGGCAGTAAAAAATGATGGAAGTGGATTAAACTTTTAAGATACCAACAAAATGAGACTGAAAATATACATATAAATTATTAGCACTAAGTAATCGATTTTTATTTTATTTTTAATATCTAAAATATTTGCATTCAGTTTTATATATATATATATTCGTTGTCAAGGTAGCTTAGAATTCTGTAGTTGAAAAATGTGCTAAAACCATATTTGTAGTCGAGTATTAAGCAAAGTTATATTACCATGTCATTTGAGGTAATCGATGTAGAGCAATGCATAAATAACAATAAATCCTAATTATTTATATAGTCCTTAAACTATTAAAATACTTTACATGACCCACCATTCGGGTCATGTGAAAGTCTGTGTTTATATACTCTATATATTACATATATTGATACAGATATATAATAAGCCTGTATTTCAGTTATTAAAATACTTTGACTTTAGGTCAACATGGGTGTGATAAGAATCTCAGGGTGATCTTTGAGCATTCCATCATCAGATTTTCAATTGGATGGACGGTTGGAGTGTATTGAAGCCTGTCCCTTAAAGTATGAGGATTGGCTATCTTAATATATATCTGAGCACCTGTAGCATATATGCGTAGAGATGGTAATCTGGACCAACTGATGATTGCTGGTTTAGCATGAAATACTTATATTGGTGATTATTTATCTTTTCAACATATATGTGTTCAAGTGTATCAGTGTTATGAGATAGTGTGGAGAGTGGTGAGTCATGTGAAAGTCTGTGCTCATATACCCTATATATTAAAATACTTTACGTACACATAACTGTTATGATGTGCAATATTGATAACTGGACATTCCAGCTGGTATATTAATATTAAAAATATTTTGTTATCCAAATGTGTATGAAAATGCATGATTACCTGCTATTCTCATAAATGAATAAATGTGAAACATAAAATTCCAAATCCACTTTATCTTTCAAAAGGAAATTTTATTCACAAACCATAAGAATCATTTACAAAAAGAAGGACATTTACATATCAATCTCAAAGGAGACCAGTCAACAAAATCAGAGGTTACGCTTGTATATATAAACAAAAAACAATTAATTTCATATCAATTACATTAAGACATTAGTTATCACCAGAAATTGAAGACATATAACTTCCCATTCCATAAATCATAGTAGTGGCCCATTTACATTAATCTGATCATGTATATCACATATATGATGGTGTTAGTCAATTCAAACACATATAAGTTTGTTTAATTTATGAACATGTGGACAATGATTAAAACCATATTTGGCCATTTAGTCTATAGAGTTTTATCTTATCAAGTGAAGAGCGTTTCCAATGTTTCTGTGTGTATTAATTTAACATTTTAAATATCGAGAGATTAATCATTATGAATCATGTATGAAAACCATACACTTATAGATCATGAGGTTAGCTAATCCAATATAGGGATTGCATTGATAAAAGTTACTTAAAAGCAGGTTTTCATAGAATACTTAAGACTGAAAATTACATGAAATATATCATAGATTCTTTATAGTAAACAAATCGGTTACCATTAAGCATTGTTAAAGCAGTCTTAATATATTTATTGGGTCATTGATTAAAACTGATCCATTAATCAAATGAAAGCCCTTTCCTATTATTCATCAATTAGGTGGATAACTTTATAATGGCATTTTCTATTTCTTGGATCTCTTCCATATAACGTTTATCTAGAATGTTTTAGGTAAATGGTTCATTAAATTTTCTCAGTATCTGTGGATTTACAACTTTATATTCTTTTCATCATCGGTACTACACTTTGTTTTTTTTTCATCATCAGTGCTACACTTTGTTTTAGGTTTATTAGGGACCAGGTCTGGTTGAACATCCAATTCTGAGAAAATTTTTGGTCTAATACTTTAATTTCTTTTAGTAAGTGTAAAGACATTTTCATCATGTCATATTCTTCTCCACTTTCGAAGATAGTCTTATTTCTTAATGACCAAATGGAAAAATTTATAAATGTTGCCAATCTTATGACCCCAAAATATCCACTCTTGAAGGCTTTAGTCAAATTTACACAAGCTGATTCTTTGTTTTTAATGAGAGATTTAAACATGTTTCTTATGCTATTCCAAATTTGACACTCCTCCAATATATGTGCCATTGTCTCATCACTATGCCTACATAGTGTGCATATAGGGTCCAGATTATAATTTCTTTTACTATGTAGGAAGTCAGCGGTAGGCAAGGCCCCAATGTTAACCTTGATTAAAAAATCAACAAACCTCGATTCCAATTTTAGACGTTTGGTCAACCTGGAGAACCTCAATATTCCAATCGAAAGAATATTAGTTTCTTCTGGATTCATAAGATCATATGTGTTCCAGTAGTTTAGTTTGTTATTAAACATTGTTCCCGGCTTCTTCATTTTTAGATGTTTAAGTACTATAGAGATTTGCTTTTGAATCCAAAGCCAATTCCAAATCCACTTTGTAAGCTGAATATTAGCAAACACATGAGGATTTGAACCTAGATTTGTAGACTTCATTATAAAGTATAACTTAGCCTCCCTACTTATGAAACACTTTATTGGTAACTCGGAGGGTTTTCGCCATATTGATGCATTGTGTAAATGTTGCAACTCACAAGATGAAACGATTAGTCATATTTTCTTCTTTTGTTCTTATTTCGATATTTTAAGGAAGAAAATCATATTTAGAATTATGCCCTCCAGAGAGACGTTCTGTCAATAAGAAAAGTGCTAATAAAGGGCAGATTAGACTTGCTATATTCCTGTTTTCTGCCATGTGGTTTACAAGAAACCAGCTAGTCTTCAATCAGAACAATCTTCAGCCCTGGACAATATATAAAGAAATAATGATTAAGCTAAAAAACAGAGGCTGCCTTCTTGCACCAGAGTGTCTTTATATAGAGACCTGAGAGCATCTGTTACCATTTGATGAGTTATTAACTCAGAGAATTCTAGCCAAGCTATAGAACTATAATCATTGGAGAATGTATCTAAAGTGATTCATGCTGTAAATTGATATTGAGTTTTTATAAAAAAAATTTAAAAAGCAGATATAAATTTAGTTAACATCATAAATGAACTAATATATGTAAAATTACTTATAAAAAAAAAATAGGCCAATTTCTTATCACTTCATATATCTACTCTGGTTATTATAAATGTATAACTAACATTACTTAATTTGATCATTATATTAAATTTTATTTGTTAAAAAATCCTCTACTATGACTGATCTATATCATTCCATCTTAAAAATAGTCCGATACATGCCTAATTCTTGTGGGATAAAAAGGTCAATCATATATTCAAAACATCTTTTAGAAATTAATATCATTTTCAACCATTACTGATCCACTGCACGATAAGCATCTCTTCAGATTTAATCAGGTTTCTCTGATCTACAGCTTTTCCTCTCTAAATCATACTAGAAAACTTCATTATTTATCCATTCATCTCACATGTCTCTTTCTAGCCCCTTTACAATCTCTTGGGATACAATTTAAAACTTATAATTATCCATTTTTAAGTTGGATTTTGAGAGATTGTAAAAGATTTTTATATTGAAATCAAATCCAGATTTATGCCAATCAACATCAAACCCTGGTATTGCTTCCATATCCCAGTATATTCAGAAGTGACACAGAATCAGCCTCTGCATCCCACCCATCTTAAACTGCCTAATTAATAATTCCAAAGGCACTCCCAACTTTCAAATTGTGTATAAAAAATTTTGCAATCATACTAACTGTGATGTAGAGTATTTCAGGGAGTGCTAATCTAACAATAAAGTCTTCCAGCATTGGTACATGTACAATAGAGTTAAGAACAACTCTGATCACAAATTCATATTTTTAGACCATGAAAATAAACCCAACCATACCTTTGAACATACAACAGCCAGTGTGTTATGTTTGAAATGCAAGGTAGAAGAAGCCTGACATATTATCAAAAATCCAAATGTCATCAACAAAAAGAATCCTGGTTCCCCCGCTTTAAAAAGTGAATAGTTTAAGTTACACATTTACATATCATTTACATAGTCTTTAAGTTACACTATCTGACCCTCATTTGCAGCTGTATTGCTATGATTACGATATTTTAAAAAATATTGAAAGCATGCTCAGCATATTATACTAAGCGCATAAACTTTCCAGTTTAAGCTTTTCTTATTTTTTCACTTCCAAAATGATTATTCTGAATTATCCATATATTATTATCTTTTCTAGAAAATGTATCTAGCCCAGTTTTAGTCACTTTTTTTTTAATAATACCTCTTATTTGTCTCAACAGTAAATAAATAATATATAATTTATATACTACATCTATTAAAAATTTTCCTTTTTCAAATACATAGGCATATTTCTTTTTAATATTATTTATTATTTTTACCAAAAGTCTGAAACCAAGTTTGATTTTGTGGTTAATTTTATCCATTATGTTTTCATCTGTATCAATAATCTGACAAAGGTCTTTGAAGTTGTTAACTTTTTCTAATTAATTTATTTATTTCTTCTGAGAAAATCTATGGATTATTTCTTTAATCTTTGGCATTTATTTTTGCTCCTAGTTTCTTACTTTCATCTGATAATTCTTGCAACATTTTTTGATGCATTATTTTCTAAAACAACAACAATATCTGCAAAATGTAGATGGAGTTCAATAATATTTATTTTCACTCACTTAGCTTCCCATTTTTCACAAAGAACATTTTGTAAATTACATAAAAGTTCAACAATTCTCAATGTGAATCTTCTTAGTATCATTATGTACTCTAAACATGGTTGTTTCAATTTGATATACTTCAAAATATAACAATATTCTGAGTCTATATCTTGATCCAATACATTAATCACCATAGAAATACCTACTGTGTTAAATGCCTTTTTATAATCTACAAATCCAAAGCATAATGACAGCTCACATTCATTGGTCATTTGATCAACAGTACTAAAAACCACTTTTAAATCCAGTTTATTCTTTTGGATTCAATGTTTGTTGTAGACTAGTTGATTCTCAATGTGAATCTCCTTAGTATCATTATGTACTCTAAACATGATTGTTTCAATTTGATATACTTCAAAATATAACAATATTCTGAGTCTATATCTTGATCCAATACATTAATCACCATAGAAATACCTACTGTGTTAAATGCCTTTTTATAATCTACAAATCCAAAGCATAATGACAGCTCACATTCATTGGTCATTTGATCAACAGTACTAAAAACCACTTTTAAATCCAGTTTATTCTTTTGGATTCAATGTTTGTTGTAGATTAGTTGTAATTATTTTGGTAAAGATTTTATCATCATAACTGAATTACCTACATTTGGTATTTCACCTTAATTTTAATAACTAATCTTGCCTCTCTATCTGATATATTATCAATTTTTACAATATTCTTCCACTTTTTATTTATAATAAATCTCACTCCATTTATATTTCCAATATGTCATTTTAAAATCAATTGTTTCTTCATGTTTTCTTCTAACTTAACACAGTTCAACAATGTCACATTTAATATTAGACAATTTTCTTTCCCAATTCTTACAATCCTCCTTCATTTGAAAATATTCAGCAGTTGTAGATATCTAAATAAAAGGACATTATTAAATGGCATAATAGTTCTACAGTTAGGGGATTTTTGGAATTCTCTGCCTTCAATCATCACCCACTATCTTGGCTGGTGACTTTACATTCTTCTGGGAATAAGAGCTAAATTTTGTTTTGTTTGTTATGAGTATAAGTATCTTATAAGAAAAAAAAGATATATTTATTCTGCCTTCAAAAATAAACTGATATTTCAGTAAATAACTATCAGGTAATTGAGAAGAAAGACCATGATGTTCATATCCATGAACTTGAAAGTAAAAATCCAATGAACTCATTATGCATGTATATTAGTGAACTGTCTATCCATGTTTATTTATCATATGAATATTCACTTCCTTATAATAGTTACAATGGCAAGAACATGTGTAATGTTCTATTAATTTAAAAAGTTTGTTTTAAAGCAGTTATTTTAAAATGAGTTTGTTTTATGACTTGTTTAATAACATAAAGCTGATATAAAAAAGGATTTAATTTAAATTATAGCTAGATTTGAATTCAAACTTTAAGATGTATTGAACATTTAATGATTTTGAGTTGGGGATTATTGGAATCTCAACTAATTAATTAATTAAACATTACATAAATACATAATAATGCTAACCTTATTTGCTTATGCCCTCTATAGAAAATTTCCAATGTTTCAAGAGACAACATTTAATTTTTAAAAAAAATCCAATTCTTGATAATCATGTATTTTTGGCAATTAAACCTGCTATTATTAATAAGTAAGAAAATCAGTTGAGACTCCAACAAAGATCAACAATTTTATTTAAATATACATGCAATGTTTAACATGATCTTAAAGTTTAAATGCAAATCTTGTGATAATTTAGCTGAAGTCTTTTTTTTTTTTTTTTGTATCAGCTTAATGTAATTAAACAAGACAGAATCTTAAAACAACTCATTTTTAAATAACTTTGATTTTAAATAAACATTTTAAATCTGTAATTAATTAATTAAACATCACACAAATATGCAATAATGCTAATCTTATTTATTTATGTTCTCTATAGTAATTTCCCAATGATTCAAGCTGAATTATTTTATAGAAAAAATCAACTAACTTCTGAATGATATTTTTATATCAATCAAATTTTTTACCAAATCTATTTTAAGTAGATTTATATTCATGATATAAATGCATAGGTTTCAACGTTTTTTTTTAATAGCAGAACCTTAATTTGTGTAAGTTTGAATCTGAGAAAAAATATGATATTGATAAATATACTCCTGAATTTATAGAGAAGAGTTACAACAACTATATGTTGTTTAAGCTTGTAAAGTGAATTAATAAGTTAAAATGTAATAAAAATATCTGATAATAACTTTGAATGGACTTTATATGTATATACATTGTTTCAACAAAATGTAAAAAAGATTGTAAAGTAAATTTTTTGTTCATTGGTTATGCTACACCAATTCATCAATAATAGTGAAGATAAAACTGATTTCAGAGAATTTCCAAATAAAAGTAATTAAAATTCAGACACTAGGATGCTGTCTTCCTTGATGAATTAAGAGTAGACATTAATATAAAGTTAATGCAGCATATTTGTATTTATAACAGACATCTTATAAATACCATTTCTTATGCTTATACAATCTGTTAAACCAGTAACAACTCTCCATACAATAGTGCCAATTAGTGCAAGTCATAGTAATCAATTTATGCATCAAAATCTTTATCTAGTGCCTACTCATTTCTTATACCCTGACCTGTTTCTAATTTATCACTTTCATGCACCTAAATTGTTGTACCTAATAACCCCTCTTGAAGCTACCTTTTGCCTTTTTAGTTAACTATAAAGCTATGATCCCAAACTGGAAACAATAATGTTTTCAATCCAAGCTAATTTTCATGTATAGCCATAAAGATCTGAACCTAGTTTAATATCTATACATTACGGTACCTTTGGTTTTTTAACAACCATAAATCAACAATATCCTTTGGCTAGGATTACTATTAAAGTATTGAAGCATCAAATGCCCACACATTATTAGTTTTAGTTTGGTTCATAACATTATAGTTAACTAAAAAGGCAAAAGGTGGCTGTGGATGGGTGCATTAGATCCAAAGATCTAGATGTAGTGCTCTCAGATTCAAGGCTCCTCACTGATGAAAGCCATAAGCTAGAAACTGTTTTGGAGATATTGTATAAATAGGCACTAGTTAGGGATTTTGATTTACAAACTTTCTAGCATCCATTGATTGCTATGGCTTGCATTAGATGTCACTTGTATGGAGAGCATTGCTATTATTTGTAACAAAACTAAAACAGATCTTACAGTGTCATCATTATTTTAAAATATTAATAGATATTTGATTATGTTTTTAAGCCTAAAAAAATAGAAGTGGTTCACACTAAACAAAATGGCAGGAAATACAAAATTAAAGAGGCATGATTTGTCAATAACACTAATTTAGCAATGAATAGAAAATATAGTAGTATTCAACTGAGTGAATTTTGAAATGTACGCATTTAAATACATAATTTCATATTTCCAATTTTATTTTGAATATAACAGTAATTTTTTGTTAATGGGGTTTAGCACCAAATATGTGTTAAAGATTATATTTTAATGTTTACAATATGTAGGAATAAGTGGATTCATTTTATTCCTGCATAAATACTATATCTTGTATTGGAGAGAAAGTATTCATTTATTATTATTAACACTCGCAAAAGCGTATGCACAATTATCTTGAAAGGCTGATATTTGAATATAATATTATCTTTAATGTAAAACATCTAGACATATATTATAAATTTTTAAATATCTGAAATGAAAACAAAAATAAATAATAATTTCATAAAAATAGTTCACAAATGTTTACACACTAGATTTTAAACCAATATGGTGCATTTAGTAAAAGTTTTAGAGTCATATCTTTAATAAGCCACTTCTATCATAAAAATTAACAAAATTACTTTGACAATAAAATATTTAAAATACAGGCATTCTTCATATACCTGGAGTCTAATTGTAAATAAAAAAGACCTGTGAGATAGTGTGGATAGTTGAAAGGTGCTTGAAAGTATCAGATATGAGATAGTGTGGATAGTTTAAGGATGCTTGAAAATCTCAGTTCAGGTCTCCTATATTTGACAATAAAATTGTTTTTACCTAAACATTAAATATCTCTTTGGCTTTTTGCAGAATATCAGGTAACCTTTGTAACCTCAGAAACAAAAATTATAATTAAGATTATTAATGAAGCCATGATTTTTTTCAATGAATTCAACATGACATATTTATAGATTCTCTAATAAATTCATTGTAAATTAGCAGCTTGGGAAGATAAATTTCGAGCTTTCCCTAAAATATTTTGGCTATTCCACTTTTTTCATACATCACCAGATACAAAAAAAATAAGTTGTTTTGCTTCAAAATGTGATATCATCATTGATTCTCATGGCACCAGGCAATATTTGCTTTTCTATATACCATGAGGATCACTGATGACATCACAAGAAATTCTCACTAACTAGCTAAACATTTTTAATTTTAATGCTGTTTAGTAAAACATAAAATTCATGTATTTTTTGCAGTCATTATAAAATGTTAAAAACAGTTTTGATTTTACTGTGCATTTTCTCTTCTACTTTCTTTTGCAGCATCTTTATAACATTCACACATCTCTTTCTTTTTTCTCTATTCACTTCATTTCTTTCTTTTGTTACTTTCAAATGATGTTTCTTATTGACAGATGCCAAAATTTCTGGATCCTCAATGCTCAAAAGTTGTATAAGTGACTCGAAACAATGTAATTTGCATTTTCTTTGCTTTTATAAGAGTTAAATATTATAAGATTATTGACTACATTTGTATTTAGTAAAATCTCAAGTGCAGCTTTGCGATACCATGGTCTTTCTTAAGGATAAAAAATAACCAGCCATTTGATCTGACATGTCTACTCCATCTTTTTTTTCTTTATTGTATTCTATTATAGCTTCTGATTTCTTAACAGTTTGCCCTTTTTTGTTACATTTTTCCAATTTGTGTTCCATATTTTGTACTCAAAAATAGCATGTCTCTTTTATCTTTCCACTTAGCTACAATTACTCCATCTGTAATTTCATTTTCTATCCCCCCCCCACCCATGCTTTAGTTTGATGGCAATAACTTCTTTTCATAGTCCTTTTCTATTTTTCTGCAATATTTCTAAGAGGTGCATGTTTTCTCCTAACAAGTCTTTAACTAAGGAATAGATGTGTAAAAACTATTTTGTCTACCTTCTCTTGTAATTCTTTTTCTATAAGTTCTCATTTCATATTATAGTCTCTTTTTAGTCTGTATGTACTTGTATTTGATAATGAATTCATATTATAGATCTGAAAATAATGATCAGAGTTATAACTTTGGAGATGAAAATTGAATTAGGGAAGTATATCACAGGAAGATTGATAAATTATGGCAAAGATTGCAATATCTGAACTCCATGGGTGCATAGTTTTTAAGTTATACTCATCTAATGTGGATACTGATGATGACTTAAAAACCAGAAACTCTAGTGTATATGGTTATCCACTTTGCAGGCTTTACCATACTTTATCACATTTTTCATGAAAACTAATCTTGACTACAATGATTAGTTGTTTTGATATATTATAAACATGAAATAATCACTTAACTATAAATTTAAAATTTAATATGTTATGAAGAAAGGGTAATTTAAATTTATATCTTACTTACCAATGTACCTAAATGTTTAAAAAAAACAATTCACACTAATAAATTTGACACCACTATGTCAATATCAATACACCATATAAATATTAATTAGTTCAAAAAATCACATTAAGATGGAAACACAGTTCAAATTAGGTTAAAATCAGGTATATTTGAATTTCTTGTGTGACATACTACATAATCTTTATTGTTTGGTTAAAGCCATGCTAATATAAAATATATCTACTGATAAACACATGGGATCCTCATGGAATGGTGATATATTTTTATTGAATATCACCAGTGATCCTCATGGCAATTTTATAATACTCTGACAAGTTAAACACAGAGTTATTTAAATTACTTATGTGATTGCTTAACACATTTAATAATAATTGAAAGGTTTCTAGTCTTTCACATTTGCTTACCGTTGTCTCTCAGACAGCCAATCAGATTTTAAACAGCTGTCTTAAGAATGATCAGGCCTTGACATGACAGAGATTTTGATACCAACCTTTTCTCTACTTAACTTTTTATATATATAAGCCAGTCTTAAGCATTTTGGCCTGAAAGCTTGAAGATATAAACATATTCATTTATTACTTACTGAGTTTTTTTAATTATTACTAATTTAAGTTTTTCAATTATTACTAATTTAATAACAACATGCAATTTATACAAATGTTATTTACATATATTGCTAAAAAATTATATTAACATCTAGAAAATTGCGGTGTAGTAAATCTAAGATTTCATGCTGTAATATTGAAAATTAAAAACTCAGTAAGTAATAAATGAATATGTTTATATCTTCAAGATTTCAGGCCAAGATGCTTAAGACTGGCTTATATATATAAAAAGTTAAGTAGAGAAAAGGTTGGTATCATCCTTTTCTTATCAAAATCTCTGTCATGTGTCAAGGCCTGACCGTTCTTAAGACAGCTGTTTAAAATCTGATTGGCTGTCTGAGAGACAATGGTAGGCATATGTGAAAGACTAGCAACCTTTCAATTATTACTAATTTAATAACAACTTGTGATTTAGACAAATGGTATTAACACATTTAAATGACGTCAGCTATTGTTTTCTTTTCTATTCTTTCTGATATTTTTTCTTTAATTGATGTTCCATGTAATCTTTTGCAAATTAAAGCCAACTATATTAAATAGCGTTTGTTATTAAAATATATTAATTTAAAATTATTATTTTTTTGGAAATGCGATCTGTATGGAAAATAGAGTGATAATATATGTATATAGTATTCTATTGAGAAGGAAAAACAGAAATTAAAATATAAGTGATCCAAAAAATAGTTGCAGAAAATTTCTCTTTAAAATTTTATCTAATTTTTTGATAGAAATAAATGAACAATTTATAAGATGCTTTGGGAGATTTAAAAGCTTGTTTAAAGTAGATATTTTTATTTTCAAGTTTAAAAAATGAATTAATAGGTGTTAAGGAATTTAAATGATTCAAAAGTCATTAATAAACTTCTAGAATATATAGATTCCTCAGATTTAAGTTTTACAAATAGTATTTCTTTTCATTCTTAATCATGATTATATCTTCTGCCAAATGTATCTGTATAAAGATCTTTTTCACGTTAAATAAAAGTCAATACCAAGCTCAAAATGTTACTGGGTGAGAATATCTATCAAAATTATCATTAATGTCAATGGAAAAATCTTCATTAATCCACTTGCTTATTAAGCACAAGAAAATATTTATAGGTAATCAAAAAATTGTAATTAAGAAAAAAGAATTGATTAAAATTTAATTAATACCAAAAAACTGAATTTCTTGCCTTCTCCCTAATCTCATCATATGCCACTGTTAAATACGGTACACAAATAGTAATAATTTGTAACAATCACTTGGGAATCACTCCTCTACACATGCACTGTATAGATTTTGAACATTTTAGGAATACTCTCTTTTCTAAAAACAAGATAATCTTTTAAAAAAATAGAATGAATCCATTCTATCTTTTTAATCTAAGCATATATGTATAGGCAAATCTTAAGCATATAGATATGAGAGCATGAAGAATTTTAATTAATCACTTTTAATTACATTTATTATGTCTTAATGATTGATGTTTGTAAAATTTTTACAATTTACACATGTAGAATAGTGATTGTTAAAAATTAAAAAAAACAGTGCTATAGAAATAAATAACTCATTATATAAATAGTAATAATGTAAACTTTAGAAATTGCAGTATTTATTTAAAATAATCTTATTTAATATATGTTTATATATTTATAAACTTTAGGTTATTCTGGGGGGGGTGTTATTTTCATTTCATATATGTATATTTCTAAACCTATCTAGCTTTGAGCATTATTAGCTTTATTATCTAAGTCCCTTTTCTGATAGCGATCCTTTTACAACAGTCTTTAACATTGCAGTGCCATTGCTTCTCATAGTTCTTAATATATATAGTCATAGGATGCCCATTAACACAAAATTTCCCACTTGAGATAATTCCATATGTTTGGAAAAATTCAACTGCTTCATCTTCAGAAGATGCTAAGTCCCACAATTTTATATCCGACATTTTCTTGTAAGTTGTTGATTAATAATAAGTTTAAAAAAAAATAGTAATAAAAATAACACGACAATCAAAATGTAAATTAGTAATAAAAATCACGAAAATGGTAATTAGTCAGCAATAAAAATGTTAAATAAATAGCAATAATTAATAAAAATCACAAAAATTAGTAATCCAAATCACAGCAATGAAAATGTAAAATAAGCAATAATTTCGCAATTAGCAAAATGAAAATCTCACAAAATGGCGTATAGCAAACAATAGAAAAAACACCTCTTGCTTGCAATACGACAGCAGGTAAAAGACAGATATTTACCACAATTCACTGCAATATTACATAATCTTGAAGTTGACCATGAAAATACCTTGATCACTTCTATCGATTAGTCATGCCAATGTTTCAGTTGCCATGACATTGTTTTGCTTGATCGTCGATCTTATCTACCGGCAGCTTGTGTAGTACATCATAGCTTAGTTAATACTCAAATACCATATATATATATATCAAATGTCAAAACCCAATAATTCATAATTAAATCACTAACCAAAATTAAATTATGAATAGATTACCAATGGATTCCCTGCTAAAGCAGATTTCTCATATACAAAGAAACATAAACCTATTATCCTATAAATTCAACTCACATTTCAATTACTTTTAATATCAAAAGAACTTTTTAATAAGTTAATAGCTTCAAAATCATAAGTCTTTATTAAATGAAATTCTTTAATGCTCAAATATAATCTTATAGCCTGTATTTGTTTCATAATTATAAAATGCAGAACTAAAATATTTATTCTTTATTTTACTCTTATGAACTTTTATTTCTTACTTTAATTTCAAACTACTTTGGACTATATATAATTACTTATAATATTTTAAATGGATGTTTTAAATAGAAATATTTAATGTGTGGAGTTATCTATTTATAATTACTTAATTGGAAAGCACTTTCTCCTAGAACAGTAGCTAATGAAATCCAGCTTCCACAGGCTAAGATTTAAAATAAAACTGTCAGTCTGATTGCATTCAAAAAGAGGATTCTCTTTTGAATGCCACTGTAGATCTAATAAAGAGAATAAAGCACTGCATTTTACATTTATAGCTGTAAGAAATCAAAGTATAGAAATTGTTATAATAAACCACTACACTTCCTAACAGTTTTACCTTAACTCTTGGTCTGGGGCAGTTGGATTTCATTAGCTACTGTTCTTGATAAAGTGCTTTTTAATTAAATAATTATAAATGAAAAACTCCACACATTAAATATTTCAATCTAAAACATTCATTAAAAATATATTATAATACAAAACTTACCAAGAAAATTCAAAAGTGGTAAAGTATTTTCTAATTAAGTAATTATAAATGGATAACTCCATACATTAAATATTTCCACCTAAAACATCCTTTTTTTTATTTTAAAAATATATTGCAATACAAATCTATCAGTGGATGGAGCTTATTATAATAACTAAGAAAATTAAAAAGTATGCTATACTTTGATTTTTTTTTACATCTACACATGTAAACTGCAATGCTTTGTTCTCTGTATTAGATCTATAGTGGCTTTCAAAATAGGAAGAGAATCCTCTTTTTGAATGCAATTATCCTGATAGTTTTACTTCCAACTTTTGCTCTGGGGCAGTTGGCTTTCATGTGATACTGTTCTAAGCAAAGTACTTTATAATTAAGTAATTATAAATAGATAATTCCACACATTAAATATTTCCACTTACATTGCATATATATATATATAAACTACTCCAGTAATGATATTTCTATTATTTTTCTTTTTTATATTATTATTAATAAATTATTTAGAAAGCATCCTTTTTCCATGCTATTTTCTTATTAACAAACATTAGATTACTTTTCAAAACTTTACAATTTAAAAGCCAAAAAAATAAAATATTTTTTATATTAATATTTTATAAATTATTATTAGCACTATCATAATTTCTATTATATAAAATGAAGAAGTGAATATGCAATTAAATCTTCAAAACTGGGATAAAGGTCAAGAAATTATGGAATTATAACTGATATCTTAAAAGAAGCAGGTGAAGAATTAAAAAAATTGTTAACAAAGTTATCTACCAAATATCTAAATGATAAAGATGTAGCAGATTATTGGAAGAATGCAGAAGTAATAGTTATATTTAAAAAAGAAGATAAAAAAATATTAGAAATTACAGATTTTGTCATTTATTTATCAATTTTATATATAATTTTTATCAAGGTTTACAACTTGTCTACAGTACATTTTAGATTTTAACCAACAAAAATAAACTGGATTTAAAAGTGGTTTTAGAACAGTGTGTCACATTCAAGTATTAAGAGAAGTTATAAAAAGAACCAAAAAATATGACTTGCCATTATGCTTTGGATTTATAGATTTTAAAAAGGCATTTGATTCTGTAAGCATTTATACAATAATTAAAACATTGGATATTCAAAATATAGATTCAGATTGTGTCATATTCTGAAAAATATTAATCAGAGTGACACAACAAAGTAATACTAAGAAGATTAATAATGAAAATGGTATATGACAAAGTAATTTCATACCTTCAAAATTTTTTACAGTAGTTTTACAAGAAATAATTTGTTGATTAAAATGGGAAACTAAAGAAATCGATTTTGTTGATTATGGTTATTTTTGCAAATAATGCTTCAGAGCTTCAGGAAATGTTGGAAGAGTTTTCAGATGAAAGTATGTCTAAAGATAAAGTATTTAAAAGATTAAAGTAATGTTGAATAGATTTTCTCAGAAGAGAATAAAAATTGATAATGATGAATATAAGTTAACAATTACAGATCCTTTGTTCAGATTATTAATACAGACTGAAACATAATGGATGTATTAATCATAGAATAAAAAAAATATGCCTATGTGTTTGAAAAGATTTTTAATACATGTATTTTTCTACTTCTTATTTGCAGATCTGAGTTTTGGACATTTAACAAAAGAGCAATACAGAGTCTTTACATCACTTAACACAGTCTGGGAAGGTGTATACTAGGAATAACAGGAAAGAATCAAAAACAATACATAGATGAGAGAACAAACAGGTATTACTGGCATCAATGAAAAAAGAGAGTAAAATGGAGTTGGGTTCAGCATATTTCTAGAAGAACTGATAATAGATTGACAGTTGAAGATTTTGTGTGATTTCTGAGAGACTGTAAAAGACCTAGAAGAAGATACATTATGAGATGAATGAATGAAATAAGGAATTTTACTGGTGTGATATGAAAAAGAGGTTAAAGATCAGAGAAAGTGTATTAACATTATAGAGACCTTCATCTTGCTTTGTATAATAATAGGAGAAAATTGTGATGATGATGACGAAATTAGTTATTTTTAATTACTAATATTAGAAATTTCTTTTTTGTTGTAGAAAATGAATCTTCAACAGTAAAAGCTTACGTTAGTATCATCTCCAATTTTGTGATAATTTATTGTTCGACTTGGTCGACTTATAGAAAGTGATGTAGATTCTTCGATACAATTAATTTAACAGCTGAATAAGTGTAGAATTCGTAATAAGTTTTACTTTTGCTTATAATAAATGATATTTTCATATATTTTTTCATATTATTTAGACTGTATAACATTTGATTTTATTTATTAGCGCAGAGATGGTATGTTACGGTAAAAAATCCTTACTTCTGCATTTAAATGATCTTTATTGATAATTAAATTTAAAATGTCATTTTTATATATTTATTTTTCATGCTATCTAAACTAATAATTGAATTTAAAATATTAAAAGTGAGTTAGACAGTTATAAAAACATAGTTTCAATGTGAGCATGCTCAGAATGGTGTGGGGTGGAGGAAGTTGGTTGGTTGTATGATAACTTTGTTAAAAACCAATGAAAGATTTTCTGTTACATCACAAAAGTTCTGAAATAATATAATTTTCTTAACAAAAATAATAAAATAAAAATAAAGTAGAATGAATTCAAGAAATACTCAATAAATACTATAATACAGTTACAGAATGCAAAGCAAATAAAGATAATGTACATATTCATCTAATTAATTCAAGAGAAGAATATGTATTCACTTCTGCTCATGGGCATTTGTAGCCTTACATGATCTGGTGCAGTAAAAAAGTGGTAGTCTCTGAAGATCAAGGTTGCGCTTGTCACTTCTGATGTTTGAACTTCTTATGAATTTCCAAATAAAATCATTTGATAATTTATTTTCATGTCTTTTATACTATATAAAGTGATCTGTATGTAGATTGTCATACTATCACATAGCAGTGTAACTATGTATGTCAAAAGAATTCTATTGACATGAGCACAAATAGAATAATGGATGCAGATTAACAAGAATTTAACAACGATTGGATATAATTATAATTAACTAATAAAAACAGTTGAAAACTTTTATAACAACAACAAAGTTGCTGATAATAACAACCCAGTTAAACCGTGAATAAGCCTGCCTTACATTTCTTGTATTCCAATGAACTTTCAAAAGATCTGTATGGACACATTCAGAGTTGGCTTCAGATTTCCCCTCACTCAACAACCTTTTAAACAATACAAAAGATAAAATTCCTTTTGAACACACTCCCCATATTGTATATAAAATGTCATGTCATACCCCATTCTGTAACTTAGAGTATTATAGGGAATCTCATGCTAACAGATCTACAATAATTATTCACCACACATATTTATATAATAAAGCTAAGTTAAAGCATGAATACAAAACATTTTTGTCATGAACTAAGTATGGGACTACATCTTTTTTCTCTCCAATGTTAGAACAATCTGTCCAGAAAGGAATGATAGAAAAAGAAAATATATAAAGGCTTGGGCTGTTGCAAAGAATCCTCAATTCTATCGATAAAAAAAGATTCCTGTGTCCCATTATCAAAATAATGAAACATCTAATTTACATGCTGGGCCTTATTTACATATCAGTCATCATCACTATATATATATTTTAATGGTGCACTTCAATTTAGCACTAAGATTCTGCAGTAATCTGTAGAAATTTTAGCTCAGTGCTTTTAAAACTTAAAATTATTGTTACCGTTTCAAATTAACTTGGACAATACAAGTTTTGTAGAATTACATAATTTTATGAAAAGTGTATACTTATTGAGACATTTTATGTATTATGAGTGCATGCAATAATGCTCTTCAACTATCCCTGTTGCTGTAGCAGAAGCTAAAGGATTCTTTTCTAAAATATAGATAAAACAAAATTATTTAAAAAAACTGTATAAGTCAAACTAGACTATTTGATTTAAATATACTAGTCATTGAAAATAAAATTATTAAATCTCTTGATGTAAAAAAATTATAAATGTATTTGCTTATGTTACAGTTAAAAAATTAAACTTAAATGTGAAGTTTTAATTTTATATTAATTAACCTTTTTGAAAAAAATCAAAATAATACTATGGCAAGAAAGTAAAACAGGTGCTAAAAGCTAGTTCCACTAGAGCTGTGACATATCTAACCTTGTTCAATATCTGTCTGTTATTCCCATCCTTTCCCAATTTTATTTCATGATTTAGAGGCATAATCATTTTATGTAAAAAAAAATCCTCATATAATAATCACCACCAGACACATAATAATTATTATAGTATTATGTGTTCACAATCAAATCAAAAATTCACATTTAATATTATAATCTTCCTTGCGTCTTTAGTCTGACACAAGTTCGTTACTCTTTTTTTTCTAATTATTTAGTTGAATGATTTACAATTCTTATTCCCTTTATTGTGTAGTTCAATAAATAATCTAAAACTACATCTTTGAATAAAGAAAACAAGAGCACTTAACCCATTTTATCAAGGCTTGCACAGTTGGAAGACTTGGATGTTTTGATCATTGAGATATGTAGTGCCTCAGTATCCACATTTGAATCATATAACTAGTCTACCTTTAACAGTCACCAAATTGGGTACGTTTTTTTGTGATAAACTTGTTCTTTAAACATATTGTATTTTAAGTTTAAGAATAAACAATAGTGTTTCAAAAAAATAAGATACTTTTCATTCCAATATTTTTTATGGATTTGGCAATTTTTTCATCCCAATGAAATGAATGATATGTGGATCTATCCATGCAATATTGGTTAAGTCTCATGTTGGTAAAGAATTTAGATGTGAAGCATATGTGTTCTATTCTATAAATGGCCTTTCTTTAACTTGTACTAATAACCTAGAACCATTATGAGTGTTACAAGGTTCCAAATTGTGATATATTATTTTTAATTCTTTTGATTCAAGAAAAACAAATGCCATGAATAACAGGATCTCAAAAGCAACAATTTCATTTTCTTAAGATTTATAAATTCAACATATGTGAATATGAAATTATTTGGTGTCTAGTTTGCATAATTGCATTATGGTAGTAATTACTGGAATATGTGAGAATTACTAATGAAATCTTATTTAAAGTGAAATTAACTTTCTGTAAGTCATATTATTAAAAAAATTTATTATGTTATCTAGGCAATTGGTGATTCTCTTTGCTAAATAAATTGATAATCGGGTTCTTAGAACTATTTAGTTTGTCCACTAAATCATTATTCCAATTTTTAACATGTAGAGTAAACTTACTATAAATGATTAAATATAAATATCTTAATTTGGTAGTTTCAACAGTTCTTTTCATTTTCTGAGTTGAGATATTAAAATGTCTTCTTTGTTTCTTTTAGTTACTCTTATTAATCATTTATTTCATGTTGTTTTTCTCAGAAAATAGAAAATGTATGAATAAAATTCTATTAGTTATCAATAATTTCATTGTATTTAATATATTATATAATAATCCAAGATATCAGATTTATGTTAATGGCTTTTTAATTACTACTTTATTTTTAACTGCTTCAGTTTTTAATATCATTTTGATGTTCAAATAGTATACATATATAATTTTGTTCATAAAGCTGTCTTTATAGAGATATTCACTCATAAAATAAGGCTTATTTTAATGATGCTTATTTTCAAAGATTATAAAATATAACTTTCAGTTATTCAACCTTAAAGTAGTGACACCATACTTTAGATATCTTTATTTCAAAATATAATACAAAATATTACATTTAAAATTGCAAAAGAAAATATAACTTTCACTGAGATAATAAATTTAGTCATTATAAACAACTAACAATACAGTATTCCTATAAGCTTAAAATTAGTCAATTATTTCTCTCACTGAATGACAACAATCACAGAATAAAAATATGAATGTCTATTCTCAGAAACATTTACTAAATTGGAAAAAATATTTAAAATTAATAAGTCAGCCATTATGTAAAATATTTTTAAAAATGAAACAATGCTGATTGTTTTATTTATGCTTCATCTAATTTCTCTCAAAAAAATTACTCATTTAAGCTTATTCCATTTGTAAGAATACACTGTTTTTTTCTTTTTTCATATACTCATTTTTTTTAGAATACAATACCAAAGATGAGAGAGAAAAGGACTGGGAAGTTGAATATTTGATAACAGATATATATACAAGACAAAAAAAGTATTGATTCTAGAGAAGATGGTCTCTGTTATCTGCAGAATGTTCCATATATGTCTAGTGAAAAATTGATTTCTAACATTTCCCAATGAATTTCTACAAAGATTTGTAAAATAAATGAGTGTATTTGATCTATGATACTGCTTCTTTTTTTTTTTCAGATAGAATCTGAACATATTACTATAAATTATAAAATTTTCAAATGTGCTAAGGGTCACCTATTTAAAAGACAATCCCACTTTTGTGATATTGCAAACTGAAAACAATCTGTGCTTCATTACATAAAATCTTAATAGTTCACTAAACAGCTATCTCAATAAGACTAGTTTCAAACAATTAGAAAGTTACATTCTCATAAAATCTATTTCTCCATTAATTCCAAACTCTCCCTGGTATTTTATATCATGATTTAAAGCGTAACATAGTTAAATTTAAAATAATTGTACCAAAAATACATTAATCTTTGTATTTCTGCAGAAAATAAATGTCAAACCAAATCTATTGTGCATGTATGCACATACCAATGGTCAAAAAACATGGGTATGTTTGACAGAAGAGATGGTGATCACGTGATGTTTAGTGGCTTAACAAGAAGATATCAGAAGTGATTCATTGATGAGCATTAAAAGTTTATAAGAAGAGCAGTTGAAGAAGCAAATCTCATAAAGTTACAAAAAAATAAAAACTTCTTCACAAATTCAAAAATTATTCTAACAATTTAAACATTATATATATATATATATGCATTACAAATAAAATGTCACCTAATTAAAAAATATTGTATTAACAATATACATATATATGTATATATTCTTACTGACAGTAAAATTAATCAATTTTTACAGATTCATTTACTACAATGCTGAATAAAAAAACTATATGATTTAACTTGTGTGAAATGGTGTAATGGAAAAGTATTTAGTCATCAAAATGGATGTGAAGATTCAAATATTTGATAACTCTAAATGACCAGATGAGTGAGGATTGTTCACAAAATGTATGTATAGTGTAAGAAGATGGTCAGAATTTCTGCATTGATATATGTTTGTAATATAATAAAGTCTGAGCTGAAGAATGCATGGATAAAATCAAAACAAATTGAAAATATCTAATAGTTTATAACCTAACATTATACTAACTCAGAGCATTTAAACACTAATTAAAATCAAATACTAAGACTGGAAGTTAACTGTCTAGTAATTTTATTCATTTTGTGTTATATAACTCATTATTTGTGTTCATATAGGCAACATAAATTAGTTATTGGTCCTAAAAACCTTGGTAAATATATCTCTTCTTGGCCATATTACTAAGGTCAATGATATGGGTATCATTAAACAAATCAATATAATATGTATGAGTTCTTGTATTAAGGCATGTGCTATAAATATCAAAGTGTGTCTTTTGGAGAATTTGCATAGATGTTACTCAGTAAAAAATCATGCCAAATCTAGGCTTCATTACTATACTAGAGGCTTCATTATTTCCTTTAGTGCATTTTCTTTCAAAATCATAGAGATATCAGTTTCTTCTATGGAAACTTTTTATTGCTTGAGTTCTTATACTCACTTCAATTCATATACTCAGTAACTTATAGATATCTTCTTTGCTTTGATATATCTTTATAGAAAAGTAAAAATTAATGTTCTTGAAAATTTTGTGATATACCATCTCTATTGATCTACATAGCACTAATGGATAAAAAGTAAAAAAATAATATTTATTATTGACATTATAGCTACAAGAATGTATTAAAGAAAATCAAAAAAATGATTATCAAAATAATACATGTATATTATAAAAAAAATGATTTTATTTATTTTTTATAATTAATGTACTAAAAACTAAAAAAGTTATGTTTTTTCCTTGAACTTGCCTTAAAATAAAAGAATGGGTCATCCATAAATTAATTAATTCAATCACTACTAGTTAAGTTAACAATCTAAATTATGATTGAAATAATTTTTGTTTTTAACTGCATTATTTATCAAATTAAATAAAAGCATTTTTATAAAATATTTTTTTATTTATATATTTTTTTATTTTTAACTATTCAAATGATTGCAATGACCTCTTTTTAACTATTTTTATTCAAATTTAAAAACTAAGAATGTAAACAATATTCCCATATTCCCAGTACTTGAAGTGAAAATTGTTTACAAGATTTTCGTTTATGAAGACAATATTTTTAAAAAAACATGTTTTAGTTGAACTATCAAAAGAAATTAAAAATTAATCCTCATACCATTTTTTTCTCTTTTAATCAATTGTAAATACTTTTTGATAAATTAGTCATGAAATTCAGTGAATACTTATCATTGAGATATATAGGGGGTGAGGGAGGAGCAACAATAATCAAAATTTATAATAAAAAATTGTATAATTATTTTTTAGGTGTTGCAAATTGAACCACTTTAAAAAGTATAGTCTATTTAATGAAATGCACTGATCTAAACCTGGTTGTCATTCTTTGAAGTAGTCCAGAAACACTTGCAAAGTGATGTTTTTTAATGCCTCCAACACTTTTCTTCCCAGTTCTAAGTCCACACAAAAAAAAAAAAAATTTAATAATCATTTTTTTCATTTGAGAGATTTTAAAAAAATTGCACAAAGTGAGATCAAGTGAATATGGCTGATGGATAAGCTGGGTCATGCTGAATTTAAGTAAAAAGTGTTTCACACTCAAGGCTTTGAGAGAAGACACTTTTGGGGGGTGAAGCTTGCACTGTTTTCTTTGCCAGAAAATTGGAGATTTATGTTTTATTACATCATATAAATGTTTCAGAACTTGCAGATAAACTTTCTGATCATTATGAATTAAATTTGAGAGAAAAAAAATGTCATTTGTGTGAAAAAAAATCAGCTTTGTTTTGACTTTGGATTTCACTTGTGACACTCATTGTAGGGATGGGGTAAATTTAACATTTCAATTAAACCACTCTAAACTTGTCTTTTTATTAGATTAGCTTGCTTATAATTTTTATTTGCCATTTTTGTAAATGAAAACAGAATTTCACATTGTTTGAACATTTCAGCCATTATAAAAAAAATTAACAAATATGCGAAATGCACTTTGCAAAAAAAATTGCACATAATGATGTTATTTGGCAGATTTATGCAGAAGGGTTCCTGAAAGAGGTAAGTAACAACAAAACTACATACTACAACAGGCATGCAAAACAGAGAATGAGTCCAGTTATCCCCTCCCCCTTGTAGACTACTTTCTATTGCACATTACTGAAAACTTACTAAACTGATATCAAAGTGATTTTAAATTTAGTTCACTAATATTGTTACATTGGACAACTCCTGAAATTTTGCATTGCCATTGATATATAACATGTACAAAATTTGAAGAAAATCCATTTGATAGAAGTTATGTTAAAAATCAGTTACAAGATTTGACCCAAATAAATAAATAAAATTTCTAAGTTAAATAAAGGCATTTAACAATATCAATTATTTAACAAAAACACATTGATGACAAATCATTGTATGCAAAAATATTTTTTGAATTTGTAGGGAGTATATATTCAATATTGTGTGTTTTTGTTTAATAAACATTTTTATTGTAAAATATATTGTTTTGTTTTTTTTGTTTTTTTGCATTATATTTAAATGTAAAGTCATGAACAAATTGCCCACATCATAAGTTCAAAATATATACAGATATTTCTTATGGATTTTTGATTTTGCATTAATTTATTTGTCACCAATATATTTTTTTTTGTTAAACAATTGATTTTATTTGGTAAATAAATTATTTTATTATTAAAATATATTATTTTCTTAATCTTATTTAATATACTTCAGTAGTTATAACCTAATAACAAATGTGAAAATGTCATTTTTTAATCCAATAGTTGTTTTTGTTTTTGCTCTGCTAAATACTATGTAGCTTTATTAAGTGAATATGATATTAGCACTCATTTATATGTACATCTTTGCATCAATTCTTATTTGAACCTTCTCATTGTTCATCATTAGGAATTCACCATAAAAGGAAATGTATTGAAGAATCTGCAAAACTAATTTATGATTAATTTTTGCAAAGTATCAATTGCTTCAAATTATATCAGGATTTAAATTATTCATGCACAAGATGAATCAAACAATAAATCTTGAGTTTCAAGAGTTAAACAAAAACATCCAAAATCAAATAAAAATTAAAATTCAGATGTTCTATAACTATTGATCCTGTACAACTTTCTTTCTAGATAAGCAGTTCTATAAGCAAATTCAACAAAATTCCTAAGAACAGCTATTGTAATTTACAAGTATACAGCTATGCATTAGTTTGTAGTTTCTATATTAATGATCTATGATTTTAAATACCAATTCCAAATCAGTTAATGTTCTCTCCTTTGACAACTACTTTTATTTCATTTAAAACCAAAATTTGACCTGATGATAAATAACCAGTAATTGCTATTTCTTTTAATAAACCATTTTGAAAACAAGATTAATATTTATATGCAAAATAAAATAAAAAGATTAGTCTCATATGACTATTGTTATTAGTTTTTTATTATTATCAGTGTATCCCTCATACCAACTACTATATCACAAACATTAAACAGACCCAAAAGTCAGACCATCTTTCTCATACTATGCATGCATTTCACAAGCAATCTTTGCTTTCCAGGTGAGCTAGAAATATCAAACACTTGAATTTTTACATCCATGCTGACAGCTCAGTAATGTGAATCAGAGACTGATTTCTATCTACTTTTAACATCTTTCTGAAAAGTAAACAAACATTACACTGAATATACATATATATTGTAACAGTATGAAAAATAGGAGTTAATAAGAGAGAGAAACTGGGGGTACAAGGTCCAACAATTAGGAGCCACTTGTAACAGTACAATACATTAAAGCTGAATTATGAGGACATTGGAAATTATCATCATCCCTAAATAAACATAATATAAAATTAAATATAAAAGGAAAGCATGAGAGATCAACACAGAACTAATTAAATTCTCTAGCATTGTGCAAAAATAAAAATCATTCATCATCATAAAAATGATCAACAATAAAAATAAATCAGCAGTCAATCTTGTGAATGTATTTGAAAGGAGCCCACTATAAACCAGACTAATTATTAGCTACTTTCCAACCTAAGGTAAAAATACAAACAGTAATTATGTGGATGCACATATTTAGATGATATAACAATAAGTTAAATAATGAGTTACTAAAAACATTCTGACCATTAACAATGTTCTGTCCACTTAATTCCATTAATGTACTGGCTAACTATAAACCAAATTTCTAAAGAAGTAATAAATAAAATGAAATATAGTTCATGGACTTTAAAGGATATTTCTTTTGTACCAACCAGGATCATCATTATCTGATTTCCATAACACTAAACATAATTTCCTACTCCATATAACTTTTTCACAAATTTAGCTGAGAAAGCAAAAACTCTTTAAACTATTACTGTGAGCAAGTGATAAATAAATAAATAAATCACCATACTATAAGTCAAATAATTTCTAGGTATATTTTATTATAAGTAAATAGTTTTATTGGGATCATTTAAAAAATCCTAGAACATTAAGCTGTCATGAAATAAAGTCACACCCATTGCAATTTATGAAACAAGAATTGGGTAGAATAAAGAAATAAAGATTCAAAAATATTTTTAAAACAATTATTTAATGACTAATTGATTAACAATAAACAAAAAAATGACATGGTAGTATAAAATTTTAAACACTGATTTCATCAAAAATATATTTTTTCATAAAAATTATAATCAATCGGTTTTAATTAATTAAATTATTTCTTTAAAATAACTAAGAGTTGGAAAAATAACATTTTCAAAATCAAAGATAATAATCTCTGAGTTAGATTAATTAACCTTTTGTTAAGCTTTTAGGAGGGAGAATGAATGAAAAAAAAAAACTGTTTCAAAAAAAATTTAAATTTACAAAAATTAAATTTTCTAAAAACTCTTTCATAATTTTGAAGTGAAAATTGACTGTATTTTAAAAAAATGTTTTTCAATTTAAAAATATTAATGTAATGAAATATTTAAAATTATCAATTTTTACAACAAAAATTAAAAAAATGTTATAAATGAAAATTTAGTATGCACACCCAAAAATACTTTTAACCATGGTTTTACTTTCTGTGGAGCCCTTCTTTCTAGTTGCAATTTCCTACTTTTTTCCAATTGAGTTTTTCCTTGAAGATTTTTAGATATGTACATGGTTAATTTGTTCTTTTCTTGGTTTGCAGCATTTCCAGGTTAAAAATAGCAAATTGTATCAATTTCTTTCCACTAAAATTTCCAGGTCTAATATACAGAGACAAGGTTGCAGATTACTTTAGATGGTAACTTCTTTATATTTTTATTCCAGTGAGGGCAGGTTACATAAAGGAAGATGATGTCTAGCTTTTAGCTGAATTTAGCTTATAGTTTTCATTGTAGAAAATATTTTTATGACTAAACTCATAGCATAATAAAATCTTGATTAAAACTTTTATTCTATGCAGTAGTTTGGTTAAGACTTCTACTTCTTCCTTTTTTTATTAGCTGGATTAAGACATTATTACTTTCTTTTCAACAGCTAAGCAATCTTTCTTCTTACCAAACACTTAGGTCTTCTGATATATTCACTCCTGCTTCTTTTCTAGAACAATCTTGCATACAAGCCAATCACAATCTTTCTATAACATGATAGTTTTTATAACAACCAATTAGATAATTTTTTACAAATACAATTGTATAGCCATTTCTCTTCTTAATTATCGACATTGAAAAACAAATCAAGAATTTAAATTAATATCATAAAATTCTTGGCATTTCTTTTTAATTAATTTTTTTTTTTGCAAAAAGAAAAACAAGATAATCAGTAAATTACACTGCTTTGATTTTTTTGCACTGAAGAGAGATAAAGAAAAAAGAAAAAAACTCTGACTAATTAAAAATAAAATTTATCAAACGAATTAAAATCTTTTATAGTTTAAATTAAAACTACTAGTTAAGTATAATTACTGAAAAGAGAGAAAGAAAAAAACAACTTGTTTACATTATTTTATAAATTTATCTCCCCTCTACAATCATTTATTACTTATTAACATATTAAAATAAATTTATTGTTTGAGAATTTTCATACTATTATGTTGGGATTTGAAATATTTAGTTAATTGAAGACCCATTCTTAATATAAAAAAATATGCATGGGGAAATTAAATACTATTTTCCCCTTTAATTAAATAACCCTAAACTACATCTGAGAAACATGCTGCCAACCATCTAAATATTTTTAATGCAAGTGTGTAGCCAACTGGTTATATATATATTGTAACTGTTAAAAATTACTTAATAAATGAAATAATATATTTTCATCTGTATAATGTATATATTTAATTCATATACAATTGCAACTTCCAAACTCTGATAAAGCAGTACATAGAAAAACATAATAATTTATAACATATAGATTTTGAAAAAATCGTACATCTCCAGTATGTAATTATATAATTATTAAAATTTGCAACATATAAATCATTTATCCTGGAATGATATTAATAATAATTACCCTTCAAAGATTATTTTTACAGAAAACCTACAACAAAAAATGAATTGTACATGATATTTATGTATGTATGTATAAAGATGTGTTAAACATTTAACAAACTTTTTACAAAGAAATGTTATTATATACTGATTTCATTTTCAACAAAAATATCAATATCTTTTAATTTTACATTATTGTCATTATTAATAAAAGCTTTTTTAATTTAAAATCTTTTTTTTTTTTCCAAATGCAATTTCCTATAATTTTTGGGGAATTCTTTAGTTTGAAAAGCATTGTTAATTATTCTGAATCTTTTGAAATTAAGTATTAAAATATTAATTGAATGGTTTATTGCTTGGGAGTTTGTATGAAATTCAAGCACTGAAACTGACAGAGTTGACCTGTAATCCACAAATTTTGGGCTCCACATCTTGACATTCTACCTCTCCATTAAGCCACATTAAAAAAATTAAGTATTGAATAGATAGTAAAATCAAACAAATGTCTTTGTTTTTCATTTTAAGTTATTTCATTTTAAGAATTGAACACTAAATTCACAAGATAGTTTATCTTCAACATTTACATGTGCAAAGAAACTTCTCTCAATAAAGAATCAAGGAATTACAATTATTGATAAGTTAAAATGGTTTAAGCTGTATTCTTTATACTATTCCAAATAGAAAAAAAATTTACCATCTCTATCCATTATATAGTATCCTACTAGAACCACTAAAAAACATCAAGAACATAAAATTTCTTATATCAATGAAAAGATTAGATATTGTAGATATTGTGTTAAACAAAAGATAATCAATTCTAAACTGTCATGTGATCCCCCCCCCCAACACCATCATTATCATCTCATGTTTGAAATAAATCATAAACACCATATATCACTAAAGCCAAAATTATTTGACTTGCTCAAAATCAACATGTCTCAAAGAAGAGTAAACCCAATCCCATTTTCTACATGAATGTGTCAGCCTTGCAAGATTGTGAAAAACAAACATTTTTAATGGCATTTTCAAAGACATATATTACTATGCAAATATTCTCTCTATATTTTTCAATAGGTTTATCCTCCCCCCAATATAAGAATTTCCAACTTTGTACTGTATGCTATACACTGCACAAGATGAATCACAATTTCAGATGTCATCTAAAAAGCATCTATAAAGAATCTGAAATACTACAACTCAGAGAAAATAATATCTCAGAAGATGTATATGCTGTCACCTTCCAATGATAAAGCATAAGCTTATAAACATTAAGAAAAATATAAACTTTTTGAATCGATGTAATTACATAAACCAATTAGTTTTGTACAATGCATGATTGATTAAACACCATGTGAAGAGTCGTGACAATGTAAACACATGCCAATCATGTAACATTCATATTTCTTTCTCACTATTCCAGCAAGTGAAAGATCTAAGAAGTGTAAACTTTTGAAATGCAATTTTTTGCATTAAAAATTAAACTGAAAACATTGACTAATTATTATCCCCACTTATTTTATCATAATTTATTAATTATTTTTATCGGACTGCATATTTTTTATTAACCAATTTTATAAAAAAAAAACTCAAAATAAAAATATCTACATAATAAACAAAATACAACGAGTATATGATGAAAATATTTTAAAAGAATATAAAATACTTATTTGTGATTCTCAAAACATATCTCTTTGATATGTACTTAAGTATAATTTCTTTTAAAGCTTGGATCCGGAGTTTTTGTTTATTTTAATGTCATTCTAATATTGTGTTTGCAACTGTCTATATTGCGCTAAAACACAACTACGTGAAGCTACAATAAAAGAAAAGCAAAATACAAATGCTAAGCGCTTTCGGGGAATGTCTGGTTCCCATATTATTGTAGCTTCACGTAGTTTCGTTTTAGCGCAATATAGATATTACTGAATACAAGTGAAGTAGAATTAAGCTGTCTATTAGCTCGTTTTACAAATGTCATATGTTACTTAACTAGATTCAAATTTAAATGGAGGTAAAACAACTTCATAAGTTAAAGATAAATAATACTCAAATATCAACAAATGATAAAAAAAGGTAAATTCACTTATTCTTTCAGCTTTTAATCTTTACACCCTTTCGTTTACTGATATTGCTGTAAATTAAGAATGAAAATTATATATTAGTCTGATTTAAATATGATATTAATCACTTAAAATTATAATTGTGCAAATAGAAAAGAAAGATCGAATGTTCGTTTTAACAATGTCTATAACAACAATCAAACATTATTTTGTAAATATCAATATTACACAGGTTATTTATATGAAATCAAACCCTTTCCCATAAACTATGGATAAATTCTCATATACTAACCAATGATAAGAATAGAGTAAATTTATCTATTATTTCAGCATTCAATCTTTATAAGCTTTCATTTTTAATAATTTCTTTAACAGCAGTCAAATATTAGTTTGCAAATATAAATATTAAATAAAATCCTATGTTATATAATGAGCATGCCAATATCTCTTAACAAGCTTTTTAGAACATCCCTATCCCAGATCGCTTTGACTTTCATCAGTGAGGCGCTAGGATGTTTAAACATTAGATTTAAAATACCAGGTCAAGCCCAGCACTTTATCTAATGTTTAACTATTAAGTGAAAAATATAAAATTTTCAGACATCAATATGTCTTCAAATCCAGCGATCTAACTTAAATAGCCATATGGGACTGAACTAAGTTCAGATACACCATACATTAATAGCTTTAGCAATATAAAATCAACAAAGCCTTAAGAGTAATAATATTAATTGCAAGGAAATCAAGTCATATATCATGTGACTTAATTTAATAAGCTTGTATTACAAATGAATGCTTGAATATTCTAGTGCATCACTGACAAAAACTAGAGCTAGAAAGTGGTCTGAGGATAGAGGTGTTCTAAAAAGCTTGTTAATAGCTATTGGCATGCTCATTATATAACATTTGTAATATAAACTTATTAAATTAAGTCACGTGATATATGACTTAATTTCTTTGCAAAATGAAATCCTCTATTTGCATAATTGTAATTTCAAAATGATTAATTTTATATTGACATCAGGCTAAAGATATAATGTACACTATTAATTTCTTGAAATGTTATAAACTGTGAACTTAGCTGAAAGAATAAGTGAAGTTTTTTTATATTTTTTGTTGTTTGTTGACATATGAATGTTATTTGTTCATAAACAAAGAGCTTTGCTAATTGCTCAACAAGCTTTGTGATAAATGCATAGCAAGAGAAAGCATTTAAAATATCTCTATCAGAAAAACACACCCAAAACCCTGACCAATAGTTTCATGCTTTGGCACTCCTCTGAGAGGCTCACTAGAATAGTTTCAGACACTAGATCTAAAAATACCAACCTAAAGCCAGCATTTATCTAAGAATTAACCATTGAGTAGAAAATCTGAAATTTTCAGATACTTAAATGTCTTCAACTCAGCTATCTAACTCAAATAGCTATATGAGGCTGAGAGATCTTCAGCCAAAGCATATAGAAGTCTTAGCAATATAACATCACTTAAGACTTAAAGCAAATGTTATAAATAGTTAATAAAAAATAGTCATATATCACACGATCACACTTCTTTTTTAAGCTCTTTGTTTATATTTTACAAGCTTAAAAAAGAAATGGGGGTCATGTGATATATGACTATTTTTTATTTACTATTTATAGTCTTTGCTTTAAGTCTTAAGTGTTGTTATATTTGCTAAGACTTCTAATATATGGTTTTGCTGAGCTCCATATAGTTATTTGTGTTACATAGCTGGGTTTGAAGACATTCAAGAGTCTAAAAAATTCAGATTTTTTACTCAATGGTTAACTCTTAGATAAATGCTGGCTTTATGTTAGTATTTTTAGATCTAGTATCTGAAACTACCCTAGTGCCTCACTGAGGAGTGCCTAAGCATGAAACTATTGGTCTGGGATTTGGGTATGGTTTCTGATAGAGATGTTTAAAATGCTTTCACTTGCTAAGCATTTATCACAAAGCTCTTTGTTTATATTTTATAAGCTTAAAAAAAAGAAGTGGAGTCATGATTATATTTTTTGGATTTCATACACATTAATATATTGAAACAGTATATTCCTGCCATCATATCTGTTTCACTTTTTTTTTTCCCATAGCTCCATCTATGCCAGATTCAAATCTCTCTGATTGCATATATACTGACATTAATGCAGTTATATGTGTATCACCATACATATATAGGTGATAACCAGCTGTATTATCATAAATTTATATATATTATAGCAAATATATTTTATTTTGAAAATCCAATCTTTTAAATTATATATTTTGTTTTTATTTAAAAAGTCAATTTATTATTTTTACATTTAAAATTGCATGTATATATATATATATATATGTATAATTCACATTGTACTATGATACATATATAATGCAAAGTTATTTAAAAGTTTAACTCTACATTTTAAATTAAAATAGTAGTAAACAAAAATCATACCATTGAGCACTTCAATATAAGCATGTGAGGAAAATCTTAAATCTTATTTTGGAAATAATATTTTTCCAAAATATATTTTATAAATAACAAAATCCACTGAGTTGGAACCATTGCCAAGTCTTTGGGGAATCAAGATGGCCCAAGTTAAATTAAAAGTATCTGGTTTAAAATTTAAACAAAAGTTTAAATCAATTTTGAAAGATTAAAATATAAGATAATAAACAAGTGCTAATGGATTTATCAGCTGTAAATCCATCTTGTTGACAAATATTATAGGATCCAAAAATCATATAAATACTCTAATTTTTTACACTTAGCTTACTCTATAAATTTAAAAAAGCATTGCTACCAGAATCCAAGCTCATTTTATTTTTGACATTGCAAAGTAAGAGGACATAAATTTGCTGTTTTTCTATGAAGAGATGGTGATCTCAAACCCCATCCTATATGCTGCAATGGTATGTAAATGTCATCATGGAGATGGGAGACTTCCAGAAATGTCCTGCAACCAGAAGAAGACATCTAAACTCATACAGCCTATCCAGAGAAGACAGCCACTATGCCTACCATCTGATGTGACTAAAGTATCAGGTGCAAAAGAAGATTGGTAATATTTTTCTTAAAAACCCACAGAGCTCTTAATCTGTCTTTAAATCTGTAACCTTTATCATTTTAGCTAGCTAATATAATGTAATTGAACTTTCATCCTTTATTCTTCAAATTCTCTTTAAAATAATGCAAATTAAATCTGTATAAATCTTGCCTGAATTCATGTCCGTAAATATGATTCACTTTTCTAAATTATAATAACTGTAATTAATCATTTATCTAAAGCTTTTATTTACTCTGGTTAAGCCTATATCTTGTTTTAATCATTTATCTCAATTTATCTTATATATATGTTATAATATGCCAAGTATTTCTAAACAGTGAACACCATCATTTTAGTAAACTTTTAAAGGAGAGATCATTATTAATATCTCCATTTTAATATTTAAGCAATGTTATTAGCATACCTGAATGCTGTTTTGAAATCCTATTATGTTACATAATAATTGATCACTCTGAATTTTTTATTATCATTGATTTATATTACCTTATATTTCTTATGGCTTGCCTAGTTAAAGTTATTATAAATTGCAACTTTTAACATCTGTTAGTCAGAAGTGATAGGCTAGCTAGAGATAATATTAAAGTATATTTGTTAAAATTTATTAAGGCCCATTAAATATACTCCCTCCGCCTCTTAGATTATGATTTAATATGCAGATTCAGTATATTAAACTAGAATGGTAATTTAGTTTAGCTCTTCTATTAGCATGATTAATATGGTATTTTAAGAACTGGGTTGTGTTAGTTTAGCAGATAAAAGCTATCTTTTTATATATATATATATATTGTGCCAGTCAAAATCATGTATTCATTCAACAAGACCAATAATCCAAGCAAAAGTACCTTGAATCCAACCATACCCAAGATACAGATGTCAGGGGAATGGTGAATCCTAACCTATTTGCCTGAACTATTGCCTCTCAAACTAATGAATAACGTTTGTGATGACACTAGCAGTGCTTGGTTTTATTCTTGGTTTTATTCCATCCCAGCTGGAGGTCATGGTCCACATAGAGACTCAAAATAATAAAGGATTTATATGAGAAATTAATGACTTAATAAATTTGGATGATTACAGAATGGTACAGATATGATTTGATATTGATTACTAATGATTTGAACCATAATAAGTATAATTCTTTCTGGCAACATTACAAAGAAGTGATTTTAAATCAAAAAATATTATAAATAAATAGGGTGATTAATATTAGAGATTCAGAATGATGACAAACTAAGCTAATTTAAAATAATAATATTACAGGATTTTATTAAGGAATTGTGTTATTGTTATACAAAATAAGTCGGGTTTTGTTTATACAACTAGGTAATTATATTTCTTGAATTCGTTTTGATGCGGCTAAATGCAAAGCATTTGATAACAAAGTAAAAATTTGTTAATTGGTCTGCCAAGAACCAATCAGCAATAAAATATCATTAGCCCTCTTTAAGAGATTACAAATAAATCTATTTTTTATATAAATAACAAGACATGAGTGATGTGTATTTAAACACTATTACATTTAAATCAGTTGTCTATAATAAATGTGGAAAACAAAATAGTTCTTAAATAAATAATTGATAATTATATAGTCAGATTTAATTAATTGGGATTGTTTGGTTAAGGATGTCTCATCATGGCAGAGAGCATTTCAGGTTTATAAATAACGATATAAAAAATGATGAAGGCAGTATGCTGTTATAGATTACAACAAAAGAACAAATGAATGAGGTCTGTTTCAAACCTCTAGGTAGCTTTGCTAAAAGAAATCTCTGGTATATACAGGTAGATGATGAGAAATGCTGGCCTTCCAGCCAAAACATGTCTCTGAATAATAATAATAATAATAATAATAATAATAATAATAATAATAATAATAATAATAATAATAATAATAATAATAATAATAATAATAATAATAATAATAATAATAATAATAATAATAATAATAATAATAATAATAATAATAATAATAATAATAATAATAATAATAATAATAATAATAATAATAATAATAATAATAATAATAATAATAATAATAATAATAATAATAATAATAATAATAATAATAATAATAATAATAATAATAATAATAATAATAATAATAATAATAGATTTGATGTGCTGGACTTTCCATACACATTTTAATGGCAATGCCCGAAAAAGGATCCCTTGGTAGGTAATATGTCTACTTTGAGGGAAAGTGAAAGATTGGACTGGTCATATTTAAACTTCCGAAGGTCCTGAGGAGTAAGTAGCAAAGCAAGAACAATAATAATAAATGAATGGTTGTAGCTATAAATACATAATGCCTTAGACATATATAGATAGAGAGTGTATCACTAATGAAAATAATAACTTAATTCCTGATTAAAATAATCTGCTCCAAGAAACCTTAGGCCATTAATGAATGGATCATAAATTATAATATAAAAAGAAAGGCAAGAATTAAAACTAAAATATAAATTGTTTTCCACACTTTTCAAATGTTTCATTTATTAGTAAGTTATTAAATAGTTCATCATCGATAGTTACAAAATAAGACTGTCTTTTAATTAACATAGATGGGGCATTGAATATGAAACTCACTTCTGGTGAAGTTTGACAACATACAACATAATAAATTGTACATCACAAATATGTATGAAATATATACTGATAAAATGCTATGATAAAAGTGCTTTCAATGATTTTCTCAAGACATTTGTTTTACAGAAATCGTGATAGATTTTACTTAACTGATTTAATAAAATTCATTATTCTTTCAGAAATAATTATGAGGGCCATTTTAAATTGGAGATAATAATAATATACCTAACTTTTAAAATAATTTCAATCATTTAAAATAAATTTATAATATAAAAGGTACAAAACTCAATGAGCTTTCTCTATTAATTAATTTAAGGGAAATAAGTCTCCTGTAATGGTTTTTAAATGGAGAAAATAAGAGGGAGGATTTAAAGTTGATTGCTTATTGAGTTTTATACTGATAAACCAGCAAAAAAAAAAAAGATAAATTTGCTGCATCAAAATAATGTGAGATTTTTATAAGAATCGATAATTTTAAATTTAAGAGAAAAATTTTAAAGGACACATTTTAAAATTAAGTCGTATAAACATTACAGATATATATAATATAAATTAATATTGATTTAGAAAAAAAGTAATACAGAATCAGTGGCTTGTGTCAAATTGGAGATTACCTCAACCGATTGGTAGATGTTCCTTGGCTTAAAACACGCAGTCATAAAGTCAGATCATTTAGCAGGCTCCTTGACACAGTACAGTCTCGGGCTAGATGTTGAGAGCACTGGAATGGCATGGTGATGAGCTAGTGGAACAAAGCTCTGAAGAGGAAATCTTTTCACCCCGTCATTTCTTTAGGCATGATGTACTATATCTCCTAATCAATTCTCTTCAGTGAACTGTTTTTCAATAATCCCTTATCAAAATTTTTTACTATTTATTTGATCTGGCCTTATCTATAGGATTCAATCTACATTGACAACTACCAATTGTGATTTCTCTAAGCAGTTCTCTGAGGTTGGTGTCTGCTTGGGCAGGAAATCTACAATCCTGCCTTCAACATGCCCCAAGGGTTCATTCTGCTAATTAAAAGAAAATAGCAACAAGATTGATTAAGTTTATCAGTCATCATATTAACAAAGCCTATTTAATTAAGATTAAAGAAAATGTAGATTTTATTCACAAAATTTTTAGGAATTTGGTACATTCTATAAATAATACGATGACTTTCAAACCTGATATTTGATATAAAACAGAAATACAAATTTACAAAATATTCCTTACAATATTACATTGTTTACATGATTGATCCTTTAATGTACATTTATTAAAAGATAAATATAAAATGTTACCAACTGATTAATTGAAGAAAAATGAACTTTAATAAAAGAATTTAAAATATTTGTAACATTTTATAGATATCTAAGATTCAATTTAATGAAATAAACACAATATACATTTTTACAAATATAAAATAAATAAACTACTATAAAAGGTTAGTTTTAATTATAAAGTACAAATTAATTAGATAAAAGATTATAATATTGATTATAAATATACTACCACCTATTGTGAGATGGGTGTCAGTTAATATACAAGACTGGGTTCAAACCCATACTAGTGCTGATGACATTGGCACTAGGTGAAGCAGAAATATGTACTATATTTCCAGCTTCAATATATATATATATATAAATTAAAATTATCCCAACTCAAAATTCAACCAGACCAGCCAAGAAATAATAATAAAACACACCCAAAGGTTTCACTGCTGCAAGCAAACTTCTCAAGTGTAAAGAACTACAAAAACTACATCATATATATATATATTACTCACAAATCCATTTACTTCCCATCCACCCTTAATGTTAAAAGAACTCTTAAATAAGTTAATTGCTTCTGAATAATAAATTTTCAATAACAAAGATTCTTTAATTCTTCTTTTGATTTCGTTTCTCTCAAAGAATAGCAATTTGTTTGGAAATAAGAAAATGGCTTGGAAAAGGAGTATTACATTGAATAATATATTAAATAATACAAAGGAAAGTTTTGATAGGAGGATTATTCCTGGTGTAGTATATTTTATCCCTTGTTTTTGTAAGAAGGTCTACATAAATCAGAGTAGCTTGAGTTTAAATGAAAGAATAAAGGTTCATAAAAAGTAGAGTTAAAATAGATATCTTAGTTCTGCTTTGTCCATGAAAAAGATATAGGCCACACTATTAATTTTGATGGAGCTAAGGTTGTCTTCTTAGAGAAAAATGAAATCAAAAGAATTAAAGAATCTTTGTTATTGAAAATTTATTATTCTGAAGCAATTAACTTATTTAAGTATTCTTTTAATATTAAGGGTGGACAGGAAGTAAATGGATTTGTGGATAATGTTTAATATTATATATATGGTGTAGTTTTTGTAATTCTTTACACTTGAGAAGTCTGCTTGTAGCAGTAAAACCTTTGGTTGTGTTTTATTGTTTTTTCTTGGCTGGTCTGGTTGAATTTTAGATTTGGGGTAAGTTTAATTATATATTGACTAGTTTAGCTTTATGCTTGTAATGTATATATATATATATATATATATATATATATATATACATATATATAATATATAAAGCTAATATATATATATATATTACTTATGCATTGTAAGTCTGTCTTTTCTATATACACTTGTATATTACATCTTATTGTCTTTCTGATGGATTTGTGGTGGAGACCACTCTCATTCACCTTAGTTCAGGTATGGCTATCTTTTAAAACTGCAATATGAAGGTAAAGACCATTTTTGTAAACCATATCTGAGTTCCTGAACTATATATGTTCATATTAATGGTATCAAGCCATCCAGTCCTAGGGAACAGCATATTTTATGTGGAATCCCATGAATAATTACTCACACACACCACAAACTTATGTCTTAGTGTTTTCTTTAGTGCCATAGCATATATATATATATGTTAAAACGAAGATTTGCACGAGTTAAATATATAAAATACATATTTTGCGGGTTCATCCGTGTTAAAAACTTTTAATATCAATACACTGACGTTTCGACTTGGTCACACAAGCCATCCACAAGTGGATGGCGAAACGTCAGTGTATTGATATTAAAAGTTTTTAACACGGATGAACCCGCAAAATATGTATTTTATATATATATATATGTGTGTGTGTGTGTGTGGGTGGGTGTGGGTGTGAATCTAAAGGTAAACAGTTCTTTCCTCCTTATTAATTAACAATTCAGCCTTAGACTGAAACCTGAATTTTGTTTGCTAAACTGAATCTGAATTTTGCTTGAGTCTAAATATTTGCTCAACCATAATATATATGTAACAGCCATCTTAGCACTGTATATAGTAATCATCTTGGCTAGATTATCCACTCATATCATGGGCAAAGTAATGTAAATAGGTTTGGCATATTAATTAAATATAGGCATAAATTCTATTAACCACATAAATGTACACACACCTATATAAATGTTTAGATAAGATTACTGTAATAATGATCTCATCCACTATGTAATGCCTGTGTGCATTGACCAATATATTAGTACACTGAATTGATTGTTATTTTTGCTGATTTATTTATTGTTTTAATAAACCTATTTAAAATATAACATTTATTTCATATCTTTCTTGCTAGCAATCTAACTCCAATTATTGTTATTATATATGTATGATATGCATTATAGTTCTCATTAGATTAACCTTAATTTTAAGTTAATTTGTGTGTTAAGTAGTCTATTTTAACTCTTTAGTTTAATTATTGTTTCTTTTTGAGTCTCATGTTTCTCTCTGTTCAGAGCTGGCTTGCAGAAAAAATTGAGACCCTTATATAACCTCAGAAATGTCATTCATAAGGAGTTAAATCATGGAGTTCTGGTGAATAAGTTGAAGCTTGGTCAGATTTGAGATCTCATCGTCCCCTTTCAGTCAACTTTGGTGCATTTTATTTGGGTTGTGGATTTTGTTATATGAATGTACAAGTCTGATCATTACGATATGCACATCTGATATTTACATTTACTTAGATTCCATATGTGCAGTAAAGAAAATAATGCACATAACATGTAGTGAGATATAATGTAGAATTTATTTTTATTTTGTTTGATAAAACTTAAACTGAATGCAATTTGGAAAAATTAATCTAAAACTTGGAACTCATTGATAAAGTTACTAATTTTTATTCATTTTATTTGTTTAGTTTGGGCTAAGCAACACATTTTAAAGGGGTAGATGAACAGTTAGGGGAATAAATAGTTCTATTTTTAATAGTTGAAATATAGTAGCATTTTGATTTATTGATAACTTTTAATTAACTAAGCTTAGAGTCTCCACATGAAAAGGTAAGTTATAATTATTTTTTTTGTTTTTACTCATTACTAAATAGCATTATAGCATATTTGTTCATGTTTTTGTAAATGTAACTTCTGTCATGTCTATGTTTTCTGTGCTTATCCATTATTATGGCAATCTCATAGTATGGAGTTTTTTGAACAGAAAGCTGAGATGAAGTTCTAGTGGGTTTTATGAGATGGAGTTATAATGGATTTTATTTTATTTGATGAATGTCAACTCATCCAAAATAGTAGTTCTTCATGTAATGAAAATAATACATGTAAGAATTAAATGATATTATATCTTCCAAAAAGCATATGTCAAAAAACCATCAAATTTGCAAATTTATTGATATCTCTACAAAATCTAAAACATACCTTTATTATTATGATTATATATATATAGTTCAGTTATATATATATATATGCAACAATCTTTAATATCTATATAAATATATTGGACTATTAATAAAAGTGAAAATTCCACCTTTATAGTTAAAAGATTATTGCCTTGACATTAGTTTGAAATTGTTGATTGTTATTGATATTGCGATTGTCTAAGTATTAACTGGTTTTTAATGATATATATAAACATTTCCAATGATTAATAGATTAATATTACTCAAAAAGCCATCTGCTTTACCAATTTATGAATATCACTATAAAATTTAGCGCATGTCATTTCATTAGTTATGACATTCCCAATAATTAATTTTACATAATACATCAAGATTAACATCCTAACTACTGGATTATTAAATAAATGAAATACTTTCTACCCAATGCAGAATGACAAAACATTTTAAAGAAAAGAACGACTCTCTTTACTTCATTTTCTTTTATGCACGTGTTTGTCCATGCATATTTTCTATCTTTCCAAATCATCTTTATATGAGTTTATGTTTTTAGTACAGAAAAAAAAGGGGAGGGGGATATGTATATATCTTGAAACAGTACCTTTTAAGAGCTACAATATCAGCAGCTTAGATAAAATAGCATAGAAATCAATATGGTAGAGAGCTATGGAAGATAAAAGCAATGGCTAAATATATATAAATAAAGGCCAGTATAAGGATGCCTGGAATCTTTAAGCAAAAAAAAAAAAAAAAGCATGCTCCCTTTATCTATTTATATATACTTACATAATCACATGCAGCACTAAATATAAACAAATTTGAAAGAAATATATATATATACTGACTCTTAATTAACAAATAATATTAAAATTGAAAAAAATAAAAATAAAAATCCAACATTGTTAGCTGAGAGGTCATCGCAACCGCCTTGCAAGCAAGTAGTTGGTTGCAGACGGTTGTGGGTTCGCGTCCCGGTCGATGCTATGACACATGAGAAAAAAAATAAAGTTTTTTTTTAAACTATATTAAACATTAGCAATTCATTAAAGTTAAATACATATTGCAATTTAATTAATTTTTCATGCTTTTGCTCTTGCAAATGTTTAAATTAATATATCGACGTCAAGGTTAGCCGCAATTTCGTGTTCAATTGACATCATTGCCAGACCAATCAGTCTTTCTTAAGCCATGCTCAAGTGAGTATATGTTTTCATTAATTTCAATTTTGGAAAACGTTTCTGGACTGAGAAAACATCAATTGCCTAGGTGTTTTCTGAAATTCGTTTGCTATTTAGTTGCAATTCATTAATTGCAATTAAATCTGTTCCATCTTGAGAATTATTGGGCCTAAGATGTTTTTTTTTTTTTTAAATTAAACATTTTTGAAGCACTCTTAAGAATTTTTTTGTAATTCGTCTATATTTAGAAGAAACCCAAATTTTTTATTTACCACAGACGGTGTTTGAATTTATCTCTACAATTGCAATAATGGTATCTATGATTGGAAAATAAAACTCAATCTTAAATTTCTATTTAAAATCGTTACAAGGTTGATCCTTTTGCTCGTACATATAATTTTCATAAAGAAAAATACAATAAAAAATATAAAAAAATAATAATATGAACTATATTTAGAAAGCTTCGTTGATTAGAAAAATTATTATTACTCGCGCCCTCGGCACTTGTTGAATTAAATTTCAAAATTACTTTTATTCGTTCTTTTTTCAGAACCTGACAAATTAAATATATATGAAATTTGACCCTTCCTCCCAAAATATAATAACTAATAACATATATAATTTTGGAAAAAGAGAATACAGTATTATTCTGAAGGTAATTTTGATACATATTTTTCTATAACTATAAAAGTGTCACATCCTGGAACGAATGTACAAAAAAAAAAAAAAACGTGAAAATCGATGGATAAATAAGCGAGTTAGGAATTTACATTTTTTTACATCCCCAAGCGGCTCAGGAGCAGAAGTCCGGTCAACAAAACGGCAGTTTCTTCCGATTGACAAGCATCCCATTGTTCTGGCACCCTAGGCGGTCGCCTAATGGTAAAACCAGCCCTGATGTAAAGTCATGTATTTTAATAAATAATAATTTATTTTAGTAGTTAATTATATATAAATAAGAATAAAGTAAAATTAATAAATAATAAAATTATTATTATTGTAGTAAAAGAGAGAGGATAGCTGCCCTCAAACTTGTCGTCGTTATATTCAAATTTTCAAAATATATTATGCCTAAAATATATATAAACAGAAATTTACTGTATAAAATAAGTATGTGTGTATAATAACATGCTAGTAATGGTAACAATAGGAAAGTGATAGATCTAAAAACTTCAAAATTAATAAAAATAATTTAGTTAATAATTTAATGAAAGTATTTAACAAACGGTTAATTTTCAGTGTGTTACTATCAAATTTGATAGAATATAGTCTGTTTTATTTAATCAATTTTTAACATTTTGAAAGTGAAATGTTTTGCAGTCTTATAAGATCAGCATTAAAAAAAAACGGATCGAACAGTTTGGAAATGACAACGCAGATTTGCAATCCAGTCTGCCAACCTACCACTATGCAGGACATTAAATTAAATAAATAGGAATAATATTTTGAATATTTAATATAATTATAACTGAGGTGTAATATAAAGTGTAACTTCAAATTTGGAGTATTTTCACGAGAAAAAAAACATATTTTTGATATGTATTAATTGTGTATAAAGTCTACAACGTAAACATAATATAAAGTCTACAATATAAAAATAAATAAGACAAATTATTTAAAATAGTTTATCAGAAGCAAGATTAAAAAAGAAAAAAGTCATTTTTACTACTGAAAATTGAAAATCTTTGATCATATTTGACAAGATGGAATAATTTATGAGCATTGGATGATCTTGTTATAATGATTTAAAAGGCTAAACTTTTAGTTAATTGCCAGTTGTTGAAAATTAGTAGAGTTTATTTTAAAATTTTAACTAAACAGAATATCTCCTAGAGACTTATTTGTTAGCAAAAATGTAATAAAAAGAAGTTTGCAAGAGTGAAATGTCAGTCCAAGAAATTAAAAAACCATTTACTAGAAATTTACTAGTGAAGAAACACCAACTAGCACTGAGAAGTATTAATTAAAATTGTAATTTTCAATACTTGCTATGATTAATACTCTCTTCAAATCTACAGCACTTATCATAAAATGCTAGAAAATACCATGAATCTACATGAAACATAATTGTACTGAGGGAAGTAGATATTCAGTAGAAGAGGTCTAGTGGAACACTGTTAAATGCCTATTCTCTCATTGAATTTTAATAAATGACTCTGATCTATAATTCCAAAGAAAGTTTTTCAAAATAGATGAAAGTTGACTTTTATGTGGAGAAAATTTGTTAGCAAAGAGAGAGTCCAAGCCTAAGAGTATTTGAGGGTATTCATTTATAAATCATTGAAACAGTACTGAGAGAACTCTAAATATGTACATACATTTTCAGAAGTAAAATCAGTAAGAATTATATATACAATAAATTTTATTTATTTTATTCCTGACATCTACTTTGTGTAACAATTAATAGATGTCAAATAGCAGTGCTTAATAAATTCTTATAAAGCGCTATATTATTGATATTCCCAAACTAGTTTTTAGCTTATGGCACTTTCTTTAGCTTTGAATCCGGATCTTATATACTTGTTCTATTTCTAATTTAACTTATTTATATGTTCTGTATGGAACTAATAACAAGTATATAAATTGACTAAAAAGAAATATAAATAAATAGAAAATACAATTATTTGATGTTATCCAAAAATTAAACATTAAAAGTTATGTCTGTATAATCTTTTTTTACAGAGAGTTTAACCAATCAACTGCTAGTCTATTATAATAAATATTTATTTTCTTTTCCTGCATGATTTAATGTAGTGGTATCTTCAGCCTGGAGCTTAAGATTCTCAGATCAATTACAATTTGGGCACAAATAATGCTTGAATTTCTGAGTAATAAAGCCATTCATTATTTATTTATCTCCAAATACACTTTTAAATAGTTAATTAATTTATTATTAACAATAATTAATTTATTAATTTAAAAAAATACATTATACAAAAATTTACGTATACAAAAAATATACAAAAAATTATTGTGTATTTATATTAAATCTCAAATATAAGAAAAATATATTATTGATAAAAACATATTAAATAATAAACAATAATTAATAAATAATAATCAAAAATAGTGTATTAAAAAACTAGATAATTCAGAATTTGTATTTATATCATGTGGTTATAAGATCTTACATTTATAATTAAAAATATTTTTTTCTTTTTTCTCTCTTGTGGAGGAAAAGTTGTTCTGTAATATGATATTCTTAAATCATCAGTTGAGTGTTCTGGTAAATTTAAGTTTTAGATATTGGCTTGCTTTCATTTTTATGCAAAATGTCAAAACTATGATTAGTTATTTTAATATGTAGATTATTTGCTGATCCACCTACATATAGCATTTCTTATACCCTATTAAATATATTAAGTTTACACTTTTACAATTTGAATAATTGGGAATACACCTGGGTCTTGTTTTATGCAGTAGATAGGTTCCACAGAAAACCCGCATTAAAAAAATTCACACAAAAATAGACTTAACTTATCTTGAAAAATGGGGGATAGGGTCTGTAATTTTCTGAATTCGCATAAAAGCAAAGCAACAAAAAAAATTTACTTTAAAATTCACATTAAAAAAATAAGTAAATAAAGTATGACTAATAAAAAATTTCAAATATTTTAAAAAAATTAATACAAGACAAACTTTTTTTACTTTTTTATTAACTACAGTATTTAATTTTACATTTTTCATACATATTTTAATCATTACCACTAGTGTTCATTTGTAAACTGGAAAGATGTGACATGATGTATTGTAGGTTCTCCTTAAACAAAGTCAAGAATCTCTCAGCAATTATACCCAGAGAAACCTGTTAGCCACTTTATTTTTATTTGTGATGTGATGTACAACTAGTGCCACTTTCAGTCTTATGCTGTGTTAATGGTTTTCTGTTTCTATATTAAAAAAATTAGATCGCAATCAAAACAAAAAGATTATACATTATCATTAGAAAGATTATTTTCAGTTTATAAAATCTTCATTTTTTTATTTTAAAAATCTAAAAGATTATTTATTTCTGTTATATATAACAAAGTACATTTTAAAAGTTTAAATTTTTTGAATATTTATTGTGATATTTTTATATGTAAGTATAAATTTATTATTATTATTTACTCATTAGTATAAATAGATTATTTACATAGAAACTAAAAATCTAAATACTGCTTCAGGCCATATTCACATTAGCTGTTATATAACATTATATTTTTGAGAAAAAAAAGTATTTCAAGTGAAAATAAGTTATTAATAATTTAAATTTCTTGATATCTAATAAATATAGGGAAATATGAAAGATATTAAGAAGAAACATGAAAGCATAACTTCAAAATCGCATTAAAATAATCTGCATAAAACAAGATCCAGGTGTATATTATTTAAAATTATTAATAGTATTACCTTGGATTATTTTTGCAAGTAGCAAAATAGAAGTACCACCATTAGTTCTTAATTAAAATAATTTACTTAATATTAACCACATACTGCAGAAATATTTTAACATATTAAATTTCACAGATTCTTTAAAATTCATTTTTCTTAAAGTTGTCTATCACAGGCACAGAATTCTTAAAGATAGAATTGTCAAAACAATTTTATTACTAATTTTGCATCACAAAAGCAATATTTTCCATGTACAGATAATGAATAGCTTACATGTGAATATGTTATTGTTACAAAAATAGATCAAGATAATATCCCCAATTATTTCATTAATAAAGTGCAAATGTAATATATTTAATAATTTAACAGATGCTTGAAATATTATGTACGTTAATTATCAAAAACTTTACATATCAGAATAACTACCAATAAACCACTAAATATCACATGATCACTATTTCTTATGCTTGCTCATAACTGTTATTAAAACAGGAAAAACTCTCCATACTGTATGGAGAGTTTTGCCTGTTTTAATAACTACCGATAATATATTTTTCTTATATTTGAAATTTAATGTGAATACAAAATAAATTTTGAACACATGATTTATTTACTTACATATATTATATATGTGTGTATACATATATATTACACAAATAGATGTATTTTGTACAAATATATTTTGTTTAATTAATGAAATAATTATTATTATTTTAATAAATTCATTAATTATTTAAAAGTTTTAGTTAAAGCTGTGATGAGAAACTAATTAAGGCTTTTCTGGAAAAAAATAATTAAGATATTTATGGCAATTGATTAGCAGTTGATTAGCTAAATTCTCTATAAGGAAAAAGTATTAATCTATAATAACATTTTTGCTTTGGTTAAAATATTAAAACATCTGTATATACAAGTAACTGTATTTTGCTATATATATATATATATTGTACCCTGACTGGACGACCACCCACTATTATGGTATGATGGATGTAAATAACAATAACTAATTTCTAGCTCACTCAAACTAATTTTTTTTCTTATAAATAAAATTTTTACAATACAAATATTATTCATTTCATGTCTAGTATATTATAACAATCTTAATAAATTATTTAATAATAAAATATTAATAATCATGAGATTTGCTACTTTATCACCCAGTAAGTTACCTGTTTTTAACATTAAGTATATACCAAAAAGTATACCCTCAATGGCATAGGAATATCACCTAACACTACTCCATTAAAACATCAATGATACTCCCATGACTTATAATTAAAATAAACAAATTATATTTAACATTAAAATTTCCTAAATTAAATCTAATTATAAGACAACATAATATTCATTTATTTATTAAAATGATTATATATCACTTCTTTATTAAGATTCCTAAACTTAATTAACATCTCAGGTAACTATTGTTTCTTAAAATAAATAAATAAATTTACATAACCAAATGTAAAGAGGGATTTTACTTATATAGCTACATTTAAAAAATAATTAAGAAACAAATATATCAATCAATTTTCCCCTTTCAAAATAATTAACTACTTTTTTATAAATTTGACTAAAAAGAAATTAAAATTATTAACTAATACTGATCACTATTAATTATAATCCAATCATTTTTATTTTTATATGGCAGACTAGTTATCAGTCTTCATTAGGATCATTGAGTACGATGAAAAAAAAAAGTGTATTAATTAATATTTTAGATACATCAAATATCTTTAACAACCACAATATTTTCATTTATTTATTTTCTTATTTAGGTTATGTGCAATAATACCAAATATCTTTAATTATTATAATATATATGTGGTTGGGTTGATGTATAATGACTTGGAAAACAAGAAAAGAGACTCTCAACACTTTGTTAATTAAAAAAAAAAACATTAACATTTTATTACAGCAGTAATACAAAATTTAAGAAAAATTTACACATCTTATATTTAATTTAAAAAAAAAAACCATATCATACAAAACTTAAAAAAAAAAAAACTAACATTAAAAAATACTTACAATAAAACGTCTTAAAAATATTTATAGCTAGGATATTCCATATTTGATTCTGTGAATATTAGGATACTTCTTGATATTTCCATAATAAAACATATCAATTAAATATGCAACTTATATATTATCACACTCTAAATATTTCACATATATATATTTTATTACTTTACTTACACTCTTCCTATAATCTTATCATTTAATTATAACTCTATAACTTATTATACTTTTTCTATGTTTATTATTATATTGTTTATAATAATATAAACAATTATCAGGTTTTCTTTACAATACCATATCTCTTCTATTTAGACATTCATTCTGTATTTTGATTTCTAATATTCGATAAAAACATTCATAAAATCTTTATTTTTATATTCTTTTAACATCTTATTTGTTCCATGTTTAATACGTCTTGCATTGAATAGATTAATCTTATAATTATTTGAAGGTTTCGCTATCGCCATTGCTTAAATATACAATTCCTTAATACAATGTATATACCAGTGTGATTTTCATTCTTACAAGTGTGGAGTGGATACCTTATAAAACTATAAAAAACAATGATGTAATTGATTATGTAATTAAAGGTCACATTTTATTGTGTCTACCTTAATTTCTATCTTGGCTTCTATTTTAAGATCTTACAGATTTTTGAAAATTGTTACTATCCATATATCACAAATATTCTAACTTACTTATACTGTATCATACTCAACATTAAATAATATATTTCTACTACTATAGGATTTCCAATGAAACTACTTTCCTATACCACTACTTTACATCTAACACTCCATATAAACTCCTTAACATCACATAAAAATAATATTAATCATTTCTTAAAATAATATGCAAACTTATCTTTACCCACTTCATACTTTTGAACATGCCAAAAAGATTTTAAAAAACAAAACAAATAGTTTATGATATAATTCATTGTAAACATAATAAGTCAGTTACCTTCAACTTATAGAGATCAATTGTACATACACTTATATATGCATATTAAGATTACAATAAATATATTCACTCCAATATCATATACTTTTATGTAAATACATACATAATAAATATTACATATATTTATTTTACCTGATTCTTGACTTAAATAACTCAATACCAATCTCTAAAAAATACATTGAATTTAACATAATCATAATATTCTTATGATTATTATTGATGGCACTCTGGTAGATATAACTTTGTTATAGAATCATAATCAAAATAAAGGAAAAAATTCACTTTTTTTTAATACTCAAAAATTCTAAAATATTTAAATTTTAAAATAACAACATATGACAAATAATTATGAGTACTTAATACTATTTTAAATTTATAGTTCATGTATTAAACTAATAAAAACAAAAAAAAATTTCAACTCTTTGAACTAAATAAAATCATATTTTCCACCTGAAACAAAACAGTTTTCTTCCTCCCTTCTCTCCCCTTCATGTTTTTCTCTGTTCTTTAGTAATATTAAATACACTTAACGTATATAGTGAAATTAAATTCAACGATTATATTAATATTTCTTAAGGCTAAGCGCTTTCAGAGCTTACAACTCATATTCATAGCCTTCTAACGTAGTAATTTATGCAAATCCATGCAAGCTTATTTATATTGTCCATCTCTTTGAAATGGAAAAGCATGTATCTCTCCTGTTTATTGCTTTCAAATCTCTTGATATATGTTCTTTAGTATAATTGAAAAATATGAAGAAAAATCCATATAAAAGTTATTTGTTAATAACAAGAAGTTCTTGAATAAAAAGTTCATAGTTCCTTATATCATTAATAAAGTTTCTTCACATTTTAATAAATATGTATTTTAATGTTTAATAAAGATATTTATCATATTTTTAAGTTTTCTTTCTTTCAGTCTACTTTAAAATATTCGCTAGTAGAATTATAAAGTTTTAGAATTCTCTTCTGAATAATTCATACTTAAATGATATTACAGTTAGTAGATAATCTTTTAGGCCATTATCATCCAAATAAAGTCATTAATAAACTAATATCTGGACAGGTCAATAATTTTAATAAACAGAAGTAATTATCTTTATCATTACTAATAATTAGAGTTAGTAGAAAATGTTCTCTATCATTCTTCATATGAAAATTAATAAAAAATAAATTTCTTATATCTCCTTTGCATTTTCTGTAGGCAAGACAGTTTGCCAATTTGGAAGATTTCTTATCAAAATACATTTTTATCTTTTTGAATGTTTTATTTTCTTTCATTTATCATAAGTTTCTAGTCAGCTCCTATAGTATACCAAGGAGGATAGTTTGATTTATTATTCCATAATGAACTTGCTAAATAACATCTTAAGATATATCCCATGATTTTAAATTTATAGTTATTACTTTTAAGGTTAAAATAAGTTTTACTCCTTGAAAATTTTTCTTGATTCCCCCTCTATCATCTGTTTATTCTATATTTATAAAAAAAAATTCACAATACCTGATTGGTTAATTATCTCCAGACATCTTCATAAAAATGAATATTAATTAATTTTTACACTTTTAAAAATGATTTTATGACTAATATTATTATACCAATATTTTTTTAATTTTAATAATACCAAATTTAAATTTATCTTTCAATAATGAAACTCTTTGTTTAAACTTAAATTTTGATATATATAAAGTTTATAATTTACAAATTTACATTATTATGATAACTTTTGATTTTATGAACTTTTTAATGAAATTGATTTAATTAAAATACAACATTTATGCTTTAAACAAGTAATAAATTGATTGGAAATCAGGAAGTAAATTTAATTTATTATCAAAGAATGTGTATGCACACCTATTAACACACATCTCATTTTTCACTTATTTTATTATTAATTAAATAATTTTACAATAATAAATAAGTAGCAATTTTTAATTTGACCAATAAATAAAAAAAAGTTTTAATAATTATAACTACTGATTTAAAATACTTTATATGATTTTAACTATTATTTACTTTTGTTTTAAAATAAATAGCACAATTTTATTTCAAATTTATAACTTAAATAGATTATATTGATTTTAAAAAAATTAACTTAAATTTAATACTAAAGAAACAATGTATCTTAACTTCTCCTACAAATGAAATAACAGATTTTTGCTAATCATTGTATAAAATTTAAATGTTTTATTAAAATTAATCATTACTTACAACCATATAATAATGTAGCAAAATAGAAAGGTTACTATATATATATAAGACATATTTTGTGGGTTCATCCATGTTAAAAAAAATTTAAATATTGATATATCGACATTTCGACTTGATCACACAAGTCATCCACTGGGTGATAAAAGGTAGAAAGACAGTTGTAGAGGCACTACAATCACTGATTTGAAAAAAACATTAAAGTTCCACCAATAGCAAAAATGTTAAATTAAGAATGTTTGTTAAAAAAATATTTCCAAATAGGAGGAAGTTTGCATGTATCATCTCACTTATTGTTACAATCTGGCATTTTAAGTATCTCAATGGCTTCTCTAATTTTGCTCTGGTAGAGATTATCACATCTGGATATATTTAAAAAACATTCTTAATTTAATATTTTTGCTATTGGTGGAACTTTAATGTATTTTTCAAATCAGTGACTGTAGCACCTCTACAACTGTCTTTCTACCTTTTATCACCCAGTGGATGACTTGTGTGATCAAGTCGAAACATTGGTATATCAATATTTAAAATTTTTTTAACATGGATGAATCCGCAAAATATTTCTTTTATACATGCAACCCATGAAAATCTTTATATCAACATATATATATGATGTAGCATGATTTAATATTATTGTGCTCTCTCAATGTATGTTATTTGTTATTAAAATTTAATTCATAAAATTAGATCCATGACTATGAAATTCTGTGGTTTCAAGTTCCTCCATGCAAATATTGCTAATTAACAGTAAGTGGTAAGTATGTAGCCATTGCTTGATTTTGTTTGAAAGATTGTGTGTTGTATTGACAGTAGGTTGTTATAATACAGAATAATTCCATTATACTATCAATAGAAACAGTTGTTTTGGCTTGTAAGCTATTATTAATAGTTGAATATACTTTGAAAATTTAAATAATTATAGTTTTCTAAAGACATTCAATACTTAATATTAGTTCATGGAAATAGTCCAATATATAAACACAATTAAAATACCATTATCTCAAACCTTCAAGAAAATATAATTTACTGTATTTACCAATGTATAGATCACATTTTTTCCCCATCAAAATATGCCTAAAGTGTGGAATGTGTCTTACATGCTGGTCATCAAAATTATGAGTTAAAATTCTGGTTTATATTAATATACATATTTAAATACTCTATTTTATTTTGTCTTTTTGCAAAACATTGGGGTTTTGAATAAATCATTTTCCATATTTTTTTCTAATCTGTAATGATAATAAATTGGTTTTGGAAAACCTGCATAAAGGTATGTTTATGCACATTCATCCTATGAGATGGTGAAGGGTGGATGAAGTTGTGACTAGACAACCATTCTGGTAGACTGTTAAAGAAACCTGCATAGCTAGTGTGGGATCAGTTTTGAAATCACAGAACAGAATCTGAAAAATAAAATCAACCAATTGAAACTCAATCAACTGTAATTCCAGGTGATATAATGAAACAGCTTCAATCTTTAGATGTCTATATTAATAAACCACTTAAAGAATTCATGAATGAGAAATGGAACAGTTGAATGCAATCTACAGATTTTGAAGTGATACCATCAGGGAGAGGAAAAGACTTAACATTTTGCAGATTTGTAAATGAATCAAAACTTCATGGAATGCTGTAAAACACGAGACAGTTATAGTCATTTAAAAAATATGGAATTAGTAATTCTTTTGATGGCACAGAGGATGATTTATTACATAAAGACTCATTTTCTGAGAGGCTTTAACTGATTTCTCATTTTCCTCTGGAGATGAATTTTTGGTTTTTGAGAATGAAGATTAAAAGGTAAATAATTAAACAAAGGTAAAACTCTCCATACAGTAGTGCCACCCTGTGCCAACCAAAGGCTTGTGCATAAAATCCCTATCTAGTGCCTACTCATCCAATATCCCCAGACTAGTTTCTGGCTTGTGGACATCATCAGTGAGGAGCCTTGGATCTGAGAGCACTGCACCTAGATCTTAGGATCTAATGCAACCCTCCAACAGCCACCTTTTAACTCTACTTTACTACAAAACTATGAGAATGAAATTGAAAACACAATAATATTTTCAATCTAAGCTCAATAGCTTATATAGTCATATGGGTCTGAACTCAATTCAGCTCCCATACATTTTGGTATCTTTGGCTATTAAACAACCATAGCCACCACTATCCTATTAGGCATCCATTGATTATCCTGGTTGGTACAGGGTGGCACTACTGTATGGAGAGTTTTGCCTTTGTTTACAACAATTATGTGCTAGTATGAGATTCAAATTAGCAAAGTTATTCAAACTCTACACCAATAATACTGAAATATCAAAATATTTATTATTATTACATTAGTCTTTATCATTTTCTTGATATGTTTATTCTAAATAAATTTCCCCTAATAAATATTACTCTTTTATATATTTTTATTTAGTTTGATCAAACATTATATATCTATTTATTCAGATGTATCATTAAACTTTGGACTGTGAAGGTACCTTTTTCATCTTCAGAGGTTTTTAATATTATGAATTTCAAATGAAATTTATAAATTTATTTAACGCACATTGATTACGTAAGTAATATTTATTAAGGCAATAAACCTAAAGCAAAAAATTTAGTATATTTCAACTCTAATAACTTTATTGGCTACAGAAATAGAGATAAATCAACACTTAAATTACATGCTAAGTAATAAACGTAAACAAATAACTTTAATAAATTATCTATAAGCAAATTACTTGTAATTCAAAAAATAAAAAATATCTAGAAATGGTACTTATTTAAATCTTTTTTCAACACATAGGACATACATAAAATAAATCTATAATCAAACTATAATAATTCTTTATATTGCTAATGATACATTCAATTTCTGGTTATATAAAAATATCATGTCCCCATACCAAATAAAATTATTATGATGATCTTTATTACTATTATTTAATTTATACTTTATGTTTTGTATTCTCATTTTGAATTTATAACTATATTTATATGAACGGTTGGTATTGTCAAAATTAATACGATGAAATATATATTTATCTTTACAAATGATCTATTCTGTAAATCTCTCCAAATATATTTAAATAAACATTATCTCTATCATCATTACTGCTATTAAATGATGGATTAAATCTTTTTACTATATTTAGCATATTTTCAAAAGTTTTTCACTGATTACATTTTCTACTCCAATTACCTCTCTCATCATTAATAGCTTTATAATACTTCAAATTCTCCTTTAATAACATATATAAATTTATTTCATTAAAATCTTTATCATTCTTATTAAGAATATAATATTTTAATACTTGTGGATGAATATTGTATGAAACTAATTTCCTTTCACAAATTACTAAACAGCTGTAGATACTTGTCCTTAATAAATATCTCGACTCCATTCTTCTCCAGTTGAATTGAACTATTATCAAGATTACTAGTCTTATCTATGTACTTTTTATCACTTCTAGTATTTTTTTCTTATTATTATTATTTAATATATTATTTTTAATATTAGTATTATTGTATTGACTAGTCCCTATAAATTTCTCAAATTCGACTTTAACTTCAACATTTATTTCTTCTACTTCATTATCAAAAGTAATCATTTTAGTACCTGAATCTGTCTTAATTTTCCTAAACCTATCTTCCACATTATTAATATTAGTTGGAGATTTAGTTTCATTAATAAATCTTTCTTTCAATTTATCTAATTTCTTCTCTAGTTTTTCTGTTTCAGCTTTTATTTCTTCAAATCTCATATTCCATTTTCCATCAGACTCTTTTACTTTAATGTCCAACTCTTTCTTAGATTTTTTAAATATAGTATTTGACTCATTAAATATTACATTAAATTGGTCAAATTTGTTATTAAAATCAGATCTCAATTCATCCAATTTGTTATTGGAATCAATTTTAGATTCTTTAATTAGGTTTTTAATTCTTTTAACTGGCAATCTAACTTATCAAACATTTAAATCTTTAAATTTGCTAATAAGCAGTTCTAAAATATCTTCATTATGACCTTCAAGTCCTATTTTAACATTAGTAGTCTCCATTATAGTATATTAATTTTAAAAAAGCACTATTCATTTATATGGTGCATTGAATAAATAACAAATATGTATTATTTTATTAAAAATATCTCACCGGATACTCTAATAAAATGAGGATCTGCAAGTGAAATAGCATCTCAAAGCATCAACATATATAGTCTCCATTATAGTATATTAATTTAAAAAAAGCACTATTCATTTATATGGTGCATTGAATAAACAACAAATATGTATTATTTTATTAAAAATATCTCACCGGATACTCTAATAAAATGAGGATCTGCAAATGAAATAGCATCTCAAAGCATCAACATATATAACCTCAACTACCATTTTGCAGAGTTCTTACAATTCCTAAGTTCATTCCATGATAATATTATAAAATTCTCTGACAGAATACTTTAATTAAATTATCAAAATGTCTAGTTCATTTGAAACAAAATTATTTAGTATTCAAATCCTTTTAAAATGATCAATAAAATTATAATTATGATTAAGTTTTCTATTCCAGGTTATATCAAAAGTATATGATAATAATAATAATCTCAGGTAAATGGCTTCTAATCATACCTACACTTCGGAATGCCAAAAACTGTAATGGTATAATGAATAAGTAAATGATTAACTGATCAAATAACCTATAATGTTGAACACCAAAAATCTGTAATGGTATAGTGCTACAAAAATTATTATCTATTAATGAATAAATGATTTAACACTTTCAGATACTAATTTTTGTATAATAATATAAAGATATATAAAATGAAGAAAATATATATTTTTTAAAATGTCTAATTGCTCTAGCATAAAGTATCTATAACCAATGATTAAATAAATATAAATTATGAAATTACAAATAACATTCAGCACCAACTTATATCAGTTTAAACTAAGATAAATATATGTACTTAACCAATTAGTTTTTAATAAAACATTAACTTAATTTTTAATAATTATTTATTCATTGTAAATTAATACCATAAATTATTAAAATATGTAAATGTTTATTTAATATTTTGGCTAACTGAATATTTAATATGAAAATAAAATATGTAGAGACTCTTTAAGTTTTTATTAAAGTATAATGTGATCAATAAACTATAAATAATCACAAGATTCAATTTTAATTAATAAAATAAAAATTTATTAATGTAAGAAACATAATAAATAAATAAAATATATAAGTTAATAAATGAATGAAATAATCTTGAGTAGAATATTTGATTATGAATTAGATATCAATAGTATGAGTGCATACATTGTATGAATCTGTTATTTATATGTATGCTGTAAAGAATGATACACTAATAAATGAGAAAAAATATTATATTTGCATAAGAACTTATAAATAATTCCTTAAAGTATATTAAAAAAATAATTAAGTCTGTTTAATTTGTTTTCTGGTTAACAATTTAAGAATAAAATTATAATATTATCAAGATATATAAAGTATACATTGTCTTAAATAAAATTGTTAAATACTTATATTTAAAATTGATTACTTTTCAAATATCTAAAAATAATGAAAACAAACAAACATACTATAAAATTTTATATAAAATCAAAATTAGCATTAAGAAAGATATATTTAAATTTTGTTTTAAAACAATGTAAATTTTCTTTTTGATTAGTTTATATTTAATGTAGCATAAACATGCTCATACATTCTACAGTAAATAAATATGTAATGAAAACATATGATCTGGTTATCTTTTCCATTAATAATCTGATATTACTTAACTAAAAACTTCATTAGCATATTTATTAATTATATATTAACAGAACAATATTTGTAGAAACACTATAAAATTAAAGTCCATAAGTCCAGAGATCCTTTATTAATATTTTTAGTATGAAGATATGTTACATAAGCATTTATACTTGAAGTTCATTCATATTCTAATTACATTGTTTAAAACAGAATTTTATCCATTAGAATAAATTATGCTTTTTAAGTAAGATAATTCATAAATAGCATTCTTTAATCATTTGGTAATTTTAAAATACTCACTGCTTTTGTATCGCAAAGTTATTTCATAATGAATTCCAAGTTGTTTCCTTTGGCTATATTAGAGCCAATCAACATTGTAGCACCAAGAGTATTGCATGAATTTCCACATTTTATGACATTAGAAATGCATTGTATTTTAGATGATTTTATTCCAAGATGTTAATGGATTTCTTAAAAGACAGAATCCTTTTGAAGCAAACATTTTTTCTTTGTTTAGCCATTCATTTTTATAGTGAAATTCAACTTTTATTATTATATATAACCCATTGACTTTTCTTATTGAAGGGCAAATTAAGAGAAAGTGTCAGTTTAAAATCAAGGGCTTTTAAAAAAATTTTATAATGACAAAACACTTAGGGTGTTATCTTAAAAATTGTTCCTATGTTTTTACTTATGATAAGCCATTGTTATTGTCTTTTCTTATAAAGAGTTAAATTTCACTTGATAAAAAGTTCTTGGAAATGTTTCAGCACTCATAAAATAAAGTGTTTCTTGACTTTGTAATAAGTAAAAATTTAAAAAAATAACAATAGAATAAATCTGCAAATTATAATATATTTTAAAATCACAATTTAAATAAATTATAAATATACCTTTTATATTTATTTACTCAAGATACTATACCTATAATTCTTTTAAATACTTATTGAAATAATTGTATATAAATAATATTTTAAAATATGTATGATATATTATTTTAATTGTATTAACATAATGCACATACATGCACACACTAAATAATAATTGACTATTTTATGATTATTTAGGTTTGTGTATTATCTGTTAAATGTATGCAATAAAATAGAAATAAAATACTAATTAAATGAATGTTATCTTATATTACATTAGATTACAAATAATTATTTATTAATATTGTAACCTATTGATTCTTTTAAAACAATTGAAAAATAGAGTAAGCCAACAATTTTTTTAAGGAATATAGTGATTGTGAGTTTAAATCTAGTGAAAGATTGTACATTATATATATAAATATTAAGCATTAAATTACCCCACATGGTTAAGAAATCCAGTACCGTCCTCTGTGAACTAATATATAAATACATTAGAGTTCGTATTTCAAAATAGCCAGTACGAACTCTAATGTATTTATATATTAGTTCACAGAGGACGGTACTGGATTTCTTAACCATGTGGGGTGATTTAATGCTTAATATTTGTATATTTATTTTAGTATAGTGTTATGCACTGAGATTATTATTATATATATACATTTACTGTATCCAGAACTATACTCACCTTAATAAAATAAAATAATATAATGCAGTTAATAATTAAAATATATTTAAGTAGCTGTTTACATGAGATAATAATACAGAAGTTATCTACAGCAATTAAAAATGACTATTGTAATCCATTTTTATAAAAAAATGTTGTTGATTTCACCAGAAGCTAGTATTGATGTTTGTGACCATATATCTTGAAAGTTACTACTGTAATATATTTTTATATTGCAAATTACAAAAGTTTTTAAAACATCTGAATACTCTAAAAAAAGCAAGAAAAACATGTATTTAATTTTTCACTTGTAAGTGAAGCATGGACAAAATACCAGGATGTTACAATTTCAGAGACATTTCAAAATTTAATTTATTACATGAGAAATATATTTAAACTGAAATCCTAAAAGTTAATCAAATTCAATACTATAATGGATCCTAAATGGCAAATTTCATTATTTGTTTTTCTCCATGTAAAAGAACATAGTGCAATATGCAGATATTTCCCATGACTTATATATAAATATTTACATATTATTTATATAAAAAAACAATATATGTTATCAATAACAGTATTGCAAAAAAAGTATTACTTTTTAAAAGCAATTATACTACTGAATTTGATCAACTTTTAAGATTCTAGTTTAAATATATTTTTTACATTATAAATTAATTTTTGAAAATGACTCTGAAATTTTAACAGTCTCTGTTTTGTTATTAAATGCATGATATAAATAAAATTTAATTAACTTAAAACATATTTATAAAATCAAATTTTACTTCACTTTACTGAAATCTATAATTCTCTTTATTTCTATAGTATCTATTTGAGTATACAGGCCCAACATACATTGAACCCATTTTAAAAAATTCTAAAACAGCTGTAATCTTTTAATCAGTGTTTCCCTCTTTTTGCATTTTTATGAAAACATCTGAAAATAATTATAATTTCAATGCATATTGCAAACTATCCAAGTTTTTAAAACAATTAAGTACCATAAAGCAAAAATCCGTAGCCTATGTAATTAAAAAAAAAATTGTGCAAGACTCATTACAATTGGTGCGATATTTGTTGTATTATAAAGTAACAAGCAAACTTTCACAGATAATTTACTAATAAAGATAAGGATATATGTATGTGTGATTTTTGATCATTACAATCTTGAGGGACTAAAATCAGATCTTTTAGGAAAATAAAAGATGATGCCATGTTTAGGATATACTAGGATTTATCCTAAAAGACAAATATAAGCTCATCTGTATTGTATAAATGTTTTTGTAGTCAGTTATAGAAAGTGTTATTAAATTATTATTGTGGCCAAATAAATGCAATCAATGGATAATTTTATCTTAAATTATATTCAGACTATGTGGTTTGATGATGGTTAGGCTGATAGTTTAATTTCTGACTTCTTCATTAGAAACCAAATGTATAAATCTGAGAGATTAAGATGATTTTTCTCATTTTTTCAAGGCCTTAAAATCTAATTATTAAAATATTTATATTAAAAAAATAATTGTTTTAGTATTAATAAAACTATATGCATATATGTATTTCTGGCATTTGTAGAAAAAAATAAAATAAGAAATGGCAAAATTCCTACTGAAATTCTCCTTCATATTAAAAATATATCTAGTCACTGCTTTGATTGTGCACTTTTGGATTTTATGATTATATCATCATTAAACACAAAATGTGATATGGAATGAATATATATATATATATATATTGTAAGGGTAGCTTGGCAGCTTTATTCACCCACACTACCCAATCAAATCCATTAAAAACATAAACTTAGCTAACAGTTGGTTAAATATACAATATCATTTTTTGGGGTATAAATATACACACACACATATATATTTACATGACAAATGTTTGCTTTATTAAGTACAAAATTCAACAAATGTCACAATGGAAATAAAAAAACAGTTAAATAAATTCTTCCTATATATATGTATAACAACAATGAGTTATTAATAAATGTGTTTTACATCATTAATAAAGAATTAAACTTGGTAAACATAGTGATGACCTAATTCCAAACCAATCTCTAGATAACCAAGTATGGAAGATAAAAGTATAATTCTATTATGTAATTTTATTTCTAACTGCAATCAATTAATATGCGCAACAATAGACACATACAGCAATGGAAAAGGAAAGGGGAATGCGAGTATACTAAATACCAGAAATTAAGCCCAGTATAAAAACAAACCCAGTTCATTTCCATTGTCTTTTGTTATTTTTTCAAATGCTACAATAATTGCACAAAGTCAATCTTTAAAGATCAAATGTTCAATTCCTATAGAAGATGGATGACTTGTTCGACCGTTCCAGATTATCTGTATAATTGTCATAGCCCAAAATTATAAAACATTATAGTCAACATTTAAGCAAAGAAAAAAAAGAACTGAACTAATTTTAAATTGATATTTAAAATTTAAAAAATTGCATTATTATTTGAACATGGAGAAAAGAGAAGTAAAACATCGCTAGCATACATATAAATGATGAAATAACTTTTTTCTTATATAAACCATTAAATGCCAAATAGAAAATTAAAAAAAATTAAATCTATTATGAATTTTTACTCAATGTATTCTGGCTAGATTAATATTGCCACAGGACTGGATTGCTACAGACCTACTGTAGAAGCATGATGATTTAATCTATTAGCCTACATAATGCCTACTAAAACATTAGATGTCCTAAAAGAAATCTCGAGATGAATCCAGAAGGAAAGACTCTGCAGAGAATAGAAACAATATTATTTCAAGTGCATTGCCAAGGAATTCTTATGGGTGATGAATGATTTACCAAAGGAGGATAATCCAAAGGAGACTGTAAGAGATATTATAGCCAAATTCATGGACATTTACCATAATGAACTGATGAACATTTTATTTTTTTTATACATTTGTAAAAATTCTAGTTTTATTTATCTACATACTTGGAAGCTTAAATGTATATAACTTGGAAGAATCCACTATGATTGAAAGTAAGATGAAGGGAGAAAATTATTAAATTAGACAAAATATTTTTTTTATGTTAAATAAAGTTTAGATCAGCTTTCCCTCTGTAGTAACTTAATATTTGGTCATCAACACTATTACATGGAATGAGGTAAGATTTTTTTGATACTATTCCATATTAAGTACATTCTCTATTACAGGATAGAGTTTGTGTTTTATTTCTTCATTGTTAACTAACAATTGTTTATGTTTATTTTTTAGGTATGAATGATTGTGGCATTAAGAGGGGGGAAGTCCCCAAAGAGGATGGAATGTCAAGAACTGGAATTGAATGATGAGCTATCATGGAAATACTTGTATAATCTTATAAATTAGATAGCCAGTTTCACGGGCAATTTGATAAAAGATTTTTTTTTAAATTTTGCTTTGTAAATAATTAGTGTTTTGTTGTATACTTCTACCATGGGTTAAGTTGGAATGGTGAATATATTAATCAATGATATGGTAGAAATGCATTCCTGACACATACAATTATAATTTTTTTTTATCATGTTAAAGAGTTTTGGAATTTTTATTTTGTTATTAATAAACATTGTTAACTTGATTTAAATTACATTGGTCTCTAGTTTATCAAAATATTTCATACATTCTTTTATCAACTTATAACTGGATAAATACACATACACACATACATTTTATTTTTATATGATAATATAGTAATATGATTGGATGGATCTTTAATTTAAACTTATATAGAGGTGTGGTAATTGCTATCTAGAATAAATTTCACCCCTAAAGAGAGCCGAAGGCAAATTTCTCCCTGAGTTTGAGTACTGAGGCATAATGGAATCCAAAAGAGTGGTGAAGTATGAATGAACTAGTCCAAATTGTATCTAAATTTAATGTGTAAACTTAGAGCTAGCCCATTGGAGGCTAGGCACTTCATTACATCTTTCACAGCATCCTACCTGAAGACCCTAGAATGACCATAGTGGGATGCATTTACTCCTCTTCTGGCAGACCACTACATCTGGCACCAAGACTTTAAGGACATAAAATAGAAGTTTCTAATAAGGTTCAGCCATTGGATGGGTAAAATAAAAAATACTTTTTTTTTGTTATTGTTGGAACTTATTCACCATGATGGATTTACCTGAGTAGCAACCAATTAGTACACCCAACCATAAAAGGATGAGATTCATGAATTTAAATCTTTTCCAAACAAACATTTAAAAAAAAAAGAAAACCTCATTTGAAGCATTGAGTAAGCTAACTGATGAGAATGAAATAGTAAACTGAGATCATAAATAAATAATTAACTAATGACTAAATTTAAAATAGGTGAGTTAGGTAAATAAAAGGGCAGGCTAAAAAAGGAGATATTAAAAATGAACAACATATACACAAACAAAAAAAAGAGAGAGAAGTTAAACACATGCACTAAATGTCAAGGAGTAGCAGAATATCCTATGATTTATATTTATTTAAAAAAATAACTTTATACTCAACTATTAAAGAAAAATTTAATGATAACAAAAAGAGGTAAACATTTATTAAACAGAAATATGAAACTTTCTGAGGAACTACAAAGTTCTAGTAATAGTGAAGCAGAAGATGATACTAGTGGTAGTGGGGAAGGGTCTTCATGGATCCAAATACCTGGAGGGTTTATGACTGAAGTTGACCACCCTCCACAGGCACATGTTGCAGATCAAGTGTTATTCCAAACTCAAGGAACACTCGATGGTGAGATGGTCCGAGAGTCTGAAATCAAGGCAGCACATAATATGGGAGAGAGGGAAATTATGGAGCAGCTCCAAATGATAATGAACAGTATACACAATATGCACAATATGAAGGAAGACATTGAAGCAGATATGAACAGTATAAAGGAAGACATGAAATCAGATATGAACAGTATATAGGAAGGAATGAACAGCATGGATATGGAAACAAGAATGAATCATAATATGAACAATAACAAAGCAGCCTAAGAGATAATGTGAGCCATGAAGGGAAATGAAAGAAGAAATGAGTAATAGGATGATTGATATGGAGAACTTAAAAGCAAACATATAAAATGTCAAGGAAGACGAAGATAGAAACTCTCCACTGACATAAAACAGTTGTCTATAAACCAAAATAATGTTCAAAAAGACAACTCTGAAATGAAACAAGCACTTGGAAATCTAAGAAATGAGATAGATAAGAAACACATCTGAAATGTCAACAATGATTTGGGGAGTTTAGGTCTAGCATTATTGAACAGTTGAATTTCAAATGCGATCTTTAAAGCTGAGGTGCATGGATACCAGGAGAAATTGTAATCCAATGTCCAAAGGGATTTTCAGGATGTATAATCAAGGATGGACCAACTCTCTGCACAACACAACATCAAGGCAGAGTCATGTGGGAAAGCACTAGAAACCCTGGATCATCATCTCAAATGACTTGAGGACAAAGTAGCCTCAGGAGAAACTGATACAATCATGGACAAAATGACTAAAACAACTGAAGGAAAATGCAACCAAAATGCATGTCTGGATTGACAGGAGATGAAGCCCTCAATCAAATATTAATGGTAATCAAGTCCCAGCTGTGCCAATGGACACCAGCTATTGGAGTGTGGCAAACTGAGATTGACCCAAGAACCCAAAATAATATGGAGAAGTGGGATGACAGGAAACAACCCAGAGATTGCCATCGAAGATCCAAATAAAATGAGTGATCAAACACACTCAAGCACAAGGTTTGCAAATATGATAACAGCCTTTAGAACAAATCAATAGCAACTTAAAAGATTTCCATAAAAGAAAACTGTCACAACCACCACATTTGTTTGGGAAGGTCAGGTGAAAACAAGATATCTAACCACCTTAAATATCTGATACAGCACCTGAAATTCCTTTACCATGTAGAAGATGGTCTAAATAGAAAAAGCTATTGGAACATGATAGTGAATAACACACTACAAACCAACAAATAAAAAGATCCACAGTTCCACAAGTTATGCAATACCTATGAAGGCCCCTTCACATTCATTAAGCATATGAATGCTACTGCTTAAGAAGAAAAGGTTGAGAATGGATTTCAAGGATTATGACCTGAAACATGTAAACCAGACCATAACCTAGGAACAGCCCCAGATATAATGTTTAAAGTATATATATATATATATATATAATCGTAATGTCACAAATGCAGAGAAGAGTTGTTCAAAGACAAGTAGGGCATGGATAGATTCACCTACATGTTTTATTAAACCACAACTTGCCATCCAACCAAACATAGGATATAGGCCAGCCAAGCATCCCTAGAGTGACATAAAAACAACATAGGCTAAGTATCAACCCGTGGTTAAACATAAAATAGTGATATGGAAAAGTAATATATAAAAAGTGTATAGACAGTTAATGGATAAGTCTGAACAAAGGGAAAAAAATAAAAAAAGTAGTACACACAACTTTAAATAGGAGACAAGATCTTTATCAAGACACCCATTTAAGTAAACTACTAAAAAATAAATATCAAAATTTTTTATCACCCATATGAAAGACAATTCACTATCATGAAGCAATCAGGTCCAAATGCATTTTGGATAATGATGGGAGGGGAAATTAGGGGACACCCACATTTTGAAGCCATATTTTGGTCAGTCAGAATGACCACATAACTAACATACTTAGCTAGTAAGCAAGTGAAAAGTTAGGTAATTGCTTTGGCTAAAAATTAGGCAAAAAGGGAGATGACAAAAAAAAATAGGGTCATTCATTTGTGATGAGAGTATACTTAGATAAGCGCAAGAGCAATTACTGGGATACTTTAGGGCCAACAGACATAGGAGTTGATGCATATAGAAGGATGAACATACCAATATTTTGTTTAGTCCTTAAAAACTAGTAAGTCTTAAAAAGAATCAGGATAAAGGCTAACAAGTTCAATTATATGCCATCTACAATAAGAGATATGTTTGCAGTTGAGTTCAAACCATATAGCCATCATAAATGAAAAAGAGAGACCCCTGTTTATAAATCTCATTTTTACTGTAATGTGCTTAATGAAGCAGAAAACCATGAAAGAACTTAGACATAATCAAGGAAACATCAAAAGTAAAAATGAGCAGGCTCTATAACCCTTTTTTAAAAAACAGACACTCTAATGCCAAATGAGATATATAGACACTACTAGTAAAAGCAAAGTTATATACCAAATGTCTAAATGATAAAGATGTACCATATGATTGGAAGAATGCAGTATTAATATTAATATTTAAAAAAGGTGATAAGAAAGATAGATATTAGAAATTACAGACCTATCAACCTTTTATCAGTTTTATACAAAATTTTTATCAAGATAACTACAACTCGTCTACAGAGAACATTGGATTTCCACCAACCAAAAGAACAAGGTTGATTTAAAAATGGTTTTAGTACAGTAGATCATATCCAAGTATTGAGAGAAGTTACAGAAAGGACAAATGAATATGAGTTGTCATTATGCTTTGGATTTGTAAATTATGAAAAGGCATTTGATTCTATAAGCATTTCTTCAGTGATTAAAGCATTGGGTCATCAACATATAGATCCAGGATATTGTCATATTTTAAAGAATATTTATAAAAATGCAACAGCAACAATTAGATTACATAATGATACTGGAAAAGTCAACACAGGATGACTCCATATCTCCAAAACTTTTTACAACAGTGCTGCAAGAAGTATTTTATGGATTAAAATGGGAAGCTAAAGGAATGAAAGTAAATGGAGATTATTTAAGTCATTTATATTTTGAAGATGATGTAGTTGTTTTTGTAAATAACACTTTAGAGCTGCAGAAAATGTTGCAGGAGTTATCAGATGAAAGTAGGAAAGTATAGGACTGAAAATAAATATAAAAAGACTAAAATAATGGTTAATGGATTTTCTGAAAATGTGAAAATAAAGATTGATTATGATGGTTAGAAGAAGTTAACAGTTACAAATACCTTGGTCAGATTATTAATACAGATGGAAATATTAAACTTGGTTTGAGTGCTTTTGGTAGAAATAATTTGATAAAAAGGAAATATGCCTATGTTTGAAAAGGAAGGTTTTTAATAAATGTGTTTTACCAGTTCTTATCTATGGATCTGATACTTGGACACTTAATAGAAGAGCAATACAGAGACTTCTGACCACTCAAAGAAGTATGGAGAGACACATGTTGGGAATAACAAAAAGAGATTGAAAACACAATATATAGGTAAGAAAACAAACAGGTGTCACTGACCTCATTGAAAAAATTAAAAGACTGAAGTGGAGTTGGGGTAGACATATTGCTAGAAGAGATGATAATAGATTGACAATTGAAATCTTAAACTGGACTCCAAGAGATTGTAAAAGACCCAGAAAGAGACTACATGTGAGATGGATGGATGAAATAAGAAAGTGCGCAGGGGTAATGTGAAGAAGAGAAGCTAAAGATCAGAGATAGATTGAACTTGAGATCTTCATCTTGCAGTGGATTGATAATGTTTGTTGATGATGATGAAATGTTAAAATTTTATGACATAAAATTTTAACCCTGTAAGGCTAGGAGAGCTGTAAGGGTAGCTTACAATTCTATCAAGACCAGCCTTTATCCAACCACACTACCCAATCAAAGCCATTTAAAACATAAACTTAGTTAATAGGTGGTTAAATATACTATATCATTTTTATGTAAACATATATATATACATGACAAAGGTTTGCTTTATTAAGTACAAAATTCAACAAATGTCTTGCATTGGTGGTCGAGAGATCAGCACGACTGCCTTGACAGTTGCCTGGGTTGTGGGTTTGCATCCCGGCCGATGCTATGACACTTAAAAAAAAATCAACAAATGTCACAATGAACTAATTTCTCTTATTAAATGAAAAATAAAATAAAAAACTAGTTAAACAAATTCTTCCCATATATATGTATAACAACAATGTGTTATTAATCAATGTGTTTTACATCACTAATAAAGACTTAAACTTGGTGAACATAGGGATCACCTAATGTCAAACCAATCTCTAGGTAACCAAGTAGGGAAGATAAAAGTAGAATTTTATTAAGTAATTTTATTTCTAACTGCAATCAATATAATACATGCAACAATGGATACATACAGCAATGGAAAAGGAAGTGAAAATGAACACCAGAAATTAAGCCCAGTATAAAAGCAAACCCAGTTCATTTCTGTCATCTTTTACTTCTTCAAATGCTACAATACTGCACAAAGTCAACCTTTAAAGATTGAATGTTTGATTCTTATAGAAGATGGATGACTTGTTTGAACACCAGATTATCTGTATAATTGTCGTAGCACAAAATTATAAGAAAATATAGTCAACATTTAAGCAAAGAAAAGTTTGATAAATTCATGCAACTTGAAAAAAAACTGAACTAATTTTAAATTGATATTTAAAATTAAAAAAAAAACTGTGTTATTATTTGAACATAAAGAAAGGAGAAGTAAAACATTGCTAATATATATATAAATAAATAAACTGTGTTATTATTTGAACACAAAGAAAGGAGAAGTAAAATATTGCTAGCATGTATATATATATGATGAAATAACTTTTTTCTTATATAAACCATTAAAATATTGCTAGCATGTATATATATATGATGAAATAACTTTTTTCTTATATAAACCATTAAATGCCACATAGTAAATTAAGAGAAAATAAATTTATTAAAAACTATTATGCAATGTATTCCAGCTAGATTAATATTGCAGTAGGGCTGGATTGCTACAGACCTACCATAAAAGCATGATGATTTATTTTATTTTTCTATATAATGCCTAGTAAAATATCAGATGGTCTAAAAAAATTTCTAGGTGGATCCAAAAGGAAAGCAGCTGCAGAGAATAGAAACAACATCATTTCAGGTGTATTGCTGAGAAATTCTTACAGGTGATGAATGATTTACTGAAGGAGTATGATCTGAAGGGAAATGGACTATATCCATAAAAGACATTATAGCCAAATTCATGGACATTTACCAAAATGGTATGCACATATGAATAAATGCTGTACATACATAGGCTAGTAGCTGTTACAGCCAATATAATGTTAATCATTTATTTATAAAATATAAAATTTAATGTTATAATTTTAAATAGTAGAAAGGTCAATTTATTAAATTTAGTAATTATAAAGTTGTATGTGGATGTATGATTTACCTTATACAATAATATATATAGAGTGGCGTGATTTTGTTTTTGTAAAAGAGCAAAAAGTTTTTAGTTAAATTAGTTAAAAATAAAAAGTTAGCCATAAACAGTTTGCATTTAAATCCACTGCACCTGGGATTAAATCAAAGTTAGAAAGTTGATAATTGCTATACTCAAATTTATTTATAGCAAAAATAGTCATTAAACTTTCTGTAGCAAAACTATTTTGACACCTGGGAGAGAATTTGCGGCATCATGGATGCCTAAATAAAAGTATGTTTGATCAAATTGAGAAATCTTGCATTTTAGTGTGATTTTTAGATAGAGTTAATGGGTTTCCAGGTGAAACAGGTTATTTTCTAGTAAAAGTATAAATAGTGTCAATTTTAAGCTTGTAGAGCGAGGTCATTAATTTTAGAAGATGTCGCCATGATGAATCTATGTCAGATCGATCTTTAAAAGATCTGACAGGAGAAAGGCGACGGCTGCTTCTAAACCCACTGAAAGAATGGTGCGATCACTGCTAGTCGATGCTTCAACCACCGGAGCTACCACAAGAAACTGTCCAACTATTCCCACTCAAGAAGACCACAATATTTGAAAGTCAACACCTTATCCAGTCCAGCAACTAATCGGTAACGCCAATCCATAATCTCAGAGGTCTGTGTTAACGAACTATTTCTAAATTAAAATTTTCTACTTCAAAGTTAACAAACTATTTCTAAATTAAAATTTTCTATTTCAAAGTTTAAATCTAGCAAACTATAAAATAATGTAATTTTTTAAAAACTCCTATAAATGTTTTTATTATACATTCTCGTTTAAGTAAATATTATTTCCTTTGTATAACTTGTCTATATCTTAATTAAACTAAATGTAACCTACTCTTATTTCTTTATCTCACACTACAGCTGTGCCTATAATATTTCTTTATTGTTATTTTGTGATTAATATGCCAATGCTTCGAAGCAGTGAGCATTTAAATGAAATAGATATGCAGAGATATAACTGCAAGTATCGTCCCCATGGCTACTCTCATTTCTTTATCTAACACTGTGGCTGGGCCTATAATAGTTTTTTATTGTTATTTTGTGATTAATCTGTCAATGCTTTGAAGCAGTGAGCATTTAAACGAAATAGATATGTGGAGATATAACTGCAAGTATTGTCTCCATGGCTATTTTCTTAATGGCATTATCAATGCTTAATGGTTTGAATTCCTATAATTTTTAGTTAATTTTAAATGTATTGTAGCCTGCTATTAAATTTTATCTTATTGAGATTAAAGTAATAGGCTGGTCTTAGTAATATGAAAGTATATCCAAAATTATTCAGCCATTTGATCAAATATACTTTTCCCTCCCCTGTAATAAATTATATATATAGATTGAAACCTATAAACCAGTGTTTTATTATATTTTATTTGTTCCCTTATATAGCATCATTAGAATTGGCTCATGATAGTAATACTGACTGGGCTATTGCCCCTATTTTTGTAACAATTAATATCATACTTTTGCTTGGCGGATTAGATACCTTAACTTCACATTCAATGTTTAACATTTTGCTGCATCTTCTCCTTAAGATGGGGCCTCGGGAAAGGCCACCATCTTATCTTCTTTCAGGGTGCACACCAGTAAGACCGGATATAATAATTCCCGGTAGTCATGTTAGCTAACCCCAACCTTTTAGCAGCATGATGCTCGGTTCCAGGGTACCTACCGGTGTTTATCATGAAAACCCTTGACTCTAATCTATCCACAGGGCACTCTACTATTGTAATTTGCCAGTGCTATAGTGTTTTGGTGATCTCGTTATAGCCAATTCTGAGTCCCATAATTTAATTAATTATTCAGTATTAAACTGAAATTTATATCTTTGGTTTCTGGGTTCAATCTCTATTCTGAGCCAAATTACATGCTCATACTTTATTAAAGTAATAATGTCTTCATAAATATTTTGCTTAAAATATTTATTTAAATGTTTGAATAAACATATTTAAAAGGAAAAGATAATCAATATTTTGCCTAAGACTGTTACAGCAAATTTAAATAGTAGCTACCACTTTCAATAGTAATTGGCAGAATCTTATTTAGGCACAGCTTAGTGATCCTTTAAATGTATCTTCATATTAATAATTAAAGATTTGATGAGGAAAATGTCAAATCCTTACATTATAAAGCCTGAATGCTTTTCTCACATTAAATTATGTTTTGTTTAATAAATATATGTTAAATTTATTCTGGTTTCGTGTTATTTCTCGTTCCTATTTCAATCCAATTCAGTCTTAGTTAATTATATATGTGATATAACTATATATGCATTAATTATTATTTATGAAAGTTATCCTTAATTTTGTGCTGGTAACAAGTTAATTAGTTAGTATATATATTTAAGTCACGTGTTTTATGTTTCTCCCTGCCCTATGCCGGCCGCGAAAAATTGATATACTAGGTGTAAATTCAAGTGTGGTCATTCATAGGGTCTTGAGTCGTAGAGTACGGGCAATGATTTGAAGTGTAGTCAGATTTGGGACATCACGATCCTAGTCTGGTTAGCTTTGGTTTCTTTGTCTGGATTCTAGATTCTGTTACATGAATGTACAAAACTTGACCATTACAATATATTCAAGTTAAAATTTTGGTTGTTTAAAATGTGGAATTATAGTCTTATATTAGAACAAGTTAACATTCATCAGAAAACAAATGGAATTGTAATAAATCTTTTTTAAAAAAGAAAATGTGTTTCTTTTTAACTTTTTTAATTTACTTTATTTTTATTAATCCTATGTGCATATATGTAATTATGTTTTAATTACATAAATTCTTACAATGAGATATCTTCTTATGATTGTTTAAAAATCTTATTAGACTTCAACTTCTAGTCATCATGCATAATTTTATGGTTTTTACTTTGACTGATTAGTCTTTTATTTATTTATTTTTTCTACTTTGTTTCTATTATTGTTTTTTTATTGTTGTTGAGACTAATCTATAGCAGTTTGTTTGCATTTTATAATTGGCTTAATGCTATGGATATGTACATTAAATAAAGAACTAAATAGTAGTAGTAGTAGTAGTAGTAGTAGTAGTGGTAGTAGTGGTAGTAGTAGTAGTAATACTTGTTATTTCGCTGTAAAATGCAATGTAACTAATGAAATAATGTAAGTTACCTATTTTTTTTCACTATGTATAACATTTTTACTTAATAAAACTGTTTTAAAACTAGTAGTAGTAGTAGTAGTAGTAGTAATAGTAGTAGTAGTAGTAGTAGTAGTAGTAGTAGTAGTAGTAGTAATAGTAATAATAATAATAATAATAATAATAATAATAATAATAATTTATTATTGTTATTATTATTAAATGCCATGAATATGCATTGTATTTAGTTCATTTATAATATTTTTGATATGGTATATAGGAGTAGTTATTTTATGGCTGCTTTCAAGCTGTAGTTTGCCTTGATATTTTGTTGTGATACAGTGACCAATTGCTGACAATATCATATCATATTACTAATGCCTCTTATGTTTAATCAGATTTTTTTTTTAAAATGAAATGAATAGAAAAAATCAAAGCAAAATATAAAAAAAAATAATAAAATTTTAAAAAAAGATACCGACCATTCTTATTAAGGATTGTTAGAAGAGGAAGTCTAAATTTGTACCGATTTCACTCATAACATGACAATCATAACCAAAAGATGAAAAAATATTAAATCAATTTTTGGCATCTTATACTTATTTCTTATTCTCAATTAGGGAATGATTGCATGAAAATGACATTTGAGTAAGTGCAATGCATAAAGTATATAACAAAGTAATTTGTTCATTTGCTTATGAATTGCACTGAAATCAGATGATTGAATTATAAAAATTAATACATTTTATATCATAATAATTTTACATTATAAAAACCACTTATAGCATGCTTTTATAATTTTATAATTTAAATATATATATCATACAAAATTATACTGAATACTTCCACAGATTTTAAATTTTTATATTGTACAATATAAATAATTAATATTTAAGTGGGCATATGTCAAAAACTCTTGCATTCAAATCAGTCAACACTTAAACAATCACAATACCAATAATAATCAACAATCTCAATCTGTTGCCAAGGCAACCTTCTTTTATTGCTAAAAGGAGGTTGCCTTGACAACAGGTTGAGATTGTTGATATATATATTAATGATTATTACTAATTATATATTAAGGCAGAGCTTGTTATAATATTTTTAGTCTAGATATACACTTTAAATTTTAATTAAAGATCAATATATCAATTATTATCAAACTCAGACACATGGATTATTGCATCAATTCCATCCCTATTTTTTGATATGTGTAATATCATAAATATACTCAGAACTTTATTTTTGACCACATATAGCTGACCCATATGAATAAAATCCTTGAAAAAAGAATAAATAATCCCAAATATGCATTTCTGATTGGGCCATCACTCTGCAGTTATTACAGGTTATAAACACTCACATGACTTTGTTATCTTTGCTCAGTATTTATCAATATACAGTTCAGTATACAATTGTCAAATTTTTAGCACTTATATCTGTGACAATATTCTTTTTTAGATGGATACTTTTTTAATTTAATAAAATAGAGAATATTACATCATTATTATATCATTTATTTTTTCAGTTGTCTGTGATTTAAGTATGATTGGTGGAATATATATTTAAGATATTTCACACGAAAAAGGGGGAATGAAGTGTGATGATGTATTATGTTCATGTGGATGTGTTCAATATAAATTACTGATACCATTTTTTTAAATTTTTATAACTGTATATTATTAAAATTTCTTGGATCTATTTTTATGTGTTTGTAATAGCATAAAAATTACTTGTGGTAAATTAATAAACAAAAATTTAAAGCTCTTCATTACAGCAACAACAAAAAGAAGTACTCAAAAAATAACTGTCTCAATACTCACGAATGATTATACACAACAATATCAAAAATAACTATATAAATATAACGATCACTATAAATATATTAAGAAATTAATTCCACAGAATAATTTTTTGAATAAATCTTCATCACTTGAAATACTGTTACAAAATTCTTCAGGGAATTGGAAAGTTTGTATTTAACTTGTAATATTGTTTTCTTTGCTTTTTTCCTGAGATCTGAAACTTATTCATGAACTGAAAATGTTAAAAAGAATATATATATATCCAGTCCAGAATACTTTCTGTGACCGTTTTTCAATATGAACAAAACAGCCCTGCATAATTTGGGATGTCTTATTAGTTCAGCTTAATAATAATTGATATATTGATTTTTAATTAAATTTTAAAATTTATATCTGTTTTAAAATATGATAATCTTTAGCTTAATATGTGATTAATAATAATCATTAAAATATTTATCTAACAGGAATGTTGTCATATACATGAGCACAAAAAATTTAGCACTTCTAGAATAAATTATAATAATTTGGTATTGGTAAGTGTAGAGCACAGGTAACGATATACGAATAGTTGAAGACCTAGGCTAACTGAAGAGCACTGACTTTGTAGAAGTACATTTTGAAGTTATTTTCTTTTTAGGTATCTTTATTTGTATGATATGGGTGTGTGTGGTGGAATTAAAATCGTAGACATTTATTGTATATATAAAATCTTGAACTTATATTTTTGTCTAATTAAAAAAATAATCTATCCTTTCTTCTGAATTAAGAACTTAAATTACAATTTTATAAAACTTTGAATAATAAAAAATATGTTGCAGTAAATAAATTCTTTTGAAAACTTTTCATTATATCTCTTTATTGTTTCTACTTCTATTTAATTTTGGTTTGTTTTCACAAAACGAATTAAATTCAATTTTCATATTTATAGTGAATCTTTTTACTTTCTATTCGCAATATGCAAGACAATAATAATGATTTTTGTTATAACTTAGATTTGACGTGCAAAATCAATAACCACAAAATGTAGATTTTTCTTTCCATTCAGTTCGTGTTAGTGTCAAATTACCATGTAATTATTAGTTTTTTAACGTTTGATTGTTCATTTTATAGTCTTGAATTTTTACAAGATTAGGGAAGTTTTTTAAATTTGATATGAGAAAGTCATTTTAATTTTAGGATTTGTGTATGTATGTAGAGATGTACATTATACGTATATATGAATATTAGAAATTATAATAAGATTAAAGGCACAGCAATGAATGATTAATATTATATATATACAGTATATATCTTTTTTTTCTATCATCAGCGAGTTTGGGCATCTGTTCTGTATTATTACTAAACTCCATCTTTTAATTCTCAAAACAAATATTTGCTTGCACGCTCATATTTTGCACTAAATTTTGTTGATAAAAACTAAACTTCTCTCCTTTGATCGATCGGGGATGACCGTAGTAAATGAAAAGTTGGCGAAAGCATGAAATTCTTTTACAGAAGAAGCATTCGTCGTCACTTTGACAGACCCTGGGGTATAAAAACAGCAACGATTTACTTTTCATATCAGGACCTTTTTTGATGTTTTAAAATGTCGATATAAGTAAATAATAATACATTCTTTGTTTTATTTGTAATAAGTTGTTAAGTATATACATATTAATTTAAACGATTTTTAAGAATTGGCTTATTTATTTATATGGTTAAATTTTATATAACCAAATTATTTACTTAAATATTAGATTACTTTCAAATAATATATATATATGATCTAGTTGTAGATTCTTTAATTTCAATAATTTAACGCCATTATCATTTTCAACTACTATCAATCCACTGCAAGATGAAGCTCTCTCCAAGTTTATCTAACTTCTTCAATCGTTAGGTTCTCTTTTCGATATCACACAAACAAACTTCCTTATTTCATTCATCCATCTCACATGTGATCTCTTCTAAGATCTTTTTATAATCTTTTAGGATCCAGTTTAAAACTTCAACTATTCATTTATTATCATCTCCTTATCTTCATTTTAATCTCCTAATTTCAGTGATGCCAATGATCCTTGTTTGTTCTCTCATCCAAATATTTAATCTTGGATCCTCTCTTATTAGTCCCAATAAACATGTCTTCATATTTTATCTAGGTGTCTGAAGATAAAACTGGGTAAATAGCCTATCACAGAATAAAGGTGTTTTGACAGCTGCTGAAAGACAAACAGTGAAAGTGAATATGTTATTCATCAGTTAATAACGATTTAGTAATCCTCCATTTTTATTTTATTAAAGACTTTGGAAATAAATATAGTAGAGTTTAGAGTTTTTTTTGCCTTTTGGCAAAGCTAAGGTCAAAGCCATTAAAAAATATCAGTGTTTTGCCATTCACAATAAATAAGTCTTATCAGTAAATTTATAGCTATTATTAAACTCAGTGTATCCTTGCCTTTATTATACCCAAGACAGCATAAGAAATAGTGGTGCCAACTTTTTTTGACAGAATTAGAATTACAAACATTAATGAATACTGTCTCCAGGAATTCAATTACTTTGGTCACTTATAAAAATAAGTAAGTCAGCAAATTTGTTTGCTATTTTTGAACCCAATTTATTTTTGTGAACGTTTTATGTCTAAATAATGATCAAATGTTATTCAATTGGGATTTTGATTAATTGATGAAGTTATGAACAAACATCTAAATCCAATTGTGCAGGAAGTGTCTGCATCAGATCCATAGTCCTGGTTTTATTCTCACCAATAGTAATGACAATTAATTGGGTTAGTTATGGGTCAACTGATCTGAATGAAAAATTATAAACCTATTCAGAGCATAAAAACTTTTCAAAGCTTTATTTAGACCATAGCAAAAACAGTTATGTTGTTAATATGATACATACCTGCATCATGATTTTCATCAGACACAGGCAGACTTTTGCAGACCAAAAACTACATCTAATTTTCTCCAAATGTCATGTTTTATCATACATTTATTACAGCATAATAATAATAATAATAACAACAACAACAGTAATAATAATAATAACAACAACAACAACATCAATAATAATAATAATAATAATAATAATAATAATAATAATAATAATAATAATAATAATAATAATAATAATAATAATAATAATAATAATAATAATAATAATAATAATAATAATAATAATAATAATAATAATAATAATAATAATAATAATAAAATAAGAAGCAATCCTTAAGTTCTCCGATGTAAGTATTTATTTTTTACTTTTGTTCCAACTTGTTATTTCGCAAAACAAACATAATACAGGAAAAATCGAATTATATAATAGATTAATAGTGTTTTTTGAAAAATATCGGTGTGTTTTAATATCTTTTTTTTTTTAAAAAAAAAATACTGACTTGAGTCAGAATAAATCATGGCTACTGCCCAGTCAAGCGTGAGCGAATTAAGCACCAATACGAAATTAACAACATCGTTAGTTTCAACATCGCCTATTTCGTATGCAAAAGTACTTAAAAGTAATAGCAATACTACAGCACCAACTCAAATACCGCGCTTCCATAGAACAAACACAAATGATATAAAAAATCTTGATCTAAACACTCGAGAGGAAAATCAACCCCCAGCCACAATCTGGACAAAAGAAACGCTTGAAAATGTGACGGACCGTTTCAGTAATACGGTGCCTCGTACGTTATTTGAAACATTTCGCAGGTTTTTTTCACCAACTTCGTTAGTACTAGCAGTAACCGATAATCAATGCTCATTATATCGTTTCCCAAAAGCTTTATTATATGAAGCAATCACGCAAAATGCACTATGGGAAACAATCTCTTGTATCGCCGACCATCCAAATTCTCGATATATAACCATTGATTTTTATACTCAGCAGCAAAAAGAACGTTTTCAATCCACTATTTTAGCACTTGATAATTACGCACTCGTAATTATAGATGAAAACCGGAAAAATATAATTACTGGAGTGCTTAAAAATACTTATCTTAAATACAACGTACAAGATTTTCAAAAAATGATAAACCCGTTTGGAAAAGTAATTGCCCTACAGCCTATATATTTAAAAGACACACCTATACCGATATGTAGTAATCGTTTTGAATTTAAAATAAAACTACATAAAAACGTAGACGCCTCAACGATTCCAACACAGATTACAGATCAAGAAGCGACACTCTCTTCACATAAGAGGTCTAAAGCCACATTGTTTTGGCTGTGGACAGAGAGGACACCTAGCAACTCAGTGCGATAACACAAAAAGCAATCACTGTGAACAAACTAAAATCCTCTCCCCAGAACAACCCAGTGACGAAAATAAAATTTATAATAACACTACATCCATTGGCAACCCAATAATAGAAACCAGAAAAAAACAGGTTCAAACACCCACAAACAAAAATAATAATGGAGCAGAATTGCCTATCCCAAAGACCAATCAAAAAAATAATAACACAAAAACTAACACAGAAATCCAAGATTCAAACGAAAATAATTCTCAAGAAACCACAACACAAAATACAGCAATTACATCACAGGATCAGCATCTCAATAAAACAAAATGTGTACCAAGTAAAAATCAACAAACAGAAAGTAAACACACACAGTTATATAATGAAAATATAAATCCAGATAATATAAAGATACCAATAATAAAAAAAACTACAATTATAAACAAAACTGCATCAAACATAATGGATGCAATAGAAGCCCCTCTTCCACCTATTCAAGAGAATACACCAGAGGGAAAAAGAAAGCCAGGTCGTCCACCAAAAAATCATGAATCCAAAAAGGCAAAAAAAACAGACCAAAAGCACAACTCATCAGACATATACAATTTAGAAAATGATGAAATAGAAATGGATGTAAGCCAACAACAAATGGAAACCTGTTCGGTTTCATCACAAATTGCCTGTATAGAGTCTGCAGCAATATTAAATGAAAGAAAAACTGATAATAAACCCAACAATGTCTTAAATATGTATCAGCATCCATCTACTGCAATATAAACAAACATTTAGTATTAAAAATAAAATAAAAATCAATACCCTGTTAAAAAATTATTTAAAACATGAAGATAAAAATTGGATCTCTCAACATTAGAGGCTTAAATGCCACCAAAAAACTTTTTGATCTCAAAAAATGGTTACATACAACACAACCACACATACTGGGGCTTTTGGAAACAAAAATATACAGCAGCTCTCAAATTGATCCATCAAAATATTTAGTCAGCCAAGGTTTTTGTGCCTGCTCAAGGCAATCATCATCACCATCAGGTGGCACAGGCATAATTATTTCCCACAACTGCCCTTTCGATTCTTTTAAAATTATATATATTGACTCTAATCTTATCATATTAACACTCCATCATAAAAATATCACACTTAACCTAGTATTTGTATATATACCACCAGGCCCTGTCATCATCTCCAGAATAATAGCAACAATAAATTCAATGCTTACAGCAACACCAAATCCCATAATACTCCTGGGAGATTTCAACATGACCTACCAAACTTTTGTCACCAAATGGATCCATCAAATAACAATCCCACTTATGAGTGCTGAGGGTTTTCTCCCATCAAACTCAATATCTTTTAATAACAATAGATCTCAGACGTGTGCTCTTCCGATCTACTCACCAATGTTACATCATTATTTTAATCTTGAACTCTGTCCATCTATAATCTCAGATCATGCTGCTCAGTTCATCACCCTCGACCTAACAAAAATACAAAATACAACAATAGCCCTCCAAAAGACTATGCGAATACTTCTTCCAGCACAAACAACTGAATTCTTATATTCAGAAACATATATAATGCTCCAAAAACTTCAAAACATGTCACTCGATCCAGTACAAAAGTATATAGCATTCACCAATATACTTTCTTTCAACATCAATCATATTACCTGCAACTCAACACCCCCCACCAGATTATTAGCATTGGCAGATGAACTACATAAAAGAATAACCATTTCCAGACCAACTACAGATAATCAAACACAAATTAAAAAACTTACAGAAATGTACAACAATACATGCAATACACTAAAGCAATATGTAGCAATAAAAAAGAAAAAAAATATGCCTTACACAACAACATACTTGGACCAGAGCATACATACGGTGGGCATTGGGATACCCATCCACAGTCAGAGTGCCTATGGCACTTGAAATAGATGGCTCTATAACAGCTGGACATAACATGATAAACCCAATATATCAACACTTTAAAAAAAAACTGCAAAAACAGAGAGTGTACATACCAAATGAAGACATATTTGGAGACCCTGAAACAGACACACCAATAACAACAACTGACATTGCATTTCAACTTGCAACAATAACAAACACATGTCACCCAGGACCACAAGGAATCCCCAAATTTGTGTTCAAACATCTTAGTCACTTCACATCAAAATATCTGTGCGATCTAGCCAATTACATATCCCAAAAAATTTACAACATACAAAGTCTATACCCAATTGCAATGGTTCCATTTAACAAAAAACCAACAGCAATATCATCTTTATCTAATCTACGACCAATTTCAATGGGACCTTTAGGAATAAAAATTCTTGAAAGAGTGATAAAGGAAAAAATAGAACAACACATACTCCCTGTGTTATCATCAGCACAATATGCCAAAAAAGGATCATCCATTGGCCAGGGTGCCTTAATGTACAAAACAATTATCGAAGTAGTAAAAAAAAAGAAAGAAATATGCACCAATTATAGTTCAACTAGACATTGAGGCAGCTTTTGACTCAGTGCCTATAGCCAAATTATTAGACGTGCTGAAAAAAACAACAACACCTCCATCCCTACTATATATAATAGCCAATCTGCTACTCAGCCGTGAAATTCACATCACATTGAATGGAAAAAAATCACCAGCCTTCAGACCGAGTCAATCCATCCCACAAGGATCCCCCCTAAGTGCCTTGCTCTTTACAATATATATAAATCCTCTATTAATAGAGATACAGAAAAAAATAAAAGGCATTCAAATTCCAAACACTGCTTTAAATATATCATGCATAGCCTATATGGACGATGTAACTGTTTTCCTCCCCTCTAAAAAGAACCTCCCTATATTACAAGAGATAATCAAGAATTATACCTCAAATTTTAATTTAAAAATTAACACAAAAAAAACTGCTGCATGGTCAATATACACAGGCAAGCACTGTACAGAGATGTTTAATGGTAAACCATCTGCTTTCCTTGGTTTCCCATTCTACCTTGGAACCAATGGAATGAGGCAAAAAATTCAAAATAAATTAAAAAAAGATGCTGAAAAAATCACAGCCTCACTTGAAAAGTCATACCTGTCAATATATGCAAAGGTAGCACTATTTAATCAACTTATAATTACAAAAATTACATACTATACACCTATAATCAAATTTGCAAAAACATTCATATCTAAAATCTCATCAATCTGTAACAAACTAATATGGAAGAGAAAGACAGTGGCAATATCATTAAAAAATCTGAGCAGACCACCACATAGCAATGGACTTGGGCTCCATACAATCAATGTTTTTTACACGCAGAAATCAGTAAATCTAATAACAGCAACCATAAAAAGATTTCCAGACCTGGAGTGTGTAATCAGTATAATACCCACAGACAGACCACCCCCTTCATATGGATATCTATCCACACTGATTGAAGAACTCAAGCCAATATACAACAAAATATCACTCAATAATGACAACAAGTATACATACTGGGACATTTACAATATACTACATCCAAACCAGACACCCAATCTACATCCATCAGTTCTTGGAATAGACAACAGGCAACTACTGCAACAATTCAGAAAATGGTCGTTAGAACCAAAATTATTCGATTTTCTACTTAAGCTTAATCTCAATGCTCTACCCACAACCCATTTCCTTAGATTTCGTAGATTTTATACAAATATAGACCCCATGTGTGGGCTATGTCATAGAGAAGAAGAGACACAAGATCATTTTCTTCATTCCTGCAGTGCCCTAGAAACAATACGTCGCACAATGTTTACCACATACAGAAAGGCTATCATTTCAATTGATGAAATAATAAATATGTTTAAAAAAGGCAACAACCCTGCTATTCGTGCAGCAACATACAGCCTTTATGCCTACTGGTGCACCAGATGCACTTTTGCACTTGCCAATAACCCTCGACGCCACCCAGCAACATATTCAATAAAACTAGAACTGTTAAGAAAAAGAGACAGCATCCTAGCTCAACCAGATATATTTGCAGCCACATGGTCACACTTGAAACAAAGATCCAGTCTATGAAATGTAAAGACCAATAAGATAGATGATGACATTTTCAACATCAGCATTTTTTCCAACTTTAAAAAAAATGCAAACATAAACTGAACTAAATAGAAGACCAAATTTAAAAACAAGAAGAAAATAAAAGTATGCAGAAAAGATAAAGACTTATATACTGAAAGTTGTAATTTGTTTTTCATTTGTAAAAATCAATATATGACTCTGTAACTTTTTAGACTCAATAAAGTTTTGCTTTGAAACATAATAATAATAATAATAATAATAATAATAATAATAATAATAATAATAATAATAATAATAATAATAATAATAATAATAATAATAATAATAATAATAATAATAATAATAATAATAATAATAATAATAATAATAATAATAATAATAATAATAATAATAATAATAATAATAATAATAATAATAATAATAATAATAATAATAATAATAATAATAATAATAATAATAATAATAATAATAATAATAATAATAATAATAATAATAATAATAATAATAATAATAATAATAATAATAATAATAATAATAATAATAATAATAATAATAATAATAATAATAATAATAATAATAATAATAATAATAATAATAATAATAATAATAATAATAATAATAATAATAATAATAATAATAATAATAATAATAATAATAATAATAATAATAATAATAATAATACACACTACTTACAACATTACTAACAATTCACAATCTCAACTTCAAACCACCACAAGCCAAATATAAATATTGGGAAGTTCATCAACTTCTACATCCATGTCAAGATGATGTACAAATTTCATTTCATATCACTAATAAACAATTATGTCACAAATTCAAACTGTGGTCACTTGAACCAAAATATTTTGACTTTCTCCTAAAGATAAATCTTGACTCACTACCTACACAACATTTTTTGAAATATCAAAAAAACTACAAAGATATAGATGATATGTGTAATCTTTGCCATAGGGACTCGAAGACACAAAACCACCTTTTTTTCTCATTCCCAAGTCTAGAAAACATTCATGAAATAATTAGCACTTCACTCAAGGATAAAAAGATCAATATGAAAACCCTTTTTGACTCTTATAAAAGTGGTATCTTTGCTGAAATAAGAATCTGCACATTTATACTCTATGCCTTATGATGTACAAGGTGTAATTTCATATATAATTATAACCCCAGAATATATCCAAACACATTCAGAAATAAACTGCAAACCATACGTAAAAGAGACATGAAGATTACAGATCATACTAAGTACATTGACACCTGGAATATGCAAGAACTTATATAAAAGTACTAACAGAAAAACCATATCTAACATGGACCCTTGTGCCAGTTTTGAAGTCAACTGACACAAATTGGATGCATTCCTGCTTTGGTTTAATTGAAGTATATCTAATTGTATATAATCATATTATTGAGTGATCATCTTTGACTTTGTTGAACTTTTTTTTTAAATACTTCTTGTTTGCTAACGCATACAATCACTGATCAAATCATTGTACATATGTAGTTTTGTGAACCAATTTATATATAAGAACTAAGTTGTCAAATGTAACTTGTGTAACCTTTTTGAATACTAATAAAGTTTATTCTTTGAATAATAATAATATTAATAATAATAATGATGATGATGATGATTTACTAAACAGTGTGATTCTTTTTTTTTTGCATTGCTCTAGTTTTATTTCAAAATCTTTTAAAGATCTACTTCTTATCCATTTGAATAAAATGCTTTAATATTTTTTGTTCAATTACAATTTCTACTGATCAAATTATAAATATAATTTCAGTATAGATACTTAAATGTATTGTAAATAGTTATTTTAAAATAGTTTGACAATAAATAGAATCATCAATTTTTAAGCAAACTTAATAATTTAAATCATTATATATACAGTATATATCATGACACTCTGGTTCCATAGCCTGTAATATTATTTAATGATATTAACAATTTAAAATTATTTCGTCTTTTAGAAACAATAGGATGAGACACAGACATATGTAAGTGATGTTACATGAATTTTAACTAAAACAATTTTTGTTCTTTTGTATAAAATGAGTAAAATTTAATGAGTGATTAAAGATGTAAATATTTTCTTTCTTTTTTTTTTTTACTTTAACAGTAAAAAGAAAAAAGAGAGAGGAATTGATTTTTCCATCCATAAAAAGAAATGTAAACAAAAAAAAAAATTCATTTTTTAGGTTTAATTTTTGCATTTAAAAAATGTAAATAGATTTTGTTCTTTAATCATATCAATTTCAAGTACTGTATTACTTTTATTTTTATTAATTAAAAAATTGTATTATAAAGAATAACTAAACATAGGTGATAAGTCTGCTGCTTTTAATATTAAAAAAGCCATACATTTCTTTTTATAGATTTGTTTTTCAAATTAAGAAATGTATAAACACTTTTAATTGAAAAGTTAAAAAGGAAAAGTACTTTTAACTTTGTCATTAAAAAAATAAATCTTATCAAAACTTTTATCAACTCAGGGTTGGCATAAAACCAGTAGTATATATGTTATAACCTTTGATTGCCAATGAATAGCACATTCCCAGTTAAAAACATTTTAATCACTTGCCAACTATCCTATCAAGTGATCTAAAAAGCTATCAAAAAAAGTCTCACTTCAACTTTAAGTAACCATTTAAAAATAAGACACTGAACAATATATTTATTTTTCAAGCATGAAGAAAACTGCTTGATAAGTGATAATTTTAAATTAATTAAAAAATGCATTCAGCTGAGACATTATAATAGTTTTTGTAAGTAATATTTATAATTTTTAAAAAGTCAAATTTATTTCATTATAATAACTGATCCTAATTTTCCTAAAGGAATATGTCCAACTGATCCCATTTGAAAAGAATTTTTTTTTATATATGCAGCATGTATAGTTATTTAAATTACTAAATCTTTTTTTAAAAATACTCTAAAGATAAATAATTTTTATATCTCCATTTTTTTGTGATCTATATTTATATATTTTTACTTTCTTTATACAAACACTATTTCTAATATAAAAAAGATCACATTTATTTCATTATAATAACTGATTCTAATTTTCCTAAATGAATGTGTTCAACTGATCACATCAAATTATAAGAACCAAAGACACCAAAATGTATGGGTGCTGAACTGAATTCAAACTTATATGACTATATAATGACACTCAACCCATCAATAGAAAAGACACATGTTTTGCCATTTCAAAAAAGATAAACAAATTAATCCTAACAAAATTTAAACAAAATAAAATACTAAAACACAGCATCTAAACAATAAATTAGAATATTTCTTCTCATTACTATCAACTGCACTCAGTTATGAATATGAAGCCATGTAGCTTTGAAAGCACTAAGCATAAATAAATATTAATAAATATAACTTCTCTAACAAGCATAAAAGTGCATAATTTTTGGTATGACTATATAAGCTAATGAGCTTGGATTAAAAATATTGTGTTTTTAATTTTAGACTCATAGTTTTGTAGTTAAGTAGAGATAAAAGGTGGCTGTTGGAAGGTTGCATTATATCCTAAGATCTAGGTGCAGTTCTCTCAGATCCAAGGCTTCTCACTGACAAAGATCACAAGCTAGAAACTAGTCTGGGGATATTGGATGAATAGGCACTAGATAGGGATTTTATGCACAAGCCTTCTGGCATCCATTGATTACTCTGGCTTGCACTGAAAATGGCACTACTTTATGGAGAGTTTTGCCTGCTTTAATAGCAGTTATGAGCAAGCATAAGAAATAGTGATCATGTGATGACAAATGTGTAGTCAATGTTCATGTCTACAATACATCATTTTAAGTACTTTATTTATTTTAAGTGTCCATTTGGAACATCAATTATATTATAAAAAACATTTTTCTCTTGGACAGTATCAGATACCATCTGTAGTGATTATGTTGTAAAAAATATAGTAGCTGTTTTAAGTTAAATACATTTTTTTTAAAATTATAAACTTTTTTTTTTGGCCATTAAATTTCAAACGTTATTCTAAGGAATTGAACTACATGCTGTTATCATTTACATTATAATAAAGAACAATTTCATTTTCCACTACAAATAAAGAAAATATTTATCTTTTCAGTTATATTTTTCATATCAAAAATACCAAATGATTAAAATATGAAAAACAATTAGTTCTAGTTTGGTAAATGGTAACAACAGAAGCCTTGTTTCCCTAAACAACTACATCTTCTTTATATATATATATTGTACCATTTATTTAAATATGGTACAAATATATTGGCATTTGTTAAAAGCTAAAAAAAAAAAAAAGTAAATTTAAAGATCTTTTAGATTAACGCATTTAAATTTTTTGTGTGTGTGTAATTTTTTTTTTAAAAAATGTACAATAAAAATTACATTTTTCATTCATATTTTTTTTTATGTAATTAAAAATAAAAGTTAAAATTGGAAGGAATAAGATGTGCAGATTACTAATCCAGATAAACTAAAGGAAAGAGAATTCCACATGCAGGTTACAATCAGTAAAACTTTATTGGAAGCTAGTGAAAGATGGCAAAAAGACTTTATAAAAGGGAGAACTTTGTAACAGAAAAATACAAAATAAATGTATAAAATTATAAACCGAAGGGTCATAAAGACAAAATTATGGGCAGAAGTCTGAAAACTGGACCAGGAGTATAAAAGGAAGAAAGCAGTTGGATCAAGGTCTTGTCTGTTTGTTTTTTTGGCTGGTCCTGGATCATGAACGATCCAGGAACCACTCTATGCTGAAATAACTTGTCATGCTGGAGTGGACCAAAGCTTTTGACATCATTCATCATGAAGACATCAACCCCAGAAAAGCTTTCATGACTAGCCATTAAGATGGACCAAGAACAAGTTAAAATTAATGGCCATGAGCTTATTCTATCTTATGAAAAACCATTAATGGAAATCAACCGTCTACTGAAATTTGCTAAACTTACCAGTGAGCTATAATTAATTATTCCCGATTGTGACTAAAATTAAGTTTATAATATAATTCTAATAAAGACATAAATTTTCTTAGTAAAAAGACTTTCATTTAAAGAACTTTCTAGAAGAAACTTGGGAGTGAACTTTAATAGTGAAACTGTTTTAATCAATTGGTTCATGTCTGGATTAGCATCCATGTATTCTTTCCAACTCATTAGTAATTTGTGTTTGTAATATTTTAATTTGTTAGAATAAAATATTTGTTTCTAATATCAACTATATTAATAATAGTTATTAAATTTACTAATGTTAGTTTATTAGGATTTGAGTGTAAATTACCTTGGTCAATATGTTTATTTATTAACTAAGCCCTGGGTGTAATATTCTCTGAAAAATAAGTTACGGGAAATCAAAAACCCGATCTTTTAGTTACTTGCATCAAAATTATGGGATACAAGGAAGTTAGGAGTCTATTGACTATAGCACCCTTTTATAAATTAAAACTAACTTAATCAGCAATTCCTGTCATAATAATTAGTAGGCCAATTAATCAGAAAATATAGCTATGTTTTTGGAAATGGGAACAAGATATTTTCTTATCCATAGCTTGATTAACATTCACTTAATAGTGTGTAAAAGAAAGCCTACCAGAATCTATTAAAATGTGAAAAACGTTACAATATATTGTACCATTCATGATCTAATTAAACATTCATGGTTGGATTTAGACCTTTATTTTACACACTACAAAGCACAAGTTAAGCTATGAAAAAGAAGAATCTTCCTTTCATGTATAAGTTTAGATATCTTAAGAACATAATTATACTTCCTGATTAACTGACCTACTATTTATTACAATTTGCATTGCTGGCGGAATCAATTTTTTATTTATTTGAAAAGGGCCCCAGAATTCTATACAAGAATTCACTGATCCATCACATCACATCATCATTTACGAAGTAAATTATTTAAAAATTGGGAATTATATTTTCTTGTCATTTTGAAGCTTTTATATAAAATTTTCCCAAAGCTTAACTATTAAACAAGCATATTGGCAAGGTAATTCTACATAATAAATTCTAATAAACTAACATTAATAATGCCCAATGAAAAGTTGATATTAAAGATAAATATTTTATTGTAACAAATTAAAATATTTAAAAGATAAATTATTAAATAAAATTGGAAAGTACATACATGCTAATCCAGATAATAACATTAAATAATTAAAGCAATTCTTATTACACTTTTCTTAGGTTTTTGCTAAAAAGTTATTTGAATAGAAAATCAGCAAAAGTCTCTATCAGTAGTATATTATAAGCTTATAGATTAGATTAGTTTGAAAACACTTAATTTAGTCATAAATTGGAAATGAATAATCTTAGCTTACCAGTAAGTTTGTGTAGATTTTTGTAGTGTGCATGTATTTCTTGGGATTCCGAGCCCATTGGAAATTAACTGATTCTTTTCTCGACATTTTATATTTCTGGTCTGTTTTAAGGCTGTACTCAAAAGCTCTTTTGGGGTGATCTTTTCATTATGAAAGACAGTGTTTGCAACATTTTGTTCCAATTCCCACATGAAGACATTGTTCAGCAAGTGAGTAGTATTCCTGGGCAGATGCATTTCAATACCCAGGATCCTTACAGGAACTTCCAGCCGAAAAAACAAGACAACAAGACCGACATCAAAATTGTATTCTTTTTTTTTATACTCTAGATCCAGTTTTGAAGCTTCTTCATATTGGGAAATAACTAACATTTTTATATAATTTTTTTATAATATCAGACATAAGACTGTCATTTATAAGGATTTGTATAAGCATTTGTTAATCAGTTCTTAATAGTAAATATATCAAATAATAATTTTTATGAAAAAACACACCATTTACATTAGGAATACAATTTTAGAGATTACAAAAAAAAAATTTGTTTTATACTGGATAATTTTTTGTTCTCTATGTGGATTGAATCAGAATGAAGATTAAAAAATACGTTAATAACAGTTTTTTCTTTCCATTTCAAAAACAGCTATTCATATGTAATTAGAAACAATATCAATATATAGACATTATTTGTTTCTTTTACTTTTTAGACATTTTATGCCCAAGTAAATATGTTAAAAGAAACCATCATCTGACTACATCTGCTTACAATTCTCTTCATTTTACTCCAATATATTTAGTATCCATTGTTAATTAAGCTTACAATAAATGGCTCTAGAATAAAATGAAAAAATTGCTACCAGGAGCATTCTAAATATTTTGTAAATATCTTATTGGTTTTATTGTATAACTAACTAAACATTAGATGATATAAACAATATTGATATAACTGCAAATATATTCAAAAGATGTCAGTATAATTATGAGAATAATATTAAAAAAAACAATCTTGCATTATTCTGACTTGAATCTAAAGAGTCATTTATTTTTTAATGATTATATAGATATTATTACCCCACTAACATTTTGGCTTCATGGTATATCATACCTAGGCCATAATTTGTGATGGATTTGAATCAAAATAGACATTTACTGCACATATTGGTGAGTTGATCTTGTACTTATATGAATGTCTGACAAAACAAAAGCAGTTGTCAGGATTACTAAATGATAATTTTTTATATATAGTGTAAGGTAAAAAATTAATTGATTTAAACAGAGGCTAAACTCTCCATACAGTAGTGCCACTCAAACAGCTTGTGTGAGCATAAAGAATTGGTGATCATGTGATGTTTAGGGGTGAAAATTGATTTGTTATAATTAATGTGGTGGTTAATTATTGATAAAAATAATTAATTTAGTTAGCTTTTTAAAAATTAAAAATAAAATACTGATACAGCTTTATTATAATTTTAGATACTACGCAGATAAACTTGCAGATAATCTAAAAGTTCTTTGTTTAGTTCAGACTGAAGATTAGAAAAATTCAGGTTACAAAATTTGAGGAAAAAATCTGTTATTCTTTTAATAAATTCATCCTTCTCAGGTACTATATATTTGCATCCAAATGAATATATTTTCTCAAATTGTATTTTATGATTCAGTTATGATAAAAGCTTTTGCATCATAGTTCACACCAAAGTAAAATTAATCATAAATTTAATATAAATATTGATAATAAAGTTGAAATTTTCCAATGAAAGTAATAGAGCAGGGATGGCCAAATTGCAATTTGCAAGCTGCACCCAGCTTTCTAGTTGGTCCAATATGGCGCATAAAACTTATAAAATCACATCATAGTTTTACATTAGTATGATGATATATTTATATTTTATTTTGAAACCATACATACTTTATTCTTTTGTGGTGGAAATTTTATAATGATTACTTATGATTTAATGTCACCAAATTTGTTGATTTTATTGCTACTGCTTTCTGGAAATATAATGCATTGTTTGAACTTATTGGCTCAGATTTCATTTGGACTTTGTTAAATGATATCGTTATTCTTTGCACAGTTTTAATTTAAATGTATTCAATTATGTTTTTCTACTTTGACTTTCGAACATCAACTTACACTACTTTAATCGAACAATACAAGTAATTATTTTTAATTTATATTCAGAAAAATGTCATTGTTCTTTTATACAAATAAGAAGTATAAGTTACTTTATTTGATTTTAGATTTATTTTCCATCATCATGGGTTTCAACAAGCAAAAACAAAGAGATGAGCAGGAAATTCATGCTAGAATCTAAGTATCCTCATTTAAAAGAAGCTACTTATAATCTAATTTCAATTTTTGATATAATGTATTCTTGTAAATTATCATACTCAATGATGAAGTTTGAAAAATCAAAATATTGAGTGCAACTGGCAAAAGAATGCCTTACAAAATTATTGTGTGCTTCATTAACATGTTATATGCTAAATCTTATTAATGTTTTTGCTAATCACATACGATCACATGTGAATAATAAATATTTTTTTATTGTTTTTGTTCTCACTTCTTAATTTTATTCTCTTGATTTTTTTATACAATTAATAAATCATATTAATAAAAAAATTATAAGTCAAATATTTGCTTTTGTTAAATACTTCAAGAAATTAATTGTGGTTATTGAATATATCTCAGTTTTGACACGTTGCTCTTACAGACACAAAGTGGGCCATTCCTGTGATAAAAGCTACACATCTTATCATCAATATGAAAAAAAGAAAAAATTACATTGTAGCATTGAAATTAAAATGCCTATAAGATTAATTTGAAAAGTTATATATTTTTATATTTGCAATATGAATTAATTAGATATAAAATATTACACCTAATAATTCTTAAACTGGATTCCAAAAGAATGTAAAAGACCTAGAAATGGACCACATGCAAGATGAATGGATGAAATAAGAAAGTGTGCAGAGGTGATGTGGAGAAAAGAAGCTAAAGATCAGAGAAGATGGGTTGAACTTGCAGAGACCTTCATCCTCCAGTGGACTGATAATGATTAATGATGATGATGACTATCACCTAATGTTGCATTAATTTCAGCAGTGATACATTATGAAACAAACATAAGTCTGAATAATGCAGCACAGATGAAAAAAATCAATTTCTTATTTAGAAACTGCAAATTTATTAAGCACATTGAAATTCAGACACGTGTAAATAAGAAATGTAAGGTTAAATCAGCAAAGATTTTAATTGCTAATAAGCTAACATATTTTAAATTATGTATATAAAGAAAGTATAATACAGTAATTATTTTAAACTTCAAAAATTTCTAAACATAAATATATAAGAGATAGAATCAGTTGCATATCACTAACTGAAATTCAAATATAAAATATCACTAACTCTTAATATTTCATTAAATTTAGCAGTGCTCCCTTGTGAAATACACATAAGTCTGAATAAAGCAGCACAGGTAAAAGATTGACTTTTTATCTGTAGTGGTATGGAACTGGTTCTATTTCTTATATATTTGTGTTTAGGAGTTTTCAAAGTTTAAAATAATTATTGTATTAGTCTTTCTTTGTATACATACTTGAAAATATGTTTGTTGATTAGCAATTAAGATCTTTGCTGGTTTAGTTTCATGCTTCTTATTTATATGAATTTGAATTTGACCTTTAACTTGTGCTACTTTCTTTAGTCAGGTCTGTTTTGCAAGGAATTACTGCTTGAATTAATGTAATGTTGAGTGTTAATGATATTTATTTGAATTTCAGTTAGCAATATGCAACTGGTTCTACTTCATAAATATATATGTACATATTATACAGCTGCATAAAGAAGTTTGCTGATAACTGAAAGAAGACCTTTTGATTCCTCTTTGAGGTCTTATAGAAACTGAGCAAGACCAATTTCCAATGTTCATCCCATGCTTTGTTGTCATTATATCTATTTGTACTATATGATCATAGGTATAGTAAATAAACATGGATGGGCTACCATGTTACCAGCCAACAATATGAGTTTATTGATTTTTTTTAACTAGAGTTTAGGATCAAGAAACATTATGATCTTTCTGTTCAGTTGCTTAATAGTTCTTAACTAAAATATCAGGTATGTTTTCTTAGAAGCATGATTAATGTATTTGTGAATGAATTTTATATACTAAATTATATCCCTTGTTTCCAGAAGGCTGTAAAGTTACCAGTCAAGACAGCTTCACAGCCAAAGACAGAAGGTTTCAAGGATCTCTTGATTATGGAACTAGGATGCCATTCAATGATGATCTTTTATTTAGGGTCTTACTAATGTAGATCACTTTTAAGTGAAGTAAATTTAAAAAAAATATTAAATGGATCATTGTGGGACTTTACAATGTTAAACCACTAAACATCACATGATAACCATTTCTTATGCTTGCTCATAACTGTTATTAAAACAGGCAAAACTTTTTATACAGTAGTGCCACTTTGATTACCCTGGCTTGCACTGAAGGGCACTACTGTATGGAAAGTTTTGCCTGTTTTTAACTTTACAATGTTAAAAGAAAAGGTGAAGAGAAAAACTGATTAAAAAAGTTAACATGTATTTAACTACAAAAGCATAAATATTGGCAGCTCAAGTGAAGTGGGATTCATTATAAATAAAAAATGAAGAAAGAACATAATGAATATTGAATGACAAGATTAATGATTCAAATTAATGAAGAGTATCAAATGCAGATAATTCAGGTTTATCTTCCAACAATTTCTCATTGTAATGATGAAATAAAGAATTTTTATATAAATGTACAAAATGCTTTTGCTTGACTTTGAAGCTATAATTGGTAACCCTTTACAATATAAAAGTGCTAGTCATTAATTTGGTTGTGGTTATAGAAATGAGAGATGACAAAAACTGTATATTATGAATTCTTTCTTTGAGAAAATGAAAATATAAATGGACATAGAAGCATCAAAATGAAGATATTGAAAATTCAAATTATATTTTGTCAAAAAGATGTATGTATTTCAAGATGGTAATGATCTTGCTAAATGCACCATAGGAAATGATCATCAATTAGTGATATGTAAAACATATTAATGCAAAACTAGGGAGAAAAAAAAGAAGAAAAACATTATGAACAGCTGATATAGCTAACCTTCAGATTCACATTATATATTTGAATTAGAACTTGCAAATTATAAGTTAAATTAATAGATTTTGAAGATAGTTCAGCATAACTTAAATTAATAAGAAAATAACTGATAGTCTATGAAGAACAACACAAAGATATCTGGTACAAAATAGCAGCAATTTAACAGTAAGTTTTTTTACTGAGACAAAACAATGTATGATGAAAAGAATATTAATAGAATTGAATGTCTAAAATTTTGTAAACTGGTATAAAAAAAATTAATAATGTTATATAAAAATATAATTACTAATTGGCAAGGAAAGTTATAAAAGATAATAAAATTTCAGAAGTGTAAAATGACAGCTTGGTATTGCAATAAGAAAAAAGGATGGAACTATTACTAAAAAAGAGAGATGATATCATAAAATGTGTGAAAGGGTTCTATAAAAAATTATATAGTAATAAAAAACAAGAACATTGCCCCCTTCTCCACTGAAATTATACCTTAGAATTGCCTAGCATTTTAAATGAAGTCAAACATGTAATTAAATCTATGAAGAAGAGAAAAAAGCTAAAGAAAATGATAATGTTATAATTGATATCTTAAAAAAAAAAACAGGTAAAGAAATAAAATAATTATTGGCAAAGTTATATACCAAATGTTTTAATGATGAAGTTATACCAGATGATTGGGAAAATGCAGTTATACTAATAATATTTATGGAAAAGAAGATATAAATTACAAACCTATCAATGTTTTATCAGTTTTATATGCATTTTTACTGAGATAATTGCAATTCATCTGCAGCAAACTTTAGATTTTAATCAACCAAAAAAAAAACAACAAAAAAAACAACAAGCTAGATGGAAAAAGTACAGTGGATCATATCCAAGTATTGAGAGAAGTTATAAAATGGATGTTATGTATTGATTTGTAGATTATAAAAGAGTATAATATATAATGAGCATTAATATCTCTTAACAAGATTTTCTAAATATCCCTATCCCCAAGCCAGTTTTTAGCTGTTGGCTTTCTTCAGTGAGGTGCTAGGATATTTACATATTAGATCTACATGCTAGATCAACATTTAGAAGTGTGTATAACTGAATGATTCCATATTTCCAAAACTTCTTATGCATATTTATAAAAAATATTTTGTAATTAAAATGCAAAGCTAAAACAATATAAGTAAATGGATCTACATTTTGGAGATAATTTGATTGTTTTTGCATATAATCTTTAGAACTACAGGAAATGTTGTAAGTGATATCAGATGAAAGTAAGAAAGTATGGCTAAAAATAAATGCTAAAATGATTGATAATATTGTTCAATTAGTTTTGTCAGAAGAAAAAATAAAGACTGATAATGAATTAGAAAAAGTTAACATCTATAAATATCTTGGTCACATTATTAATACAAATTGCAACATTATGGATGAAATTAATCATAGAATTAAACTTGAATTGAAAGGAAATATGTCTGTGAGTTTAGATGTATTTTACCAGTTTTTACTTATGGATCTGAGACTTTGATATTTAACAAAAGTGTAATTCAGGATCTTCATATCATTCAACAAACTATGGAGAGATGTATATTAGAAGTAAAAAAAGATTGAAAACAAATACATGGCTGAGAGAACAAACAAACATATTAAAGGAATTAAAAAACTGAAATGAAGCTGGGCTGGACATATTGTTAGAAGATATGATAATAAAAGGATAATTGAAGTCTTAAACTGCCAAGATATTGTGTAAGTCGTAGAAAGAGATTACGCATAAGAATGAGTGACGAGAACAGAACCGGCTCAAAAGTGATGCTAATGGTGAGATGCATAAGACCCCACGCCTATATTATCTACATTTTCTGTGAAAATTAAAAAAGATATTTAATCATTTGTTAAACGTAATTATTTATTTGACTGTATCTCATTTAAATAAACAAAAAATAGTATGCAAAAAAAAAAAAAAATTAGTTTATAAAAACTCTCTCAAGTTATTGAAGTATATATTTATTTAACAACAGGGATTTAGAACACCAGAAGTTGTTTTAAATTTATGGATACAGTATATATATATTATATAAATTTAATTTATTTACTTTGTTTGTTTTAAAACTATTTTATTATAAAAGGTCAACTTAAAAAAAAAAATTTGCCCAAGAAATCGTTTTTTCTTTTCCCGCCTTGCACATTTTTTAAAAGATGCAGCAATTTTTGATATGTCTACAAGGAAAGGAATTTGAAATCATTTTCTTGAAAATAATTTTTTTTGTGTGTGTGAATGTAACATTTTTGTTAAAAAAACTTCCGAAAATGATTAAATAATTAATTATTAATTTTGTTAAATTAAAATGGCTCTCAAAAAAAAAAAAATGTTTACACAACTACGACAATATAGTTAGTTCAATAATAAATTCAATGTATATTGTGCTAAAAACTCTGATTCATTTCCGTGACAAAATACTGTTAGGATTGTTTTGAAAAAAAAATAACTATTTATTGATCCAGAAGAGTACATAAACATTTGTTTTGCTTATGGTAATATCTCCTAAACATAGTATATTTAAACTCATTTTAGGTGGAACAAGTCTGAAGTTTAAACGTTATTTGCATAGCATGTAGCCACTGCAATTATCTATGAACCCCAAAGTACTTTTTTTAAAATGTAACTGTTTGCTTTGTAGTTGGAAATAAAAGAATTGTACTTCTCAGTAAAGTATTACTATTATATAAAGAAGATTGAGTGCTAGCCTTAATGTACCACTATAAAGAACTGCATAGTAATTATCAGTATTAACCTAAAAAATAATTATTTAAAAAATAAAATGTCCATCTTAAACTTGAATTTAAGACCACACGTGTATATTAAATAAAATTAAGAAATATATTTAGCAATGAAAAGAATTTATTTACAAAATGTAGAAAAATTATTTAACAAAAAAATATATTGATAAGAAACAAAATGTAAATAAAAACATTCATAGCAGTAATACTCTCAAATAAAAGTAAGCATAAAATATGTATTAAATAAAAGAAAGTAAAAAGTAATTAAAAATATTACCAATCCTGACCAAACTAATTAACTGATGTCTTTTTTGAGGGTTCTGTAAAAGTGAAATGAATTATTTTCTGGAATTTCTTACTCTCATATATGGCATACTCACACCAGCTACAATTATTTTTTTAAATTGACAAAATTTCTTGATCAACATTCCTGCATAAACAACACAAGTGAAGAAAACTTTTACTATCTATATAAAAAATAGTAAAGCTATTTTAGTTGACACATTAAGTATGATAGGCTAATGTCATAATGTTTAATGCTACAACATCATGTTATGATATAGTATAAAAATAACAAAGTATGAAACTTACAGCTGACTGTAATTTAATAAGTATACAATCTGGCTTGTATGCATTTTATAATGTATACATGTTACATGATGTAATATAAGCTTATAAAATTAATGTCATGTTATATATGATTTGCTTTTTTGATTGTTATGTTACATTATGCTATAAATGAATTGCTTTTTAGTTCATTGTGATTACTTTTACTTGATAGACTTGCTGTCATGACTAGTTTTATTTTTGGAATTTTATTTATTATAGATTGCATCTCGTATACATTTTATGGTGCAAATATAATGTGCATTCTATCTACTTTATTAAACTACTCAATATGTACTATTGAGTAAAAGAAAACCAATCAATAATATCTTAAAATCAAAAAGTATCAATTATTTAATGACAAAATATATGCAGAAATATAAATTGATGTAAAAAAAATTAGAATTTATTATCACACTTATGGATACAAGTACATGTTAAATAAAGTGAAAGCAATATATTTTTCAATAAAAAATGTGTATTAAATACTATAAACGAAATCAAAGATAGCTGTGAGTCAAAACACATTTTATTTGATAAATATTATAAAATATACACTTCATAAAACACATACACAATTACCCATAAATTTGATGCTTCATTACTATCAATTAAGCCAATGGATAGTTATAATATTGAACATCATGTTGTTATTCTATCATATTTATTTTGTCAAGGAACAACTTCATCGTTTTTAGACAGCCATTGCTAGTTCACTTTTGTTATCTATATGAAAGAATTAACTAAAAAATATTAATCAATATTTTTTTGTTGCATGAATTCATTATTAATTATAATTACAGGTTTTTTGTTTTTTTTTTAGCTTGATGAAGTGAAATCCATTTTTATGCTTTTATTTGGTAGGTTTGCAGCTATGAATGATTTCTTTCTGCAATTTCAATTTTTCTGGATGTTTTTGGCCTCACACTTACATTTGACTTGGTAAGGAACTGTTTTCATTTAAAATATCTATTGCCGTTGGCTATGTTTTGCATTTATTTAATATACATTGTGTAAAGGTTGGGTTTTTTTCCTCCTATTCAATAGATATTTGTTTATTTGAAAACATATTTTTCTACATTTTACTTAAAATACAACTGTACCAATATACTCAAAAATAAATGTTGCCCATTTCTTATAAATTTCCATTTCTATATACATCTTACTTGTCATCACTATATTTATTTATTAAATAATATTGATGTTGTTTTGTTAAATAAATTAATTTCTTTGCAAAATATATGATTTTCTTGACTTTTAAATTCACAAATAAATGCTGACATTTTATATTTTATTAATAAGTTTTTCTTTTGTTCAATGTTAAGTATTATGTAATTCCATCAAGAAGATATACTGGACATTATAGGAGCACCCCTTTTATTTCCTAGCAATATTTTTTTTGTTAAATAATTTGTATATATTTTTGTTAAATAAATTAATTTTACCACTAAATATATTATTTTCTAGATTTTATTTACTATCTACTAACATTTGTAAATTCAAGAATAAATGAGGGTGTATTTGTTCTTTTATCTGTTAATTATTTTTTGAGTCACTTGAAATTCCAATTAATCAGTAGACCATACATTATATCAATATTAAAAATTTGTATTTATTTAAATAAGGAAACTTTGAAAATATTTTCTTTAAATAAATTTAAGTTCTGCTATTGTTAACTGAAAAATATTTTAAATTTATGTAATAGTTTGTAATTGTTTTTATTTTATGACCAGTGCTTGTCTAACTAACCCAAATTATCCTAGAATCTTTCCCTTTCAGCTAAGCTATCTGAAAAAATATTTAACTTTTTTAGAAAATTTAAAATTGTTTGAGAATATTCACAAGGGTTTGTTTCAGATTTAAATCCTAGAGTATGGCAAACTAATGTGTTCATTATTGTTCATCACTTCCTTTTTCTTAGAAGAATTATTATTAATCAAACAATTCTTTTAACTCTATCAAAAAATCTTTCATAGAATTAGATTCACTAACTACTGATATAAAATTGTGATTAACTCTAAAATTTCAGAACATTGACCCCAAAATAATTTAATGTGTATTATATAAAATATTGATTTATAAATCTGTGACTCATAAAAGAAGCACAATTTATAAATATGATACATTTACCATTCTAATTAAAATTAAAACTTGACTTTAAAAATTGAAGAACTAAACAATCTTCAGTAAGCGATATATAAAAGTGCTAATCTAATGTATTTACTTAGTAAAAATTAATCAATAAAAAAATAAAATGTACACATTTATTATTGAATTTAAAAACTTCTGCTATGAGAGTATTTTAAATAAAATTACACATTTGCAATAAAATTAATTTATTTACCAAAATAAAATTAATTATTGAGCAAAAAATATACCAGTAATGAATAAAATACTCAGAAATAAAAATTCATAAGAAATATCCACATTTATTCTTAATAGTACTGTTACAGGTGTATTTCAAATAAAATGAATATATATATTGTTAGTCTATGCACAATATGTGTACAAAATAAAAGTAATATTTAATGTACACTTGCCATTGAAAATTCAATATTAATTGCAGACATCATAAATTCAAAAATAAATTGGATATTTTGTTGTGGATTTGCATTTCTGCTGCATTTGATTTGCCATTAATTTACTTTTTTTTTGTTAAACAAATGGTATTGTTTTGTTAAATAAATTATTTTTAGTGCAAAAATTCAACAATAAATTCAGACCTTTTATTTTTTATTCATTAATTTTTCTTTTATTCTTTAGTAAATATGTAAATCAATAAAACTGGTAGAAAATACTCTATATTAACACCCATATAAAAATTAAATATTTATTATTACTGTTCAGTAATAATAAAAAGAATGAAAATTACCTTGAGGAATTTTTTTCAAGAGACCAGCATAAATTGTAGGAGTTAAAAATAATCCTGAATTAATATAAATTTATTAATAGATTCTGCCTATGCAAATTTATTTTTTTAACGGGCTTAAAATTTTCTTTACGGTAAATTATTCAGATCAAGCAACTAACCATTCATCATGGTAATAACTGAATATTTATAGCTGTTCTTAGTCAGTGAGTAAAGCAAGAATGAAAAAATATTTAAGTCCTCATCACCCATTAAGTTACAAATTGTCTTCTTTCTTCAATGTTGGAGAGATGTTTACCTTGCATTGGGCTATTTAAAGGCTATTTCATTTTTATTAGAATGGAATATGAAAAGAATCTCTACATACAGCATGTGGACATAGTCATGGAGGAATGCTTGATTGAGTCATACATTGGTGGCATCATGTTTTATAACAAAATTAAATGAAGACATTACATTGACTGTTAGCATAGAATATTGAGTGATAGATAAAGAATGAGATGCATTTGGATGACACATACTTATGTGTTAGTTTGAGGAGAAAATAAATTTTATGTGAATAAAAATGTTAATTAATTTTCCAATGGTTTCTCCCACAAACTTATGTATTCTCCCTTTTAGTGGGAATTATTCAGTGGTGCACTTTTAAATGAGATGGTTTGTCTTTTTGAGATGATTTTCTCATAGTAATCACAACTAAGATGTTCATATAATGAAGAATAACTGTTTCCATAAACTAGATTCATAAAGTAATAATTAGCAACAAATTTGATAAAAATATCAATTAAATATAAAATAACACAAAACTCCTATCTGGACATATAATGAAGTATTTATTGGAATGTTATCTTTAGGACCAGAAATAATCAAGAAATGAACTTTATATTCATCACTGATTCACACTTTTAATATTCTGGACTACAATTGTAAAAATAACAGTTACTGTTTATAGTGTAAGCTATAATCTTGGAACAATGAGAAAAAACATTTCTTTTTATTAACAACTAAAACATTACTTTATATCTAAACTTTATAAAATTATTTTACGTAAACAATAGCTTAAGAAATTAAAGAGAAGGAATCCATATCTCCCATGACCACACATACATGTAAGGTCATTCAAAATTATTTACAACTATAGAAGAACAAACAGTGTGTGTAGACAAGTCATAATTTCATTTATTATTATGCATTAGTATCCCTGATTATAAATTATATATACTTGAAGTGTTCGATGTGAACAAATCTGTCTCTATTAAAATAAATATATTTAAAACAAGATATAAAATTTTTGATATTTCATCTAAGAAGGAATACCATTTATGACTATATGACTATAAACAGAGGAATTAGTCTACGATATTGAAGATCTGGGCATATATTTTTAGTAGATGCTAAATGAAATAGAGAAATCCTATTTTTCTACTATGTATAAAATCTTTAAAATCCCATCAAAAAAAGAAAAAGAAATTTTTAATCTTAAAAATATATTTTTTAAATAGAATAGAAAAATTTTTCAAAATACAATTTTAGAATAAATGTCTCGGAGAGATCACTTGTAGCTAATAAAAAAATATATATGCATGAACTTATGCAAGATATACTTTAGTTCATTTGCATATTTAAAAAAATGATTTAAACAAAAATTTTTTTTTATATAAATCATATAATGTATGGCATTTAAAATCTTAAAACCTTTATATGTATATATTTTAAACTGCTAAATAAAATTGTACTTTTATATATTTCAGTAGATTATTTATTACACAATATTTGCTTTTTTAAAACTCTTAATAAAAATAAAACTCAATGAGGTGGGAAAATTTGACAAAATTTAACTTAACATGGTAATAAAAACTTTTTTTTTCTTTTCATAATATACATTACAATGTATTTAAGGAAATTATTAAAAACAATATGAAAAATTATTTTAGCTTTAAACAATTTGAGAAAAAAAACTAAGTTTATATTTACCATTCATTATTTATTTTTCTTTCAGTCTTCTTTCTGTTTTTGCTAATGTCCAATTTTTCCAAAAAAAAAATTCCACAATTGAAAGTATATATTATGATTTTGGAATTTAATAAAATTAATAGAGAACAATATGCTTAATTATGATATCTAGTTTCAGGTGAAAATTATAATTGATTAGACTGACAGGATTAAATCGAATCCCTTACTTTAATAACTTTGAATCCCTTTCTGTTAGCAATTTAATCACAGAGAAACATTTTATATTGTTGTGCAGGCTAACATTGCTTATGATTTTTATTAAAGGTGATATATCAAACACATGTGAAATAGTGAATGTAAGGTGGGTTTCCAGGAATTTTTTTATTCCATTATTTATACTATATAATCAATAAAATCTCTTTATTAATCTTTTTGTTTTTGTAGAACTATTAAAATATAGATTACAATTCAGATAAAGGCTTTTATATTTTTAAGAATTGAATATTTTGAGATTTCCAGCGAATCTCCTTCAAGTTTTCAATTGTCAACAATAATCATTGTATTTAACTTTTTTTTCTCTTTTCTCACATTTTTATCAACAGGTATATATGAAAATTTTTTATTAACATGCTAGATAAATAAAACAAATTATTTTATAATTTCTAAAACTCTATTTATTTAGTCATTTATAGTGAATAAAACACCAAATAAAACAATTATGCAATAAATCTATTAATTGTTTTTTTTTCTTCTAATAGGCATTAGAATAAATAATACAAAATAATGTCTAGAGAACTTTAAACACACTATATTTATAAATGCATCGTGCTTTCCTCACATTTACACATAAACATTATACATAAGATTATTAGAAAATGAAAATTGTTAATTAGAATGAGTTTTAAATATTAAACTTAATTTTTTATATATTGCTAACACATATGCAATATATTTTTATCTCATAAGATTAATGGTTAGACAATTATTATTATTATTATTATTATTATTATTATTATTATTATTATTATTATTATTATTATTATTATTATTATTATTATTATTATTATTATTATTATTATTATTATTATTATTATTATTATTATTATTATTATTATTATTATTATTATTATTATTATTATTATTATTATTATTATTATTATTATTATTATTATTATTATTATTATTATTATTATTATTATTATTATTATTATTATTATTATTATTATTATTATTATTATTATTATTATTATTATTATTATTATTATTATTATTATAATTATATAGATATAAATATGGATAAGTGCTCCATTGTCTCTTACTCTAGAAAATCTGAAGTCTTAAGGTTTTCCTATTATATTGGGGACTCTAAAATTATAACAAATGATCATCAAAGAGATCTCGGAATAATATTTTCCAATAATGGATCTTTTCAGTAATCACATTAATTTTATGGTGAATAAATCTCTTAAAATTGTAGGAGCTATTTACAGATATGGAAAAGCATTTAATAAATTTACAAAGATTAAACTTTTTATATCCTTAGTTCTTCCCATCTTGGAGTATGGTTCAATTATATGGAATCCTCATAACAGGACAGATATCATAAGAATTCAGTCTGTTTTTGACAAATTTGCAAAATTAAATAGTTTAAGTAATGAACACTATATTGATTTACTACTGAGACGAAAAACAAGAGATCTCAAACTTCTTCATAAATTCATCTCCCAGAATATTTCTGTATCTAATTTGCTTTCTAACTTAGGTACTAAAAAAAAAAATTATAATACTCGTACTCATAATGTTTTTGAACTGAAAAATTGTAAATCTGATGTATTAAGATTTTCCCCTTTATTTCGTTTACCTAGAACTTATAACAAAGATTTTGGTAATGATGATGTTTTTAATTTGGATTTTAAACAATTCACTAAAGTCCTCATAAAAAAATATTTTCCTTAATTTCATTTGATATATTGCCTTTTTATTTATTTGTGCATTTTATTGATTTTCTATTTTATTGGTATTATTTATTTTATTATTATTATTATTTTTTTTTAATGCTTATTTAGATTTGTATTATTGTGCAATCTATAATTGGCTAAATGCTGTTGATATGTACATTAAATAAATAAAGAATTAAAGAATTATTATTATTATTATTATTATTATTATTATTATTATTATTATTATTATTATTATTATTATTATTATTATTATTATTATTATTATTATTATTATTATTATTATTATTATTATTATTATTATTATTATTATTATTATTATTATTATTATTATTATTATTATTATTATTATTATCTTTCAAAAGGACTTTATTGAATATAACAAGAAAGGGTTACATTTATAACTATTTTACCACATGCAGATGAATTGAAGTCAGTATAAATAAGTTGAAAATTGTAATTGGGGGGGGGGGGGGTTAACAAAGACAAAGGATATGCATGTGGTTTACAAATTTGAGTTTACATTATTTTCTTTAAAATATATACATCCAATTAGTTTTGTGCACTTGTAAAGTTCTTAGTTCTGTTTTTTGTTAGTCTTTTTTTTTCTCTCTATAATTTTGAGCGCTGTTGTAATATTGACCAAGTGGCTGTGTACATCTTTTGGGATACAATTTTTTCATCCCTTAAGCGGAGCTGTTCCATTTTGTTCCAGAATGTGTTTGGATGTCTTCTTGGATTATTGTTGTACATGAAGGAGCATCTTGTACACCATAGTGAAAACAATATAAAAGTACTTGCTCGAATATGTGGGTAGCTACCCTTAATAAATGATTGTAAAAGAATTTGAATGTCACAATTTCTTTGTTTGTACAATGATGGTATGGATGAACGAATATTATCAAATACTGGGCAGGTAAAAAGAAAATGTTCTTGTGTCTCAGTTTCTCTATGACACAACCAGCATATGTCTTCTGTATTTACGTAATGCCTTCTATATCTACAAAAGTGTAATGTTGGCAATGCTTCAAGATTTAATTTGAGTAGAAAATCATAATATTTGGGTTCTAATGACCAGAATTTAAATTTTCGGGTTAGTTGTCTATTATTAATGTTTAAAATTGGTTTTTTATCATTTAGGGGAGAGCAAATTATCTGGTATACATCCCAATATTTAAATTTATCTTGCGGTGGTGAAAAAATAATGTTTGGAATGTTAAGAATTGGTGTAAGCAAGGTTTTCCAATATCCATTGTTTGGTGGTGGTTTATCTGTTGGGGTAATCTTGAAGAACACTTTCATGTATGGAAATAAATAAGTACATGCAGAAATGAGATTTAATGTCTTTTGAATGTTAAAAATATGTATTGAATGTAGTCCTAAACCATTTTGTATTAGAGGAGCTTGAATACGTTTTAGTGAAACCGAAACAATCTTTTTCCCCACAGCAACTTTCTACATAACGAGTTTATTTTACTAGTAAAAGATTTAGTGTATAGTATTATTGGAGAATAGTATGTGATTCGAGTCATAATTAATAGATTAAACAGGGACACTTTTGAATACAGTGAAAGGTAAGATTTTGATAGTGAATCAATTATATTTTCTATTTTATTTTTAATTTTGTCTTGTATTTGTCGACGCATTTCTAGATTGCTCAAATAGAAGGGGAATCCCACAAAAGAGCTGGGTTTTCCTTTAAAATGTTGTGTGTGAAATTGTCCCATATATATTGACCATGCAGAAGATTTATCCATGTTAAACTCCAGCTAGTATTTATTAGTGTATGAATTAATAATTTTCAATAGAGTTGGGATCTGTTTTTTAGAAGTTAAAAAAATCGAGACATCATCCATGTAGGCAATACAGGAGATGTTTGCTTTTAGACCAGGTATGTATATGCCTGATAATTCTTTTTCTATCATATTCAGTAAGGGATTGATATAGAAAGTAAAAAAAAGAGCACTTAGTGGTGAACCTTGTGGAATTGAACAGTAAGGTACAAAGAGGGGGAATTCTTACCATTAAGTGTAATATGTATTTCTCGACTTAATAGAAGATTGGTTACTAAATATATTAAGGATCTTGGTATTGTTGTGTCTGCTAATGCTTCAACAAGGAGTTCAATTGGAATCATATCAAATGCTGATTTTATATCCAGTTGGATTACAACTGGACTATATTTTTTATTATTTCTGACAGAATCAATAACTGTTTTGAATAGAAAGGCTGCTTGCATTGTAGACGAGCCTTTCTTAGCAAACTGCATTTTAGATAGTATAGGTATGATATAGGGTTCTATTTTGTCTTTAATGATTGACTCCAGCAGTTTGATACCCAGAGGGCTCATTGATATGGGCCTTAGATTGTTTAGTGTGGTTATTTTTTCATGTGTTTTGATAAATGGTACTAGTAAAATAGGGTATAATCCATGTATATGATGGATCTTTTTTGTTAGAAAGTTTGCTAGATTACACAGATACTGAGCAGTAAAATTTTCTAAATGTTTGAATACAAAGCAAGGTATACCATGCATTCCTGGGTGACTGGAGTTTGGGGTTGATGCTAATTTTTGTATAAAGTCTTTGGGAGTAAATACTATATTTTCTTCTGGCTCACCGAGAAAAAATGGCGCAGGGCTGAATTTTTTCTTCTCTTGAAGTTTGGATTTGAAATGTGTGTAGAGGGGTAGCAACATGTTGTAACCAGAAATTATATCTTCTTGTATTTTAATTGCTGTCGAGATCGGAAGTTGATGGCTTTTGTCCCAGTGCCCAGCGAATATAGTGTCTGGACCATGTGTGTGTCTGTGTCAAAAAGAGTTTTCTTTTTTTAATTGCCAGGTATTCTTTGAGTTCTTCAGAGACTGATTTATAAAGTTTCTTCAGGGCAATCACATTTGAACAGCCTTGTTTATTTGTAGTACTGTTTGTGATTCTTTTGTGTGTTTCATCTACAAGAGCTAGAAGCCTTGAAGGGGCTGGGGTAGCCCTTGTTATGACATCAATTGTATATGAAATAATGTTAACAAAGGCAATCCATGTTTGCACTAGATCCATTTCAATGTCTCGAAGTTTGAAGAGATATATATATATTTCTGAGAATAAATATTCTGGGGTTCGACATGGAAGAAGCACTCTAATTGTATTTCCAATAGATGTTATTGATCTGTATATAAAATCATTCTTTAGTGAAACAATAATTGCAGAATGGTCTGATAATGATGAGTTTTTTATTGTTAGGCTGGTCATGTGATGTAACACTGGTGAGTAGAAGACCAGGTCAATTAATGATGAAAACCTGCCATTATTAAATGTTACTGAATTCTGTGGGAGATAGCCTTCTCCACTCATGAGTGGTATGGCTAGTAAGTGCAACCATTTTGTGACAAACTCATTGTATGACATGTTGAAATCACCAAGTAAAATTAATGGATGTGATGAGGATGCTATTTTGGAATTTATAATTTGAATGACTTTATTAATTACTGTGTGATTTGGAGGTAAATAAACAAATGCTACATTCAATGTAACTGTTTTATCATATAGTGTTATAATTAATATGTGTGCATCTATATATATTATTTTGAATGAATAGAAGGGGCAGGTTTTCATTACCACTACTCCTGTTCCTGCTGAGGGTGAAAATGATGCTTGGGAGAATGCTGAGTATCCTTGATTATTAAGATAGTTAGATGGATTAATCTGAGATTTATTATAAATTTTTGTTTCCAGTAACCCTAGCAAATGAGGTTGTATAATTTCAAGCCATTTTATTAATTGATAGTTTTTTCCCGGTGAGTTTAATCCACGGATGTTTAATGACGCTATTTTTATATTCATTATAGTTTCACTCAATAAAAACAGAACACACCTGATGTAGTAATTAGATTATAATTTTATATAGTTTAGATATCTTGCACAAATTATGACAAAGAATTTTTATGTCTGGAGGTTCTACTTCCTCCCTCCTGTGATAATTTTTGCACATTTGCTTTTTTATTGGTGCTAAGGTCTTCATCTGAAGTGTATTCAAACTCGGTATCCGTTGAACTCATATTTGCTTTTCTTATTTTTTTTTTATGATCTAATGTCTGGGGCATATCATCTTCACTAAGATCAATAGGCACTGCTGCATTTTTTCTACGTTTGCTTCGCGGTCTGCCTGGTTTTCGGTTGGCAGTGTCATTTATTTTCGGGTCTGTAGGTGGCAAGCAAGGCACTAGATAGTCTATAATATCTTGCGAAGTTTTGTTAAGGGGTGTTTTTGATTGTTTGTGATTTTGGCAATCACTTTTTAATAATTCTTGTTGAGATGGGCTATTTTCTTGTAACACTGGTTTATCCTCGTCATTCCGTGATTGATTTTCGGGTAAAATTGATTCACTTTCGTCATTTACTGATTGCTCTCTGGTGGTGTATAGATCGTCTGTTACATCGTCATTAATTGGATTATTTTGATAGCAAATTGTAGTTGATTCACTTATCGGTTGAGGAGTGAAATCTGTGTTATTTACTGGCGCATTTCCACATTGATGACTTGAGGTTGCTCTCATATCACAGTGTTTACATTTAAGTTTTGGGCATGCATTTATAATATGCCCTCGTTGTTTGCAGTGAAAACATTGCGGTTTAAGTCCATGAATTATTAAGAGTAGCGTCGGAAGTGATCGGTTATAAGAGTGGGAATATCATTTGGATTTACGTTTTGATTTAATTTAACTTTAAAATGATAACTGTTTCCATAGATCGGTATCGGAGTTCCTTTTAAATATATAAGTTGAAAGGCAACAACAACTCCGAACGGTTGCATTAATTTATTGAGGTCATTTATTGTATAGTTAAAGTACGTATTTTTGATTGTGCCGGTAATAAAATTTTCTCTATATTGGTTAACTTTTACTAAAGCATATTTCCCTAACGTTTTAATTGTTTTATCAAATTTGTTTTTTTGTTCTTCGCTATAGAATTCAATAGCAAGATAGCGAGAATTTGGGTGATCTGCTATGCGCAATATAGAATCCCATAAATTATTTGTGCTTAATTCTTCCGATCTATAGCAAATCCTTAGGAAATCTATACAGCGAACAATTTATATCTGTAATTGCAAGGATAACAGACCGGTCAGTAAAGAAACGTTTAAACGACATAAACAGGTCACGTGGGATGGTCGTATTAAAGCGTTCAGAAATTTTTAATAGACTCTCATTAGTCCAGATCTCTTCTTCTATTACGTTAACTGGTAATGGGTCAGATTCTGAAATCACATCTAGTTTCATTAGATCATTTATTGTTGAACGACGAAATCTTGAAACTGGAGCTTGATTTTTCCCACGTTCTGAGGAAAATCTCCTTTTATAGTGGATGCTTTGATTGCGTCAGCATAAGAAATGCTTGCTTGCGTTCAAAGAGATCGCCATAATGAAGTAAAAAAAAATTGCTTGCACACAAATTCCTCGTCGGAGGAGTTTTCTTAAGTTTAAAAAACTATATATACTGAATATTGGGTTGCTTAGAGACAATACGGTTTATTTTAAATAAAATTTTTTTTAGTTTTATTATTACTAGAAATATATAATATATCCTACTGATATCTACGATCATCAAACCAGCTGGCGCATGCGCACTCTCTATATTATTATTATTATTATTATTATTATTATTATTATTATTATTATTATTATTATTATTATTATTATTATTATTATTATTATTATTATTATTATTATTATTATTATTATTATTATTATTATTATTATTATTATTATTATTATTATTATTATTATTATTATTATTATTATTATTATTATTATTATTATTATTATTATTATTATTATTATTATTATTATTATTATTATTATTATTATTATTATTATTATTATTATTATTATTATTATTATTATTATTATTATTATTATTATTATTATTATTATTATTATTATTATTATTATTATTATTATTATTATTATTATTATTATTATTATTATTATTATTATTATTATGTGAATGTTCACTTGGAAATCAAATACCAATTGACTGCTTATCAACACAGCTTAGTAAAATTTCTTCCTGGTTTATGGATCAAAAAGCATCATATACTTTGAGAAGAAAAGGTGTCAGATAGCAATTGACTGAGACATTTATTTAGATTTTCTCACTGGATAAATACTTTACTAAATTATATATAGTTTTACTAACACTCAATAACAAATTATGGCCTTTATTCAATAGATGATGTACTAAAAATAGAAAATATTAAAAAAAGCTGTAAGTTTTAGTACATGATTCAAGCTATTCCTAACCTCATATCAGGTTAAAATATTGCAAGAATTGGAATAACTAATACAATAGAATCTTGAAAAGTTAGATGAAAAAATAATTGAAAAATATGAACATATCTTATTACAAAGGCACAAATATTGGAGATAAAACCAAGAATTGACTTCACTATAAATAAATTTAAACAAAATGAAAGAACAACAAATTAATGGAATATTATAAAAAAGTAATAAATTATTTAATCAATGTATTGATAGATACCAACTGTAGGTAATTGAGGTTTATATCTTAACTAACTGTAAAACTTTTTGTTAGATATATAGAAAGAATGTTTAGAATAAATCAAACATTTTAAAATTAGAATAGGTTTTACTGCAGACATTGGAAAATGTTGGAATGTTGAAAGAGTAGTGATTAAATTTTTTATATGAAGGCTGAAATTTTTTTAAAAAAAGACCTAAACTTAAAGAATTGAAAAAATAAATAAAATTATATATTAGGATTTTTTTTTGAGAAAAATTATATAACAAAACGAACATTGGAACATTCAAATAAAGATACATTAGAATATTGAAAATAAATGTTTTCTGTTAATCAAATATTTATTTCAAGACAATTATGTATTTGATAGATTCAACACAGAAAATGGTTGATAATTGGCAATTAATTAGAGTAATGTAAAACTAGAAATACAAAACCAATTAATAAATACAATAATAAAACTAATATATCACATCTTCAGTAATATCCAACAAATTTAAGCTAGAATTTACAAAATATTTTAAAATATCAAAAAATTTGAGGTTAGATCATCTTGAATAAAATTCAGAAGAAAATAATAGATATTTTTATTAAAAACAGCCTTTCATGTCCATCAGAAACAAGAAAGAATTTCAATAAAATTCCTATTGAGATAGCAATATATATAAAAAAAGAAATATTATACAAATTATTTTATATGATTTATTTAGGGAACTTGATTATACAAGAAATTCCATAAAATGATAGAAAAAGACTTAATAAGGAAATAAAATGTAATTGTAAAGTATAAAATTATGAAAGTGAATAAATATTGCAGGCATATAAATCAATATCTTAATATCTAGAATGATGATATTTTTAGAAAGAAGATAGCAGGTTTAATAAAGATAAAAGCAACTTTATAACATTAGAAAGAATTCTACACCGAACTACATAGTAATAAAAATAAAGAAAAATAATGTATCTATACATCAATCAAAAGCACTAATTGGAATGTTTTATATTTTAAATGAAGAAGACAGATGGAAAATTAAATCTACAAAGAACAAAAAAATCCAGGAAATGATAAAATCATTAAAAAACAGACAAATGAATTACTGGGAAAATTTATACCAAAAATTATTAAATAATAAAATGATAAGAGATTGATACATTCTGGCAAAACATAGCCTTTGCAGAATAAAATGTATCTTCCATTGAGCAGTAAATACATTTGCATTTGACATGTTGGGTGAGTTTAAAACTTTAGTACTTTTATTATTATAAATTAGAGATTACTGTTTCTAGCATATTTTGTGATGTACTTCAGAGAAATGTGATGTTGAAGAGTCCAGAATCAAATGGCTGAGCTTTTGATAGTTGAGGATACTCCACAATCATGTTATCAAAGGTCAAAATTATTGTTATTTAATAAGTATTGTAATGGGATGGGGGTATTAAACAAGTGATGAAAAGATTTTGAACTGGGATGATGGAAAAATCATCATCACTCCCAGTCCATTTAAAATAAAATATTTATAAATTTGCAAAGGATATATAATTAAATATTTATAAGAGGAGCATGAGATCAAGAGATCTCTAAGATCATTGAGAGATTGAGGAGATCAGAAGAGCAACTAAAATATAATTAATCATATATCAACTAGCATTATAAAGTAAAAGTAATTATAAGTAATACTCAAAATACCATTCAAAATTTATCATTGATGGGAATAAACAAATAAGTACAATAAAATATATAAATCAACAGTCAACCTTGTGACTGGATTGGAAATGGGTCTTCTGTAGACCAGGCTAACTATTGAGCCTTTGCCACCTTGGGCAATTATTTAAACATAACTTGGATGCACCAGCTTAGTGCCCATCCATTAGAATACACACTAATTAGAAATTAAAACAATAATGCTGGGACATTAAAACATGCTGATCATTATCAATGCTCAGGCTACTTGTACCAGCCAACTATAAACTTAACTTTTAAATAAAACAAATAAAATATAGTGCATGGGCTTTAAAGAGTATTCTCTTTTGTGCCAACCAGGATGATGATTTATCATTGCTGGATGCCCCAAAAGCACTAAGTACACCCCCCCCATTTATCCATGCACAAATCTAGCTCAGAGAACATAAGCTCTATTATTGTATGTGACCAAGAGATGATGGAAACAATTTTTAACAATTAAATAAGTTTATTAATAACAATAAAAAAATGATATTTAAGGTTTTATAGGTTAAGGGTTCTGATTTTGAATGATACACAATAATAAAAGTCATTACACTGTAATTTACTACAAAATTCAAGTTATCACATTAAATTACATATATGTGCGCACAGACACATGATTTCTATTATAAAATTAATCTATTTTGATTGATATTCAATGATGACAAAAACTGATTAAATTTTACATATATGTTGTAATTGACAATATACACACACATACAAGTGTGTGCGTGAAATTTCTGAACATATTTAACTTTTACATAAAAATAATACATGATTAAGCTTTTAAATTATATTTTAAATAATACAAATACTTATGCCAGGTTTACTACAACACGCATATAGAATTGCACAGATTATTAACAAATTTAAATTTGTCAAATAATAAATTACAATACTTTTATAATTAATAATTTCATTTTGAATATACATAAAATTTACGTATATACATGTGTATCAATATTTAAAAAAAAATCAGTTTATCAAATTCTATTATAGCTTTCTTTTATTCTTTTAAAAAATATATATAGTCAATTTTCCAGAGGTTAGAAAGCTTTTATTAGGTTACCTCTTAACTAATTATAAATGTCTTTAAATTTAAAAATATAGATTTAAAATGTCCATCAAATGAATTATTGAAAAAAAACTCACTTTTGTATGCAAGTTTATCTGTGCTTCTCTTTGCATATGTAGACACAGCAGTATATGTATAACTACTTCTTTATTCAGCTGATGTTTCTCTTGGGCAAGTTATTTTTTGGTCAATCCAGGTTTGTTGTCATCATCAGGTAAAAGTATATAATTCAGGTATGTTCAACTTTCTTCCTTCTGTAGTCAGTTTCACTTATACTTGGATTTTGTAAGCTTCAGGTCAGCAAACTGTTTTCCAAACACTTTTAAGGCTATGAATTACAAAGAATCTTGACCTGTTTCCTACATATAAATTCAAACTTCACCAGTGAACTGAAGCAGCCACTTCCTTGCAATCTTACATCCCCATGGCAGTTCTCCTTATAATTATACTAGCCATCTTTGCAGCTAGCTTTACTGTTGCCATTCTCTACTGCAGTTACCAACTCTTCACAAAATACTTTAGCCAACTTTACAGCTAGCTCTTCTGCTAACTCTTACAAAACTGAAAGCCAAACTGTTCTCTTCAAAAATCACTATCCAGATTGGAGCTAATTTTGTTATCAGTCCTTTTATAGAATCATCTAAGGTGATAATAACACCTTGATTGAAAACAGAGTTTTTATTTTTATCTCTCTAATCCCTTTAAAAACATACATGTTTTAATTAATTAAAAAAATTTCAAAAACAAGAATTATGCTTTTACATTTCACAATCAGAATAATAATAATAATACAATATATATATTTATTCAGACCTTTTAAAAGTTTAATTTATAAAATGATATTTTAAATCAGAGTTATTATTTATTATTTTTATTTCAATGAATGTAGAAAATATCTACTATAATTTTTGTCTGTGTTTATTTCTAGTTTTCCTTTCAACTTTATATATACATTTATGTACACGCACTATATTAGGGTGTGCTATGTAATCCAACTGGTTACAGTATATTGGAATTTGTATAGGAAGAATGATGATAGCTGGAATTTGTCTTTGAAAATTCTGAGTGAAATTTAATTTGTAGACAAAATATTTTTTTTAAATTTCAATGCAATTGGCCAGATATTTAAAAAAAAGATATTGAAAGTCACTTTATCTTCTAATTTCCTTCTTTCAATACAGTCATATATCTTTTGTAGAAAAATGACTTAGTGAATGAAGTGTATATGTGATTCTTTTACAACTGAGTATGATTACTAATCATGGAATATATTTTTCAGTTGTATTACAGCATGTGCATTTTTTAATTGTCTTTTATCACTGTGAATATGTATAATATAAAAAGAGTTCACTATTCAGTAGAAGGTATATTTCATTCTTTATAAAAAAAAATTTAGTGTAAATAAATATATATATTATAGAAGAGTAATTTATTTTAGATTAAAGCATTATACTCCTTTATTTAGATTGTAAAAGCTGATTTAATTAGGGAAGGTATAATTATTGATTATGTCTGTACTTTCAAGTTAACTAAAAATAAATGCAATGGAAATACTCTCTTCCTGAAAATACTTTTAAATATTTATTTAGTTTTAAAAATGTTTTCATATTTAACTTCATTTAGAAGCACTATAGTTAAATTTAGAGCTTGGTATCATTGAAATAATTTTTTCAAAATTAAACATGATATTCTCTTTATTAGAGAACATAAAAAATTAATGTTGTCAACAAATAAAATTTTATTTGATAATTGATAATATATTTTGTAGCCATATATTTTTTCTCTTCTACATTATATTAAAACTATTACAATTATTCATAATGCCCAAAATTAAAATGGTTAAATATTTTTGAATTTATTTTTTTATATCTCTTGTTCTTATAACAAATATGCAATGTTTGAAAAAATTAAACAAATCATCAGAAAGAATGGCTTCTGTAGTTTTAGATAAAGTGTTTATTAAATACCTATTATAAATGTTTGTAGGTTTTTACTTGTTTTTTTTTTTTTGGTGTGGTTTCATATTAATAGTGATAGCATTTTTCATCAGGAAAAAGTAAAAGATTATGATAATTCTTTTTTTTATGATTAGAAGAGTTTTTGATGATGTAAATAATATTTATAGTGCTATTAATAATGTTTAGGGTTAAAATCAATGATAAAAAAAGATTAATGTTGTGGACTCATTTTAAGCTTGTTTTCAGTAATGGATGTGTCCAAACTATAGAGCTCTTTAGATTGAATTCAGTATACAATGCAGAATACTCAATGAAACAACGAGAATGTAAACCAACATTGAATGGAATAAACATACATTCATATAACTAGGTCATTAAATTTGATCATTGATCATTCACATCAAAGTAAGAAAACTGAATATAAAACAAATTTATTTGAGAATGCAAGATAAAAGTTGCTGAATCATAATCAAAACAATAATTCTATGTTTATAATTACAGTAATGTGCATTATTCAATATTTTTTAGAAATACAGTCAGGCACATTCAATTTCAGAGCAAAAAACTGTTAATAGGAAATACTACCATACCTTCCATGAAGTGAACCAACATGTCTGAAAGTGTTAGATTTCTAGAAAAACTCACAGCATTCTTTTAAACAGCCTGATTGTTACTGCCAACACCTACACAATCATAACCAGATAATTTACTTCTTTTAAATGTTAATATATTGTTACTACAAATAGATGAGATAAAGATTTTGATGTTACTTTATATTTATCTCAATTATCAACCGAACAATATTATTTGATGATTGTAAAACATATCAATGCAATTGTTATCTTTTTTTTTTCTTTTTTTTAGTAATTTTTAAATTTTTTCCATAGTGGATAATATTGGTTTATTTACCAAACTTATTTAGAAGATGCTTTTTTTGGATTTATTTTTAATATTTCCCAAATGAATGCAGTACTGAATGATTTCTATTCTCTTGAATAAATTAACAGTGCACGTTATTAGTAAATTGTATAATTAATATCACTATAGTTTTTTATTAATATAGCTATAATATCACCAATGCTTAATAATATCATTAATGGTATTTTTAATATAGTCACAGCTCTAAGGTAGTGTACAATTTATTGCAGTGATAAAGTGTTGGATTCAAGAATTAAAAGTTTCAGGGTCACTTTTTAGCAAAAGAGAGTAAAATATTGTGAAATTTGTTAACTGACATATGATAATTTATTTTTTTAAGTATCAATGCTAATGATACATACTATAATTTATTAACTTTAAGTAGAAGTTCATGAATATAAAGTCTGATTTCCACATGAAAACCAGTTTTTCTCAACTTTTAATTTGAACAACATGGAAACTTTGAATATAACCTTTTGCATTAATCTTATCTCTTGGTATTTAAGAGTAATCTTAGATTATAACTAACTTACTTTCTTCATTTATCTAAGGTTCTATCTAAATTTTTAAGAATAACAACTTTGAAAAGCTCATTGGTATTGCTTAGGTTTATAATGCAATCCTTTTAGGGATAGTTTCCTTAATACTAATATATTTTGCTGATGAATAGTGTATATGTTTGGAGAAAAAGTACATGCACTAAACCTCTCTATAGTCATTTAAATATTACCTATTCATTTACAGTGGCTGCTGTTTTATCATATATTCTATCATTAAATATGAGAAAAGAATTAGTGTCATCAGAAAAAGCTGTTAAATAGATCAGATTTGATAATAACTCAAGATATCATTTCATCTAAGATTCATCTCAAATCTTGATCTCCTTTCTGGATTTTAAATCAAGAATCTACAAATAGAGAATTATGACATAAAAATGTACATCTTATGATATTCAAAATAAATTTCTTTTTCCAGATGATCCTTGCATTTATTTGCTTTATAAATGAAATTTAACAGCAACTGCCCTATATAGATGTAAACAAACACGAACTAAGGCATACATATTTGATAACTGTTAAATTTATGGCTACATGGCAGAATTGAAAAAATGAATAAAGCCATTACTGATTCTGTCTCGTGGTCCAACTTGTTTCTTTATAATATTTTATCTAATTAAGAAAAAAAAAAGCTAAAAGTGTAGCTTTAATAATAAAATTAGTAATAATAGATTAGTATTTATTCTGTATTAATATTAAAGTAATAATATTGTAGTAGCAGTATTAACTGTGTTATTAGTTTCATAGCTCATTAAATTTTCCAATTAGTCTAATAACATTAAATTCTTAATAGCCATAGGTTGTTGTTTTGTTATGTAATTACCTAGTTGAACGTTTAAAATTCACATCAAAATAATGATTAGAAAATATATTTAATTAAATTTTAATCAGAAATTAAAGATTAACGGATTAATTTCACATGATTGTCAATGTAATGATCCACCGGAGCTCGGCGTTTATGTTTTCCTTAATTAGTTCATTATTATTATTTCTTACAATATATTTGAGTCTTGATATTTAATTAGAATTACTTATGATTAATTTAAAATTAAGATACTAATTATAAAACTGTAGAAAAAAAAATCATTTAAAAATAATTAGTAAAATGATTTAAGATATTTAGCTATTTGAAAATGAAATTTTGGTAAAAGTAATCGTTTGAATTTTCATTTCACCAATCTTGTGTGTGTGTGTGTGAAAGTTTTGTAAGTTTTTTTTTTTTGCTATGAAGCTAAATAAATATAAAGATAGCAATAAATTCACTGTCCATAAGAATAAATCTATTTTTTCTTCTTGAGTTCTGTCATTTTGTATAAATGCCAGATGATAATGTTTTATAAATCTCTCTCTATTCAGTGTTGCCCTTTCCATATCTCCAGACTGGCTTATAGTTTAATGAGTGAGTTTAGATTTGGATCTAGTAGAACTGAATTTTTTGGGATCTAATGCATCTTTTCTGAAGAAGCTACCATAAATTAGAAACGAGTCTGGAAGTATGGATAATATAGCACTGGATAGTGATTTATAAAAGCGTTACCATCTGGAACCCGTTGTTTGTTCATGCTTACACAAAGTGGAAGAATTAGAGTAGAAAAATAGATTAATTACTTAATGTATATGTAAATTTAATGTGAGAATTTTTGGTACACCCATAGTAATATGATACTTCACCTACCAATAGTAAAGATCTCCATTAAATTACCATAATTTTTTAATCAATCAGACCATCAACATTCCCATGACTAATACTAATTAATTTGGAAATATTATCTTCTAGCTTCAAATAACTAGATGCCTGTTTTTCAACCACTATTAAATGACTAATTGTGTTGCGATAAGTCCACCACATGAATAAAAACTCTAAATCTGATTGCAACTTAAAAAGATTTCAATATTCATACGATTCTGAATTCAATCCTAGGTAGTGGTTATATTAGGTGAATGTTCTAAACACTTTGCCATATTTGACAGTATAACTTACAAAAAACAGATGAGGTATTTTGATAAAGAAGAATTTTCATCATAATACTTCATTATTTTATAAAAACATTGCTGCTTCATTTTACAGAGAAAAAAAATGAGGCCATCACAAAGAATGATTTGCAGATAGAAAAGCATATAACATAATTAGATAAGATAATAAGATGCCCATAAACTTTTTAAAATATGGTATACAATCATCTTTTATAATTGCTTGAATAAAAGTTTTGATTTTCTAAGAGGCATCAGTGCAAAAAAAAAAAAATCCAGTTTTTAAAATAATCTATTGAGTACACAGGCCTCTTCAACAGCTCCTATAAAGGACTGGTGATCCAAAAAAACCATTATTCACCAGGCTTGACAATACCAGATGGTGAAGGTTTCATGTTTTTTTATATTTGTTTTACTCTCTAGCTAAGAATAGATAAACATCTATTTATCAACAATATTGGAAAATAAGTTATTTATTGCCAACTACTTGAGATAAAAATAGCCTGATTAGAATTTGAGCCTGTTACTAAGAGATAAGAGCAAAAAAATGACAACTAATTTCATTATTTTTTATAAGTATAAAATACAATGCTAAAATAAAATTTAAACAAAGGTAAAACAACTTTTAATTATTGCACAGGTAGGCAAAGACTTATCTACCAACATTTTTCTTTTCGAAGATGAATGGTGAAGGAGAAGACAATACTCATTAGTTTGGTGAAGTGTTAAGGATTTTGATGACTTTGCTGTTGTTGTTATTTTATTATTAATTTAAGAATAACTAGGCACACATTTATTTAATATTGATTGGATAGATAGAGAAATAAAAACAACACTATATCTAACTGGAACTTGCAACATGCATATGATAAATATTTCCCCATATGTGTGTGTAGAGATAGGGGGGAGGATTCTGTAAATAGTACTTTTGATTTTACTATGAGGAAATCATCACAAGAACATATAATTTTCTTTTTCTTCTTCCTTTTCTTATGTATTGATTTCTATATTTACATATCATACATTTCAAACTTTCTTAAACACTTCAACAATACTATTTTTTATATCAAAACTTCATTCTTACAGTTTTGATAATAATAATAAAATTATATGTATTAAATAGTAGAATTAAAAGGTAAAGTTTTTAAAAATTAAAAAAATTAAAATAAAGTTTTTAAAATAATTTAAAAATAAAATAATAAAAATGAATGTGGATAAAATTAATTAAGAGTAGAGTAATAAAATGAAAAATGATTATTTAATAATAATCAGGTTAAGATGTATGTTTTAATTATATATATATGGCTGCAGAAAGGAGTTTTCTATTAACTGAAAGGAGACTCTTTGATTCCTCTTGAAGGCCTTAAAGGAACCGAGCAGGGCAAATTCCTAATGTCCACTCCATACGTTCTTGTCATTGCAGCTGTTATTACTATGTGATTATTCATATAGTATACGAACATGGATGGGCTGCTCACCAACATGCATTGGCCAGCGTGGTGAGTTTATTGGCTTTTTACCTCTGAGTTTAAGATCAAGAAACACCATGATCTTTCTTCTCAGTTGCCTGATAAGGCAGAATGAATGTATGTGTAAATGATAAATATTTTCTAATAATTATACAATTATGACAGACAAAAATAAATCATGGCCCTTATTCCCAGGAGGCTGTAAAGTCACCAACCAAGGCAATGGTTGGAGGCCAAAGGTGGAGGGTGCTAAGAATCCCCTGATTGCAGACCCAGGCTGCCATTTGTTGACAACTGTTTATTTAGGTACTTACAACTGCAGATCACTTTCAAGTGAAGGAAGATTGCAAGAATTAGAAGAAGAACTGTCTTATATTAAATGGGACATTATTGGACTTTGTGAAGTTAGAAGAAAAGGTGAAGAGACAATTGATTTAAAAAGTGGACATGTACTCTATTATAAAGGCACAAATATTGGAAATACAAGTGGAGTAGGATTCATTATAAATAAAAAGTGGAAGAACAACATTGTTGAGATTGATGGTGTATTGGACAGAGTGGCAAGATTAGTTATACAACTTAATAGCAGATACCAAATGCAGATAATTCAGGTTTATGCCCCAACAAGTTCTCATAGTGATGAAGTAGTAGAAGATTTTTATATGGATGTACAAAAGGCTTTTGATCAGAGTAAACAACATTTTAAAATTGTTATGGGAGACTTTAATGCTAGAATTGGTAAACAAATGAAAGATGAAAGTGCTGTAGGTAATTTTGGTTATGGTAATAGAAATGAGAGAGGACATAGACTTGTGGAGTTTGCAGAAAAAGAAAAACTTTATATTATGAATTCTTTTTTTTGAGAAAAATGTTAAAAGGAAATGGACATGGAAGCATCCAAATGAAGGTACAGCAGAATTGGATTATATTTTGACTAACAGAAAATACATATTTCAAGATTGTAATGTTCTTAATAAATTTAACACAGGAAGTGATCATCGATTAGTAAGATGTAAGATACATGTTAATGCAAAGCTAGAGAGACAAAAATTATTTTAAAAAAAACAATATTTACAGTTGATATTCCTAATCTTCAGAAACATTCTAATGAATTTAAATTAGAACTTACAAATCGGTTTCAAGCATTAGTAGATTTTGAACATGATTCAGATTTAAATGAAATTAATATGAAAATAACTGATACACTTTTGAAAACTGCAACAAAGATAGCTGGTAGAAAAAAGCAGCAATTGACCAATAAAATTTCTACTGAGACTAGAGAATTTATGAAGAAAAGAAGGAATATGAAGATATATAAAAATGATGCATTAAAAAGGATTGAATATCTCAAATTTTGTAAAATGGTGCGGAAAAGAGTTGAAAATGATATAAGAAAGTATAACTGTGAAATAGCAAGGAAAGCTGTAGAAGAGAATAAAAGTCTCAAGAGTGTAAAACAACATTTTGGTATTGGTAGGAAATTTATATCTGCAATAAGAAAAAAAGATGGAATTATTACTAAAAAGAGAGATGACATCATGAAATGGGTAGAAGACTTTTATCAAGAATTATATAGTAATAAAGAACAAGTACCTCCTATATCTATTACATCTTCCGAATTGCCCAGAATTTTAAATGAAGAAGTGAGACATGCAATTAAATGTATGAAGAAAGAAAAGGCTCCAGGTAATGATGGAATTATAATTGATATATTAAAAGAAGCAGGTGAAGAAATAGAATTTTTTTTAGCAAAGTTATATACCAAATGTCTAAATGATAAAGATGTACCAGATGATTGGAAGAATGCAGTATTAATATTAATATTTAAAAAAGGTGATAAAGAAGATATTAGAAATTACAGACCCATCAGCCTTTTATCAGTTTTATACAAAATTTTTACCAAGATAATTACAACTCATCTACAGAGAACATTGGATTTCCACCAACCAAGAGAACAAGCTGGATTTAAAAGTGGTTTTAGTACAGTAGATCATATCCAGGTATTGAGAGAAGTTATAGAAAGGAAAAATAAATATGAGTTGCCATTATGCTTTGGATTTGTAGATTATGAAAAGGCATTTGATTCTATAAACATTTCTTCAGTGATTAAAGCATTGGATCATCAAGGTATAGATCCAGGATATTGTCATATTTTAAAGAATATTTATAAAAATGCAACAGCAACAATTAGATTACATAATGCTACTGGGAAAGTCAACATTGAGAAGGGTGTAAGACAGGGTGACTCTATATCTCCAAAACTTTTTACAGCAGTGCTGCAAGAAGTATTTTGTGGATTAAAATGGGAAGCTAAAGGAGTGAAAGTAAATGGAGATTATTTAAGTCATTTAGATTTTGCAGATGATGTAGTTGTTTTTGCAAATAATGCTTTAGAGCTGCAGGAAATGTTGCAGGAGTTATCAGATGAAAGTAGGAAAGTAGGACTAAAGATAAATGTTAAAAAGACTAAAGTAATGTTTAATGGATTTTCTCAAACTATGAAAATTAAGATTGATTATGATAAGTTAGAAGAAGTTAACAGTTACAAATACCTTGGTCAGATTATTAATACAGATAGAAACATAATGGATGAAATTAATCATAGAATTAAACTTAGTTGGAGTGCTTTTGGTAGAAATAACTTGATACTAAAAGGAAATATGCCTATGTGTTTGAAAAGGAAAGTTTTTAATAAATGTGTTTTACCAGTTCTTACTTATGGATCTGAGACTTGGACACTTAATAGAAGAGCAATACAGAGACTTCAGACCACTCAAAGAAGTATGGAGAGATGCATGTTGGGAGTAACAAGAAGAGATCAAAAATGCAATATATGGGTAAGAGAACAAACAGGTGTTACTGACCTCATTGAAAAAATTAAAAGACTGAAGTGGAGTTGGGCTGGACATATTGCTAGAAGAGATGATAATAGATGGACAACTGAAATCTTAAACTGGATTCCAAGAGATTGTAAAAGACCCAGAAAGAGACCACATGTGAGATGGATGGATGAAATAAGAAAGTGTGCAGGGGTGATGTGGAGAAGAGAAGCTAAAGATCGGAGGAGATGGATTGAACTTGGAGACCTTCATCCTGCAGTGGATTGATAATGGTTGATGATATATATATATATATATATGTGTGTGTGTGTGTGTAAAATGTATTAATTGTATAATTATATATTTGGATATTATAACTGAAAGACAGGCTTATTTATACCTGTGTCTATATATATGTAATATTAGGGTATAAACACAGACTTTCACATGACCCACCACTCTCCACTCCATCTAATAATACTGATACACTTAAACACATATATGTTGGAAAGATAAATAATCACCAATATACGTATTTCATGCTAAACCAGCAATCATCAGTTGGTCCAGATTATCATCTCTAGACATATATACTATAAGTGCTCAGATATATATTAAGATATTTGGATATTGTAATTCTGACAGTCAAAATTGTAAAAATAAAGTTTTGATATAAAAAATAGTATTGTTGAAATGTTTAAGAAAGTTGGAAATGATATGATAGAAACATATAAGAATGACAATTTTTGTTGTTGTCTAATTCTATTGCAAATTTAAATAAAAGAGATATGTTACTAATGCATATTTAGAATCTTATAATAGTGTTCAACATGTAGTAATATAATTATTATATTATCAACTTTATGATGTCAAACTTTTATTGAAGATAAAGTATTATTCATGTTTGGATGAAGGTTTGTTGAAAGAATTCTGTAATGTAGTGAAAATATATTGTTTTTGTTTTTTTCCAAAATATTAATAGTTCCAATTAAGTTATTAATAGGAAGGATATTTGTTTCGTCACTTTTTTAACAATATATAATGCTTCATTACCAAGTGCATTTGTGAAAAAAAAACTTTTTTTTTTTCAATTTAATTACTTGATTAATTCTTCAAAATGCTTAGAATTGATAAAAAGAAATGAAATCTTGACACATTTTTGATCCATCTGAATTTGAACATCATTGGCATAGCAAGTGTGTGTACTAATGTAGTAATGTCTTTTTGAATTTCAAGAAGCAAACTTTTGATTTAATATAACAGGAAGAAAGATATTAATGATAAAACTCTTGTTTGAATTAAATTTAGATTCCAGTTTTAATCTATTTTATTTTGGTATCAGAAAGATAAATGAACTTTGATTTTTATGAAGTAGCAACTCTATTTTTTTACACCACTACTACAATCTTATAAATCATAATCAATAGATACTTGTAGCATTAAATTTATATTCTACTCTATCAATATATCCAGAATGGATTATGGCCTTCATCAGTAAAAAATTTGAATCTGAAATTAGAGCATTTGAGTTTTTTAAATCTAACATATTGGATGTTAGTTTAACAAGCACTACTATAGGCGTGGCAAACTTATTAATAAGTGAATCAAAATTGTAATCTTTTAATTCAATAATTTTAGGCTAAAGTCTACTGTTAGTACCAATAAATTCAATCTTTTAATGGTATTGCAATAATAATGGTACCCAGCAAGGAATAAAAATTTTCCTTCACTGAATCTAAAACTGGAGTATAGGCACTAATAAAGTGAACTCAAATATCATTATGCAAGATGAGTTTTAAAATCATTAATAATGCAGAATTTCAATAATAGAAAATACAAGATTAGATTTTATAGCAAATCCAATATCATTCATTCTTCTGTCACTGACTGACCTGACTTTTCAAAAAAACTTGTATTTATACAGATGATATCAATATCTTGACAATTCTTTAGCCACAAGTATAGTCTTCCATTCTAGTCTTCAAAAAGTTTGTGTCAAGTAAAGTTCACACATTCTATTTACCTATATATATATAAACAGATCTTATATTTGTATAGTTATCTTTAGTACTACCACTTCCACTTACTACACAACTAATACTGATATTATTCTTTTTATTCTTATAATATTTATCACTGAAATGAGTAATCTGCCAGGCACAGCAATCTGAGACAGGCCATTTTAAGACCATATTTTCTAGACCCTTCCATATTGATTATAGACAGGAAATTTTTAAATAGGGTGGCCTAAACATAAATCTTTGCCAGCTAAAACTCTTATCTCATTTAAATCCAATTCCAAACCTATTCTTTATGTTTGTACCCCTAATGTAAAGATCACACTTAAGGACTACCAGCCAATAAGCCTGTCCCTGTCATTGCTTTCTTAATTCAAGGGCTTAAGCTAAAAAAAAGATAAAAAATATTGGAGTCAGAAATGTTATGTATATAGTTAAACAATGAAAATGTTGCTGCACAAACACATAATTCTATTGTCACAATTATTATAAGGAGATATCCAATAGCATGAGCGGCTCAGGATGGCTAGGCCTTATAATAACTAACTTAAGTGATTGAAGAAGAAAAAAGGGATACAGAAAAGACTGCTTGTATCATAACAATACTTAGTCTTTGATGACCCAAAATCCTATTCTACATAGCAGCAGGGGTTGCCAAAGTACTGTTTATTTGATATTGACTCCACTATCTGCCACCTGTGGGACCATCAGAAGCCTGAGTGCAGCACCTGGCACTTATTTATTATGGAGTAAAAAGCCAAAATAATTGTTTTCTTAGAGCATATTTAGAATTTTTATATTTAACTTGAAATAAAAGCACAAGATGTCCAGAAATTAATTAATTTAAGCACTTGTAAAAAAGTAGTGGTTGAATTATTTTAATTTCTGGACCCTCTATGCTTTTTATTTCAAAACTCTAATTGTGATTGAAGAAAATTACTTTTTGGCATTTTAGCATAGAGTAAATAAAAGTGTTTGTTGTAAAATATTCTATTTATATATTATTTTTAAGTTTTTAGTATTTGGATATTTTTTGCAGTTATTTCTATTTAGAATAAAAAATAATGTCACAGTCTTACATTTTAAAGAAAATCCATAGCACATTAAAAATAGATTCCAATATTATTTTGTTTATGAAAGAAGCATTAAAAAAATTTAAATAAAATAAAATTTCATCGATCATTAATACTTTTTAATGTAACATTTTTTAAAAATAAATGTTTAAAAAATATGCTTCTCTTTCATGGATATCATTGACTTATTGAACTGATATCAACATGTTCAAAATTTGGTCTGTCAACCCCATCTACATTAAACAAATCAGGGGACCAAACTGAAATATTTTATTGTCATATTGTAATGCCACAAATTTCTAATACATGTAAAAAAGTTTAGGGAAAAATCTGTTTGATAGAAGTCTGATAAATCTCAATTACAGAATTTATTCTAAACAAACAAACAGAGTTTCCAAGTTAAATAAAAGTGATTAAAAAGACCCCAATACTATAAATTATACAGGTGGTCTGTGAGATTTTTATCAAATGGTTTTACAAATCTTGGATGATAGGATTAAGAATCCCTTCATGCATTATATGATGTGATATATTAGCAAATGACTAATAAATTAACAAATCTTTGATGTCACTTTTACATAGAGATCAGTAACAACCCAGTAAAACAATTAAAAATTTTCCAATTGAAATTTAAAGGATTAAAAGTGAATGAGAATTTAATAGAAAACTTCTCATGATTGATAGCAATAATGAATAGGACATTACCACATCATATGAGATATTTCTCCTTGTAGCTAAGGGCTATCTAACAAAGAGGCAGTATTATTTATTATATCTTAATGAAAAAGTAAATCTTATTAATAATTCAAATTTAATGACTTGTGTTTTGATATAAGTATTTCTTATTTTATATATCTCTAACTACAAGGCAATCCTTTTGACTTGTCAATGGTTTCATATTAAATAAAAAAATTGATTGGTCAATATGTGTTTGAACTGGTGTAATGAGCAGAATGATAAGTTACATTAAAAATAAAGCACCATATGCAATCAGAATACAATGTTACGTTCACCCTGAAGCATTCACTATCAACAGTGTGATGACATATTAAAAGTCAATATCTGAAGCTTTATCCTTAGTAAATTTTATTAAGGTTTGTCCATTAAATAGTGGAATTTTTAAATTTTTATGTGATGAAATAGGAAATTCTCATAAACCACTTCAAAAGAATTTGATTGAAAAACAAGAACATTAGAACATTTTTTCATGACTAGTTAAGATTGAATATTTAGCTGATATATATATATTACTTGAATGAACTAAGTTTAGAATTGCAAGAAATGATTGTATATACTTTTTAAGTTAAAATAGAAACCATGATTTAAAAATTGATTTATGAAAGAAGCAGCTGGAAAATGTTTTAAAATCACTTCCAATCCCTGTTTGAATTTGCACAAACTTTTGGAGAATAAATGCAAGACAATGTAATTGAAATATTTATTTACATTTGAAAAGTTTAAAAGGAAATTTTAGACATTATTTTAGCAAACAGAATCTTATAATGATTGCTTTAAAAACTCATTCTTTTGCAAAAAATATTCATTAATTTGACTATTTCCAAATAAAATAAACTTTCAGAGTTACCATGTGATAATTCATTAATAATCTTCCTGACTTTTGATTAGTGTTAAAAAATTTTTTTATCCAGAATTATTAAAAAAATAAGTCTATATTGTCCAACTTACCTGTATAAGGGAGCTTCCTCCATTTTACTACTTATAAACAATGAACAATGAAGTTGATTAAATGCAGAACATAATTTGAGAATCATTATCCTGATATTACAAATCTTGTGGCAAATAAACACTGGCCAACTCCCAACTATCAAAAAATATAATACACACATATATATATTTAATTTGTGCTTTATTGCTATGATTTTTATATTTAATGTGCTATTTTTTGTTAAAATATGTTGAATTATGATTAATATTATATAGCCCCTTGCTTAAATTGTACATTCCTCAAGTGATAAATCAATGAATTCTAAATATCAACTCAAAGAGTGAGCATCTAAAGATGATTTTAAAAAAAGTCATCAAAATATTGTGACATTTAAATGAAGATCCAGATTAGTGACATATTAATTGTATACAATTCAATGTAGTCCATTCAAAAATAGCATATTAGAATTAAAAATAATGATTAATAATTATTATTATTTAAAGGTAGTATTTATAATCAGGTTTTGTTTTTTTAATTAAAAAAAACAACAGTATTATTGTAGTTATTAATTAATAACTAAAAGTGAACAGCTGAAAATAGAAATATGCTTAAATATATTTTTTAAAAAAGAGTTGTAACCTTTCAAAGTTTTGGAAACAGTGCTCTAGGCTACATAGATATATGTTAATCTTTGCAATAAATTTGCACTACTATAGTTTTCAACTAGCAGTTGGTTAAACACATTTCATTCTCAACTCTCTAATAAATGTAGCTGTTATTCTTGAGATTGTCAATCTTGAAGCACTACAATATGAATGCTTTAGTTCACTGAATACCAATAAAAATAGCAGGTCTAACACTAATATATAAAATTGATACTAATTTCCTGTCACATAATCTATTACTTTTACAATTCTATCCACATATGGAAAAAAAAAATGTTAATTTGTTATTCCACTTCTGAATACATTAAAAACTTAACACTAATATAGCCATTCTTTTTATTAATTTGTTTAATTATGTATCTGTGTCAATATGTTTCTTCTATAATAATTTTTTTACAGTTGATAAAAGACATCTTATAAAGTCAAGTTTATGGTAAATTGATTATGTAATCATTCATTCAGCATTTAAATATGTTGTTTACATGGTATTTTATTTATTTTAATATTAGTTTCAACCCAAGCTGTCGTTGTAACTAAAGATTGAATCTAAAGTTCAACCTGTCACTTCTGATGAACAAATTTCACATAATTTCAGGGACAATAAAACATTAAATTATTTTTTACGTCAATTTTTATATGTATTTAAAAATTAATATAACATGTTAAATTATGATGATAATAAAGCACTAGCAAGGTATAACATCTATTCTATTGATATATTTTGATCGCTTTTTATATATACACTACATTCTCTAAGATTGCACTTCGATTATATTTTGTTTATTCGTTCTCTCTTAAGTTGTACTATTGCCTTCTTCAATATTTATTTATGGTATTTTTTTTTTTTTAAGAAAACAAATTTATTTATAACCTTTCAAGATAGTATTCGGCGTATAGCTTTTAATTTAATTTAAAATAATATCTAGCGATAACGAATGATGAAAGACAAGCTAGATAATAATTTTTTTATTTATTTATCTCGTTTGTCATTAAAAAAACTTACACTCTAAATAGACCCAGTAAACATTAATAATATGATAAACAGTAAAATAAATTACTTCTCTATTTACATAAAGTAAAGCTTGTTTTTGTTTGTTTTCTTATCTCCTTTCAAACGCATTCCCGACTACCTCCCGCCCCGTGGAAGTTGTAGACAAAGAGTAACAAAAACGAACACGTCGTCGCTATGATGTGCAGCCTTCTGTGATGTCATAACTTCAGACCTGAGCTCTACAGGAATTCAAATCAAGGATTGGAACCACAAAACAATAACAATGCTAGTCCTAGCTTTAGAACAAAATACAACATGGAAGTCATTCACTACAGCAGCTTTTCTATAAATAAACACCTACCAAATGAAGTTGTTTGTATTAGACTTTTTTCTTTACGTCTTTTTTTTCTTTCTGCTTATCTTAGACAAATTTATTATTCATACTTGCTTATGCGTTCTTTCAAGACGTATCATTTTAGATATCAGTGTTTACTGAGTGGGCGTCTTATTTTTGTTTATCTTAAGCGCAACGCGGAATAAAAAAAAGTATTCGGCAACTTCAAAAAAAAAAAAAAAAAGACAAATAAAAACAAAAAGTTTTTTCTAAGAACATCTTGCAAAAATAATCATATTGACCTAAGTGTTTTTTTAGATTTTTTTTTTTTTAATGAAAAAATAATAATTTTTAAAATATAAACAATAACTGATGAGAAACAAATGACTTTTCAACGTAGTTTCTAAAAATAATGTTTTAAATGCACATTCAAGTAATCATGTATAAAAATTTATTTGTATGATTGCAAGAAGTATGAAAATAAGTTTGTGCGTGAATAAAACATGGACAAATGCTTGCATATATCAATAAGCTGGCAAAACTTATTGACCAATTTCGGTGATAATAATAACAAATCACCAAACATCCAATTCAATATAAGTCAAGAATAGTTTTCCATTCTAGTACCATATAAAAATATTTACTATATGCTTATCTGCATTCTTCCAACCTTGAATCCTAGACTTCATTAACAAAGGCAAAAATCAGAAACCAGTCTGGGGATGAAGATTTAACTACTAAGAATAAGGATTTTATAGGCATCTGTGTAATAACTGTTATGTTCTCACCTATTTGTATGGGAATGCTGCCATTTGTCTTCATGCTTTTAGAGGGAGTTATGGTGTTAAAGATAGTTCAAACTGGCTGAGAGTATTTCTGTTTTATCAAAATTCATCTAATCCACCAAGAAACAGATATGAGCCACAACAATTTTGCCAACAAGTTGAATATTTGATGAATTTTGCATGTGAAAGTGTTTCAAGATGGAAAACATTCTGCGACTGCTATTTTCAGTATAAACATTTATTACTCAGAACTAACTTTGATTGCATTCTTTTAGCACTGATTTCTATGCTCTCCTATCCTTTTTTTTTAAAAATTGCTTATAAACATACAAAATTCATTAACCAACATGAAGCATAACAATTTACAACAATAAATATTCAAATAATTATTGCAAATTCAACTATAATGATAACAACCAACTCATATTTCCCCAGGAAATGTTGCAGATCAACTGTGTTTAACTATAAACCTAGCATTGTAGCCTAATTTTGAAAATTTTGATTTTAAGAAACTTTTCACAGTGATAAGAAATGATTTAAAAATTATATAAAGATTATATCTATCAACAATTACCAAATGTATTGTACATAGTTGTTGTTAATTTCAAATTGTACTAAAAAATTTGAAACAATTTTTGTATTGGCAGCATCAAAGTCTCCAAAGATCTAAAGTGCACTGAATTTTTGAATTTGCTAGAAGAATATTTGGCACTTAAGAAAAATATTCTTATTGCTCAACATCAATTATCATAGTGTTACAAACTTATTTGGGAGATTGTGAATAATTCAAATCTGTGTGAATGCAAAGCATCAATTACTAATGTTTTTATCTGAGCACAATTCTTTTGAGGCATCCAAAGCAATGCTATCAGAGAATAGTTGTTTTAGACTGATCCAAAAAGTTTGAATTATCATTATACAACCAAGGTTATAACATTAGAAACATCAAGAGTTGATTCCAAGGAGTTGGAACAAAATTTTTCATCAGTGCCATCTATGTCAGATATCAACAAAATAGCCCATTAGTACATTATCTAAATGTAGCACAGAAGAATCAAAATCATTCATAATAAAAACATCATGAGCAGAGTTCACCAAGAGAACAAAATTCATCAAAATTGAAGCTCAATTAGATTTCCTTGAGATTGAATGTTTTTGCCTACACCAGCTTTAATTGATGTATCAAATTTAAATGCATTGGATATCACAACAAGATTCACATAATATAAATCAAGACATTTATCAAATCAAAGCAAAAGAATCAAGCATCAATCTAACTTGTATACAATGATAACAACTCAAAATTATTAGTTTCCAACATGTTATTAACATTTATCAAAATCAACATTTTTCAGTAGTAGACAATGAACAGTACTTTATACTGTTGTCAATATTGAGGGTAATCTTGTGAAATTCAAAGTAACACTGGCTCATATTTTGTCATGGAAACAATTTGTGTATCAACCTAAAAGTCTTACACATAAGATGCCTTTGTATCAGATGAAAAAATCTAGGTCAACATTTGTCAATCAGAGATGAAAATTTTGTTGTATCATATGCCTACATTGTCTTGTTAGATCAAATATGGATCTGATATCTTGGCATTAATTTGTAAAATACTGACAATAAGAAAACACATATCAGGTCATAAACTAAAACATCAGTGATCTGGAAGCAATTGTGGTGAATATGCAAATATATTTGAGAAAAAAATTGGTTGTGTCCCTCATCATAAAGTTTCTCTGAATTAAAAAAAATGTGATCACTGATTTTTCATCAAGAATATGAATTTCCTTATGCAATAACAGATTATGTGGAAAGAGAATTAGATTCTCTTAAAGAAGCTAAAATCATATCAGTTATTATTCCAAAATCAGATGGCGGGGTCCACTTTTGTGTTGATTGCAAAATGGGTGCCAATTATCACCTGACAGAAGTTCCTATTCCACATAAAAAAATTCATAAATTCTTAATAATCTATAAAACTCATTTTTCTATTACCTGGACTTTTTCAAAAACATCTATATTTAGGTGGGGATCATATATCAAGTAAACTACAGATCATTTCAACCTATCAATGAATGCATAAGATGCACAGTTTATAATTCAATATTAGAATTGCTATTTCATCTGAATTCAATCAAATAATCAGATTTGATAAGAAATTCTAAAAATGAAGCCATATTTTGATAATATCATATTATGTGGAACAAGGAAAGAAAAATCTGAACAAAACCTATCAAAGTGTCTTGATCATCTGCAAAAGTTTCACCTTTATTCTAAACAAGAAGATGTGTACATTTTTCAAGAATGTATTGAATTCCTTGGGCTTTTTGTCAAACTGAACAAGATTTTAAAATCTTAAAAAGTGAAGTCCATTACAGAGATGCCTCATCTCAAGATAATCAAAGATTTTTCTGACATTTTTGTGGGATAGTGATGTATCATTTTCACTTCATTCCAATAATTCTAATATTGACCATACCATTGGACATGCTTCTGTGCAAAAACACAAGATTCAAATGGACAGCTTAATGTGAAGCAGCATTTATCAAACACAAGCTGGAAATCATAAGTGATTGAGTTCTGGTTTTATTTGATTTTCAACTATCAGTTCAAATAGCAAGTGATATGAGTTTATAAGAAGTCTTGGGAATCATATTATTGATAAACAAAAATGGCCAATCTCATTTGTTTCAAAGTCTTTTACATCTACAGAAATAAATACTCTCAATTTGACATAAAATGTCTAGTGATCATGTTTTTAGTCAATCAATAAAAATAAAGACATGTTTGCAAGACTTTTCACAATTCTGACAGACAATCAAATATTCATATAAATTTTTCATCAAAGTATGAAACTCCCTCACATAACTTTCATGTAACTTCATTGCTATATAGCATTTCTCTTAGGCTGCAATTTCAAGTTAAGCAAATGCTGACAAGGTAAATGCTGATTGCTTATCTAAAATACTAGATAAATCAACTCCTTAGACTAATAGTATAATAAATCAAGAGTCCATCAATTATGCAAGGAATTAATCAAATTGTTTAAGTAAAATCATTTACAAAACAATTTGTAAAAAAAAACCCAGCAAAGATTAATAAATGGAAAAAAAGACATTCAACAACATTGTAGCATATTGTTTTGGGGGCTAATGTGAAGTGGACTGTCAAATGTTAAAATCAATGTTTTTTCCAAGAAGTGTATCTTACTCACATTGGGATTATGTATATTGATGCAATATCTGCAAGGACATTGTGCAACTGTAAGTGAATTTGGCACATGCAATCAATATAAAAATGTCCCCCAAAACATCTCTTGAGACCATATTGATTATGCTTTCTGATTATCATTAATGCAAAAACAAAATAACAAAAATTAAAGTAGTCACAACAGCTTAAATTAAAGTTTTTTTCATGTTTATCCAGATGTTTTTATATGTCATAATATATCAATGTTCATCAGAAATCATTCCAGAAATATTGCAAGAAAATGAGTGCATTCCAAAAATCTATTGCACAAGACTATACAGCTACAAACAAGTAAACTGAGAAGAGTATAGAAACACTCCAAAAATGATTGACAACTATGAGTAAAGAACCACGATCTTTATGCCTGAAAGTCTGAAAAATACTTTTCTGGTATCATGCTATTCCACTCAACAATTGGAAAACTTTAGTGGAATTGTATCTAAAGCATCAAATTGCAATACTGTGGACAGTGGCCAATTCATGCCAATAATTTTTAATTTCTCCATATGTTTTAAAATAATAATAATAATAATAATAATAATAATAATAATAATGGGTATTTATTTAAATATTTTTTCATCACGTGATAAAATGAGAATTTTCAAATCTTACTTTATACATAATGTGAATATTTGAAAGGTATATTTTGTAAATGTTTGTAAAAGAGAGAGAAAAATATAATATCAGATCAATAAATTCTTTTGCTCTCTCTTCAATAATTTTAATTATTTACCAGTTTAATTTTAGTTTTGAAAAGTATTGAAAGGAAAAAAATTATTTTCAGTAAATTATTTAACAATTTTTAATTTTAATATTTAAAAATAATAAAATAGATACATTTTTTATGGTTGTAAAGTTATTGTTTTATTTTTAAATTTTTTTTAACATTTTGTTAAATTTTATTTTCATTAAGAAAAGTTTTTTTTTCCTTTTTTTAAAATCTCTCTCCAAAAGAAAAGGCAGTGTTTTCAAAATCAGTATAATTAATTTGATTATCTTGTTTTTCTTATGTCAAAAAAAGCTAATTAAAAGGGAATTTTAAAAAACTATGATTCTAATTTAAGTTTTTGAGTTGTTCTCTAATTTTAATTCTGAATGAGGGAAATGTTTAAACAATGTTGTAAAAATAGACCCAGTTTGTTAGTAGTAAATTTTGTCATATAGGAGATAGAATTGTGATTTGTGGGAAACAGGTTTATTCCAAAATTAGGAGTGTTGGTAAATCAAAAGACCTCAGTGTCTTATAAGATGTCAGGTTTAATCAAACTGTTCCAGGAAAAAAATCAGTCATAATTTAGCTGTTGAAGAAGACAGTGTGAGAATTTAGTTGTTTAGAATACACTATAAGTTTATTTGTAAAAAATGTTTTTTTTTAAATAAAGATAATTATGTGCTAAATTTATCTAAAATCTAAACATCATTTAACTGTATATAAGCTGCTTGACTGGGGGAAAATGTAAAAGAGAAAAAATCCCTCTGAAGTAATCTGCAACAAACCTTGTCTTCATCCTACAGAATGAGTGTCTCTATCTTTATATCTATAGAAGTCCTGACAAATTATGAAATTGCAAAATGAATAAATTTAGCCTGTGAAACATGAAAATTTTATTGCAAAATGAGTAAATTAACTGTGTATATTAGCATGGAATTGAGAAGCCTATATGAAGAAAACTTTCGTTGAAACTGGAAATTGCAAGTGTAAAAGAAGGTCTCAAAAAGAAAATAAAACCATAGTTAAAGGTATTTTCTTCAATGAGCACTTTATATTTAAATTTATAAAGGAATTTTTAAATTAAGTAACAATTGATAATAATTTTATTAATATCTTTTTTCCAATTGAAACATTTTTTTATTTATTGGATTTTTGTCTTAAAAATGCTAAAAAGGGTTTTTAAGTAATTAAAATTTTATTAATGTAAGATTTTCTTTTAAAACATGTTTTTTTAATTCATTTAATTTTCCCTCCAAAATTATACAAAGATTTAAACTAATTTAAAGATTTTTATCTGATTACAAAAAAGTTTTTCACCTTTTGTTATTTAAAAGAAAATAATAAAAGCAAAATTTAATCAATTTAATGAATAAAAATGTATAAATTAATCACATTTTAAAAAAATATGAAATTATATTTTTTGATAGGAATGTATACATTTAAATTATCATATGTCATTAAATATTTACTTCATTATCTGTGCACAAAGCATATATATATATATGTTATCATGTCATTTTTAAATTTTTTTAAATTATTTAGTTAATTTATTGTTTTAAAACATCAACTGTTAATGTCTTATTCCTCCAACTATCTATTCTATGAATTGGCAGGGTGTGACTTGAATTTCATTATAGCTTAGTATTAAGGATTTTTAAATTATTTCATTTAAAGTAATATAGAGTAAGCTGTTATATATTTATTTATCTCATGCCCACAGTTACAGTATCTTGAGTCTTATGATCTTGAGCTAGCCCTAAATGGCAATTAATTCTGTATAATGCAAAAATATCACCTTTAAAGTCCATTCACTGCATTATATTTGTTTTCCTAGAAATTTAGTTTATAGCACATACTAATGGTGCTATATGGCCAGAGCATTGATAATAATCAGCATATATCAGTATCCCAACATTATTTTTTATTATGAATGATGTATTAGCACTTAGGTATGTGCACCCAGAGTAATATGTTTGTATTTCTGCCCTAAGTTTGGCAATGGCTAGAAAATAGCCTGCTTGTAATGTACCCCTTTTAAATTCAGTCACAAGGTTGATTGTTGATGATGAGTGAATTTATTATTCTTGTAATTTAATTGTTTATGTATAATGCTGAGTAATTTGTAGTTTATAACTTATTATTATTATAACTTATAGTGTTGTCTATGCTGACTCTCATTTATACATTTTTTTATATATTCCTTGTTAATTCATTTCATGCTCCTTCCCTATAAATTTATTTCTTTTATATTTGTGATATTTATTAATTCAGTTGGGATAAAATTATATGTTTTCACATTTCCTCATATGTTTTTTATCTTCCACAATCATCCCATGAATTACCAACTTTCCATATCATTGCAACACTGATAAAAATTAACTATTTCTAACATTAAAATTCCATTCTACATTATTGCATGATGATTTGTTTAAACCAAAGACTCAGTATTAGATTTTGTTTGAAGGCAGAGTTTATATATAAATGAACTTTTAAAATTTTTTTGTCCTTATTTCTTTAACACTAAGTTAAAGCTTAATGCAATTTTCATTAGTCAGGAAGAACCTATATAACTATACTTAATAACATCTTTCCTTTTCCACTTTATACAATGCATATTATTGTCAAAGCTACAAAATATTTAATATATATGACCACATGAAAATGAAGTGTTTAACTACAATTATATCTAAAAAATATAATAATTATACCTAAATATGCAAATTAATATTTTTAATTGTATTTGTAAATATATTGATATAGTAATTATTTGGCAGATGCTTAATGATAGTTAGGAAGGGGGTAACTATCTGAACACTACTGAAAATAACAAGTGATAAATGGTATAAGTAATCGGAGAATGTTTTTTTAATTTTTTTTTACAAACAAAAATAAAAAAAAGTGATATGCACTATATAAATAAAAATAAAATGTTAGATATACATTTTTTACAGAAATGCTCCTACAATTGACAGATAGCTAACAATTTTAGAAATTAATTAAGTAAATTAATGAACAAAAATATGAATTTACTTAAATTAAAAGAAATAAAGATTACCAATAAACAATATATATATATATCAATTTGTTATACAATAAAATGAATTATATAAATTAATTTTGTTTTAAAAAATTATGGCTGTGATATAATGTTGAAATCCTATAATGGAATCATCTAGTTCAAGTGTCCACATGATTTTTTGCATGCTTACACAGATAATGAGTATGGAAAACTGATACATGGAGACATTTTTTTGAGATTATTGTAGGAGAAAAAAATAAAAACAAAGAAAACAATTTCTTTATTGATTAAAATAAAGTGAAAATAATAATTTTCTGTGTGTGTTTCAATGAAAACAATATTACATTGGAAATACTATTTTAAGTGACATGGATTTGTCTTGCCCATAAATATAGTAAATATATATATATATAATTGGGATTAATTGTAGTTTTTTTTTTGCAAACAAATGAAGTTAAAATAACCACTTTGTGTGTGTGCATGTTTTTTTTTTCAAAATAATATTATAGGCAGTTTTAAAAAACTTTAGACAATTTTTATGAACATTCCAAACTAACAACATCTATCTTAATCTGAAAGTGGTAATAAACTGGAAAAATAAAATGCTACTTCTTAATCCCATAGGATTTCAACATTTCACTTGTTTATTTTTTTAAAATTACTTTATACAATTTATTTCATATTTTTTTCCTCTTGTTTATTTGTTCAATTACTTTCTACAACTAAATTCATATTTTTATTTGCAACTTTTTTTTTTTTTCATACAAGTAAATTTTAATCCTTGTTTTCTTCTTGTTTATTTAATTAAACTATTTACATTTTTTAGATGTCTGATCAAATGTAGTACCATTTGTGAAACAATTACACATAACATTTTATTTTTATATAATTTGTTTACATAACACACTTTTTTTTTTTCATTTGTAAACAAAAAAAAAACATAACCATACTATTTATATCATTTATTGCTTGGTATTACCTCTTCATATACATTATAATTACTCATCTTAAATTTTTTATCTTAAATTATATCTTATTGTTTTATTTAATATTTATAACATATAATTTTAATTTTGGTACATTTTTAACATATTAACTTCATCTTTATATTATATATATTAATTATTAAATATTAAGCTAAATTATTAGTTTAAACTTTTTAAATTTTATTCACTACTAAAATCATGTTTAACTTCTATTTTTTAATCATTACTTGTTTTTAACTACAAAGATCTTCAACTGATAAATAAAAAAAATTGTCAGTTGGAGATTTTTGCAATTAACTCTCCTGCATTGTGACAGATTTATTTTCCTTGACTGTAAGTTTTCAACTTTAATTTTAGTATTAAACCTTTATTCTGTATTAGAATATAATAAATTTGATTTGATTTGATAGAATTTTATGTTTGCAAACAAAATATTTTCTAAAAAATCATAATTGAATTTTGCAAATAATGAAAAAGAAAGTTTGTAATAAAACAAAGAATGTTTCATTATTCAACAGTTTGGATGAGTAGATTGGATTTATAAAACCAACAAAATCTTTTTATTGGCATTTATTTTTTAAATCTGATTAAAAATATATTAATATCTGAAAAATCTGTCAAATTACGCTTTAAAATATTAATTTTTAAAATAAATTGCAATATATTATAACAGACTGTCAGTGACATATTAGAAAACAGTTAGTAAACTGCTGCTGTAATTTGCTTTGCTAACATTGTGGTGGAAATTATTAGCTTTTATTTTTAAAAATAAAACATATATATAATGAATAAAAATGAGGAGATAATATTTATTAAATAGAGAGACACTTTAAGTTTTGATGTTACTAAGACTTTTTTTCATAAACCTATAATAGCTTTTTTGTTGGGGGTCTTTGAAGGAAATGGTTCCCCTTTTGTTTCAAAGATGCTTAAGAAACAGTGCTTTAGGTGAAAAACTTGCGTAGCCTCAGGAATTGTTAATTATTAGTAATTGATAATTTCTTAGTAACATCAAAAGTTAAAGTTTCTCTCTATTTAATAGATATTATTACCTCATTTATTGTAACTGTATAAAAGTAAATAAGCTTCATTTTGTTTACTACACTTGAATTGCGGTGCCATGTAGTAACCATATGGAATCGATTGGCAGATTCTTTTAAATGTGCTTAATTCCCATGCTAAATGCCTAGTTATAGATAGTCTATGTTCGTGCTAGCCTTTGTATTAACATATAATTAATGAACCTTACTGAGACTCAAGATCACCTGTTCACAGTATATTCCAAAGGGTATCCTTAATTGAATCTAGACTATACTCATGATATAAATATTTACATATGTATGGATTTTTAATTTATTTTACATAGGAGTTCTTAAATCAATAGTCATAAAACATTTAAATATTTTGAGGGTAAAGTACATGTGTGTTATTAAACTCATATGATGTATCACGATGGCAGTATACTATATGCTTAAATAATGCACAGTTATAAATAATAACACTTAATATAACACATTTGTATTAACAACAAAATAATAAAGGAAATATACAAAAAAAATAAGAGTCTTTGCTTTACCATAAATGCTAAAGAATTGTAATACAGATTAAATCTTATATATATATATATATAAGTATAGAGGATTTGAACTGAGATTTTCAAGCACCCCTCAACTATCCACACTATCTCATACAACCGATACACATGACCACACACATGTAGAAAAGATTAATAATCTCCACACTATCTCATACAACTGATACACATGACCACACACATGTAGAAAAGATAGAAAAGATTATTAATCTTTTCTACATGTGTGTGGTCATGTGTATCAGTTGTATGAGATAGTGTGGATAGTTGAGGGGTGCTTGAAAATCTCAGTTCAAATCCTCTATACTTACAATTAAGCTCCCAGGTTTGTGAAAAGTTCCTGATTTTCAAATATTTATATATATAAATTGATGTATGTGTATTGTCATATAATACCAATAAAATAATAGTGATAATAATAATAGCTGCCTATCTGTGAGCAAAAAAATTATGAATTATATGGCAAAACAATAAAAGGGTTAGAAGCTTGTTTGTGCTTTGGTTAATTAAGTTGTGATTGATCAACCATATTTTACAAATTATATATATATTTCCTTTTTTTTTGTTTATTGAGAGCAAACATTTTATTTAACAACTCTGTTAACTGATTCCATACAGTTATTACTTGGTGCCATGATTTGTGGAGCAGAGTGAACAAGACAAATCTTGCTTACTTTCATACACTTACAATTTGGCACTCTACATTGTGTGCCATTTGTAATAGTATGGACTATGAAAGAAATGGGATGGAAAGACTTTAGCATCACCATAAATCAAAACTATCTATGACTATGTGTAATGATGAAAGGAAGAGCTCCATACTAGTATATATTTAAGATTAGAGAGTAATTTTGTTGATCTTAAAATATACTCAAAATTAAAATAATTTATAATCAATAATCTCAGTGAATTAACTAGAATAAGAATAAATAAAATCAAATGTCATGTGAGTGAGTGAAATTCTTGATAAATTAAACAAATACGAATTTATTAATAAGAAAAATTATTCATATTTTATTTGACAAGCTAACATAAATTAAATGAATTAAATGAATGAAGTTAATAGCTTAATGTATCTAACAAAGTTTTATTTGTGAAAACAGCTGTAAATATCCTCAAATAAATGTTACATAAGATTATATTAATACTCTGAAGGTAAAAAACAAAATGTTAGAATGACTGAAAACAACAAAAGGATTGCATAAGTCTCCCCATATTCAAAGTTGTTGATCCTTTGGTTTATTCCCATAAATTATAAGATTAATTCTATATCCACTGTCTACTCATTCCCTCCATTAGACATTGAGGATATATGTACACATAAATATATAAAATTATATAGTTAAATTTGTATTACCTGTGCAAGTAATTAAGATCTTCAAAGATCTAGAAATGTAAAAGAAAAATGCATGCATAATATTTATATATAATATCAAATATTAAGTCTTTATTTAAATTTTTTTAGAAAAAAAAAAGCTTTCTTTGAAAGTTTTTTGATCAATGAGGCTTATCGTGAATTAAGATAAGACTTGCTTTGGTGGTTATTTTCTCAATCTGGAATAGTTGTTCTTAATTTTGAGTAAGATAATACAAGCTTCTAGAATGTTTTAACTTGAACAGTTGTAGAGACATAAACAACTAATTTCTCAAAATTATAATATAATGTTTATTTCCAAATGAGCTTTCCTCTTGAAATTTCTCTCCTATTTTTTTAAATAAAGTTTATCATTACAATTTACAAGTGGATTCTTGCAAGATGATGATGGCTAATTTTCTAAATGCATTTGATATTGATCTTAGTGACAGGCATCAGAAAGGGCAGGCATTCAACCCTTTTCTATGAAATCCTTATAGCAATGCATTCTGATGTTTGAGTACCAGTGAAGATTCTTATAAATATAAATATCTGATGTTGGTGATAGCTGATTCAAGTGGCAAATCAGGGATTTTTTTAATTCTCTATTAATTAACTCACATATCTCTTTGTTATGTTTAATACAGTTATTGTTATATAAATTCTAGAATACATGAGGTTATGCTGTTTAATAATCCTTTTATATAAATTTTGGAACAATTATAATATAAATTATTTAATAATATATAGTTTTGATTTTTAATAATTATTATACAATAATAGTGTAAAAATAATCATGCATCTGAAAAAACTTCACAAAAAAAAATCAGTGTTTTAATTATTCAAAATCTTTTTTCAAAGTAATCTCACAAAGCCCATGAAATCCTTATTACTAAGACAAATTATTGTGGTGAAATTTAAAAGTATTTGAAGTTACTGCATTTTTGATTATGCTGATATCTTTACACTTTTTTGAAAATTAAAATATCAGAATAAAATATACATGAACTTTATGCTTTAAAAAGAAAGTGAAGTATTTTAATAGATGGCAGTGCAAGCTCTGCATGAGGCTTCTTGGGATTATAAAAAAAATGGTTAAAAGAAAATAATGATTAAAAGCTAGAAATGAAATTATGCCAGCTTTTAGTACATCAATTAAAATTTAAAGGGTTTAAGTGAATAATATAATTTAATAATTAATATATAAACAATAAACAATAAAATTCAATAAAATTAATATGCTAGACATATACTAAAATAATAAGTATCAATAAAGCAAATCATGCTCTTAATTGATAAGCTCTTAATTGACAAGTTTGGGTAGAGATTTTAAATATTTTCTCTTACTGCACTTAACAATTAAAAGCTTGTTTGAGCTCTAGATATGCTCTCTGTATTTTATTTTTGTAAAATAATAAGTTATAAATATTTAATAAAACAATCAAATATAGTTTAAGATGAAAATTTTGAGATGACTAATTAAAAGATATATAAATATTTGTACAAATGTAATTAAAATATTAATTTCTGTATTTGGATACAATTATTGTATTTGTATTAAAACGGACAAAACTCTCCATACAGTAGTGCCACTCAGTGCACTACTGTATGGAGAGTTTTGCCTGTTTTAATAACAGTTATGAGCAAGCATAAGAAATGGTGATCATGTGATATTGTAATTTTACATATAATGTATTTGATTTCTATGTAGTCTTATATATTTAAATACTTTGTAGCTCTGAAAAAGATTTCCGGACAGCCAAAACTATAAGGAAGTAAAATTATTTGAAGAAAATAATGTTTGCATTGTATAAAGTAAAAAAAGGAAAGGTATTATTAAATATAACTGTGTATAGCTAGAATGCCTATGAGTTGGCAACCTGATAGAAAAAAATCATTAATTTGATTGGAATCTGAAAAAAACTCAAGTTTTATGCAGCAGAGATTTAAATACAAGCCCTAAACATAGCAGGCAAATACATTGCCACTACACCATGCATCTTTGCTTTTTTAAAATTTATTTAATGTGTAATGCCATGGTTTGGTGATGGGGTAAAATTTCAGAATCTGGAACTTAAGAATTGTGTCCCAAATCTGTCATTGCCAATGCTCAGACTTTTTATAAACTCACAAACAATAAATCATTTGATTATTTTATTATTCAACATATAATAAAGCTCTACTTAAAGTAGCAACTACTTATTAATACTCGTACACTGAATATCAAATCTTCTTAAAGGACTAAATACAAATAAAATTTATATATATAACTGATGTGATGAGGACACAATGTCATAACTATCAGAGTTAAAAAGGTCAGTTATCTCTAGGCCTACTAGCAAAAGACATATTGATTTCAAAACTGATGTCACCAAAATTGAACTTTTAAAAAATAAAAAACGTATCTAAGAACTTACTAAGTGTTTTGGTTTTTGAATATTGCACCACTGCAAGAGTCTATTAACTTCTTTAAAGTGAGATCTTTACATGAGTTAGCTACTAAGTTTCTATAAATGTTTTGCTACATGAAGAAATAAAGACTGTACAAACATCATATGCTAATATTTTACATATGGTTTTGAAAGTGACTTTAAAAGTATGCAATTATTCCTAACCATATATTTAAATATCCATATTTATTATTTTCTATTCAATAAAATATAGTTTTTAAAAAAACAAATTATAAAGTACTTATTTATCACTGATGACTTTTCTTATTGGATGTAAGGATTAAATGATCAAAGTTTCATTCTGAACTTTTCAGAATATCTTCAAGGATAAGATGTAAAAATAGTGAAATCTTCTGTCACAAGAATGAGATGAAAACTGACATTTGATCAATCAATAGAAAAATCCTACTAATTTCCTTCTAAATATTATCAGGAGAATGAAACAAAGAGACAAGGCTCTGGCTCCTCCTGACATTCATGTGGCAACATGGAGCCTTTTTATACTACACACTGGCTGCTAATCTTGGACAAGGAATGCTCTCCAGACTGTTACCACATCTTGCCCATGTGATCAAATCTTATGTTAATCACTATTATGTTTCACTGTTGTAACCACAAACCTTAATAAAGTTCTTTGTTTTTTTTTTTTTAAATAAAAAAAAATTCTGACTGGGCAAAAGATTGAATTAGTATCAACTTTTATTTTGACACTGAAAAAATATTTTAATTTTAACAAATTTTGAGAGGGTAGATATCATCCTTATTAACATTATTAGTATTTTTACATGATAACATGTACTTTTAACTAAATAATTATTTTGTTGAAGAATGTATTGTGATAAATATTATTATACTAATAACTAATTTGTTTGATTGTTATAATATTGCTTTAATGTTCTTTTAAATATGGGGCATTCTACATTTGATTATAATCTGGAAATTTTTTCAAGTTTCACTCAGTTTCAAATCCCAAATTTGGATTATGGTAGGTAGATGGGCTAACCACTTTGTCATGAGATCATTCTGTATAAAATATAATTTTGCAATAAGGTTTAGCCTCAGTTAATCCACTCTCTCCAAACTACAACTTTTATTCTTCATATCTCTCCAGAAAACTTTTTTACTTCATTAATCTATCTCATCTGAGGTCTTTTTTGTGTTCCAGATTAGGATACACATATATATGAAAACTATTAGCAATATATTTGTTATGCATTTGAAAGCTGTTCGTACTTTAATATTGATTATATCAAACTTTTATTCTATACTATTTTTTTAATTATACAAAATTACTTTTATTGTATTTGTTAAGTAAATGCATAAAAAATATTGTTTGTAAATTAATAAATATAAAGATAATTTACTTTTACAGAATTTTTAGTTAACCAGCTCTCTTATTATCATAACAAATGCTGCAATTAAAATTATATTCTTATTTATAATTTTATTTTTTAAAATGTTGTATCAAATAGTTTTTATATTTTTGTTTAGTTTTAATGTATTTCTATGAATTATTTCCATCAGAAAAATATTGTCAGAGAATTAACATTAAATCCTTTTGTTTACAATTGATTCGTTTCTTAATATTCTAATTATGTAAACTGAGCAGATTTGTATGAACAAATCTAATATTAACATTAGTTGAGTCAAACCAGTTTTAAAACAGCTTGAAAATATTTACATTTTATTTTTCATTGAAATATTTTAAAAACTGAGAAATATAATTTTATTTCACATATGGAAGGTATTACAATAAGTCTTTTTTAAGTAACAATTTTTTTTATTATAATTTATTTGGTGGAAAGTCTAACAGCCTTAAGATAAATTGATTCAAAACATGTTTAGGATAGCAATATATTCTTAAATACCATTATTTAGTGATTTGTCTTTCAGTTTAATAATTAAATTAGTATTTAATGGCTCATCGTCATAAGTTTTTTGAATCCGCAAAAATTTAATGTATGCTTTAAAATATTCCATTTACTTTGGAAGCAATATATTTCATGATTTATTGTTCATTTTGGAATAAACTACAATCAAGATATTATATCTGCATGAAGTATGCCACAATGAAAAAAGAACATTATGTTTTAAAGCTTGCATAAAATAATAGATGCAATAGATTTTCTAGAAGTTATAAGAAACACATGACATTCATAAACCAATCACTTATAATCAATTTGCTCCCTAAACAACTTCATCAGATGCTAAATATCTCAAAATGGAATTGCAAACTAAAATATGAATTTGTGCTTTCTAATGAACACCAGTGATTCTTTTATATATATATCCTCCTTTTGGATGCACCAATCTGTCAGTTTATTTGACTCTTGGTCTGGGGCAGTTGTTCTAGGTTAAGTGCTTTCTAATTAAGTAGATTTAAATAAATAATTCCATACATTCAAGATTTCCATATACATATAACCTTAGCAGGTACTGCTAAAGAACTAATACAATGTTAGAAATTCAGATTTCTAACTAATATTTTCATGTCTATTCTTACTTACATAATGTAAATGAAAAAGTCAGTTCAGCTAACTAAATTGAGCCATTAAACATTCTTGTCACTAAATTACTCAAACATCACATGACCTCTCAAACAATTAACTATGTGATTAATAATTATCTTTTGTCTCTATTTTTAATCAGTTTTTATTGTAAATATATATTTTTTGCCATATTTTTTTTATCCTCTAATTTTTCATTTAGAACTTTCTATATAATTGCAAAGTATAGATACACATTAAGAGAGTTATGAGAATATCTCTAGACTCTCTTCTGAGGATATAAATCCTAGTTTTTAAAATCTTTAAAACGATCATATGATCAGTTATTAGAGAGGAAGGGGCGTCAAGTAGTGTTTGAACAAAATAGTCCATTTATTTAATAAAACTAAAAACTTTTTAATTGCACTGAGTGCAAAGCAAAAAATATATAGTTTAAAGGTCAAGTTTTACTCCAAGTGCTAAAATGATCAACTGAGCAATTTAGTTGCATCTAAATAAATAAAATGATTTTGATTCTACTCCCTTTATCTGGGAATCAATCTTAAAAAACTGAGATCTAATATTATCTCAAATGTATTAAACTTTACAAAGCTGATTTTAAAAATAGATATTCTACTTTATGTATATCTAAATAGGATCACAACTCTGAAAATCAGAATTTTAAAAAAAAAATTTTTTTTTTATTAACAGCAAATACAATTATCTCTGCAGTGTTCTTCTTCTACCTTTATCATAGGGACACCAAAATTCTAGGATTCTAGTTATGCCACTGCTTGCTGCTTGATTTAATACACCATTATTCTCGGCAGTGTTCTTCTACTTTTATCTACAATGATTATTATTCCGTTTATACTTTCAATAGTTGCATTTGTATAGTAAAATAATTATCAACTTTACAAATAAATTCAGAATGTTCAACATCCCATTTAACATTAAACCACTCTTTTTCAAATGCAATAATCTTTCTTCATTTGAAATGATCTACAATTGTAGGTATTCAAACATTGAGTGTACAACATAGAATTACTATAAATTATGAATAGCAAAATTAATGTTATTAACATTTTCAAAAGAATTTGGATATTTAAAAAAACTGGAAGTTATAATGACAAAGGCAAAACTCTCCATACAGTAGTGCCACCCTGTGCCAATCAGAGTAATCAATGGATGCCAAAAGGCTTGCGCATAAAATCCCTATCTAGTGCCTACTCATCCAATATCCCCAGATAGGGATTTTATGCACAAGCCTTCTGGCATCCATTGATTACTCTGTTTGGCACAGGGTGGCACTACTGTATGGAGAGTTTTGCCTTTGTTTACAACAATTATGTGCTAGTATAGAGATGGTGATCATGTGATGTTTAGTGGTTTAACACCAATCCTGCCTAATAGAATAGTGGTGGCTATGGTTGTTTAAGAGCCAAAGATACCAAAATGTATGGGTGCTGAATTGAGTTCAGACCAATATGACTATATAAGCTATTGAGCTTAGATTAAAAATATTATTGTGTTTTCAATTTCATTCTCATAGTTTTGTAGTAAAGTAGAGTTAAGAGGTGGTTGCTGGAGGGTTGCATTAGGTCCTAAGATCTAGGTGCAGTGGTCTCAGATCCAAGGCTTCTCACTGATGATGGCCACAAGCCAGAAACTAGTCTGGGGATATTGGATGAGTAGGCACTAGATAGGAATTTTATGCACAAGCCATTGATTACTCTGTTTGTCACAGGGTGGCACTACTGTATGGAGAGTTTTGCCTTTGTTTATAACAATTATGTGCTAGTATAGAGATGGTGATCATGTGAAGTTTATAATAAGAAAGTAAAAGCTGTTATTGTTAATTTCTTGTGATGTTTTGTAATGTTTTGCTCAACAGTTGTTTGCATTGTGAATTAAATTTTTTTTTTATTTTTTTAAATCTCAGACAACTGAAATGCAGAGATGAGAGAATCATTGTACCATGTTTACTTGTTCAATGTATACATTGTGTACCAGTAAAAAAGTAAGTCTCTCCAAACTACCAGTAGCACCAACTCTGAATCAGCACATGAGTTATGTAGAAACATATAGTTTAACTATTCTTTATGAAAATTTAAGGCACTAGCATGTCTAGATCCCATGTTCCAGTATAAAATGTGACATTGTGTTTTGTACCATCATCAATCATTTTCAGTGCTCTCTTGCAATCATGAAATCATGCAAACCTGTTGCACATAATATTAATCATTTCAAACATTTCTATACAGTTTTGCCTGACTTAAAATAAAATTTAATGTTAGTATATTGTTCCATCATGGCAACATCTTATGTCATTTAGGCAGATTAGAATCTAAAAAAATTGTAGTGATTAGCTAAACTGTCATTATATAACACACGTATTAATTCAGAAATGGATCTGCAGGAAGTTCAGAATTAGAATTAGTCACCAGACACCTTTTCACTAGAAAATGCTGTGTATAGAATAGAGTGAAAATGCATCTACATGCCCATGGTCTTGAATTTTGAACCTGATAATTTTATTTAAATTTTAGATTCCAGTAAAGGCAACTATCCTTTCAGGATAGTGGATCTATAATTAAGCCAGTCAACATTCATTAATTTATAAATTTTCTTCACTAACTACTGTGATATCATTTTTTTCAGCAAAGAACTTTGTATGCAATAGGCAATTTAAAAATTGTTTTATTTTATTTTTGCATGCAAACATACATAAATGTGTGTACACATACATAGATATGAATACTTACACAAGTATATAAATATATATATATAAAACAATAGGTATATATACAAATTTAAATGAACTTTAATTATAATTATTTTAATCTATATTTATAAAAATATATACTTGTAAACTTCATCAACAGACACACACACACACATATAAATTATATTACTACAGCCATCGTGATTAAACAAATCAATAATATATTATAATCTATTTTCATGAAAACAGATTGATATAATGTTTTATTGGTTTGTTTAAACATGATGGCTGCATATTGAAATTGACATATACTAATGAGTTAGTTGTTAGCATTTATGGATTAATTAGTATAAATACTGAAAGTTTTTAAGAGAGTTCTCATATATTTTATAGCTGAATTTTATCTGAAAAATTATGCTGAAATAAACTTAATCTAAAAAATATGAAAATGATTTTAATTTTTGGCCTGAACAACTTCTGAAGTTGCTTAATGTAACTCTCTTTCTATTTTTTTTTTTTTTTGCAAAACTACCAAATAACTTTAAAAAATGAGCAGTGAAAAATATTCACTGTTGTAAATTTGTCTCATATATATATTGTAACCAGTTGGGTTACATAACACACACTAATATAGTGTATGTAAATATATATATATGTAAAATAAAGAAAAAGTAGAAATAAACACAGGATAAATTTTTGTAGATATTTTTCTATATTTCCTAAAATAAAATAAAAATAAGTAAAGGGTTAAATAACTCTGGGTTTAAAGTAAAATTTTATTGTGAAATAAGTATTTTAAAAAGGTCTGATAAATAATATTTGTAATTCTGATTTTGAAATTAACAAAAAAAAAAGCATAATTTATTTTTTAAAATCTTTTAATTAATACTTGTATAAAATATCTTTTTTAATTAATGCTTATTTGCATTTCTACTACCTAGTTAAAAATCTTTGTATATTAAAAATTCTAAAGGATTATCACACCTTTGGTCAAATTCCAAAGATTAAAGTAAAAACATGAATATCACACTTTGACAGAAATTTCCAGCTTGTTTTCAAAAGGATTAAAGTTAATTGAAAACAGTCACTATGTTTTTATCACCTGACCACCAAGATTATAAAAAGACTGATAAAAAATATCAGTTAGTTCTGCTTGCAGTTTTGTAAGAGTTTGTCAGAAAAGTTTTTAATATTTTAAGCAGTGGCCAACTACAAAGTCTGGATAGTGATTTTTGAAGAGAGCAGTCTGGATGATAGTTTTTGTAAGAATGATCAGCTGAAAAGTTGGTTACAATATTTTGTTGCAACTTGAAGTGCAGCAATTGGTTTTAGCAGACCATAGAGTTTGGCAGAATAGCTACCATGAACTAATGTAGCTGAAGGCAGGGCACTTGATTCAGGAACTGCTACTGTTTTCCTTTGCAGGAGTTTGAATTTACATGGAGAAAATGACCCACTTCTTTGTGCTGTAATTCATAGCCTTAAATGTGTAGAGGACAGTTGCTTGCCTGAAATCTATTAAACCAAAACAGCTGCTTGCCTGGAACAGTTCTATGACGGGAGACCAACTATGGACCAACATTATACATGGATTATATACTTTTACCTGATGATGACAACAAACCTGGTTTATATTTTTCTGATTGACCAAAAAACCAGCTTGCCCAAGAGGAACACTAGCTGAATAAAGAAGTAGTTATACTTATGCTGCTGTTTATCTATACATGCAGGGAATCACAGATAAACATGTCACATGTATATACAGTGAGTTATTTTATTTTAATATTCCTTAAAACGACTTATAAAATTATAAATTAATAACTTAAAGCAAAACAAGTAAATAATTTGCTTGAGTCAAATGTCTAACAGAAAGACGATTTGATATATATTTTTGAAGAAATTGTTTTGGTAATTCCTTTATAAAAAAAAAAAAAGAAAAAGAATATATAACTTAAATGCAAGCATAATTTTGTCTGAATTAAAAAGTAAAAAAAAAAAGTTGTTAAACTTTATGAAAGAATTAAGCAACAGGATTCTATATACTTTCAATATTGAATTAATTATGAAAAAATATAATATTATTGTAACAAGTTGAAATAGATAAAAGTCAGTGTGCATATATATACGCACACTCAGATATGCAAATTTTAATCATTTTTTTTTTTGTTATTGAATATTAATTATATATTATAAATCGCATGTCTTTATGCATATATATGTAAACCATAGTAATAATCTGAATTGTAAATTGTAATTTTGTAAATCAATGTAACAATTTGAATTTTGAATAGTAATTTTGTCAGTCACAAATATGATATTTTTTTTTATATTATACATTATTCAAAATCAGATCTTAGGTATCATTTATTTTTTTGTTAATAATAAACTTGTATTTAATTGTTAAAATTGTATTAAATCATCATTTCTTAGTCACATAACAGTAATAGAGTTTATGTTCTCTGAGCTAGATTTGTGTATGGGATGAATATATAAATGGGGGTGTGTATTTAGTGCTTTGGGGCACCCAGAGATGATCAATCATCATCCTAGCTGGCACAAAAGAGGATACTCTTTAAAGCCCATACACTATATTTTATTTTAATTTAGTCTTATTAGAAATTTAAGTTTATAGTTGGCCAGAGCATTGATGATGATGAGCATGTTTTTGTATCCCAGCATTATTGTTTGATTTTTATGTATTCTAATGGATGAGCACTTAGTTTGTGCCTCTGAATTAATGGTTAAATAATTGCCTAAGCTGGCAAAGGCTCAATAGTTAGCCTGGTCTACAAAAGACCCATTTTCAATCCAGTCACCAGATTGACTGTTGATTTTATTCTGATTTATTGTACTGATTTGTTTATTCCCATCAATGATGATGATGGGTGGTTATTTCTCTTGAGTATTTACTTGTACTTATTTTTTAAATGATAACGCTGGTTGATGATTAATTATTATGGTTGCTTTGAGGAGTGGCTGGATGATCTCTCAATGTTTTCAGAGATCTCTTGATCTCATGCTCTCTTTGAATATAATATTTATATACACTTTTGTAAACTATTGATATTTGAAATATTGTTGAATTGGGAGTGATGATGATTTCCCATCACCCCAGTTTAAACTTTCATTGATACCCCCATGCTGTTACAATATAAATATAAATATTTGAAGGCAGTCTACACTTAAACAAAACCAATAACAATCAACAATCTCAATCTGTTGTCAAGGCAACCTTTTTACAATAAAAGTGGATACTCACTTCTATCTATGCTCTAATATGTTTATATATACATTAAAGATTACAATTAAACTAAAGAAAGTCACATATCTTTTCATGAAAAAATAGATATTGATTTATTCATATTTTGTTCAACCCATTATGGCCATGATGCCATATATAAAAACTTTTATTTTTAAGTTACTTCTACTAATTGAAATTTCTACATATAAATTTAAATCTAAAAGAATATAAAAATATCAGGGATTTAAATAAAGGTTTTGATGTATGGCATTATGGTCATGATGGATTGAACAAAATATAGAGAAGTTAATATAATACTAAGAATTTTAATCAATATATAAATGATTTTATGACTGATTGAATGTAATATTATGAATATCAATCTATTTCACATAACAAACACATATGGATACATTACTAGTACACCTTATAAGCCAGATTCTAATGATCATTTCAAAAATAAATCTGTAAATATGCTTACCTTTTTATAATACTAATCTATTTTGTCAGATAAAAGAAGATTCTCTTCTATCTGACATTGTATATGCTATATTCTAAATAAATTACACATTGATACTCTAAAAGACTGAATCTTCAAATTAGCAGTGATCTCTGCTTTTATATCAGTCAAGCTAGCTTATAGTTTCACATATTAAATTAGATATTAATTATTTTAATCAAAACTTAAATGATTTTATGATTGATCAAATATACATTACTGACATACATTTCAATCCAGATTCTAACAAATCATTTTTTAAACAAATCTGTAAATATGCCTATCTATTTGAGTATCAATACTTAATTTATTTACAATGTAACAAACTGAAGGCCAGATAGAAGAGAATCTCTTTATCTGACAAAATAGATTGACATTAATATAGCATAAAGGTAGGCATATTTAAAATACTATTTAAAAATGATTTGTTAGAATCTGGCTTCCATGGAATAAATTTATAATCCTAACATTACATTTGATCAGCCATAAAATCATTTAGGTGAGGATTAAAATAATTAATATTATATCTAAATTAATATTTGAAAGTAAAAGTTGGCTTGATTGATATAAAAACAAAGATCACTGCTAATTTGAAGTTTCCACCTTTTTGAGTATTAATGCTTAATTCATTTGCAATATAACAAATTAAAAGTCAGATAGAAGAGGATTTCTTTTTATGTGAAAAAATAGATTGACATCATTATAACAAAAAGATAGACATATTTACAGGTTTATTTAAAAAATAATTTATCAGAATCTGGTTTGTAATGTATAACTAGTAACGTATTCAAATGTATTTGTTCTGTGATTCCTAACACCACATTTGCCAGCCATATAATCATTTACATGTTGATGAAAATCATTAGTATTATATCTAAAGTAATATTTGAAATTGTAAGCTGGCTTATTGATATAAAAACAAAAATTGCCACTAATTTGAAGTTTCAACCTTTTCCATGCTTAATTTATTTACAACATAAAAATGAAGAGCAGATAGAAGAGGAAGTACTTTGACAAAATAGACTGGCATTAATATTACACAAAAATTAAGTGTATTTACAGATTTACTTAAAAAATGACTTGTTAGAATTTGACTTGTAATGTATATTAGTAACCAAAAATAAGACCAGATCTTATATTAATTTTTGCTCCAAAAGATACCATAGGGTTTATACACCTTTATTCAAGTACAAAAATGTACATTTATTCAACTACATCTCTTTACAGAAAGATGTAAGATTCTTATTTTGGAAACCCTCCACAATTCCTTTCTTGTACTCACTGGAATAGCTCTTTCTTTTTGCACTCATCTTATCTGATGATCAGTTTATTATTCCATTTAAATTTACTATTAAATTAAATCTTAATTGAAGATTTGCAAGACAGGAGTGCTAACAGAAACAATTATAGTTAAGAATGGCTTGTCCACAAAAAAGCAACAAAAAAATGCAAGCACAAAAATTCAGAAAATGTTTCTGTATTTCACACATGCACATTAAGTATGTCCATTACAACATATGGTATATTGAATTATAATGATGCATATATACCACAATCATGTCTGTCCATTGTCAAATGCACATATTGTTAACACTTTCCAAATTACTTATAATAGCCCTGCTTGAGTATTCTTTTTAAAAACTTTTATTTAGGAGAAAGATTGATGATTTAACTTAGCTAAATTTTGATTATTAAAATCACTTCGATTATTTTAATAAAATCTTTTAGGAGGAAAAAAAATATTTAAGAAATCAAACTTTTTTTTAATTTTTGAATATTTAAAAACCTCCATGATGAAACTCTTAAATTAAATCAAGCATTCTAAATCTGAGTATTAAATATAAATTAAATAAATACCTAAACATATTAGTACCAAATTCTCCATACAGTAGAGCCATATGCAAGCCTTTGGTGGAACTACTGTATAGAGAGTTTGGTAAACTTATTAACAGCATGTGTAAGCATATGAGGTGATGATCATGTGATTATGATTTTACAACTATCATGCCCATAATGGTGACTGTAATTTTTGAAAAACCAAAGACACAGAAATGTATAGATGCTGAACTGAGTTCCGATCTATACAAGTGTATGAGCTTGAATTGGAAACGTTATGATGTTTCATCTTAGGCTCCTAGCTTTATAGTTAGCCAAATAGATAAAAGGTGACTGCTAGAGAGTTGCATTAGATCCTGAGATCTAGATACAGTGCTCTCAAATTCAAGGGTCCTCACTGATGAAAGCCACAAATTATTAAACTAGTCTGGGAATATTGGATGAGTAGGCACTAGATAGGGATTTTATTACAAACCTTCCTGCATCCATTGATTATGAAGGCTTGTACTTGATGGCACTACTGTATGGAGAGTTTGGTACTCTTATTAGCAATGTGTAAACATATAAAATGGTGATCATGTGATATCTAAAAATATCTAAATGAAATTATAAATTGTCCAGTATACTGGCTTGTGGATGATAAATTGTCTTTCTATACAGGTAGAATTACATTTGTTGAAAATTGTGGATGGGAAAATACGAAAAAACAATATAAATTTATATTAGCATTTATTTAATGCATTAATGCTAATAATATTGTTTATTTATACATTCATTACTTTTATAACTCAATATGTTCATTGACTGCTTATATGTCTGATGATCTTAACTAGGGCTTATATTTGGGGTAGGGATTATATTATAAGCATCCTGAAAAGCCATGCTAGGGCTTATTTTCTTGTTAGTCTTATTTTGGGAGAAACATGGTAAATATTCAGACATATTTGTTCCATGAAAAATATTTATATATCAATATTTATTTTTCATGGAAAGATATGTTTCCATATATATAATAGAGATAAATTTACAGTATTGACTAATTTCTGCTGCTCTTTTTTTTAATTATTTTGATTCTACAAAAAAAAAAAAAAATACATAAAAGAATGTTATATTATCACAATCCAAACTTAAATAAAATGCAGATTAAATAAATCAATGTTTATTTATTTCATGAAAAGTTATGTACCCCCTCCTCCATATATGTAGAATAATTTTTGTTGCTCACCTTTTATATTTGGAACACTTTGACTTAATACAATAAAAATTGAAAAAAGTTTGCGTAAGCAACTTCAGGGCTGAAAATTGTGCATATTTGCACAAGCATTATAATTATATAATGTAGTCTTTAAAAAATAATTAAACGAAATATAATCAACACGAAGGATAGAGAGGGCTGCCAAACAGCACTTTTCAGTAGCATTAATGATAGTAAAAGTAATAACATAACAATATAAGCTAATAATAATAAGCTTTTATAAAATATATGTGGGCTAGCTCAAGAGCACATATGCCAATGATAATAATAAGTGCCAAAAATAATAAATAAGCACTAATAAGACAAATGCAAAAACACAGCAAATAAAGAAGATAATTCTCATACTGTCTCTTTTAAAATCTGATAACTTTATATTTTAAGCACAAAATATTAGGTTACGTTAAAATGTTCGTTTATTGCACATCTCTGCAATGATCAGATTTAATGTAAAGTTCTTCTTTTTTTAATCAAATTAACACATACATTCTTTTAATCTTTTGCCACATAGTTCTTTCTTAAAATAATTTGATCTTTAATTATATCAATTCTTTTTCAAATAATCTTATAATATTGAAATACAAGTATGGTATATATACTTAAGCTAGATGTAATCAAAGTAGATTAGAACCTAAACTTTTAAGCTTCCTACAGTCATTTATTCTCTCCAATATAAACAATACACATGATCACATATATGTGAAAAAGATAAATGATTTTCAATATACATATTTCATGCTGAAACAGCACTCATCAGTTGGTTCAAGAGAATTGAAGCCAGTCCATTAAAGTGTGTAGATTTACTATCTTAATATAAACTGAGCATTGAATACATATATGTATGGGAGATGATGATCCAGACCAACTGATGAATACTGGTTCAGTATGAAATACATATATTGGAGATCATTTATATTTTTCATGCATATGTGGTCATGTGTATCAGTTATATTGGATAGTGGATGACTGTAGGCAAATTGAAAGTCTGGGTTCAAATTCTTTTTAAATAATCTTATAAGTAAATAAATCTCAGGACTCCTTATGAATTATCTCATAATCACTAATTTTGTTATTCTCTTTATTTTTTTAAAACCTAGGAAGTATGTGTCCTAGTAAAACAATACTGGCAGCAAGATATGATCTTATCCTTAAGATAATATCTTATTGAAATTATAATTATAAAATTTATAATTAACATTAAACATGAAAAACTCTTAAATTTAAAAATAATGATAATATACTAGGATAACATTCATGATATTATGAGTAAAAAAGAGATTTTATGGCTACCCAAAATATCATATAAATAAGTTTTCTCTTAACCTTTTACTAAAATAAAATCAAACAATCTTGTTATCTTAACTGATGATGAATAAAATCAGGTGATCTTTTAAACTTTATTAAAAGAAATAAAATTGATTAAAGTGATCTTATACCAAATAAATAAACGGTTGTATTATTTTCATTAAATAAAATAAACTTTTCTTTGATGTTCTCTTAACATCAAAAATGCAGTTTAAATAAAGTGACTTTCATGTCAAATTCTTTATATTCATGTACTTTCAATGCAAAAATAAACAAATATAATAGTATAGTAAATATTATTATTATTAGATTTCTTAAAGATGCAGATGATGATAAATGCAAATAGGTATGAATTAGTAATAAAATAATATTTATTAACACTAACAACATTCAATAGGCAAATATCTAGCTGTTTAATCACTTGTGGCTTACAAAATTTGTAAAATAATTTCCCACAACAAAACAAAACATAAAGTAAAATTATATATTAACAATTTTAAAATAAGAGCAATGATATCCAATGGTTAACAAAACCTTCTATGGCTTAATAATTTCAGTAAGTTCTCATCTTTAATACACCATCTTACAATTATAAAGTCCCTAAGTGAAAATATTCAATACCTTAAGTAAAATATAATCTTACCAATCCTTGATTGGTGATGAATGCTGTAGAAGATGTATACCCTTTTATGTAACCACATATACAACTTTTAAATTTAGTATTAAATATTCTATTGAATTTAACATTTTGAGGTGCTAACTAGGCACTGCTACAAGACCCACATATCAAAAACAATACTCAGATAACTCAAGAGTATGACTAAAGGGATGACATTCTGCAATAACTTTTAAAATATCAAATGCCAGAATAAAGTCATGGTAGTACACTACTCTTTATATAAAATATTCCATTAATAAATCCACATTAAGGTATAAGAAAGCAAAGGCAAAATAGATTGATAGCATTAATTCAAGAAAGTTTGTATACATAAGGGCAATAATGAGCTAGGACTTTGTTGCTAGTCAGAAAAAATGAGAATGAACCATCAGAAAAAAAGGGGTTTGCCTAAATAAAGCATTATACACTTTATATCACAAAAACAAATAAATTTACTGGTAAAAATATAATAAATCATAAGAGAGAGATAAAATCTACAAGCACTTAAAACAATAATAATTAAATGATGTATAAAACTGATAAAACAATAAAAATAGCAAAATACATTTAAATATAAAATTGTAGCATAATAATTAAACAATAAAAATATAAACCAGCTTCTGAAGTCTTCTCACATTTGCACACGTTCAAAATAACTGAAAAAGGGACATGTATAATGCATTTAAAATATTATTTTAGCAAGAATCTGAGAATTTAGCATGAAATGCCTGTTAATTCATATATAAAATTATACAAAAATGCATAGAAATAAAATACATGGCATTTAAAAGAAATATTAAAATTAATATTTATATCCATTACTAATAAAAGAAAAAGAGAGTTCTGTATCTTGATATTCATATCATTGTGCTGGATACAGTCAATAAAATTTTTTTAACCATCCTGCAGACCATCCAGGATATTGAAATAACATTATAAATTAAAATTAACACATAGAAATTCACAAAAATATAAGCAATTTGAAATCACTAACACAAATAGATGTAGCCATTCTGACTTGATGACTGCAATTTTAATAAGCAGAATAACAAACATGACACACATTGGATATTTTACATAGCATATTTTATCAATAAACTTATCATTTCTTTTCAAAACACATTTTATAATTTACAGATAATTATAACAAAGAGCAAGAATTCTGGAAATGTAGCATGATAAATTAATATTTTTGGAGATTAGATTGAGCAGAGCAATAAATTAAATAACAAACTTCTTCAAAAATGAACATTTTTAATAACTTGGAGTCAACATATTGAAAAATATATTTCATTCTTTAAATTTAATGTGAAAACCAATAAGAATCATTTACATAACATCATTTAATATCAATACTTATGCGCTTATAACGCTAAAATACTCCTTGTTGAAAGATGTTAATTTCTTGCAAATATTAGCAATTAATAAATGAATTTTATATTTTTTTAATAAAGCATTTAAAATAATTAGTTATACTAACTAAATATAAGTTCTTCATAAGTAATGCACTCTTTAATTTGCATAAAGTCAAAATTGAATTTTACTTTCCATTTAAATATAGTTTTATTCTAATGAGCAGATATTTTATTATGGCATTCAGCCACCTAAATTTCATAAATAAAACAAATACATAATAGTTTTTCAATTATTCAATTATTTCTTGGTAATAAATATCCTAGTTTGAAAATTTAGCATTTATAAAATTCTTTTATTGTTCAAAAGGTCCTGTAATTTTGGTTAAATAGTCCTCATTCCATATAAAAATGGAATTATACCTAAAGAGAACATATTTGAAGTATACTTTAAATATAACAATTGTATAAAATTCTTTAAAAAATAGATTAAAATCTTTTTAATATTAGTATCAAATATCCTAAAAGTTTTTGCATATATCTTAGAAATTATCTTTTCTAAAACAAAGCTTAGATAGAATAATGTAAAGTGAACAAGTTTTTACAAAGCAAGGATAATATCTTTGGTTAAACTCTATTATTGCAATAGATTTCCGAGAAAACAATTCCATTCCTGAAACATGCATGGTAGAATTTTCCATAAGCATTGAAAAACTTTCAGTTGTAGAATAGCCTGGATAAATATTACTTTTTAACAATGCATATTACTAACTTATTAAAATAAAATCAATTTAAAAAATTACAATAGATAAAAATTGATGAAATGAGGATAGGTGTGCATATTAGATAGATGTGTGCCCCTCACATCTGACTTACATAAGGCAAGTCACATGATTGTATTTGGTTGATGTGATTGACAATTGAAATTCATTTCCAATTGATCTAATTAACAAAAGATTTAAAAAAAATTAAAATCTGTTGGAAAGTTCTAAAAATAATTGCAAGTAGCATAATTCTAAAATATTTTGGAGTGAATCATTTAGACAGCAAGTCAAACAAATAATTTAAAAATTATATCATCTTTTAAACAATTATTTAATAAATCATTTAATAATGAAATCTATTATGCTAACAAAAAAAGATATTCTTTAAATACATTAACCCTCCTGTACTCTGACAGATTTCTTTGTTCTCACTAGATTTAAATTTTCAACTTTTATTTTAATATTAAATCATTATTATTTACCAGAATATAATAAATTTGACCTCATTCAATAGATATATTTGTTTAGAAATTAAATAAATTTTAAAAAATCATATTTGATTTTGGGAATTATTTTAAAAATTATATTTTAGTGCAAACAAAACACTGTCACATCATCAAATTTCAGGTGGAGCCGATTCAATTTGCAAAATGAATGAAATCTTTTTTGTTTCATGTTTAATTTAAAAATCAGAATAAATTTTTTAATAACTACTAAATCTATCAATTTATGCTTTAAAAGTTTACAATTTTTTTTCATAATTTTTATATCACTAAATATAATAACAATCAAGTGAGTGACCTCATTTTTTACAACACTATGTTTTCCTGTGACCATAATCTCTATAGTAACATTATTCAGGAGAAAATATTCTTTTATATTTAAAAATAAAACATTTCTGTAAAAAATAAATACAACTGGTCTCTTTTTATGTGGATTTTTTTAATGCAATTTTGAAGTTATACGATTCATCTTTCTTCTTAATATATTTTTATGTGGTTTTCTTTCATGTGATAAAGAAGTTCATATTTCACTTAAAATCAGGATTTTCCTGTTTTATATATACACATTAAATTCTATGTATTTTAAATGCCTGTTGGAAAAAGGTTTGGCAATAAATTTAGATACCATAGAAGATTTAGACAAAGATAATGAAACAGAAGTGGAACAGGTTTGTTTCACAGCAAAAATGATTCGAGAAAATCTTCAACTTTTTAATCAATTGGAAAATAATTTTCTTGTTAATGACATGAATTATAAGTGAGCTCTTAAATTCCAACAAGAGCTAAATAGTTGTATGTCTAGATATCATGAGCTTCATAAACAATTAGTAAAGTCATTGTCTCAAAGTTTAATCACTAATTACATTGTTACCAGAAAACCATTAACATAGTACGAGAGTAAAGTTGGCGCTAATTCTGCTGTTTGTGTTTCCTCTTGTGATGAATCTGATTTCTTACCAGTTCACAAATGAACCCGCACATTGTTAAATAATGATAATTATTAAAATATGTATGAAAAAATGTAAAATAAATTACACATAAAAACATATTGTTTCGAATAAAATTAAATAGTTAATAAAAAAAGTAAAAAAACTTTGTCTTGTATCAAATTTTTTTCAAATATTTGAAATTTTTTATTAGTCATACTTTATTCCTTATTTTTTTTATGTAAATTTTAAAGTAATTTTACCTTGTTGCTTTGATTTTATATGATTTTTGAAAATTACGGAATGTATCCCAAATTTTACAAGGTAAGTTAAGTCTATTTTTGTGCAATTTTTTTTATGTGGGTTTCTGTGGAATCTATCTACTGCATAAAAACAGACCCCAGTGTATGCAATAATATTTCTTTTTGATTATTAATAATTATGATACAATTATGATACAAATATAATCATAAACTTTCAAAAAATCAAGCTTTTAAACTATCTTAATATTTTCTCGATGATTGTAATATTTCTACAAAATAAATGTGGCAAAGTTCATGATTACCAAATAAACAATGTCTACTTTTCAAACCAGAATTTCAGTTCCTTTTGGATACTGATTATTTAATTTTCCCTACCATCTTTTGATTTTTTTTTGCAACTAAAATATTACAATATAAATATATGCGAATTTTTCAGCTCTACAAAAAAAAGTTTTGCAAAATTTTTACCAGAGAAAAGAAAAATGCAACTTTAATTGCTAGAAATCCCAAATAAAGCCTGTTTGTGAAGATGAACGAGAAAGTTAAAGGTTTACATTACTTAATAAAATAAATTCATATCAATATCATATTAACAATGGTTATTTGAAATATTTTTTGTTTTTATTTGTAATATCTCAGAATATATTCTTTTAATATTGTATCTTTAAAAGAAAGACATTTAAAATAACTTTGAGCATTAAGATTTAACCAGGAAGCATTTTAAGATTAATTGACGGAGCTTCACATATGCATTCCACACATACTAGTATTAAATTCTTTATTTAAAAATGCTAATTTAAATGTATGAGCTAATTACTGGATTTAAAATAACACATTTTTTTAATTAGCTAAACTTTAAAATTATCTAATTAAAACTAGATTACAATACCATTAAATTAAATAATACTCTTTACTGGCACTTAATTTAAATATCCAAGACTTACTTTAAAGTTTAATACTCATTTTAAAGTTCTTCTAAGACATTTTAATCTAATAAAATATATGACAACTAAACTAAGATTATTTTAGCTTCATCACTTTTAAAAATTAACTTATTAGTACTTTAAATCAGTAACAACTCTGTGGCTAAATACTTAAAATTATAAAAGAGTTACTTATGAAGTTTAAACATTATGAAATTACACTTATAAAACTATGTTTAAGTTATTACCATCTTAGAATATTTATTTTATCAAAAAGTAGTACCAAGTAGCATAATTCTCGGAGCAATAAGTACAAATAGAAAACTATATTTAAAAGGTCATGCCTTTTATCAATTGTCTTAGCTAATATGCCTGTAAATGTAAACAATTATTAAATTTTGCAGAGTGTTTAGTTTGATCATTATTACTAACTGGAAAACAGTTCTACAAAGTTACCATTTGACACAGTTATCTTCCAATTACAAATTGATGAATATCATCAGATATTGTTTATTTGCATTTGTTAATTTTTTGCATTCATATTCTAGAAATGATACTTTTCATTACATTTCGACCAACTTATAGTTGAGTTATTTGACATTAGCTTTATTATTTTTCCACTACAATGTTACAAATACATAAGTGAATAATACAGTTTTTAAATAGTATACTTCAGGACAAAGACCTTTTAATGTTTCCTCATAGAATAATAGGGAAGAAAAAGATATTACTTGCTAAGTTTGCCAAGCAATAAAATGGTAAGTTATAATATATTTTCTATTGTAACTAAGGATATGTAGATATCTATTTACACACTGACATTGGATGATTAACTAGCTTTGTCTTTAAATCACTTATCAATAAAAACATCCTGTGTTAGATTAAAATCTGAAAAAAATTTCAAGTTTGCCTGTCCCAGATCCATCACGGTAAACTAGCAATGTATCATAAGATATCTATATATAAATTCATATATATTTATATTAATGTAAAAATTTTCATAGACAAAAAATGTAGTATAATATTTATTTAATTCTCAGAATCATTCATACAAAATATTAAAAGAGTACCAATGTTTACAAAATAATGTCTGCCTTCAATTGAGTAGAAGAGAGGTTATTACTGAATAGCAACCTTTCTATCCAAAGTGAAGGTATATGTTGATTCCAAGAATTACAATGATTTATTATAATATTTAACACAGCATTACACTGTTGCACATATATATATATATATATATATATATATATATTTACATATACACGTGTATATACTTTTGTATTGATTTTGGAGTGAAATGATGTTCACCTTTAACTGGGAAGAGAGATTATTCTGAAATATTCTCTATTCAGTTAAAAACAAATATTATGCTAAATGCCAACACACTTTTAGTATTTTATACAGATAATTTTAAGAATTAAAATGATTTGTGATACATATTTATATATGTATATGTATTCTTTCTTTCTTTTTTTTTTTTTTTTACATATGTAACAAATGTGTGTAAATAAATAAAAATATATGCATGAAATACTTACACACATGTATAATATTAGACATATGTACATTTACATTACATTAATAAGAATAAAAAATATTTGCTGAAAAAAGCTTTTGTGTATTATATATATATATAATTATTGTTGTTATGTAATGATATTTTATTATGTATTATATTGTGTGATTTATTTAAATGCATATATATATTCAATACTTAAATATATTCTGCTGTAATTATGGATGTCATATCAAACATATGAAAGCATTAAATTGTATATACATAGACATAATAGATAAATTCCAAGTTAGCGTGTGATTGGAATAAACATGAATAATTCATGAGCAATTAGAAAGGTTTATTAAGAGTTTAATACACATATTATAAATACTTCTGTGGTTTCAATGTTACTTTACATTATATGCTTTTGGAAGAGAAAGGCTTTAACCTTTTTCCACATGTGCTTTAAATGTTTGTATAATAGCCAAATGTGTAGTTTTTGACTATAGTGGGACCTCTCAAATCTCAACACAAGATAGGAACTTTCTAAAAAAAGAGTGCCTGTTTTTTTGGCTATTATACAAACATTTACAAGCGCTTGCAGAAAAAGGTTAAAACCTTTCTCTTCCAATTACATACTGCCTATGTGCTCGATAAATAATCAGAACGTTACATTATGTGTTTTTCTGATTTTTCTCTTTTTGTCCCTACTTTCTTTTACTTTATTATGCTCAGTTACTTAGACTCCTATAAAGTCTAGTCATTATGGAACTCTAGTGCAACTGCTCTTCTTGGCACTAGTTACAAGGAAATTGCATGTTTGTGCAATATAATTTTTATTCTTTAATTAAAACATACAATTCTGGCTCTATTTTTCCATTCTTTGTTTTTTTTGTAACTTTTTATTCTTTATCTGTTTCCTGGAATAAAAATGATTATACTTGTTTAGGAAGGGTTGACAATAATTATGATAAAAAAATAATCACAGAGTTCAACTTAATATAATTAAAGGAGCAATGAAATTAAGCAAGCAAAAGGAAATTATCATTGTAAAATGATACACCAAAATAGTTCCACATTTTTTTGGACTTTTCTTAAACTTGCTACCAAATATGAATTTGTCCAAACTATAAACACTATCAATGAGGGGGCATCCAAAAATAACCCAAATCTTTCTCTGGTTTGTGTGCATATTGTAGTATATGCTTCTGCAGTTACATACTTCTTGCAGGAATCCTACTACATCAATCTGGCACTTAACATTGCCATGTGAATTTATGGTGCCACATAGTACATTTTTTGCAAAGTGCATTTTGCATATCTGGTTTTTTATAATGACCAAAAAGTTTGAATAATATGAAATTCTGTTTTTTGTTTACAGAAAATGGCAGGGAAACAGTTGTAATGCTTGAAACAGATTACAAATAAGCTGATCTCATAAAAAACACAAGTTCATGAGTGGTTTAATTGAAATGTTAAATTCACCATGTCCCTAAAAAGGATGGCAAGTGAAGTTCAGGCAAATAATATGGATTTTTTTATATGCAAATGACATTTTTCTTGCAGATTTAATTTGTAATGGTCAGGCATTTTATCTGCAAGTTCTGAAACATTTATGTGATTTGGTAAAAAGTAAACATCCTGTTTAATGGCAAAAAAAAGAATGCAAGCTTCACCCCACAAAGTGTCATCTTTCAAAGCCTTGAGTAATAAACACTTTTTAATTAAATTCAACATAATACAGCTTATCTACCAGTCAAATTGGCTTGATCTCACTTTGTGCGATTTTTTTTAAATTTCTCAAATGAAAAAATATCTTTTTTTTTTTTGGCAGACTTAGAAGTGGTGGGGGGGGGGGGAAGCTGCAGAATGTTAAAAGGTATCACTTTGCAAATGTTTCTGGACTACTTTGAAAAATGAAAAACATATTTAGACTGGTGCATTGCATCAAATATACATTAATTTGAAAGGGATTAAATTTATAAAGCAATAAATGTAATAAGAAAATGTTTTAAATAAAAATAAATATATTTGTTAAATATGTGCATTTTCAAATATACTCTCTTATTTCAGTGACTACTTCAATTCAGCAACCGAGTCTGATATCTCACCTTTGGACTAGCTCCTGCATAAACACAATGCAGTTAAAATAAAATATTAATTGCATGATTGATGCATAAATTTATAATAAAGAATGATTAATGTAAAGAAACAGTTATTTTAGACATGAGTTAATTTACTGCTAATCGGTTTTTGTCTGTGTAATTTTGTATGGTTTTTAACTTACAAATACTATATAAATTCTCTCATAGCTACTCAAATAATAAAATAATTTACAATAGTTAAATTATATGAGCACAGACTTTCACATGACCCACCACTCTCCACACCATCTCATAACACTGATACACTTGAACACATATATGTTGAAAAAATAAATAATCACCAATGTACGTATTTCATGCTAAAACAGCAATCATCAGTTGGTCCAGATTGCCATCTCTACACATATATGCTATAAGTGCTCAGATATATATTAAGATAGCCAAACCTTATACTTTAATGGACAGGCTTCAATCTACTCCACACTCCAACTCTTCAACTGGTCTTTGAGCATTCTATCATCAGATTTTCAATTGGATGGACAGTTGAAGAGTTGGAGTGTGGAACAGATTGAAGCCTATCCATTAAAGTATAAGGTTTGGCTATCTTAATATATATCTGAACACTTATAGCATATATGTGTAGAGATGGTAATCTGGACCAACTGATGATTGCTGGTTTAGCATGAAATACGTATATTGGTAGTTATTTATGTTTCAACATATATGGGTTCAAGTGTATCAGTGTTATGAGATAGTGTAGAGAGTGGTAAAGTCATGTGAAAGTCTGTGGTCATATACCCTATATATTACATATATAAACACAGGTATATAATAAGTCTGTGTGTTTCAGTTATTTAATCGTTAAATTAATAGATTTTGGAGGTAATAGACTGATTGATTATGCTTTTCAGCATTCTTATCTCAGGCTTTTTTTTTACAGTTTATATTTTTGTAAACCAAAACAACCCTTTTAATTAACCAATTATTAAATTGTATCAAAGTATTCTGGAGATGATTTTATAATAGGGGCTTAAGGCTTTTTTCCATTTTGTAATTATATGTTGCATTATTTCAATCATCTAATTGATATAGTTAAATATCTTTAAAAAAAATTCACAACATTATTTAAATTTTTCAAATACATGTGCTATTAGTAATAATATACAAGCTAGCATATAGCACAATGATTCAACTAGTATTGTTTTTCTTTCTTTTTCAGATGTTGCTGATGCGACCAATGGCAGTATTAATTGAGAATTAAACATGGAACTTTTATATTCATGAATATTGAATTTAAGGTGATGCTTTAACTAACTATGCTATTCTGTCAAATGCAACAGTCAGTGGAAATTTTATATATTTATCTATTTGAGTTTCCTAATTTATTCATCTTTTAAGAGCAAATTTAATGAGTAGTTTCCAAACATTGTACATTATCATGTTGAGTTGATTTATAGGATTATTTGCCATTATCATGTGAACAGCTTCTTTAAATTTTCTTCTATTTTTTCTCTAAAAAACAGGTGCAGTTAAAATAGTAGACTATGTGTGTACTAATGAACTGTTCAATTGTGAAAAGAATAATTTTTTTTAAAGAAGTTGCTTACATGATAATGGAAAATAATTCCATAAGTTATCCTAATATGGTAATCCACAATGTTTGGAAACCAATAAGTAATCATGCCCTTAAAAAATAGATAAATCAGTAGTATTCTCATAGATAAGTATATCAAATTTCTACTGGCCATTGCCTTGTCAGAATAGTCTAGTATATTAGAATATCATTCATGAAACTAATGATCTTAGGTTTGATTCTCATATTAGTACTATCACTAATCAGGCCAAAAACATTTAAAGATGAGAGGAGACTAATATGACTTGTAACATTCTTCTTCTAATAACCTTTAATAGTTTCAACTAGATAATAAAAATAATTCAACATATAATTACAAATATATTGTAGTAATGTATATGAATTTTATTATATACCATATATATAATTATATGAAAGCTAAGAGAAAGTTATTCCTTTTAAACTAAATTCACTAATAAATAATTACAACACCTATAATTAAATTAATTATCATTATTTTTTCTTTCCTTCTCTTCATTTTCTTTGAATTTTACTACAGTAGCATTCAGTTGAGATGAGAGATGGGGAGGGAACAATTCAATTTATTATTTTATAAATAAATATGTAACTAATTATAGATTACTGTTTGATAAATAAATATAATAGTTTTAAATTAGTTTATTTAAACATTAAGTGAATTTTTTTCTCTTCTTTGACAAAATCTTTATTTCATTTATAAATCTTTTCTTATGATTATCTTTGTTAATAGAGACTTTTCTATTAACATTAAAGCCAATTTTGATAGGCACTTTTGTTCATTAGTATTTCAGGTATGATTTTTAATTTTACTCTCAATGAAAAGGATTTTCTCTCAAATATACTAGTAGAAGAGTAAACAAGATTAAATTGCAAAGAAATACAACCTGTGGAAAGGTAGAATTTAAATCTGTATAATCTATATATTCAAAAAGTTCATATTAATATCTTTGCTTTTTAAAGCATCTGAATTATGAAAAGTTATTAATCAGTGGCATGCTATGAGATTAGAGAAAGCAATTTTATTGTGAATCAAAATACAATACATTTTAAATGAAATCATCACTTTTAGATGAATTTAACAATATTTCTTATAAGCTTTAAACAAATTATTTGAATCATTAAAGTCAGAGAAATTGACATAGCTTTTGTTTCTATTTAATAAAGGCATGGTCAATATATATATATATATAAATTTCTAAAATCTGTTCTCCAAAGTTTTGTATTAAAAGACAACTAAAAAATTTAATTTTCATATTTTAATTTTTTATTTCTGATTTTGATTTTCCTATCTTTATTACTGTTTCTTTGTCAACAAAACTCAGATATGAAACAAACTTGTTCATAAAGAATTAATTATGCAACATTTTTTGCTAGATTTGGATTATTACAGTGAGTCTAGTATATATATTAAAAATATCCACAATAGATAAATAACTTTAATAAAAATGTTTTTAATCATACTTGAATACCAATAACAAATTTATTGTACAGTACTAAATAAATCTTCAAAGCATTGGAAAAGATACTGTATAAGTTGTTAACAAATATCTTTGAACTATTGTAATGCCACCACCAGCAATATATTATTTTGTGGATTTAACTTAAAAATTGTTTCCATGGAAGTAAAATACCATAAGCTATTATCAATATCTTTGAACTACTGTCATGCCATGATGGACAAACAACGGCATAACTTCTTTTTTATATACTTTAAAGATTTGATTTATGTTACTTTTACTCATACCTACACAATACAAAGATGGGTCACTGCAAGAAAATGTTATCTCAGCACAGTTTCTGAAAGAAGCAATTTTATTATTCTTACTAAAAAAAAAAGCTAATGTATAAATGTTTGAATTTGTCTTTTTTTTTAATAAAAAAAGTTAAGAAAATTTATGCAATATGTATAAAAATGTTCCATAAAAAAAAGATGTAATTATTAAACAAACCAAGGTTTCTCTTGCATTTATATACCACATATCACTGATAGCTACTATATAGCAAAAAAAGTTTGAGCCCAGGATCCCTAATGAATCAGAAGGTTCTAAAAGTTTCTATAAATAGGAGCATTATTGGGGAGCCCAAAATAATGTGCCAAAAAAAAAAAAAATACTTAGCTACTGCATAAGCTAGATTTTATAGTTTCAAAAGTTAGTAAAATTACAAAGATTGTTTTGTAAAAAGCAAAAATCTTGTAAATAGACTTTTTAAGTTATTATATAGAAGAATTATGAGCCAGGATTACTAATTATTAGCTAACAAAACTGTAAGTCTACATTTTTCGATATTGTGCATGCATATATATATATATTGTATATGACAGAGAAGCGAAGATAAATATCTTATACATAACATGTATTAGTACATATACTGCACTTGACATAGGTTACTTACATCCGTTCTTGCGCATAATCAATTCCTGTATTATCTAAATATATAAAAGTTAGAATTACATGCCTTAAAGTTTCAATGAGATTATTTTTTATATATTTTTTCTCGGTATAATTTTAAACTATAATACTATGTCAAACCATCAATTTATTCAAATTAAAAGGATAACTTGTATTAAAACTGCTTCTTAATTTGTTTAAATGTAATAATTTTTATCGATTTTCAAAAGACATAAGTTTACTCAGCGATTATTTTGATTATGCACTGTTTAAAATGACGTGTAATAACGTTATTGTTAATTATGAATAATAAGAACAAAGTTTTCTAGATTTAAATGAAAGTAGCCAGCAGGAAATTTTGAATAAATTAACACCTCATTATGCTAATCAGTTGTTAGCATGAAAAATTAATTAAAACAAAAGATACTGAGCATGGTTCATTGGCTAGATATAGAACTTGAATCCATTGGATGCGAAATATGGAAGAGTCCATTTCTGAAATTAATAGGGATGATTCTTTTGACTTAAAGCATTTAGATGAGTTTGTAAGATCTTTATTTTTTCATTAATATCTATGAGAATAGTTTTTTCGTTTTTCTAATATATATGCACTATTATATATGAAGTAGATACAATACAAACAATTATATATATATGTGTGTATGTATTCAAACTTTACAGTTTTCTGTTGTGATATTAATTTGAAAAATTAGTAGTTGATTAAACCGGTAAATTTTACGAAATAATTATTTTGCTTTTTTTTTTAAACCCAGAAAAGTAGACTTTACGACTATTTTCTGATTGTTAAGAGATTTTGTTAATCAAAAAAAAAAAAAACTGCTATAATTTCAATAATTTTTATTAGTCATTCATTAGATTAGAGATTATCCAATAATGAATATTTCTGTAATATAATTTTCAAATACATCATTCTCACGCAAGGTAAGGGACTGGTTTCTGCCAGTTTTTAATATTTTGTGGAGGGATGTAATCAGAAACATATGACCAAAGACATGCGTGTGAAATTGTTGTAATGAAAATTACACTACAGGAATATTACTGCTATGATTTCTATTCCTCGATTTATTCCCATCGGATATTATTATTAGAATCAACAAATCTCAATAATTTATCCTAAGCTTTTTTGAATCTTACCAACATTTTGATGCAAAATTCTATTGTTAAAACCTTGATGAAATAATTGTTGAATATCTAGCAAGTAATCCCTCTACCTAACTAATTGTCTATTAGTTTAGAACTCCAAATGAACATCTTTACTAACTCTAATATCAAAATATATATATATATAGAATTTTATTAAGTTATCAAATACTTAAAGATGATCACTACAAAAAAAAAAAAAAGGGGGAAATGATTAAAATAAATAAATATTACAATAATTTATTGTTGGGAATTCAAAATAAGTTAGAGCACAGGAAATAATAATTGGAACCATGAACCATAATCTTTAACTTCAGAATTCACCACTAAAATATGCAGCGAGTGACAAAGTATATAAAGGTCAAAATTCTATTTAAATTAAACAATAATCATATGTTTATGTTGCTAAGGGAAACATATGGTGTTCAAACACCAAAGTGATGGATTGAGAGCTCTATGGTTCTACTCATTTGAGCATTTTGAGACTTTTTTTTTCAGCATCTGAGAATCAACCATGAATTTTTAGACCTTGGATCTACCTTTATGCTAGCTCACTGAAAGAAATTATGTATTATTTTGGTTATGATTTTAATATTTTTTGTAATAACTCATATGTTTCATTTGTTTGCTTATTATTGATTTTAAAATAATTATAAGCATGAAAAAACATTGCAATTAGAATGTATTATTTGCTGTTGTCAAAGATTAAGCCAATCAGTTTATAATTTATTTTAGCATTTTTTTTAATGAATTCCCACACATATTTTTTTATTTATTTATTATACAAGTAACCATAACAATTATACTTTTATAAATAAAATAATAATTAAATGGCTCAGAAGTTCATAAGAAGTTTGAGAATCAAAAGTGATGGAAATTCTGCCACTTTATGGTTGTGCTAAACCAGCCAGGATTTTTAAGGTATTAAACAGTAGTGGCCTGTGAAATTTATAAGCAAGAGTGCTTTATCACACTATCACCATCAAAAAAGTAAGCAAGAAAAACAAAACGGAGCATTTCTAATTTTACAACCATAAAAAGATTTTATATACTTTTTATTTACTGCTGTTTGATAAATAATATCTGAAGTAGATCAATCTTTATCTTTTTATTTCATTTTTTCCATATAATATTAATTAGGAAAATGTAATTATTTTTTTTATATATTCAACACTAACACGTATCATGATACATATTTAAAATATTTCTTTTATTTTTTCGTAATAAATATTTATTTGCTAATTTATAAATATTAATTACTAGGAAAAAAAAAAAACAGAATATTTTATTGCTCATTTTAAATAGAAGCAATAAAAAAGTATTCACTCTTAAAAGAAATCATAATAGATAAACAAAAAAATAATAATAACTACTGACGCTGCCATAACTAGCAAATCCAATGGCGCTAGTTTTGCGTATTGATAAGAACAAACTAATCTCGGCAGAATTTATTGAAATTAATCAAATATGACGTTTCTGACGCTGCTATAATTAGAAACTTCTTTGAATAGAATCTCGAGTATTGGTTAAAATAATTCTTTTTAAAATTGGTTTAATTAGTTATATTTACATGATAATTATGTAAAATATTACATGATTGTTATATCGATATTTTCAAGCAGAAATTTAATAATTAATTATTTTGGGAGGATTCTGCAGCTTTACAATGCTTATGCACCAGTCACCACTGATAATAAATCATTTCAAAAATAAGTTTTGAAAAATAGCCTTAAATAAACTAAACATTTTAGATAGTATTTGCCCAGCATTGTTTGATGCAGTGATAAAGTGGTAGACTCTAGAACTTTTCAAATCATAGACATTCTTCAAAAATAAGTTTAGTCTTTTTTATTCATTATACATCTTCTTATTTTATCAACACCTAACTTAAATTTTATATTCTACTGTTTCTATCATTATTTATTAGCAAAAATTTATAAATATTTTTTTATGAAATGACATTTAATAATATTGTTATTATATAAAATAAATTCGAACAATGCTTTAGTTTGCTCAAGTTCATTTTTAGTACTGCAACTGATGATGTACTATTGTGGAACTATAATGCAGAAAAAGTTGATTTTATGCTAAGATAAGCTAATAATATTTCATGAGCTGATGCTACAGGATTATTATGTCCTGTGCTATGTTTTTCTAATTAATTCAATATATATATATATGTAATAAATTAAGTTTGATGTCTGTATTCTTTCCAAAATATATGTAATATTCAAATTTATATTATATTAAATATACAATATATAGGGTATATGAGCACAGACTTTCACACGACCCACCACTCTCCACTCTATCTAATAACACTGATACACTTAAACACATATATGTCGAAAAGATAAATAATCACCAATATACGTATTTCATGCTAAACAAGCAATCATCAGTTGGTCCAGATTTTCATCTCCACACATATATACTATAAGTGCTCAGATATATATTAAGATAGACAATCCTCATACTTTAATGGACAGGCTTCAATCTACTCCACATATGAGGATTGTCTATCTTAATATACATCTGAGAACTTATAGTATATATGTATGGAGATGATAATCTGGACCAACTGATGATTGCTGGTTTAGCATGAAATATGTATATTGGTGATTATTTATCTTTTCGACATATATGTGTTTAAGTGTATCTGTGTTATTAGATAGAGTGGAGATTGGTGGGTCGTGTGAAAGTCTGTGCTCATATACACTATACATTGCATATATATGGACACAGGTATATAATAAGCCTGTGTTTCAGATATTATATTAAATATAGTAAAATTCACACAAATTTAAAGTTATTTATTAGAAGTACTAATTATTTTTTAATTATTCAACGTTATATAGTTGACAAAGTACTTCTAATAAATAACTTGAAATTTGTATGAATTTTATTGTATTTAATATATATATATAGATTTGAATATTACATATATAAATATATCCATTTTCTTCAAATCTTATTTATTTCATTAAACTCCTAACAAAGATTTTACATAAATTTAAATTGAGAGAATAAAAGAAAAAAAAGTATTTTGACAATGGCCATATAAAAACGATTCAAATATTGGTAATTTATATAAAATACTTATGATTTTGATCAAATAAACAAGATTTGAAGGAAAAAAAGGGTGATAGAAAAAGCATTTATGAATTTAAAATTTTAATAGCATTTGGAAAAAAAAATTGAAAAGTTGGATTTTTAAATTTTAATTTCTACGTTTAATGTATATATATATTCTAGTCATCAGATAAGCAAGATTAATCTTAATTAATTATAATAAAAATTAATGTTAGAATTATATAAAATTATAGTATATACATAGTCAAATCCAAAAGTCAAACTATTGTATTCGAAGGCCAATCTTGAGATACAATAGAAAATTAGCTAATTATTGATTATAAAACTTAGAGTAATTAAATTTTGAATATGATTTTGATAAATGTATTTACCTTTGATATCAAGACAAAGTTATTCGAGGACCAAAAAAAAACAAACCAAAGGAAATACATGCTATCTGTAGATACTAAATCATGCTATAAAATAGCCACACATTAATATTTTCATGAGTCATTGGGGCAAATGTATTTAAGATAACAATAGATGAATGATTGTAATTATTATTTTTATTTCATTCTGTAATACCTAATTTATGAAAATTCTGTAATTAATTAACTCTGAATTAAATATATTAATTTAATAAAGATATTTCTAAAATTTGGTCTCAGTTTATAGCACCTGTATGCATTATGCAGAAGCAATGTAGTGGACTCAAGAACTAAAAATTTATATATTGATTATGAGCTGGATAAATATATATATATATTGATCAACTGACTAGAACCATTGTCACTCATTTATTCTTCCATTTGCATTTTCAAATATCACGTAACTTTCAGAACAGCTAATTATAGGATTATACAATGGTGCATTCAAAGACTTGGGACATTATATCATGTGAGATTTTGATCAGATTAATTATAATGTGCATAAAGAGTTTTAGTGCTTTTCAAAATAAATATAGTTCATTGAGATTTGAGGATCTCAGAATTGAGATCCCAAGTATCTTCACTTAAATATTACTATCGTCATATGTATTTTGCAACACTGGATGAAATGTGGAGCCCTACTTTCTATACTTGATTTACATGTATATGTTTATTTGAGCATAATTAAATAAAGCTATCAATGACAATGATAAAAAAGTAAATAGAAAAAATATTTTTTAATAAACCTTGTCCAATTTGAAGATCAAATTATGTACATAAATTACTTTTTAGGTAGTTGAAGATTTTTTTTATGTAATCAGTTCATAGCTAACATAGCTATTCACCCAACTATTGGACACTCAATGGATATCTATCTATATTTTACTTGAAGTGTAAAATAATGAATAAAAATAACTCTCATTAACTATCATAGTTAATTAGCTTAGTAATTGTTCATCTATTCTTTCTCTGCTTTTTTTGGAAGGATACTGTAGAGGATTTTGTTGTGAGTGAGCTATTTTAGGCTGCTTTACATTTTGCTTTTCTCACACAAGCATATATATTCATAATATATAGTAGATATCAGGGATAGTCAAATTCTTTGATAATAAGAGTCACATATAGTGCTTTTTATATATTTTTAAATGTTCAAAAGTTTCAAAAAATATTATTTAATATAGCAATCATAGTAGATACTTTTAAAAATAATTTTAGCGAGAGCAGCATAAGCTGTTAAATGGTGAAATACACTTGGGTCTTGTTTTATGTGGTAGATAGATTCCTCAGAAAACACGCACAAAAGAAATTGCACAAAAATATATTTAACTTACCTTGAAAAATGGGGGATACATACTGTAATTTTTAAAAAATCGCATAAAAGCAAATCAACAATGTAAAATTACTTTAAAATTTGCATACAAAAATGAGGAAATAAAATATGAATGATAAAAATTTTCAAATTTGAAAAAAATTGATACAAGCCAATTTTTTTTTACTTTTTTTATTAACTACAGTATTTAATTTTTTTCAAAACCATATATTTTTATGCGTAATTTACAGTATTTTAAATTTTTTCATACATATACAATATATAATTGTTAATTAGAGAAGATATTAATTAGTATTAAAGTTTATCGGCTTAACGTTTTCAAGGATCCATGCCTCATATTCATAGCCTTCATAAAATGTATAATAAAATATGCAAATACAAATATTCAAATAAGCTAGTATTACGTAGCCCATTTCTTCGAGATCTCGAAGCAAGTATCCTTTCTATTAATGGCATGGATGTTTCCATTGATGTAAAATGCCTCCTTTATTTTTCTTTTGTGATCATTTGATTCTGAGCACAATATTATGGGATTGGCGGGTGTGAAGTTGTGTCCAGATTGTTTAGCATGCTCCAAGAATACAGAGAACATGTTGCTGTTTTTCTGAGCTCTGTTAAATGTGTAAATATGTTGACCCAGTCTAGTATTGATTGTAGCTTTCGTTTCACCATAATATATAGCATGGCATCCAGCCTGAGGGCAGGCAATAGAGTACACCATGTGTGGGGTGAACGATCGATCAATGTGGTCCTTAGAGTTGTTAAGCAATCTATTAGAATTAGGTGGAGTTCTAATTGCTATGTTAAATTTATCGTTTAATGCTTTCATTAGTTTGTTAGATATTTTAGGAATGTAGGGGATTGTTATTCTAGGTAGATTGGTGTGAGGTACGTTATTGTTTATTGTATTATTAAATTTTATGATTTTATTTTTAATAGCTTTGAATTTGAACCCTGCTGCTAATAGATCTTTAATATAGTTGTTTATGTTTTCTTTCCTGTCTGCTTCATATTTACATAAATAAAAGTTTCTAAACAAAAATGCATTAAGGCCAGCAAATTTATGCGATGCAGGTGAGTTAGAGTTAGGGTGGATACAGCTGCGAATTTCAAATGGTTTAACAATCATTTTGTAATCTATTAAGTGGCGATTTCTCGATAAAGAGAGGTCGAGATATTTAAGTTCTTTATTATTTTCATATGTGATGGTGAATGAAAGTTTGGTTAAGTTTTGTAAATCACATAGTATATTTAAAGTATTATCTTTAGAGGTTATGATAAAGATATCGTCTACATAACGAATATATGTAAAGTCTTGGTTGATATTGTGATATTTTGGAAGGATCGATAGCTCGTATTTATTTAAATATATGCTAGATAAAACACCACTGATAGGAAGGCCCATGGGCCATCCATTTTGCATTGTCTACCACTTGTTTTCAAAGAGTGTAAATATATGTGAATCAAGCCATGACAGGAAAGCAATAATGAATTTAACTCTTTCATTAGGGCAATGTGCTCGCAGTAGCTCTTCGTGTACTATTTGGATAGATGCTTTTCGATTAATTGATCCATATAGTTCCTTCACATCCATTGTAGCCATAATTGAAGTCTGAGAGATTTGAGTATTTTTGATTTTGGAGATGAATTGGAGAGACGAGTTTATCGTGTATGAGCCAAAATTAAGGTAATCTATAAGTAATTGATTGATTAATTTGGCTACTCGTTTGTAAACTGGCAAGACATCAGATTCATCACAAGAGGAAATACAACTAATGTCAACTTCATTTTTTTTTAATTGCTCTTATAGAACACTCACCCAAACTAAAATATTTTCCAATCACTGTTGATCTTTCCCATTTTGCTAAGCAATCTAAAATTGAAATTTTTGTTTCCAACGAAATTCATTTTCTTGGGTGGTTTTTTCTTTCCATTAGGGTAAACTAAAAGTTTAAAATAAAAATAAGAACTTAAACTTATGATAATAAAAAGACATCTACTCACCATTGTTGGGCAAAATTTAATTAAAACTAACAATTAAAAATTAAATTCTTATTTTTGTCTTTAATTTTTTAATTTTCAATTCCATTTAAAAATCAAATTTCATTGCTTCACATCACATTAATTTTAGATCACTTCATATAATTTTTAAATTGTTAATTACAATTAAAAATCAGATTTTAAGTTTTCATTGTCAAATTTAATTGTGCCCACCACTGTTACTCACCTTTTAAAAATAAACTTGCAGACACTAAATGATTAATTGATTATGTACCATTTTTGTAAAAAGCAAAAATAAAATGTGATTTAAATTGCAAAAACAACAACATGCATAGTATATGTGTCTATAATGAAGCAGTCAATGTTTAATCATCATCGAGCTTCATGCTTCACCATATACACTAATCTCCTGTGGAGCCTGCAATTTAGACCTTACCATGTATATATGCTATTTGCCCACACCCTGTAGGCATAATTATCCAAGGAATTAATAAAATTAAAAATATTTAGTAAAGTAAAACAGTAGTGTGCGTCATATATATATATATATGAACGAAACAATAATTTTATTAATATTTATTGCTGAAAATTAGACGTTTTTGTTATATAAATTGTAAATCTTTTTATATATGTGTATTTTAATTAAAGTGTTGAAATGTAAAAACAAAGCAAAATGGGGAAGGCTCAAAATACTGAAATTATCTTTATCTATAGTCAGATTGTTTTCATTAATTAAAATTATAAATCTTAATTAAAATCGTAAGCAATTCTTTTGTTAGTTGTTTGCAAATCTTTAAAAATATCTAAAATGGTATTTTGAGCCTTATCTGTTTTAAAATTTTTACTTATTAAATGTTTTTTTATTTAATCAAGAGATTACACAGCTGTGGGCAACTGAGATTACATTCTTGGTGGGATTAAAGGGTGTATAAAAAGGGCCCATAGAACAAAAAAAGTTAGTTTAGTTTAGTTACTTTGAGTTAGGCATTAAACTTAGTTACTTTTCAATCAGTTACTTTCAGTTTTTACTTTGAGTTACTTTCAGTTACTTAGAAAATTCTGTGAGAATGTCTTTCAGTAAAATAAATTTTCAAGTGTTTCAAGACCTTAAAATTTTAAGAAGTCAACCAAAGTTTGGTGCTATGAACTATGAGTAGAAAAGAAGCACTTTTCTCTGGGCCTTTCGGAAGACTGTCTACCTAAGCCATCAAGTCTCATCCGTTTGACCGGCCGTACAAGATGACTATATGATCGCTGTTCTGACTGCTGACCCAACTGATTGACTGCTTATTCTGCATCTACTTGATATCCTGAGGTAACCTCATGTAATGTAGAGCTGCCTTAATATGTAAATTCATGTTGGAATTTCTAATAAGATGTAATTAAATTAATTCACATATTAATTTATAAGTTTCTGCTTATTTTGCTCTTAAACTCTCTCTCTCTGAAATTCCTTACTAATATAATGTAATTCTAACTATGCTCTTTCATGCTTAATTAGGTTATATAGCTTTGTGCGGCTCAATTAAATATTTAACTTATTTTGTTTAATGTATATATATAATTTATTTTCTTTAATATGCCAATGTCAGTCAACCTCATGAGTCTAATAATGGTATATATTCTTTGTTCAAAGGGGAAAGAGCTTCAATTAAATTTATTAGTAAAGTTTTATTCATTTGTGACAGAAATCGCTCGCTAAGTTGAAAAGAGTTATTCTCCATTATAATTTGCTGAATGATTTGTTATTTAAATATATCACTGCGCAGGAGTCAAACCATTTACAGGCTTTCAAATATAATATATTAAGTTTATCGCACGGGTATAATGCTGCTGACCTACCTTTCCTTTCTCTTATGGTACTTCCACATATATTTTCCTTATTGCTTTGTCATTGGGGACTTCAGAAATCTGAATCTCCTTCTACAAGTTCTCAAAATCATTCACAATCAGGAGTATATCGTACTTCTTGTGGAACACAAGGTTTATAGTGTTTTGATTGTGCTGTGGAAGTTCCATACAGCTGGCTCTGGGCATTCGAACCAAACTTCTCTATTTAATACCATGCCATCAAAATGGCGGACGTATCAACCCTCATTCATCCTCAAGAATTCAAAGTACCATAAGATCCATATTTCTCTAATGACATGCTAGTATCATTATTGTTTTAGCTAATGGATTTATGCCTGTTTGACCTATCATTAGGTGTTGGAAATAATGACTCATTCATGAAATGTGCAACATGCTAATTAATCAGTATGTTGATTTTAAAACTGCATTCTTTTAAAATACTAATCGATTCCCATAGACGTAAATCAATTTATATTAATGATTGTATCATGTATTCTTGTAAATGTAGTGCATTGTTTGTTTCTTATTTATAAGTTCCAAAGACGTCTTTCCCAAACAATGCCAATAAAAGTATAAATAATGATTTTCATAAGGTAGATAAGTGATTGAGATTGTATATTTTGCCTGTTTATCAAATCATTTACTACTAAACCTGTCATGATCTTTTATATTTATTTTAGGCATCCACAATGTTCTGTTAATAAAATGTTATTAAATTGGCATATTAACTCTGCACAAGTTATAATACACTCCATAAAATTATATTTGTTACATAATTAATGTAAAGGGATTTTATAAAAACAAATCCCAAGTTTTGTAAATAGTCAATATCATTCCAAGTGTGAAACCTTTTGTAACATATATATGTGTTTTCTCAATATTTATTAAATATATATTTCATGTAAATCCTGATTTGTTATAAATTATTATTTTCTGATTAGTATTAAGAATTATTTTCTTTAGCTAATAACTTAGCATTAATAAGGATACCTTTAATAAATGTAATTCCTGGGCTACTCTTATCTCGATCATCATCATCAGTCTGATCTTATGCTCTACCGCTTTATTTCTGGGCCAGGAATTAAAATAATTGTGCTGTATCATCAGGATTGTTGTTCATTGGGTCAGAGATTCGAAGAATAGGCAAATAGGTTAGAATTCAGGATTGCTCCAGACCTGTGTATCTCGAGCATGTTCAGATTCGAGGTACTTTTGCTTAGGATTTGAATCTTGTTAAGTGAAAATATTATTTTGACTGGTACAATAAGGTTTGAACAGATTTACATTATAATCTTGTAAAATTTATTACTTGCAGACACTTAATGATTAATTGATTATGTACTCTTTTTTTAAAAAGCAAAAATAGAATGTGATTTAAAATGCAAAAACAACAACATGCATAGTATAGGCATCTATAATGTTTGAACAGATTTACATTATAATCTTATAAAATTTAACGTGTGTATATAAAATGGGGAAATTCTGATTTTAAGTAAATTATGAACTTCTTTATTGCATAAAATCTATTACAGTACTAATATAAAGTGCTGAAAATATTGAAATTATTAGATGTAAGTTGAACTCTGATAATGCACTATTACTTTAAAAATGACATGTGAATGCATGAAATTTATAATATTTAAAGTAATAGCACATTATCAGAGTTTGACTTCTGATCTAATAATTTTTATCACATAAAAAAAACTGCATACAAAGATATTAAGAAGAAACATGAATCACATAACTTCAAAATCGCATTAAAAACATCCGCGTAAAATGAGACCCGGGTGTACTGTACTTTTTATCAATCAGGTATGACAATAAAATCCACAGAGGAAAAATTTAAAGTTTCAAAATATTTGGTGTTATTTATTTGTAAAGCATTTACAAAATAAAATATAATATAGATACATGCTATATTACTATAAATTACTAATATAAATGTATGGCAGTAAAAATCAATATTAACTTGGGAGCTGCACCCATAGTTTTGGGAGCCACATGTTTTCAGGCTACAGATTGTCCACTATTACTGTCATATGAGCTAGATTACTTAGAGAAACAAGTAAAGTTAGACAGTTTAACAAAGAAAATGGCATAAAGATTATAACAATAGTCACACACACAAAAGAGTGAAATTAATGAAAGACAGCGTGTTTACACATAATAAATATTTGGGCATGATATCAAATTAATAATGGTACATTCTAATAGCTATCTAATATATATATATCAATTTATAGGTGAAAGAAATTAATGAACAACATTGTTTAAATAATTATAGTCAAAATAGGGGGAACTTTGTCTCTGAAATTTGTTGTTGCTGCCTTTGAATAGTAATAAAAATTATGAAATGTCATACTATAAACTATGATATTTCATAATACATTTGTATCTATGAAAATTATATATATATACAGAAAGTTATGAAAATTGCATAGGCAATTATAGCCTTAGTGTTCAAATTAAATGATTATTTGAGTATGTAAATTAGGATAAACAAATCAAAATATAATAGGTTAATAATAGTAAAAATCAATATTTATTTTATTATAACATAAGCCACAAAATTGCAAATGATTACTTATGAGATTGTATAAACTGGCAGCTCTGTTTTAATTTCACATAAAATTTATATGAAAGAATTTGCTTCATAATCTTAAAATATTTTGTTGATATTTTATCAGAAGAGTAATTTCATAAATAAATAAAGGATTGGAAAACCTTACCATTTATTTATTTTTAAATAAATATTTAAAATACAGTTTATTAGCAGTATATTGATAATAAAGTTAATGAATATGTAAAAATAAATTATACTATGGAATAAATTTATAAATAAGAGTAATAATGCTCAAGGCTAAATGGGTTTGTAAGTAAACATTAAAAGCTAGACAATACTTAGACAATCCAATATCAATTAAAAATTTTAAACTGTTGTCAAGGCAACCTTTTTAACAACAAAGGTGGAATTCCATCTTTATTAATGGTGTAACACATTTATATAGACACTAAAGATTGCAACTTGACCCACAGAGATTGAAATTATTGATACAAAGTTTAAATAAACCTCTTTAAATAGGTAAATATAACCTATTCTGAATGGAGACTAATAAATAGTTAATTATAATGTTAGAAACTGCAATTGTAATTCTCAAATTGCATCCAAAACATTACTTAAATAATAAGTGTAATAATGCTTAAGGCTAAATGGGATTGCATCAATGATTTCCATCTCTGTGGTTAAGTTGTAATTTTAATGTCTACATAAATATATTAAACTATTAATAAAGGTGGGATTCCACCTTTATTGTCAACAATTTGAAATTGTTGATTGTTATTGATATTGGGATTGTCTAAATGTTGATTATGTTTTAATGATTATTTACAAACCCATTTAACCTTGAGCATTATTACACTTATTATTTAAATAATACTTTGGGTACAATTTGAGAATAATAATTACAATTTGTAATGCTCAGAATATGTTATATTTACCTTTTAAAGAGGTTCATTTAAACTTCTTTGTATCTGTGATTTCAATTTCTGTGGTCAATGTGAAATCATTAATGACTTTATAAACACATTAGACCATTAATAAAGGTGGGAATCCATCTTTATTGTTAAAAAGGAGGTTGCCTTGATAACAGTTTGAAATTGTTGACTGATATTGATATTGACTAGTTTTTAATGAAATTTATATATATAATTCATTTGTATAAAAACCTATAGTTTTGGAATTTAAATTGCCAATCCAATAAGTTACAATATTGTAAATTAAAAAAAACAAAACATTGATATAATTGCAGTTTAAAATTAACAAGAAAAAATATAATTTCAAGTTAAATAAGTTGTATTAGGTACTTTTATTTGGTACTTGTGAATTTTCAAATAAACCAAGATGGTAACCCGTATTTTTAATAAATGTACAGTTTCAAAGGCCTATAATCTACTGAAGATGTGTTAGTTGTTAAATTAAAACAAAAATAATAATTGATTATAAAATTTAAAACAAGGAATAAATTCTGATAAATTTCATTAAGAAGCTATATTTCGATTTTTTTATTTTTACTTGTATTATAATGTGGGAGACAATGAGATGTTCTTAACATTGTTGTACTTTGGTTCAATTCAGCGTGTTTTTTTTTTTTGTCAGCAGGTTTTTTTTTTTAGTAAATTGTCATAAAGATAAAAATTTGTAACCTTTCTATCACACAACATGATGCAGTGACTATTTCCAAAGGTATGGGATCCTACCCTCCTGAAAACTGAGCATTAGTGATTATGATATGATTGCATGCTGCCAACATGAATAAAGTGTAAATATTGGATTTATATATATTTTTCATTTTTGTGTAATAAGTTAATCCAAAAAAATAAATAAATAAAATAAACTGTAAATGTTGTAATTAATTTTTCTATAATGATTTCTAAAAATTAAAACAGCCAAACTCTCCATACAGTAGTGCCACTCAGTGCAAGCCAGAATAATCAATGAATGTCAGAAGGCTCACGCATAAAATCCTTATCTAGTACCTATTCATCTAATATCCCCAGACTAGTTTCTAGCTTGTGGCTTTCACCAGTGAGGAGCCTTGGATCTGAGAGCATTGCACCTAGATATTAGGATCTAATGCAACCCTCCAGCAGCACCTTTTATCTCTACTTAACTACAAAACTATGGGAATAAAATTGAAAACACAATATTTTCAATCCAAGCTCATTAGCTTATATAGTCATATAGGTCTGAACTCAGTTCAGTACCCATACATTTTGGTGTCTTTGGTTCTTTAATAACCATAACCACTACTATCTTATTAGGCAGGATTGGTATTAAACCACTACACATCACATAATCATCATTTCTTATGCTTGCTCATAGCTATTATTAAAACAGGCAAAACTCTCCATATAGTAGTGCCACTCAGTGCAAGCCAGAGTAATCAATGGATGCCAGAAGGTTTGTGCATATGCACAAGATTACTCTTGCTTGCACTAAGTGGCACTACTATATGGAGAGTTTTGCCTGTTTTAATAACAGTTATGAGCAAGCATAAGAAATGGTGACCATGTGATGTTTAATAGTTTAATACCAATCCTGTCTAATAGAATAGTGGTGGCTATGGTTTTTAAAGAACCAAAGACACCAAAATGTATGGGTCTGAACTGAGTTCAGACTTATATGACTATATAAGCTAATGAGCTTGGATTGAAAATATTTTCAATTTTATTCTCATAGTTTTAGAGATCTTAAGATCTAGGTGCAGTGCTTTCAGATTCAAGGCTCCTCATGAGCGGCACTACTGTATGGAAAGTTTTGCTTGTTTTAATAAGTTATGATCAAGCATAAGAGATGATGATCATGTGATACTTATTTAGTGGTACAATTTCTTCTTTTAAAATAATAATAAAAATAAAATGTTTATATTAAAGCATGTCTCCTGGCATGCAGTTTTTGGGAGCCCAAAACCAGAGCAGGAGAGAGGGGGTGCATGGCCATTTGGCTAGGGGCTGCAATGTTTAAGGGGCCTACTTTTGGGGGCAAAATTTTTAAAAAAGTTAAATATATCTTTAACATATATAAATAAATAAATTTCTTTAAATTGTACTAAATTTTTTATGCAAGAGAAGGATTCAGTCATTTTGTTCTTTAAAATAAAACCGTCATATTTAAATTACCTGAGCAATTTGTTGATGATTATCTCTATACTGCATGTAATTGTAATGTTTATCATATGTTTTAAACATTTATTATGATTGTTGACAAAGTTATCATAGTGTTATTTAGAAATTATCTTATTTTTAATAATAATAAATTAATAAAGACGATCATCTTTATTATTATTCTTATTACCAAAAAAAATCAAGTAATACTAATTTTTAATTTAGAAGTTAAAAAATTCTATCTTACATAATTTTTTTACCAATTCTTTTCTTGGTTTTGGGTGACAAGGAAAAATTTTGAAAGTGGTGCAGCAAAAAGAAAACAAGCCAAATTACAGGAAGAAGCAATCAAAAGGTTGAAATTGATTACAGGTTTCTGATAAAAAAAAACATGAGTCTGGGAATGTTCGGATTAGTAGAGATAATCAGGTGGTTGTATTACTTTCCACACTAGACAATGACTGTTCTTCGCAAACATTCGATAAAGAAATAAACAATCAAATTGTAACAGCCCCCACAGGGTTGCTTATCATATTGTGACATTGGATTGACTGGTAAGAGAACAATTTTCACACTGAAAGTTTTTTGAAAGTTCCAGGTTTTGAAATACCAATCAATGTTTCTAATAATAAGAACAATCATTTTTTTCATTTCTTTGTATTATGCTCCTTGTTTTTTGTTCAACAAAAAAGAAGTGTTTTCAAATGTAAGAACGTTAGCTGAACACCCAGATTGGGATATTGCAAAAGGATAATGAAGATTGAAAGGCATTGTACTAAATCATGAAAATTCAAATATACATAAAGTGAATTATATCATTTGGAAAGAAGCAATGAGATAAATAATTTTGTTGTTAATCAGCTTAAGGCAGAAAGCAAAAAATGGAAGATAATCCTTCATCAAATTTTAGATATTTTTTTGGCTCAAAGAGGACTTGCATTAAGTGGATCTTCTGAACATAATGTTTTGGGTCTAGTTGAGCTTTTGAGCAAGTATGACCAATACTGAGTGATCATGTTACACAAGTTCATAATTAACAAGAAAGTAACTCCTATTTTCAGATGCATTATCTCTCTCATCATGTTCAAAATGAATTTATTAAAATCTGTACTCTTTTGCTCAGAAAAAATTATAGAAGTTAAAGCAGCAAAATATTTTGCTATTTCAGCAGATGGAACATGTGATATGTTAATGCTATAGATACAAAGTTTTCTATTGAAGAATGCTTTATTATGTTTTGTGATTTCCCTAAAAAAAATTGGTGAAGAAATTGCTGAAGATAGTTTTGACCTTAACTTTGATGACTATATAAGTCAAAGTATGGCAATTGTGGCAATATAGTTGGCACATACAATAGTGTTCAAACTAAATTGAAAGAAAGAAATAAGAATTACTTGTTTTCAAGCTGTGCAAACCATATGTTAAATTTAGTCAAAGAGGATAGTGCCAAGGTATGTAAAAAAGTGATTACATTTTTTGGAATGATTCAAAAAATGTATTCAGGTATAATTCATAAACATGGAAAATACTGAAAAAAATATGTTCATGTATCTCTCCAACAAATGTCCAATGTGAGGTGATTAACCAGGATAGATTGTGTTCAAAACTATTGCTCAACCTTTAGTAAGTATTAGAAATGCTGTAAAAGAGATGAGCAAGCTTACAAATTTAACATCGGAATGTAAGGCTGACCTTAGTGGAATTGAAAAGTATCTGGACAGTTTTGAAAGTCTTTTAATGGCTTCAATTTGCATTAATGTGCTAACAATGATTCACAAGGTAAATCTACTATTGGAATGTCATGATGCAACATTGGATGCAGAAAAAGACAATGTTACTCAATTATAAGAAGATCTTTTGAAGCTTAGATATAAGTGGGATGAAATACTTTATTCAAGAAGCCTAAACAGTGTCAAGTAAAATTGATATATCGACTAACTTTAATTTGCATCATGGTTTCACACATTCAGCTCAACAACATGCAGAAAATTATATCATGGTGAATGTCTTCCATCACATAATAGACTTTGTACATAATGGGCTTAAGCATTGATTTTCTGTGCTTAAAAATATGCAACCATTTTGATTTTTTATAGGACTTTAAAAACTTGAGTGAAAACAAATTATTTTAAAAAGTTAACAGATTTGTGAACTAATATGCAAATCAAGTTTTAGTTGAACTCTTCAATGAAATAGCTTTACTTAAGAGAGTGTTTTTTGGTTTAATAATTAGTGTGGAATGTGTAATGAAATAATTATAATGGGGAATTAATTAGATAGGATATTTAAGGAATGAATTTAAAGAATGAGTTTAAAAGAAATTTAAAGTTATGAAGATCATACAAATTTTTGGGTTTTATTATTATTATTTTTATTTTATTTTTTATTGGTATTTTGTATTGTTATTTTTTATTTATTGTTTATTATTATTATTTATATACATTTATTTTTTATTTTTTGGATAAATGGAAAATTTTTATTTATATGTGTTATTATTTTTATACATATTTTAGTTACCTTGAAAAAGACTATAAGATATAGACAAAAAGTTGATGGAAGTGTAAAATAATAGTTCATATAATAAATCAAGTTTTGTAAAGAAGAAGATATATATTTGTATGAACCATTTATTTATTAAAATTAGAAAAAAAAAACGATTGGAAGTTTTGAAGATGAATGAAAGAGTTAAGCTGGAAGGATAAGATGGACAATGTGTTGAAAAGAATAAAAATGAAATATATATTTATTTTAAAAAATATTAAAAGAAAGAGAATGGTTATGTATTTAAAACATTTATGAAAAATATGTTGAAAGGAATTGTGATGAGTAAAAAAATAATAATTTTACATTGATTTTTAAAAAGAAATTTTTATCAGTATTTAAAAAAATAGAACAAAAGAAAGTGGTGTACAGATTGATGATAACTAATGCTGAATGATGATGATGATAAGGATTTAAAAATTTAATCATAATCAACTGGAAGAATTTGATTGTAATCGTTTATAAATATATGCACTTATAATGTTGTTAAAATATTTGTTTATTTTTTTTTATGTATTTGTTTTCCAGTTTTTATAAAAAGAAGTAAGTGTACAACTATTGATTTCTTTTAAATCTATTATCACATTTTCTTTTATGTAGGAAAAGGCTTTCTTCACTTTTAAAAACTGGTCGATCTTCTTAAATTTATGTTCTTCTGTAGTTTGTTACATATAAATGGAATTCACCATGTATATAAAAAAAGCTTTTATAAATAAAGAAATTTATTATAGAAATATCAAATTATTTTACATATATTGTACATGTTTATATCTACGGTATTAAACAAAATAATTGAAATGATTGACTGCTTGGAAATTAATATATAAATTTACATGAAGTTGAAGCACTGGAAATGATAGAAGTGAACTGTTATCCATGGATTGTGAACCTCTTCTTTACTACTGGATGTTGAACATTGGCAATAGAATCAAATTGGCTGAAATGAATAAGCAAAATATTATTAAAATTCAATGTTAGAGAAAGCAAGTATATATAAAGAACAAAACAAAAGAAAACTAATAGTAAATATTTAAATATCTAATCTTTAAGTACTAGTACTTAAGTATTAGTACTGTTGTCTTTTTTTATTATCAGTTTTGCATATGATCAATTAACTTTTTTTGCCAGAATGTGAAAGGGTCATGCACAATTAACCAAAAGAAGATATAGTTTGTATTTGGAAAGCAGATAATTGAATGATAGAATTAGACTAATTGGGAATGTAAAAGCTGTTGTTCTAACATCACTATTAAACATTGCATAACTTTGAAAGAGAGAAATGTGAATAATGTCTTCATGGAACTAAAATCTTTCTCAATTTACTTAGAGAATTGTAGCCTAGTATAAGATTAATAAAAATAAAATTGAGTTTGAAAACTATATTAGATGGATATGAGTAAACTTATGACTGAGTAAACTATAAACTGTAATAAAAATATAATCTAAAGTAGGAAATCAAAGTGAACACATGAAGTGACCACATGCTAAAACTAAGATTAAGATAAAAAAAAAACACCTCAAAATACAATTTAAGCTATAATTATCAATAAAGCAAGTCATATATAACATGATATTGCTTTTATAAGCTGGTATTTACAAAAATGTAATACAGATAGCATACCAATAGCTCAAACAAGCTCTCAAAAACAATTGGTCTGGGAATAAGAGTATTTTGGATAGAGATTTTAAATATTTTCTCTTACCGCATTTATCAATTAAGAGCTTGTTTGAGTTATTGGTATGCTCTCTGTATTAAATTGAAGCTATATATTATAGAAGAAATAATATTAGAATAGTTAATTTAATAATATTAATTTTGTCTTTTTTGAAATAGCCAGCAGAAATAGAATACTTTGTAGATCAGGAAAGAATGTTAAGACTAAATTTTTAAAACAAAAAAATTTTTTGCTGCCACATAAATGTGAATTTTAACACTTTTAAACTTTAATATTGTTAATCCAGTCAGAATAGCAGTCGGACCTTAAATGGCAAAATATATCAAATGAATCTATATTAAAAAAAAAAAAACCTCTACCAGGATTTAAACCTCTAGCAAATCTAACGCTAATGTGCTCCATATTTATTACAAATGTTTTTGATGCAGTTATTAATACCACATATGTACAAAAGCTATTAAGATTATGTATATATGTGCTATGTATAGCTAATCTAAGAATGTACTTCCCACAAGTACAAATCAATACTGTTATATTTAGATAATTCTTTCCTTACAATCCTTAATAGCGTTTAATGACTTACATATATACAATCATTAACATAAGAAAGCCTGAAGGCATGCATAAATAATAATTTAAATCAGTATGACCTATAAGAGTTCTAGCTGACTGTTCTCACATTCAGAGGCCAGATATCCACACTTGAAGTTACTGTGCCAAGGGAGACATTCTGCTCCAACATTTATGTCTGTGTCCACACCTGAAGCTCCAATAATCAAGTGTCCACTTGTTCATCTCATTATTATTAAGGCATTCATTGTTTTAAATCCCTGCAATTGATTGGCTAATACTCTGTCCATCTGCTCAGGTGATTCTTTATTTTAATCTCCATACAAGAATTTACATCGTTATCTTTCTGAATTTAATTAATGAGTTATTTTTATAGCTTGTCATTTATATTATAAAGGAAATCTAACTCAAATTCCTTTAATTGTTTTATTTCATTAACAATGTATTCTACTCTATTTAATTAGACTATTATTCATTTTAGAAAATAATCTTTTTCTAATCTTAAAGTCAACATTTTTTACTTCCTAATTTTAAAAGAATCAGTTTTTTAAAATTCTTTAATTTATTTAACTTGTAACTTTTTCTCTCTATAAGTTTATACAAATATATGTATATGCATTTAAACATACACATACATATCATTACTTCCCCCAAGTTCAGAAATTAGGCTTTCATTTCTGAACTTATTACGAGTTCTTAAGATATGTGGGGTTTTTCATCTTCTTTTTAGCACACTGTTGTGAATTATGTTTCAACTCATTAGGTGCATTTTCAGGAAGTGTAGTTGTTTGAAAATCACAATCATTATTGTTATTTTTCCTCAGGTCTACACTAATATCTGGCCACCAAACATGACTAAGTGCTAGAGCTTTTTCTCTGCCAATGTCTCACTGATTATTATGCAGCCAATTTACTATATGCTGCCTATCCTTGACTGGAATCAATGTACAATCACCTTTCATAATGCAGCCTTCGTGTACTGACACTTGCTTCCAAGTGTTCCATAATTCTTTGTGAAGGAAACTGGGACTTTGCTTCAGCCAGCCTCCTCGAATCTGCTTCATAATCCATTGGTAGTCATTGCCTTTGGCTGTCCTACAAACTACAGTTTCACTTCATTTCCTTAGGTTTCTGGTCATCATGGAGCTTCTCTGATGTGATTTTGTCAATTACTGGCTGCTGGAAAGATTTTTTCTCTTTGAGTATATCTATTTTACCCTAATTCATCTTAACCCCCTCAGAAAGTTTTTTTTCTATCAGGGCTATTAATTTTTTTAGTAATTGTTATTTTTAGTCTCATTTCACTGGTCTTGCCATGAACTAGGCCCTTTATTCTAATGGCATTATCATTCATATTTAATGCCTTTAGGTCAGTTTTTTGAATAGTGGGTTTTTTCCTAAACTTGAACATAACAGTATACAATCACAGACTGATGTCAGTGGTATGCAACTACCACTATCCACTTCTATAGATATGGTCTGATTACACAGTTTTAGCTTTAACATAATTTTGTCATTATTGGTGGACATTTTTTTTATATATTGGTATGCTGAATTGGCTGACCCTGATATGAACATTTATGACTCTTACTTTTATTACATTTTTCTTTACACATTTTTTCTATGTGCCCTCTTTTTTTTACAATTATTGCAGCACTCTCTTTTATAAAAACAATTGCTGGTTTTGTGGCCTTTTCCCCCACATCAAAAACATATAAACACAGATTCACTGTTAGCATTATTTTCATTACTTTTTGACCATTCTTTCTTTATGGTTTTATAAATGTCTGTATGCGATTTGCTATCAGTGAATTTTTGAGATTGCTAGAGCATGAATTCATAAGCTATTTCACATTTTATAGCCTTCATATAATCTAACTTGCTAACAGCCAATAATTGTTGCTATAAATTGTCATTACTTATACCAGTAAGCAATTGTTCTAGCAGGATTTCATCTAGGGAAGATTCATAGATGCAATTCTTTGCTAGATTATGAAGAGCACTATCATAATCTTTTATACTTTCATCCCAACCTTGGTTCTGAGCTTGGAATTACAGTCTAGTGACATGCCTCAAGGGTTGGGAGTTAAAATGGTTTGACAAACACTCTTTAACTTGATCGTATGAACAATGTTCAGGAGTTAGAAGTTCAGTGAGCCTGTTGGCTATCTCCATAATGCCTTTCCAAGCAAAGCATTATAATAAAGCAATCTTGTACTCATCATCTTTAACTTTATTATTGAATAAGTATTTTTCTTTACATTGAACATACAGGGACCAAGTACTTGCCTCACTGATGTCAAATTCACCAATTGCTACTTGCATTGCCTAGCCTGATTCAGTCTTTTACCTGAATTTAACCTTTATTTTAATTAATGATCATATTAAGACTGTGACTGCACCAATTGCCATGTCTAGCTAATCTAAGACTGTACTTTCCATGAGTACAAATCAATACTAATAGTTAATATTTAGATAATTCTTGTTTTACGATCCTTAATAGCATTTAACAATTTACATATATACAATCATTAACATAAGAATGCCAGAAGGCGTACATAAATAATAATTTAGATCAGTATGACCTGTAAGAATTCTAGCTGGCTGTTTTCACATTCAGAGTCTGAATCTCTGCACTTGAAGTCACTGACTTAAGAGAGACATTCTGCTCCAACATTTATATCCGTGTACACAGATGAAACTCCAAGAATCAAGTGTCCACTTTCATCCCATTAGTACTCAGGCATTCATTGTATTAAATCCCTGCAGTTGATTGGCTAATACTCTGTCCACTCAGGTGATTCTTCGTTTTAATCTCCATACAAGAATTTATATTGTTATCTTTCTGACTTTAATTAATGAGTTATTTTTATAGTTGTTGTTTATCTTATAAAGGAAATCTAACTCGAATTCCTTTAATTGTCTTATTTCATTAGTGATGTATTTTATTCTATTTAATTAGACTATTATTCATTTTAGAAAATAATCTTTTTCTAATCTTAAAATCATAAATCTTTTATTTACTAATTTTAAAAGAATCAGTCTTTTAAAATTCTTTAATTTATTTAACTTATAACTTTTTTCTCTATAAGTTTATACATATATATGTATATGCATTTAATCATATACATACATATCAATATGAAAATTATAACCAACAATTCTTTTCATTTTTGTCTCAAGATGATTAAATATTTATATATAAACATGATTTAAACAAAACTATATTACTATTGAATACAAAAGGCCTATTATAATCAAAGAAAAATGATAAAATCAAAACTAAATAGAACTAACCAAATAAACATTGATAATTATCAATTATTCACCACCAACAAATAGTTAAAACTTGATAATTCTAAGTAAATAATGTTAAACAGATGATAGTAATCTCAAAAGAAATGTAAGAAGTTTAAAATTAAAAAAAAGAAGTCATTAGCTTGTATTAAAAAAATATGTGCTTTATATATGTTGTGAATAAAATAACGAGTGATAATGAAAAAGAAACTACAACAAACCCTCGAGTACTCAAATCGGATAACTAAACCTCTAAAAAAGTATTAATTCAAACACACTTATCTGCTGAAGATATGAAAATCTCTTTACCTATCTTTATTTTTCATATAAAATGTACCAAGAAGAATAAAAATAAGAGCTTTTCTTCTTTCTTAACTTCTTAATTTATATTATTATTTGGTAAGAGATCAGTTCTCCATTATGGTGTCAAATAGTATAAGCTTAAGTATTCAATGGTTATCAGATGCACATAAAATCTCTATCCTTATTATTTCAGCTACATCTTCAAATCAGATTTTGGCTTTTGCCTTCATCACAGGATAGGAATTTCACATGCAACTAAGAATCACTTAAGTTTATGCTGGATGGCATTAGAATGGAGAGCTTTTCTGATTGCATTATGAGCTGGACTCATTAAAGTTTGTGATGCAGATTTAAAATTGATTGCTAAAATAATTTATATTGAAATGGCGACAACCACCATAGATGGTAAAAAAGGGAACTAATTAGTTTATTTTTCAGTTTATAAGTTCAAGAAATGGAAGGGACCAAACTGAGCTGCAGTCCTTAGACTTGAGCTTCAGACTCTGCCATTCTACCAATGTAAAAATTATACAACACCCAATTGGGGAATATCACTTTATTTTGAAAGTTAGTTAACCCCATATGTTTTTAGATAAAGGAATTAGCATTGATTATGTTGCCTATTGAAAGTGGTTTTTTTTATTTAACTGGATTTTAAAAAATAAATATGTATACTATGCAATCATGAATCATCACTCACTCATTGCTTTAACATTATTAGAGATAAAGACGTATTTTTGTTACATGTTAAATAATTGAAGCAAGGATAATCTTAATAAAATTTGTGTTAGATCAATATGCTAAGATTTTATTGTATAAAATATATACCAAAACTCTAAGAAAACCCAAGAAAAAGGAATCACCTACTTTAAATAAAAAAAATAAAATAAATACTCATGTATGACTTGTAATTTAACCATAAGTGAACATAACTAAAATTTGCAAAGGAAAATACTTTCAAATTACAACCATGAATTTGGTTCTCATAGAATATAAAAAAATTCCACCTTATCAATAGTAAATACTGTATTTTATAATTGTAATTTTTGTCTTTGAGTTAAAGAATGATATTCAACTGAACCAGATTATTCAGAGATCTCTGTCATACATTGACTTTCATTTACTATTTGTTATTGGTTGGTTAGATGATTAGTTAGTTATGAGCTGCTTAATCTGAAAAAATCCACTAAATCTATCTGTGACCTGAAAATTTTTTAAATTCACTTGACCTAAGCTTGAATCTCAATTTGAGATCATGGAAGGTGGAAGCACTAACCAGTGCAAATGAATACTTTTTGTTTATTAATCATAAAATATTTTGTATAAAAATTTAATTAGTAATATATATATAATTTGCTTTTTTAGTTAATTTTCTTTTTAAAAAAATTATGAATAACTGAAACCACAGGTGTAAGGGAGTACTGAAATTTATTGTGACTAAATATGTAGTTATAAGTATATATTGCATATGCCTAAAAGTAATGATATTTTATATACAGTATAAGCTAAAAAAGTAATAAAATAGTTTATAACTTGGGGGTTCACAAGAAATTTGAGCACTAGAAATAACAAACTGGGCTATGATCCATAATATTGAGCTTCAAAATTCAATATATGCTTATATTTTGTTGACAATAACTTTCACTTATCATTCATATTTATGGCTTCAGTTACCCATAATTCCAAAAAATAGTAAATAAAAAAATTAATTTGATTTTTTTTTGTTTACAATGCATGTACAATATATATATATATATATGTCCATGTAGTTGCAGAAAGGAGTTTGCTATTAACTGAAAGGAGACCCTTTGTTTTCTCTTGGAGGCCTTAAAGGAACCGAACAGGGCATATTTCTAATGTCCACTCCTTACGTTCCTGTTGTTGCAGCTGTTATTACTATGTGATTATTAAAATATTATATGAACATGGATGGGCTGCTAGCCAACATGCTATTAGACAGCATGGTGAGTTTATTGGCTTTTTACCTCTGAGTTTAAGATCAAGAAACACCAGTCTTTCTTCTCAGTTGCATGATAAGGCAGAATGAATGTTTGTGTAAATGATAAATATTTTTTCAAATATATACAATTATGACAGACAAAAATAAAGCATGGCCCTTATTCCCAGGAGGCTGTAAAGTCACCAACCAAGGCAGCGGTTGGTGGCCAAAGGCGGAGGGTGCTAAGAATCCCCTGATTGTGGACCCAGGCTGCCATTTGATGACGACTTTTTATTTAGGTACTTACAACTGCAGATCACTTTCAAGTGAAGGAAGATTGCAAGAATTAGAAAAAGAACTGTCTTATATTAAATGGGACATTATTGGACTTTGTGAAGTTAGAAGAAAAGGTGAAGAGACAATTGATTTAAAAAGTGGACATGTACTCTATTATAAAAGCACAAATATTGGAAATACAAGTGGAGTAGGATTCATTATAAATAAAAAGTGGAAGAACAACATTGTGGAGATTGATGGTGTATCGGACAGAGTGGCAAGATTAGTTATACAACTTAATAGCAGATACCAAATGCAGATAATTCAGGTTTATGCCCCAACAAGTTCTCATAGTGATGAAGTAGTAGAAGATTTTTATATGGATGTACAAAAGGCTTTTGATCAGAGTAAACAACATTTTAAAATTGTTATGGGAGACTTTAATGCTAGAATTGGTAAACAAATGAAAGATGAAAGTGCTGTAGGTAATTTTGGTTATGGTAATAGAAATGAGAGAGGACATAGACTTGTGGAGTTTGCAGAAAAAGAAAAACTTTATATTATGAATTCTTTTTTTGAGAAAAATGTTAAAAGGAAATGGACATGGAAGCATCCAAATGAAGGTACAGCAGAATTGGATTATATTTTGACTAACAGAAAATACATATTTCAAGATTGTAATGTTCTTAATAAATTTAACACAGGAAGTGATCATCGATTAGTAAGATGTAAGATATGTGTTAATGCAAAACTAGAGAGACAAAAATTATTAAGAAAAACAATATTTACAGTTGATATTCCTAATCTTCAGAAACATTCTAATGAATTTAAATTAGAACTTACAAATCAGTTTCAAGTATTAGTAGATTTTGAACATGATTCAGATTTGAATGAAATTAATATGAAAATAACTGATACACTTTTAAAAACTGCAACAAAGATAGCTGGTAGAAAAAAGCAGCAATTGACCAATAAAATTTCTACTGAGACTAGAGAATTTATGAAGAAAAGAAGGAATATGAAGATATACAAAAATGATGCATTAAAAAGGATTGAATATCTCGAATTTTGTAAAATGGTGCAGAAAAGAGTTGAAAATGATATAAGAAAGTATAACTGTGAACTAGCAAGGAAAGCCGTAGAAGAGAATAAAAGTCTCAAGAGTGTAAAACAACATTTTGGTATTGGTAGGAAATTTATATCTGCAATAAGAAAAAAAGATGGAATTATTACTAAAAAGAGAAATGACATCATGAAATGGGTAGAAGACTTCTATCAAGAATTATATAGTAATAAAGAACAAGTACCTCCTATATCTATTACATCTTCCGAATTGCCCAGAATTTTAAATGAAGAAGTGAGACATGCAATTAAATGTATGAAGAAAGGAAAGGCTCCAGGTAATGATGGAATTATAATTGATATATTAAAAGAAGCAGGTAAAGAAATAGAATTTTTTTAGCAAAGTTATATACCAAATGTCTAAATGATAAAGATGTACCAGATGATTGGAAGAATGCAGTATTAATATTAATATTTAAAAAAGGTGATAAAGAAGATATTAGAAATTACAGACCTATCAGCCTTTTATCAGTTTTATACAAAAATTTTACCAAGATAATTACAACTCGTCTACAGAGAACATTGGATTTCCACCAACCAAGAGAACAAGCTGGATTTAAAAGTGGTTTTAGTACAGTAGATCATATCCAGGTATTGAGAGAAGTTATAGAAAGGACAAATGAATATGAGTTGCCATTATGCTTTGGATTTGTAGATTATGAAAAGGCATTTGATTCTATAAACATTTCTTCAGTGATTAAAGCATTGGATCATCAAGGTATAGATCCAGGATATTGTCATATTTTAAAGAATATTTATAAAAATGCAACAGCAACAATTAGATTACATAATGATACTAGGAAAGTCAACATTGAGAAGGGTGTAAGACAGGGTGACTCCATATCTCCAAAACTTTTTACAGCAGTGCTGCAAGAAGTATTTTGTGGATTAAAATGGGAAGCTAAAGGAGTGAAAGTAAATGGAGATTATTTAAGTCATTTAGATTTTGCAGATGATGTAGTTGTTTTTGCAAATAATGCTTTAGAGCTGCAGGAAATGTTGCAGGAGTTATCAGATGAAAGTAGGACTAAAGATAAATGTTAAAAAGACTAAAGTAATGTTTAATGGATTTTCTCAAAATATGAAAATAAAGATTGATTATGATGAGTTAGAAGAAGTTAACAGTTACAAATACCTTGGTCAGATTATTAATACAGATGGAAACATAATGGATGAAATTAATCATAGAATTAAACTTGGTTGGAGTGCTTTTGGTAGAAATAACTTGATACTAAAAGGAAATATGCCTATGTGTTTGAAAAGGAAGGTTTTTAATAAATGTGTTTTACCAGTTCTTACTTATGGATCTGAGACTTGGACACTTAATAGAAGAGCAATACAGAGACTTCAGACCACTCAAAGAAGTATGGAGAGATGCATGTTGGGAGTAACAAGAAGAGATCGAAAATGCAATATATGGGTAAGAGAACACTGACCTCATTGAAAAAAATAAAAGTCTGAAGTGGAGTTGGGCTGGACATATTGCTAGAAAAGATGATAATAGATGAAAAATTGGAATATTAAACTGGGTTCCAAGAGATTGTAAAAGACCCAGAATGAGACCACATGTGAGATGGATAATGAAATAAGAAAGTGTGCAGGGGTATAGAGAAGAGAAGCTAAAGATCAGAGAAGATGGATTAACTTGGAGAGACCTTCATCCTGCAGTGGATTGATAATGGTTGATGATGATGATATGCCCATGTACATATTTTCAACAAATATATACAGTATGAAAACATATCTATATGTGTGTGTCAAAAATGCATGCTATAGAACAGTTTTGCTATATGATGAAGCTTGGAACTAAATGTTGTAGATGGAGATTATATTCATAAATGTATTACAGTTAACTATCTGGTATTATCAAAAACTATCATACCACTGCTTAATTTATTTAATTTGGATATAATCTAATTGAATAATCATACAATAGCACTTCAAACATTTAAAAATATGTTTACAAGTAATTATATATTTTTAAGTTTATATTGTGTGAGAGTGTATATTATGATGATATAAAATAGTAATTTGGATTATCATGCATCATGAATTGAAAATGTCAATTTATGTAATGGTATTAATTAGAATATAACCCATTATTATTAGCAATATATATTTAGTTGCATAGTCTCAAGGTTAAAGCCTTAATATATATTGCTTTGGTAATGAGTATGTGCTTAACAAATTATTAGTTACTACTTTAAATTGTCTTAAAATATTTCTAATCATAAGAGCTTTACACTGACTCACTGTAAATCGAAAGGTTTTGCGAACGTTAGTTTGTAATAGAAATTGTGGATTTAGTCAGTGCAGTATTCAATAGCTTCATGCTCACAAATCAAAATGCTTTAGATTTGCCTATATAATTAAAAAATAGGTTGAAGATAAGAGTGGCCACTCTTGTCTTTTAAAGTCATTAATCTTGTGTTATAAAGATTTGTAGACATCCCTACTGTCATATGTAGGTACATAGTCTTAAGGTTATAGCCTTAATATATATTGCTTAGGTAATGAATATGCACTTAACAAATTATTAGTTACAACTTCCATTTTTATTAGGTAAATAAAATCCCATTATGTCTGGACACCAATTTTGCAATGTAATCAATAAACTGTTATTATCTCAGATAACTGATTCAGTTCAAACCATTTATTAGAGTGTCAATTTTTATAACAGTATAAAGATATTAAAATGATAATCTATTAATAAATAAATGGCTTAACACTTATAGCTATCAAATTTTATAATGATGTAAAAATATATAAAATTAAATAGATAATTTTCTTAAAATCCAGTTGAGATATCAGACTGTACTAGCATTAAGTATCTATAAATTAATAATTGAGTAAATATAAATTATGAAAGTTCAAATAATGTTGGGTGCTAATTTATATTAGATTAAATTAAATATATTAGTTTAATCAATTGATATTTAATAAAACATTAGTTTAACTTTTACTAATTATTTATTCATTATAATCAATAAAACATATCTGATAAAGTACTACAATAATATAATAAATTATTAAAATATGTAGGTATTTATTCAATATTTTTGGCTAGCTATTAAATAATATGCAAATCAATCATGTAGAGATTCTTGAAGCTGATGTTAAAGTCATCATCATCATCATCATCAACCATTATCAATCCACTGCAGGATGAAGGTCTCTCCAAGTTTAATCCATCTTCTCCGATCTTTAGCTTCTCTTCTCCACAACACCCCTGCACATTTTCTTATTTCATTCATCCATCTCACATGTGGTCTCTTTCTGGGTCTTTTACAATCTCTTGGAATCCAGTTTAAAATTTCAATTGTCCATCTGTTATCATCTCTTCTAGCAATATGTCCAGCCCAACTCCATTTCAATCTTTTAATTTTTTCAATAAGGTCAGTAACACCTGTTTGTTGTCTTACCCATACATTGCATTTTCGATCTCTTCTTGTTACTCCCAACATACATCTCTCCATACTCCTTTGAGTGGTCTGAAGTCTCTGTATTGCTCTTCTATTAAGTGTCCAAGTCTCAGATCCATAAGTAAGAACTGGTAAAATACATTTGTTAAAAACCATCCTTTTCAAACACATAGGCATATTTCCTTTTAGTATCAAGTTATTTCTACCAAAAGCACTCCAACCAAGTTTAATTCTATGATTAATTTCCTCCATTATGTTTCCATCTGTATTAATAATCTGACCAAGGTATTTGTAACTGTTAACTTCTTCTAATTCTTCATAATCAATCTTTATTTTCATATTTTGAGCAAATCGATTAAACATTACTTTAGTCTTTTTAACATTTATCTTTAGTCCTACTTTTCTACTTTCATCTGCTAACTCCTGCAACATTTCCTGCAGCTCTGAAGCATTATTTGCAAAAACAACTACATCATCTGCGAAATCTAAATGACTTAAATACTCTCCATTTACTTTCACTCCTTTAGTTTCCCATTTTAATCCACAAAATACTTCTTGCAGCACTGCTGTAAAGAGTTTTGGAGATATGGAGTCACCTTGTCTTACACCTTTCTCAATGTTGATTTTTCCAGTATCATTATGTAATCTAATTGTTGCTGTTGCATTTTTATAAATATTCTTTAAAATATGACAATATCCTGGATCTATACCTTGATGATCCAATGCTTTAATCACTGAAGAAATGTGTATAGAATCGAATGCCTTTTCATAATCTACAAATCCAAAACATAATGACAACTCATATTCGTTTGTCGTTTCTATGACTTCTCTCAATACCTGGATATGATCTATTGTACTAAAACCACTTTTAAATCCAGCTTGTTCTCTTGGTTGGTGGAAATCCACTTTTAAATCCAGCTTGTTCTCTTGGTTGGTGGAAATCCAAAGTTCTCTGTAGATGAGTTGTAATTATCTTGGTAAAAATTTTATATAAAACTGATAAAAGGCTGATAGGTCTGTAATTTCTAATATCTTCTTTATCACCTTTTTTAAATATTAATATTATTACTGCATTCTTCCAATCTTCCGGTACATCTTTATCATTTAGACATTTGGTATATAACTTTGCTAAAATTGTTTCTATTTCTTCACCTGCTTCTTTTAATATATCAATTATAATTCCATCATTTCCTGGAGCCTTTCCTTTCTTCATACACTTAATTGCATGTCTCACTTCTTCATTTAAAATTCTGGGCAATTCGGAAGATGTAATAGATATAGGAGGTACTTGTTCTTTATTACTATATAATTCTTGATAAAAATCTTCTACCAATTTCATGATGTCATCTCTCTTTTTAGTAATAATTCCATCTTTTTTTCTTATTGCAGATATAAATTTCCTACCAATACCAAAATGTTGTTTAACATTTTTGAGACTTTTATTTTCTTCTACAGCTTTCCTTGCTATTTCACAGTTATACTTTCTTATATCATTTTCAACTCTTTTCCGTACCATTTTACAAAATTCGAGATATTCAATTCTTTTTAATACATCATTTTTGTATATCTTCATATTCCTTCTTTTCTTCATAAATTCTCTAGTCTCAGTAGAAATTTTATTAGTCAATTGCTGCTTTTTTCTACCAGCTATGTTTGTTGCAGTTTTTAAAAGTGTATCAGTTATTTTCATATTAATTTCATTCAAATCTGAATCATGTTCAAAATCTCCTAACACTTGAAACCTATTTGTAAGTTCTAATTTAAATTCATTAGAATGTTTCTGAAGATTAGGAATATCAACTGTAAATATTGTTTTTCTTAATAATTTTTGTCTCTCTAGTTTTACATTAACACGTAACTTACACCTTACTAATCGATGATCACTTCCTGTGTTAAATTTATTAAGAACATTACAATCTTGAAATATATATTTTCTGTTAGTCAAAATATAATCCAATTCTGCTGTACCTTCATTTGGATGCTTCCATGTCCATTTCCTTTTAACATTTTTCTCAAAAAATGAATTCATAATATAAAGTTTTTCTTTTTCTGCAAACTCCACAAGTCTATGTCCTCTCTCATTTCTATTACCATAACCAAAATTACCTACAGCAATTTCATCTTTCATTTGTCTACCAATTCTAGCATTAAAGTCTCCCATAACAATTTTAAAATGTTGTTTACTCTGATCAAAAGCCTTTTGTACATCCATATAAAAATCTTCTACTACTTCATCACTATGAGAACTTGTTGGGGCATAAACCTGAATTATCTGCATTTGGTATCTGCTATTAAGTTGTATAACTAATCTTGCCACTCTGTCCAATACACCATCAATCTCCACAATATTGTTCTTCCACTTTTTATTTATAATGAATCCTACTCCACTTGTATTTCCAATATGTGTGCCTTTATAATAGAGTATATGTCCACTTTTTAAATCAATTGTTTCTTCTCCTTTTCTTCTAACTTCACAAAGTCCAATAATGTCCCATTTAATATAAGACAGTTCTTCTTCTAATTCTTGCAATCTTCCTTCACTTGAAAGTGATCTGCAGTTGTAAGTACCTAAATAAAAAGTCGTCATCAAATGGCAGCCTGGGTCCACAATCAGGGGATTCTTAGCACCCTCCACCTTCAGCCACCAACCGCTGCCTTGGTTGGTGACTTTACAGCCTCCTGGGAATAAGGGCCATGCTTTATTTTTGTCTGTCATAATTGTATATATGTATTGGAAAAATATTTATCATTTACACAAACATTCATTCTGCCTTATCAGGCACTGAGAAGAAAGACCATGGTGTTTCTTGATCTTAAACTCAGAGGTAAAAAGCCAATAAACTCACCACGCTGGCTAATGCGTGTTGGTGAGCAGCCCATCCATGTTCGTATACTATATGAATAATCACATAGTAATAACAGCTGCAACGACAAGAACGTATGGAGTGGACATTAGGAATTTGCCCTGCTCGGTTCCTTTAAGGCCTCCAAGAGGAATCAAAGGGTCTCCTTTCAGTTAATAGTAAACTCCTTTCTGCAACCGATGTTAAAGTATAATATAATAAATAGAGTAAATAATCATACAATCCAATTTTAATTAATAAAATAAAAATTTATTAATATAATAAATAAATTATATATATGTATATATAAGTTAATATGCAAATGAAAAGATCTTTATTATACTATTTGATTATGAATTAATTATCTGTTTTATTTATTGCGTATGTGATATAATTTTTTTTATTTATGTATCTAGCAGATGTTGTGAACAATACACTAATAAACCAGAAGGAAAATATTATCTTTACATAAATACTTATTAATAAATACAGAAAATTCTTTTTCTACATGATTTTTTTTTTTTCTGTATGATTTTAAAATAACATGAATTTTAAAAAATATTTCTCTTTCTACACAAATTGTTTTAAAATAACAATCGGTAAAAAGAAATGGTACTTTGGGATTAGAGCTGCTGTGATATATTTATTATTGTAATGAAGAAATAAACACTATTGTCCAGAAGATTAAAAATATCTTACATGCTCAAAGTAATTCTTAAATAAGTTGTTATTAAATCTTTTATAAATTTCTAAATAATTTCCTTTTTAGAAGATTAATAATGTGAAAGGCTAAAACCTTTGCCAGATGCACCTTAAAAATGCTTATGTGACAGTCAATCAGATCTAATAATGACTGAACATGGAATTCTCAATTCAAAAACACAAGCCAGAAATACGAGAAAAAGATGGAACCACCTTCCTCTCTATTTAAATTTATATATAAATAAGCCAGACATAAACATTCTGAACTAAGAGCATGAAGCTTAAAACACCTTCACATTTAATTCACTAAATATTATATATAAATAATGTGAAATCTTTCAATTCACCATGAAGTAATTTTCAAATCTAATGAAATGATAATAACAAATGTAAATATATTAAATTTATTAAGCGCAAGCAGATGATATAATAATAATGTGAAAGGCTGAAATCTTTGACAAATGCACCTTGAAAATGCTTATGTGACAGCCAATCAAAGGTTTCAGCCTTTCACATTATTATTATATCATCTTCTTGCATTTAATAAATTTAATATATTTACATTTGTTACTATCATTTCGTTAGATTTGAAAATTACTTTGTAGTAAATCAAAAGATTTCATGTTGTTTATTTATATATAATATTTAGTAAATTAAATGTGAAAGTGTTTTAAGCTTCATGCTCTTAGTTCATAATGCTTGAGTCTGGCTTATTTATATATAAATTTAAGTAGAGTAGAAGGTGATTCCATCTTTTTCTCATATTTCTGGCTTGCGTTTTTGAATTGAGAGTTCCATGTACAGTCATTATTACATCTAATTGGCTGTCCCATAGCATTTTTAAAGCACATCTGTCAAAGATTTCAGCCTTTCACTTTAATATTATATTATCTGCTTGTGCTTAATAAATTTAATATATTTACATTTTTAGAAGATTGTAAATATTTTTAATTCTGTGTTTATTTACATCTCAAAACTAAAAAAAATTGTCTTTTATTATCATTTAATTTCAAAAAAAGTTTTGTCTCTTTTTTCTCATTTTAAAAACAAAAATCCATTTTCTGCAATATTCCTGCAAACTGAGAAATTTGTTTGTCTACATTGTAATGTTTTTGTCATTTTGTTTTGAAAGGGAAGTATATTTTTGGTATCGATATTTTGTTTGCATTTTGACATTTGGTTATTTTAAAAAAATTGCTTGTTGGTATTGATGTTAAAAAAATTTAATTTTGTTTAAATTTAATTGATTAATTTGTTTAAATTTATATTTATTAATTTTTCCAAAAATCAATAGATGGTAAGTTATACATTGCAAGTTTTAGTGATAACAATGGTATTCTAATCATGTGCAAATGTATGCTTTATTGTCAGACAGTGACAGCACATAAAATCTTGGGTACTTATCTGTTTTACAGACATGCAAGATGTCACCTGTATTTTTGATATATGTGCAGTTCTGGGGTCCTACAATTTCTCTTTTTGAATGTGTTAGTTGTCAAATTTAAAAAAAAATGATTAAGTTAAACAAAGTAATAAATTACATTAATAATCTTTATTTCAATTTTTTTATATTTATATGGCTTGCGTAGAAAAAAACAATGAGTGTTTTATTGTAAGTATTATCACTTTCAAGTGAAATTTGTGTTCCTATAACTCATTTTTTATTTATGTTTAATGTGTATGAAGTAAAATTTTATAGCGCACAAAAAAATAATATTCTAGCAAATTTTTTTATATGATTTATTCAATTGTTTGTATTGATGTTTTGAGTCTGGAACCAATCTCCTTATTTTCCATCTATATACAATGTATTTTTTTTTGCACAAATTTCTTTTACACATAATTTTTGGCAATAAATCTATCATATAAAAACAGAATTAGATATACTAAAAATTATGTAAAAAATTTTAATTAAATATGTTTAATCTGTTTTCTGTTTTTTTTTTACCATCATAAAAATGAAATTATTAATTTAATACAGAAATTATGATGCAAACAATGTATATTAAAATGTATACTATCATAAAAATAAATCATATATTTTTATAGATCTATTGCTCTTTACATAAATAGTGAAAAACATCAAACATATCTTAAGATTTCAAATAAAAACAAAATTAATATTAGAAAGACTTAAATTCTGTTTTGTGATAATCTAAATTTTCTTTTTGGTTAATTTATATTTATGTACTATAAACAAACACATGCATTCTAAAGTAAATAAATAAATAATGAAAACATACAACCTGTTAATTTTTGTCCAAAAACATGTCAGTTATATTCTTTAACTATTTCACAAAGTTATCATGGCAGCTATTCATTTTTTTGAAATTAAATTTTTGTTTTCATTTTAAAATTCTGGAAAAATCAAATGGACTATACATGTGCCAATATTACCACTCTCTGATCTTCAATTTCCTCTTTCATCTTATATACCAGAAATGGCCAATATGTTAGAAGTCAATCATGAAGCTGATATGAACCTTGATAAATTATAATAATAAATTCAGTGCTGATTTGAATATAAAAAATAAAAAAAGTAAAAATTCAAAATTATTCTCATGTAATGTTAAATTTAAAATAACACCTATTGCTCAAAAATAAACCCAGGATGGAAGAAACTGAAAAGAATTAAATTATTTTTGTGTAATGCTAGATCTAAAGTTCTTAGAAATATTTAATTGTCATTTCCCCAAGGAGAAATGAAAATAACTTGTTCTGGAGTAACAAGGATTTTAATGAACTGATTTTAAAACAAAGAAGTTGTAAACTTTATAAAACACTTCATCTAGCTAGCAAATAATCCCCAAGGAGGTTTAAAAATAAAACAGGATTTTTTCCTATCTACAAAAGAAAATAGGTATCAAAGCAAAAAACAAACTTTATGTCTAATTATTGTAAAGATTATTCTCTCTTTCAAGATAATTTTATTTGACCTATAAGTGAGTTACAAAATTAAAAAAAATAACAAGAAGTATCTAGTCGATGTTACAGGGTGGTATATACAGAGAAGAAATGATTCAAAAGTCAGTAGAATATAACCTGTGGATGCACGGTGAATATTAATCATCTAGTCTATAACAAAATACCTTTATTTTCATATAAATTATTTAAGGGTTGGTTGGAGAGGTGCTGTTTAGACCAGTTGTGAATTGCCATGTTAATATGGCCAGGTATGGATCGGCCTCTCTCTTGTCTGTTTCTTGGATATTTTTGATTATGCTGAGAAAGCAGTTAATGATTTCGTTAAGCGGTAATTTTTGAAAGATCACCTTGCATCTGGTCAACCAGATGGCAAAGTTTATGTAGGTGGCGAGCCTGATTTCAGCGAAAATGCCTCTATTTAAAACCCCTTCAAGAGATGTTAGATCTGGACCATTATTATCAATGTGTTTCTGGAAGTTTTGTCTTAGTCCCTGCCAGACCGGACAAAGGCGAAGGATATGGTCCATATCTTCTGGGCTGGAAAGACAGAGACAACATATGGGATCTATGCGGAAGCCTCTTCTATTAAGAAATGTAGCAGTGGAGAGGCTACCAAGGTTAATTTTGAGCAGAAAGTCTGTGTGTTTAGGTGCTAGTTTCAATCTACGGGCTAGTTTGCGTAGTTTGTTTATGTTGATGGGGAGGTAAGTGTGTGCCTTCTGGGTATTTGAGTTGGATAGGTTGAAGGCTTCCCAATAGGTTATTTTTGAATTGAACATGGTCGCGGAAGGTACTATGTGCGTAAAAATGTATGATATCTGCATTTGTAGCCAGATGGGAGTGAACCTCTGAGGGGGCGGTCTATCAGTGGGAAGCACTTGCTCTTTGGGAAGCGGGCATTGGAAGGTCCTGCAATCAGAATAAAGTTTATGGATCATATTGTAAGTTCTCTGTATTACGAATACCTTTATTGAATGCAGTCCCAGTCCATTCATATCTCTTGGCTTTTGAAGGGTGCGCAGACTGATAAATGATTTGCGCCCACCTCTACAGAGTTGCAGACAATGGGATTCTACTTTTTTAATGAAAGCTTCTGTTGGTTTAAAACCCGCAAGATAATATATGATCTTGGGGAGTATGAGGGAGTTTAAGAGTGAAACCTTTCCAAATGTAGATATATATATTCTTGAGAGGCATGTTATGATGATGTCAATTTTGTTTAGTAGTCTTCGTTGTATTTCCATCCTCATTGTTGTAGGGGATAGTGACATATTGAATCCCAAGAAAGGCTGAGGCATAGCTTGTAATGAACTTGTTATCCTGTTAGCTGTTTTGATATTCCAAATTGCTGATTTGTGCCTGTTAACGGTAAGCCCATGCGTCTGAGCATAGTGCTGTAATAGGCTTTCAAGAATGTTTATTTCTTCATGTGATTTAAGAAACACCACCACATCATCCATGTAGGAGATGTGAGAGATGTTTTCATTAAGAAGAGGGATGGAGATCCCAGGCAGTGCATCTTCAATGCTCAAAAGCAAGGGATTTATATAGATCATGAAGAGGAGAGCACTTAATGGGGAGCCCTGGGGAATGGAGATGCAGGGTTTGAACCCAGGGGCAATTCTCCCATTTAGAGAAAAAAAATCTCTCGATTTGCTAGGAGATTCTCCATGATCTGAATGTATGCCAAAGGAACATGAAGAGCCTCTAGTTCACCAAGTAGTACATCTATTCGGACAGAGTCAAAAGCCCCGGCAAAGTCTAGTTGGACTGCGACTGGCCGGGATTGTTTTGTTCTACGGATATGATCAACAAGGAGTCGAAATCGGCTTACAGCATCACCAGTCGATGAACCCCTCTTAGCATATTGATGCCTGGAAAGTTTTGATATGATTTTCTCTTGAATTTTATCTTTTATAATGCTTTCGATAATTTTGATTAGGAGAGGAACCATGGATATTGGCCTAATGTTATTTAAGTCCACAGGTAAATCTTTCCTTTTTATAAAAGGGACCACTGATATAGGATATATCCCTGGAAGATGTAGGCTATCAGTGGCTAAGAGATCAATGATTCCCCTTGTAACATGTATGGTAAATTTTTCCAAGTGTAACAGAAGAAATCTAGGAATTCCATGCATGCCGGGATGAGTGTGTTCAGGCAGGCTTTTAATTTTGGAGATGATATCAGCTTCAGTAATGCTGTGAGAGTTGTTTGAGTCTTTCACAAATTTGTGTCGTCTGGCAACAGTTCCAATGGGCTGCAGTTTGGTGGAATAATAATCCCTAATTTTGTTAAGCATACTGATGCCAGAGTAAGTAAAACCGTCAAGGCACAAAGAGGAGGGTGTGTGATTTCTTTTTCCTGACCCGAGGGCCCATCTGATATAAGCTGGAGTCCAACAATCTTGTTGTTCCAAATAATTGCGTGCTCGCTTAATACGAATATATTCCACAAGAGTCATTCTGGTTTGTTTATATGTATGTTTTAGGAGTAGAATTTGTGGGATGTTGTGTTCTGTAACTTGGATGCTTTTCAGTTCAGATGTAGTCCGATCAAGTTCTGAGAGTAATCTTAATGGCCCTTTCTGGTATCTATTGTATTGGTTAATAAAATTTTGTGTTGTGGTTATAAATGTATTCCATCTTTGTAATGCTGGTAGATTCCATATCTTCTGTTCTTGAAAGGTGATGTATATATCTGAGATTAATTGGGGGGGCACATTGTGCCTGTTGAGTAATCCGATCTGTTCGGGGGAGGTTGGTTGATGTATGAGGTTGTGGTTGCAATTTGATGGTAGCTTGAACAGCGAGATGATCTGAAAAGGCAATAGGCCAGAGCTGTGTATCTATGAATGAGATCATTTCAGGAGAGTAGAATATGAGGTCTATGAGTGAGTGAGTACTTCTGGTATAGAAAGAGAAGGCTCCTTCATGAAAGAGTGCTTTCCCACTGTGTATGTTTCTAACAACCATTTTTAAATATTTTTTCTCAAAATTGTCAAAAGTGTGGTTGAAATCACCAAGCCAGATAACTGGGCTAGGGTTCGATCTAATTGCTATGTTTATATTATGTATAACTTTGTGTACTATTTGTTCATCTTTAACCAGATATACATTAATAAGAGTGAATAGAAAACCCTGGATTTGTATAGTAGCAATAATGCAATTGGTATCTATGTGCAGGATTTTGAAGAAGTCAATAATTGAATTTCTATTGATGATGAGAGCAACCCCAGCGGTAGCTGAGATGGAGAAAGAGTAAATAAAGTAACCTAAGCTCTCTATTGTTTTTATTATCGTGGGGTCTGTGTGAAGGTGAAGCTTAGTTTCTGATAAGCAAAGTATATCTGGTTTTTGGAGTTTGAACCAATGTGAGATAGCAAATGCCCTGTCTTTGGAGTTAAGCCCCCTGACGTTGAGTGACGTTATTGTGAATGACATTTTGAAGTAGGTTGTTTGGTTTTTTGTTCATTAGCTAGAATATTTGCAGTGAGCTGGTAGTCTTTTTGCATTAGGCAGACTTCAGGATCAGTTGATGGGATCCATAATGTTAAATCTTGGGGGCTATTTGCCCGGAGGTATTAGCTTCAGGTTGGGTATGATATGAGTTTGATGTATTGTCATTATCTGATTTTAGGGATTCATCTTTCCGTTTTTTATAGTTGGGACTAGCATTGCAGTGTATGTCATCTGAGGTTGAGGTGGTCTCATTTAAATCGATATTTCCGCTATTGTTATTGTTGTGAACAAAGGTGGTGGATTGTGTGTTTCTGTTGCGGCGCTTTTTCCTTTTGCGTGGTGTGGTGAAGGGTTTAGGGACATGTTCAGGCCCAGACTCTGTTAGGCTTGCAGTTTCTTCTTGCCTAGTTTCAGCATCCGTTTCTTCTTGCTCAAAGTCAGAACAGGTCTCTGTTGAAGAGAAATAAGTTTTGCTTGTCTTGTTTTGACGTGTTTGGTGGTATCCCTGTGGGTTGGTTTCTTGGCATTGGTTTTGATTTTTTATGTTGTTTTGATGAGAATCATTTGTTGACTGATTATATGTTTTCAGCTTGATAGAAGTCTCATGCTCTAAATTTATATCTTGATTATGTTCTATTTCGGGTTTTGTCTGTTGCATGTTTTGCTGTTGTTGTATATGCTCTTCTTTTGAGCCACACTGATGTGACCGACCCGCAAAGGTACCGCAAGAAGTGCATTGTCTGGATGGGCAGTTGCGCAGCAGGTGTCCCGTCTTCCTGCATTCGAAACATTGCGATTCTACTCCCCAGAATGAGATGAAAAGAGGCACTCTTCCAATACGGATTGTAGGGGGATATCTAATGGCACTATTCCTTTTTTTAATGTAATTCGAAAGAGTTCTAGACGTGTGCTCTTCCGATCTGTATTCCAGGGACCCTAAGATATTTAAAAGAAGTGACTTGCCCATAAGGCATTAGAAGGTTTTGTAAGTCTGAAATATTGAATCCCAAACCACAATTTTTTACCCTGCCACTTATTGAAGTGTTACGGACTATGTTTGGATTGATGGTAATTAGGTATCTGTTATCAAGTATCCTATATTTGTTTTTAAAAGCTTGTTTTGCCATGATGTTGGTAAACTGGAGGATTATATAACGAGGATTGGGGTGATATGATACCCTTTGAATCACTTTCCAGAGATCTTGGGCTTTTAGCAGGTTGAAGAGTTTACTGGTTGGAAAAGGGAATAATCTTAGTAAGTGGTCTGTTGTTGACAGGATGAGTGAGGCTTCATCATTGAAGATAGCGAAAGATTTTAGTAATCCTTGTGGCATGGCTTCATTGAATTTGGTAACTGTTTCAGTATAAAGCTGATGATTATTGAGTTGGTCATGAGAACTGTTTGATGGCTCATGTATAAACATTCCTGTGTCTGATGCCTCATCCAACTCCCCCATCAACTCAATCAATTGTTGTGTGGCATCATTATTGTCTTGCGGATTATTTGAATTGTGTTTTTTGTTTCCTGTTACTGATTTGTCATTATTGTTTGATTTTACAATGTTTGCATAAGTGTTGGCTGTTATATTATCATTTTGTGTATAATCTGGTTTAGTTATATAACTTTGTGATTGCTTAAGTTGTTCGTTTGTTGTTTTATTGGAATCGTGATTATCATCTTGATGTTTGGAATATCCAATGTTTTGCTTTATTTCAGAGGAAGAGCTGATGTCTGTAGACTCTTCACTACTAGTGTGATCTGGGTTTTTTGTTTTGTTTTCAGGCACAAGCGTTGATGTGAAACTGGGTTCATAATTTTTTTTCTTGTTTGCGGAAAGATTGTATTCTATAACATTCGCATGATTGACGTTAATTGATCGCGTTTTATTAGTTTGCGTTGCTTTTTGTGTATTTTCGCCGCTGCAGATTTTATGTTTGGCTAAAAAAATTTTTTGTTTTTCATTTAAAGTTGATTTTACAATGTGGTGAGGAGTTAATTCTCCATCAAAAGGGTTTTGTACAGGGTTTCTTTCTGTTTTAAATGTTTTATCTTTGGTATGAGGAAACTTATCATTGTCTTTTTCCCTTCGTGTTTCTTTGCCAAGTTTTAACATTTTATCGTTCAATGCGCTGGTGTTTATTTTAGAAACACATTTTGTTTTTGATAAATTATGATTTGTTTTGCTTTGTAATTGGGAAATTTAAGTGTTTATATATTTTTTTCCCCTGATTATCCACTATGGATTTTTGAAGTAATTCGCCCCCCTCTTCCATGTTAGTTGTTGAAGGCTTGGAGCCTTGTAGGCCAGCCATGAACGTTAGGAGATGACATTATTCAACTCAATCAATGTGTGATTTAAATCAAGCTTAATGTGAACGTAAATTTTTTAAAAAATCGAATGTAAACGTGCGGATTAATAAAATTAGTACTTACAGTTCGTTTAAGATCATTTTAAGACGAAATTCCAGATTGAAAGTGAATATTTTATGTTTCAAAGGTGATCTGATTTGAGCAACGACTGGTCCGTTGAGCCGCTAGAGGTCAGTCTAATTATTGTAAAGATTATTAGCAAAGAAAATGTGGGGATTTTCCAAGGCATAGAAATAGAGGAGTTTTGTAAAATATTATTTTTATTGTTATGTGTTTATTTTCTCTCTAGCAAATTTTTGACGACATGCTAGAAGGGGGTGGGATGTGTTTTAAATTTCCTTACTTGTATTTATTTTCTAATTATACAAGTGAATCCAAAAATACAAAAAACAAAAATTTTATAAAAATCAAAAAATAAATTCAGGATTTGTTGTTATATTTTAGTAAAAATATTGATTGATTAACTTTAATTTTATATATTTTTTTGATTTTTTTTAAAATTCAGGACCAGCTATAGAAAATAATTATTTATAGGTAATTTAATACTGGTAATTTAATAAATATTTTATAAAGTCACATGGACAAATTGTAATACTAGAGGAAGCTGACATAATTTAATAGTAGTCAGAGTAAAATGTTTTTGATAGTTCATATCTTATAGAAAAAAAAATCATCAGTTCACAAGTATCTTCTAAGAATATCAATATTTGTGAGTACCTAAAAAGACCTTATAAAAAAAAATACCAATTCATAAGTACATTCTAAAAAAACTAATGCTTCAAACTGTTATTTTTTTCCCATTCCAGTTTTCATTCCAGCAATCATAACATTTTTTTCTGGTTTTTGATTCGAAGCCCTGAAAAAAATGTAGTCACCCTCAGGTACATTTTCACCAAAAAAGTTACCCCCAACATCTAAAAGTTTGGCCACACTCGTTATATACAGCATGTTAAAATCAGACAAAACTTCAATTTTTTATTAATTGTTTTTTTGTAAAAAGTTCATTTATTTTTTCCTGCTCAATTTATTAGATTCTATGGAGAAAACAAAGGCATAAATGTTTTAACTGCAAAATGTAATTGGAAAATGGATTCAACATGCTTTGAAGATTTTGCAGTTTCAAGGCCTTCAGCTCAAAAATAAACGTAATGTCATATATTATATGTAATTATTCAGTTTTAGAATTTTTATTATTTTAGATTTTTTTAGTATTTGATAAATATATAATTTATTAATGTGTTTGTCTAGTATTAGTATGTCTGTGTAGTATATAAATTATATTTGTGTTCAAATATAAAGAAAACAGTGTTTGTGATTGCATCTATAAAATTAGATAATTTAATAATTAAAAATCAATATTTTAATATTAGGCAATGTAATTTTGGGGCTCTAATCCAGGTTTGACACCTTATTTTATAAACATAATGACTCTCAAAAGGTTTAATAGTTTATTAGCATGTCTGTATTTGTATTAGTGTTTGTACTAGCATGTCTGTTTGTATAACAAATAATTATTTTAACTGCATCTATAAAATTAGTTATTATAAAGCAATGTAAATTTTAAGGCTGATTATCAGATGCACAGAAAGGTTGCAGTTGATGAAGCAATCATAAATTTTACTGGGCATAGTACCATGTGATAATATAATCTTTTAAAACCAATAAAGATAGGTTTCAAGTAGTGGGTGAGCCACACTAGTTATATATACCACATGAAATTGTATGAAAGCAAAGAATCAAATCCAGATTCTTGCCTTTGCCTTGGTACTCATGCTGTGATCAGTAGTTTTCCCACATCTTGTATCACATTATTTTCAAGTCTACAGCTAGCAAATGAGCTATATGCAAAGAAATTATATCTCTGTGGACAATAAGTATAACAAAATAGCATCACTAGTATGCACAAAAGATATAACATGAAGAGAGAAGACTCATTTTGTGGCCTTTAATGTCTAGTTTTGGATAAATATGAAGCCAATTACTATGATTACAAATGCATATCCACATTGATGAAATGATTTATTTCATATCTTTTATTAGGAAGACTCTTTTTTCTTATAGATACCTTGAGTTTTTTAACTTCTGAGGTACAAAAATATGTGATGAATTCTTATGGTTCTTGTTTTGTGGCGGATATATATATGTATAATTTTGAGAAAAAATATTTTAGTAATGGGTTTGGTCTTGTTTTTTATTGTAGATATATTGATGATTATTTTACTGTTTTTAAAGGAGATTATAAAAATATTAAAAGGTTTTTAAAATATATAAATAGTAAAGATATTAATATTAAATTTACTATGGAAAAATAAATAGGGGGATGTATTGAATATATGGATATAAAAAAATTTTTTGTTGATTATAATTTAAATATAGAAACATCAGTTTTTAGAAAGAAAACTTTTCATGGTTTATTAAGTAATTGTAATTCTGACTTAGATAAACATTGTAAAATGAACATTATTAATAATAGAATAAAAAGAGGAATAAGAATTTGTTCTAATAAAAATTTGTTAAATAAAGAATTAAATATTATAAAAAAAGAATGTTTATTAAATGATTACCCTTGGGATGTTGTATTAAAAATTTTTTCAAATAACAATTTAAATAAAATAAAAAATGGAGAAAAATTAAAGAAAAATTTTGGTGATGATACATTTTTTATAGGTTTTAATGTTCAAAATTTTATTTTTAAAAAGATAAAAAATTTGTTTCATGGATTTAATAAAAGATATGGTTTTAGTATTTATCCTGTATACAAGAAAAAAAGTAATTTATATAATTTAATTAATAAAGGAGATTTTGTTGATTTTTCAAATATAATGCAAGCTGTTTATTGTATAAAATGTATGGATTGTTTAAAATATAATGGTAAAGATATATCTTATGTGGGTAATACAAAGAATTTTTTAAAAACTAGATTAAAACAACATTTGTCAGATAGAAATTCAGCAATATATTTACATAAAGAAAAATTTGGTCATGTCAATTTTAAGATTACCCCTTTAGAATGTATAATTAAACAAAAAGAAAGATTTGAAAAGGAAAGTTTATACATAAAGATGTTAAATCCTGTTCTGAATAGAATATTATAATGTAAAGGAAAAGGGAAAAAAAAATTGTGAAATTTAATAGAATGTTTTTGTTTTTAACAAGAAAGGAATGTAAAAATGTTGTAATTGAAGATAAGATAATAAAAAAACTATATTTTGTAACAATAAAATGTTCATTTAGGCAAAATGTAAAGTTGGAAGCTGTTGGGAAAAGAAATCATAGTAAGTAAAGAATATATTTTCCAAAATAGTATGTATATGTGACAGGATTTTTATTTTTGTTTGTTTTAAAAAATTTTATGAATTTTTTTTTTTCCTTTTTATATATTTTTAGTTCCTTGAAAAAGACTATAGAAGAAAATAAAGAAATAGTCGAAACGTTGGAAATCTATTTTAATATATATTTCATTTTGGTGGCAAAAAAATAAAAAACAAGTTTTTAAAAGATTTGGTGTATGTTATAATTATTTTTTAAGTTCTGAAGCTATGGATTATCTCAGGTACAAAATGTTATATATAGTTTGAATGAGAATTTTGTGAGAAATACAAAAAAATTAGAAATAAAAAGGTAATTTTAAACTTAGTTAATGATAAATTAGAAATTATGAAAACAATAAAGCAATAATTTTTTTGGATATTAAAATTTAATTTATAATAAATTCCACATATCATTTAAGTTACTTTTTTGATATTATATACAGCAGCATTAAGATCATTCCATAAATTAATATATTTCTCTGGCACACTGTAAATGCTTTATATGCTGAGATGATTTACTATAAGATGTTAGCAATCTTTCAAAAAACAGAATTTCCTCTTTTTTTCTTACTTTTTAAATGATAACCACTACTTTTCTTAGCCTTAGTTTTTCTATTTTCTGTCAATATATAGCATTTTTCTCTAACTTAATTAAAACTGAAGTTATTGTAAAAATTTGTCTCAAATCAATTTTTTAAAAATTCAGTATGGCATCAAACATTACAAAACAGTTAACTAAAACTCCAAACATATTTATTAATACATATCAATACAATAATAATATTTGCAAAAACATGATCAAATTAAAGCTCATGAGTATCCATGATATGAAGATATATTAAATAATCATGGTATTTGAAGTTCAATTATATCCCAATTACAGTGATTAAATTTTTTTTATCCATTTGAATGAAGTATAAGTTTTAAATAAAATATTCCATAGTAAAATATTAAAACATTAATATTTTCCATTTTTATTTTAATATTAGCATTGGTTAATTCTTAGATATTCCATAATAAACATTGTTGTAGATTTGAAAATTTAATCTATAATAAATTCCATATATCATTTAAGTTACTTTTTTGATATTATACACAGCAGCATTGAGATCATTCCATAAATTAATATATTTCTCAGGCACTGTAAATGCTTTATATGCTGAGATGATTTACTATAAGATGTTAGCAATCTTTCAAAAAACAAGTCTTTTAGACTAAATGTTTTTTTCTTTGCCTAGTTGTTCATTTTTTTTAGTAAAATCCAACTATTAATACTATATATAATATATTGACTTTGCTTATTGAGATGCAAATTAAGAGAAAGTAACCAATCTAAAATCAGGGGTTTAAATACATTTTTGTTAATGCTGACACATTTAGATCATTATCCTAGACACTGTTCCTATAGTATCATTCAAATCTAACTCATTATGTTCTTTGTGAATAAGAATTAAATTCCAGTCAATAAAAGACATTTCTTGAAATACATCAGCATTCATAAAATAAAAATGTTTCTTAATTTTGTAATAAATAAATACCTTAAAAATTATTAATAAATTATATATGCAAATTAAAATACATTTTAAAATCATACTTTAAACAAAATATGAATGTATCCAAATACTTATATATAAACCAATATTTAAAATGCATATAATTTAATACTCATTTAATTGTGTAAACAGAAAATATGTATACATGCATCCACATTCTAAATAATAATGGACTATTTTGTTTATTTATATTGATGAATTATTTGTTAATTATATGCAGTAAATAAATTATTAATAAACAGACCTATTAATACATAATTCAACCTATTAAATCTTTATAATAATAAAATATTAATTTATTATGATATACAATTTGATATACTGTCAGTTAAAAAAATTAAAAATTCATGAATATTGTTTTATATTACAATGTTTTATTGATCACTATTTTTTAACAATGTAAATTATTAATCCTTTTTTAAAACAATTGAAAAAATAAAATAAAGTAAGCCAATAATTTTTTTTCTTAGGAATATAATGATTTCAGGTTTAAACTAGACCAAGAGGGTACAATATATAAAAAATGAAAACATTCCAGTGCATATCATTACTAAAAATCAAATATAAATTGTTCAAATCACCCTCATAAACATTACAGTTTTCAGTAATACCCTCTGAAAAAAAAAAGTCTCAAATTTCTGAAAAAACATAACATTTGTGAGTCTGAAGTTCAGACTTTATATTTATTCATAGAGGACATTGCTGAAGTTGGAAGAATGATTTGAACATTATATATATATTGTAATTGTAGAAAGAAGATCAAATGGTTTTAAATAACATAAAAAATGACCAAAGAATCAGCATCAGAAATCTATATAAACAACACATATGAGATAACTTACAATAATCATCAAGAATCAATGATCATCCTTAATGACTGAATTTAAAATAGGCACAGTATAAAATCTTAAACTAATCACCATATAGATAATGCCAAATTTATGGCACATTATAAAAGCAATAATCATTGTTTCATTTTCAGTCACTTACATAAGTGCTAAAAATAGCTGTAAAGGTAAACATAGATCAATAAAATGTTGTGATCATTATATTAATGCTGCCGATCAACATCAATACTCTGGGTCATCTGACACCATAAGGGTATAGGCTATCAATAAATAGTAATCATCTTAAAATATATCACCATCCAAATAATTCTAAAGAAAATTTCAAGGATATCTACAAAACACCTATTCACATATACATTATGTCCAAACTAACTTTTGGGGGAAAACATCAATGTCATCAAGGAAACTTCATTATTTAAATTATTCTATCATTAAACAACTTCACTGAAAAAACTTAAAATAATGATTAATAAATGTATTGTTTAAAAGTAATAATAAAATGAACAGTCTGTTAAATTACTCTACAATACAAATAAATCATTCTGCTTTGATTATTTACAATATCTAAAAATATTTTAATAAATTGATAAATTAAACTGTACATTAACAGAATTTAAATTGCAGTTTACATATATATAAATTGTAATAAGTATTAAATAAACCCATGTACGCACATGTGCATGGCTAATAATACAAAGTATTCCAATCATTAATAAAACACTATTTTAACTAAATACAAATAATTAAATGTTAAACATATTGTAATAGGATAATAATTGATCTTGTATTCCATTATCTCTCTACTAGTGTGGTCAGCATTTGTAATGAAACAAAAGAAATTGCCTTACAGGTTTTAGATAACCATTTATAACTGACACGAAAATAAAATAAAAGATAATGAAGAAATGCCCTTATGATTTAAATATTATTTGTAACAGAGCAAAATGTGCATAAATAAACAGTAACTCTGTTATAACTTCTATAAAATTATATAGCTCAGTCATTGGTAACCCTATGCAATAATAATATTTCCAATAAATATTTATTCAAATTATCCATTGCACTAAAATAAAATATTGATGACAATCTTTATTAAAACTGAATTTATTCAAATAGTATTTAAAACAAAAGAAAACAAACAAAATCATCACCACAAACTATCACCAAATCTATCTATTCATTATCCAAAATAAACTACAATAAGCAGTGAAATCATATATCATTGTCCTAAACAATGACATATGCCTAAGATATCCATTTAATTTGTAATTGAATAAAATCAAATCAATAAATAACTAAGTTCTGATATACTTTACTAATCAAATATTACATATAAGAATGTAAATTTATGATAAAATGTAATGATTTTCTTTAACTAAATAAACTAGTTTATAAATGGTTATGATAACATTTAGAGAATGTCTATAATGTTTAAATAAAATAAACCATTAATCAGTTTTATATCTAGTTTAATAAAATGTTAAAAATAATAATAATTCATCTCCATTATACTTTACATCAGTATACTATTATTGTTTAAATTATATATTGAAATGAAATACTTAACAATAACACATCAATGAACCTATTAGATAATCTTGCATTTTTAATATCCAATCATATCATTGTATCAAATATAAAGGTTTCTATTGAATGTTTACCAAATCACAATTAACAAATTCTATCCATCTATTTAAATTTCCAATTATAAAAATGGACTTTATAACAACTAAACCATATAAAACAATTATTGGTATTTATTTAAGTGAAAGATAAATATTAAAATTTAATAGTTAATTAAATTTATAATCCACTTCAAAGAAGTTTAAAGAAAATTAGGGCAGATCATTCTGACTAATGACAGAATAAAATCTATTAAGATCTTTATAACTAGACAAGATAAGCTCTCAATGATTAACCGTAAGCTAATTACATTATTTATACAATTGAGATTAATCGAGATATGGCAAATAAATATTTCAATATAATAACCATATATAGTTTATCTCGCAGAAGACTTAACAATAGTCCTATAATAATAAGATATATATATATGGCCGTATTTCACTTAATGATATTGGTTTAATTTTTAGATTATGATTTAATTACCATAAATTACTTTGCACACTTGAAAAAATAATTAGACAGGTTTATTAGATTTCAATTATATTTAAATTTATTAATGTATAAAAATAATTAATAATGTAATATATAAAAAAACAATGTAAGCAATTGACTAAGATTGTAGCCAACTAAGAAGTACAAATACTATTTCTCTTTAATATATAATAAATTTGATTGTCTATTACTCTATAAAAACTAATAACAAATAATAAATAAATATATATGGATCACAGAATATGCTGTATAACAATGAACTATATAAACGGTTGGAGAAATTTCAAGATATCTTCCTTAAAACTGAATACATGAAGATATTGATTCCAGAATTCATTTATCATCAGATAAAAGTTTAAATTTTAAAAAAAAATGAATATTTCCAATATTTTATTGTGTAGATAGCTTATCAATCAACCCCTAAATATAGACATTGTTTATTCATAAATAAATTTTATATTTTTAAATAAAGATAAACAAAATATAAGCTTTCTTTTAAAATAACAAAAATTATATAATAACACATAATCTACATCAAAAATTTTATTTTTCCTTTTTACCCACTACATCCATTACAGTTTCTAGTTTCCTTGTTTATGATCTAAATGCAAAGAAACAATCTTTCTTGAGGTAGAGAAAAGACAAACATGAATAATAATTGAGGATTTAAATTCAATTATTTTTTCTTTTTTAAGTTCTGATACTTTTCTTTCAACTATAGATATATCCAACCTTTTAAAAATAACATTTAGTCATTGCAAAATCTGCACTCTTTGTTTATAATGATATATGAAAAGACATTATTTCATTGACAAAATTATTTGTGATCAAGGTGAATATAAAAGGCTAGCATTTTGTTCAAGTCAATAAGGTGAAATTTCAATTAAATATCACATAGAAATTAGATTAATCAATCTTGTAAAATTCCTTAATCAAAAATATAACATTGATATAGATATGGTGTTTGTATTCATCTTTAATATATAGATGAAATTCCAAATTTTAATAATGAAATATTTTATAGCTTACTTGGAATAAAAATGAATTTTAATGATTTTTTTCTTTCTTCTTTTACAATACATTCTGTTTACCTTGGAATTTTATTAAAAAACTGCCCCAACTAAATGGGCAGATAGTTTAAGTTTTTATTCTTCTATTATTTTTAGCAATTAATCACTTTTAAAGTAAAATTAACAATTTCTAAAGATGAATGTAAAGTGTCTGTTCTAGACAACGACAAAAGATAGAAAGACGTAGTTCTATTTATAACTTGTTTTTGCTGATGTTAATGTTGCTAGGATAACTCTTCAATTGAACTCAATGGCCACTCTTTGGTACAAGAAAATTGTTTTTTATAGCAAATAAAAATAAAGACTTTTGTCGAGCATTGTTAGCCAAGAGGTCAGTGCAGATGCCTTGCAAGCAAGTTATTGGTTGCAGATAATTGTTGCGGGTTCACTTCTCACTGATGCTGTGACATATGGGGAAAAAATGAAGACTTAAAAAACATTTGATACAATAAAAAAAATTCTATTTTACAATTTCAATACTATTTTTCATTTCAATTAAAAACAAAGAATTCATATAATATTTTCTATACATTCTAATAAAATATGTGTTTTTAACATATATCTTTAATATATTTTACTATATTAATAAATAAATAAACAAACATATATGAAATATTTAATTTAGTAATAAATAAGTTGTTATGGTGAATGTAGTAACAAAATGGACATGTAATAATTAATAATAATGATTTTATTCAAGTGATTTATTTTATGATTCACTTAATTATTTTCTAGTATTTATTTATTGTTTACCTATTTATATTTTTTCCTAAAATTGGCAACAACCAATTTATAATTTGATGATAATATTAATAATAAATGATGATATTATTTTAAAATATTAGATTGCTATAGTTACCTAGTTAACCTTTATTATTCAATATCTCTATTATCCATAAATCAAGTCAAATTAAATTAAATAAGATCAATATATTTTTTTTTATATATTGTAATATATAGTTCAAATCTGGGTAGTTACAATGTATTTATAATACACACACTCGTTGTAATACAATAAAATGTTTCAGTTACTAATTTTAATTGTTTTCACCTTACAAATCAATTTATTACTATTCTTAATTGTAAGTATAGAGGATTTGAACTCAGATCTTCAAGCACCCTTCAACTATCCACACTATCTCATACAACTGATACACATGACCACACACATGTAGAAAAGATTAATAATCACCAATATACGTATTTCGTGCTAAACCAGCACTCATCAGTTGATCCAGACTATCATCTCTCACACATATATATATAATCAATGCTCAGTTTATATTAAGATAGCAAATCTTTATACTTAATGGACAGGCTTCAATCCACTGCAATCTCCAACTTTTTCAGCCATCCATATCATAGCATTGATTATATATATGTGTGAGAGATGATAGTCTGGACCAACTGATGAGTGCTGGTTTAGCACAAAATACATATATTGGTGATTATTAATCTTTTCTACATGTGTGTGGTCATGTGTATCAGTTGTATGAGATAGTGTGGATAGTTGAAGGGTGCTTGAAGATTTGAGTTCAAATCCTCTATACTTACAATTAAGCTCCCAGGTTTGTGAAGAGTGCCTGGTTTCAAATATTTACTATTCTTAATTGTAAATAAAAGTTTTTTTTAAATAAAGAAACATTACTTATTTTTAAAAGTCCTCATAGTTGTTTTTTTAACTTTTTATTCTGTCCTGAAAACTTTAAGATTGTCCCAATAATTGATTTTTCTTCCTTCATAATTTGTAAAATAGATCTCATACATGGACTGTGTATATACTAAAGGCAGAAGATTTTTTTCAGTATTTTTATAAATATAAACAAAATAATATATGTATAATAGTTAACACTGGAGTCTTTCAAAATTAGTAGGTTGGTTTTTATATAGATTTCCAGTGTGGTATGATTTGTATATAAGTGGTTTTAAACTCAGCTCATATCTCTGATTTTACAAACTTTAATCAGGCAATTGGCATACTTGCCATATATTGGGCTGTGAAATATGGAGAAGCCATTCTTTATTTCTTCATGAATTGAAATTTCATCAACTTGGGAACTAGCAGCTACCTTTTTATACACTTTAATATTTTCTCCAATCTTATAATTATCAGTTAGTCTCTGAACTCCCTGTTTATAGAAGTACAAAGAAATTTAAAAGCAGAAAGACTATAGTAAGTTTTTCATTTTTGATTAAGAAAAATAAGATAATAACTAAACTAAACATTGCTCTATCTTTTTAAAATTACCATTAATTTTTTAACTAAAAACAAATTTTCAAAGTATCTCTAATTAAAGTGCATTGTAAAGAAAAGCATATTTGTTTTAGATAAAAATATTTTTCTTTTTTTACATTAAAACTTAAATTTTTGTCAAAATCAGTACTAAAATAAAATATTTGACTCACCACACCTTTTTAATATTTCATTTTAAAGTATTAAATATTATTTAACCAATATTTAAATCATTTCAGATTTTATTTTAAATATATATATATATATTGATGTGTTCATTTCTACTTTTCTTTTTAAGCTTTAAATATATATATGTTTACATACACTATGTTGTGTACCATAAAACCATTTTATCTTAATATATATTATAATTCATGAAAGTTTTCAGAAATTCAAAGTAGAATACTAAAATACAAAACGTTGTATAAAATTAATTAAGAATTTATTAATTAATTAATTGATTATAGATACTTTTTTATATCTTTGAAATCACCACATAATAATATTTATCTAAAGGCAAATATCATTTTTCTGAAATGTCAATTATGTAGACCTTTACCATAATATACCCAAAATCCTCATAAAGTAAAATCTCACATAAAAAATAAACTATAATAATGAGATTTTATAGAGGAAAAAATATTACTTTAAATTTAATATATAAAAAAGTTGATTTAAAAAATAAAGCTTAAATTGGGAAAAAAATGCTAATGAATAAAGATTTTACTATGAGTATTATTTAAAAAAATACTAATCAATGGGTAAATAAGTATATTTACCCATTGATTAGTATAAAAATATTTCAGTAGCTATAATTTTTAAAAGAAAAACAAATTCCATCAACAATCTGCCATTTTGCTTCTTAACAAAACCCATGCCTCTCACTAGACAGAGTACACTACTGAATATATATCTACAATATAGCAAACATATGTGCCTACATATTTATATTTAATTAAAATGGTTTTGACTTAAATATTGTTATTCAAAACTTCTGGATTCGTTCTCATAACTGCAATATATTCTCAATGCATATTTATGGTCATCCAAAGCACTCCAAGTGCCAATCTTATACAAATATAAGAATTACGTGAAGTGAATATATTACCAACAAGAACACTATCTTACATAACGTGAGAGGGGTTTTGACCATTGGCTAGCTCAGTCTCATGGTCGGGTGGCATCACAGCTGGGAGTAGTTATGAATGGGGTTAAGAGTTCTTTTTTTTAAACACACACAAAAAAATGGATCTGTAAATAAATATCACAATAAGATTTGTTTTGAGTTTTATTATCAAATCAGTTTTTATTAAAGACTTATAAAGATCACTATTATTCTTTGATCTTTTAGATAATAAATAAATAATTCAACACTACTTTTCTTTCAATATTTAATATTATAAAAAATGTAATTACTACTCTGTCATTTCGATACGCACACATACGCCATTCTTTCCAATAGATTGATCACACATAAATCAAGTAGTGAAGGTCGATACTAAGAAAAGTTTATTTCACGTGACCTCCAACAATAATTACATTATTTATGTCCGCAATTAAATAAGACTTTAAGAAAATTTCATTAAATTAACTTAGATTGTCACCTTCACTTATTATAAACAGTAAAAATTTCTTTCTCATAAAGGAAAAAGAAAAATCAGTACATAAAGTTCTTTACCTGAATTTTCCTCAGGGAATTAGTGGAAGCAGATTTATTTATTTTAAAAAGTTCCATTCATCACAGGTAATTCAATGCGAAGGTTCCCGATCTTAATGTCCATTGGTTGACGAGGTTCAGCTTGGTTCCACATTGGGAATTATGTTTTATTCCAAGGCACCTTAATATTATTGGGTGAGGCAGCTACAGTTGTTTGGAATTAGGGGTTTGAATCTGACATGGTCTGTTCTTACACTGACATTTCTTTTGGATCCGCCATTACGTAAGAAAAATATTAAAACTTTTAATATTCTGGAGTTACGATTTTACTGTTCACAGCTGTAACTCTGCAGGGCCAAGACAAAATGCATAATGGGTGACTCTCTTTTATATCCACCTCCATTTGTTCTAGAAGTTTCTTTTGCTTTCACTTCCTGTCCCAATGCTGACTAACCAGATCTGGTTGATGTGTGAAAACTTTTATCATAGATTTTATTGTACATAAAAGAAAGTAAAATCTCATTTCTGCAGGAAACTTCTAATTTTTTAAATGTGAAACAAAAATCTTGTTTCTCTCTTTTCAACTACTTAATCCATTCATACACTCATTTGTCACATGCACATATACATTGTTTCAAAATGACAGAGTTTCTCCTCCATGTTTGTGAGTTTGTAACCACCACCACATAATAAAATTAATATTATATATTTACATCTACATATATGTTTAAATACCAATTACTAATATTATTTGTGACTGGGTTCGAACCCATTCTGTCACAATAGTCATAAAATGGTATTTTCAGAATCATGTTTCATGAAGAAAAAACAATCATAATGCATATTTTGAAATTAAAAAACAACACAATGTACACTTTAAAATTTAATTTTTATGTACTTTATGTTTAATTATTTGAGGTTTTTTTTTATTTTTTTAATTGCTAACAAAATTTCAATTTTTTTTTTTTTACAATTCTATAATTTTTTTTAAACACTATTTTTTTTATTTTATGTAAATGCAGTGAAATGAAATAAAGTGTAGGTAAAGAAATATAATGTATGGTTGATTACTATAATTTTAATAACGAATGCAAACAATTAAATCTTGTTTTTTTTTTTTAACCATCTATTATCTTGAATAAATCATAAACAAATTATGAGATTTAAATACAGGTATACTTTATATCTCTGGAATTTAGATGTAATTATATGGGATTTAAACCCAGACTTTCAAGCTCCCTTCAGCTATTCAATCTATTCCATACTACTGATACATGTGACCACACACATGTGAAAAAAAATCTCCAATATACATATGAAATTATTGATTTAAAATTGAAAAAGTAAATGGTATTTTAAAATTACATTTAATGATCTTTGATTATATAAAATTGTCTATTAGCTGTATAGTGCATGAAATCATTTTTTCCTCAAAATAATTTACAATTACAATGAATTGAATAAAGATAGTTTCGTTAATATACATTTCTTACTTCTAAATATTAATACACTTTGCTATTGTACATGTTCAAAGAATATTTTTGATTACTATATTGTAATGAATGAAATTGGTGGGTTTTTTTTTTGCAGTCATTAAAGATGAAACTTTTTTTACTTCGGATATGTCATAAGTGAAAACATTGATTGTTTTTGCAAAGGTACTGAATAAAAGTTAAATAAAGTACATTAATCATATTTTAATTCTATAATCAAAACATAATATTGTATTCTGCATAATTAATAATGAAGAAACTATTTACATTTTTAGCATGAATATCATAACTTTATTTTCAGAAGACATAGTTTTAAGAAGTCACTATCTCATGATATCAATCCTACAAAATGACCAGCATTTTATTTATTGCCCAAGTGGCAGTTATTTTCTTAAATGTTTTTTTTTAAAAATTGCAATAAAGAATAATCAATTGTAAATTAAAATAATGGATACAAATTTATGATTGCTATGGCAAATCTAATCAAGAAAAGGTATAATTTAATCTTATAATATAGTTGTTACCAAAAGCTTCCATAAATTATATGTTTTGCCTGTGAAAATATCCACCTCAACTTATATATGTGTGAAAATTAAATGGAGGTAAACTACATTTCCAAGAGCTAGGAACAAACAGAATGCCACATCAATATCTATCCAAAAACTCTTTGCATACATTTAACATGGAGCGCTATTTATTCATAGCTCTCGGAATTGTAGTTTTTCTCTTTGCATTAAACCATGTATATTTAATGTATATATTATAACTATAGGCGGACGACTTATAATCAAATAAGTTTATTTAAAATTTTGCTTACCTTATTTAAATTAATCTGTTAATAGAAATACTTATCCTAAAAAAAATTACATATATAGTAGAAGCTCCGTTATAAATAAAAGTATTAGATATATCCGAGGAGAATGATTTTATTTCAAAAATTGTTTTGTAGCAATATTTATTTTTCTTCGCGCTAAAATCGATAAATATCAATATTTTCTTGTTAAATATAATTTATTTATTTAAGTATATTCTAAAACATATGCATATGTATGAGAGAATATTTTATATAAATAGTCAGTCATAAGTTAGCAAACACATATTTTAAAATAGAATTCAAAGATTTACATTAACAACAATAAGTTAATTATATTGAAATAATAATAACAAAAATGTTTGTGTGTGTTTATTTCACTTGCTTAACACTTTAAACTTTGTTTTAAAATAAATTTTGTTTAAGAAAATAAATTAGTTTAATGATGATATTGTTTATTGGAAGAAGAGGTAAAAAAAACAAGAGGAATATATATATATATATGTTTGCTTATAAAGTAATTAATACATTGTACAGATTTAAACCTGCATTTATATATGTAATATATGTGGGATTCAAACTCAGACTTTCAACGACTCACAACTCTCAGTGCCATCTAATATTATTAACCCACCTGATCACACACATGTTGAAAAGATAAATAATCACCAATATTCGTGTTTCGTGCTAAACCAGTTGGTTCAGATTACCATCTACACACCCACACACACACACACACACACATATATATATATATACAATCAGTGCTCAGCTTTTTATATTAAGATAGCCAATCTTCATATCATACTTTAATGGACAGGCTTCAAACAACTCCAACCCACAACTCTTCAGCCTTCCATTTCATTGAAAATCTGATGATGGAAAGAGTTGTAGATTGGAGTAGTTTGAAGCCTGTCCATTAAAGTATAAAGATTGGCTATCTTAATATAAAAGCTGAGCTCTGATTGTATATATGTGTGGAGATGGTGATCTGGATCAACTGATGAATGCTAGTTTAGCACGAAATATGTATATTGGTGTTTATTTATCTTTTCAACATGTATGTGATCAAGTGGGTCAGCAATATAAGATGGCACTGAGAGTTGTGGGTCGTGTGAAAGTCTGACTTTGAATCCCTTATAAAATAATGTAAATTATTTTTAAAAAATATTTTATTTTAATTATTTTTAGAATTTTAAAACAATTAGTCTTGTAAGTAACTAGAGGGATTTGAACTTAGGATTTCTCAATGTATATTTGCCCTCCACTCCATCTCAAACCAACCCACACACATGACCATATACATGAAAAAAGTGGAGGATGACTATAACTTGAAAAATCCTAAGTTCAAATCCCTCTAGTTACTTATATAAAAATATTCAATATACTGGATGAATAGGTTAATTAATTAGCATTATAGAACATTTTTACAATGACTTCTGCACATGCTAGTACAGTTAAAATGTTTTTGAACCATAAATTTTGACCTTGGATCATTCAAAGATTGCCATGATTACATCTTTACCTTATTGCTTAAGTAAGGAAGCAAAGTAGAAAGTTATAAAAGGTACTTCATTTTTTTAAAAAAATGCCTTATTCTTCTTTGATCACATTAATTCCATTGTAGTTATCTTGGAAAACAAATAAACATGGAGGCGTAGAGTCTAATCCATTGTCCAAGCCACATTGAGCTTGGCAAACTATCTAATATCAATACTATCAGAAGAAGTGTTATCCAAAGAAGATCAATAGGTGTCAAAGAATCTGCAATATCAATTGTCTGTTTAAAAAAATTTCAGTCTTTAAATGATAAATAAATTCTTAAATCAATGATTAAAAAATTAAATATGTTTATGAACAATTTATTTTTAGAACTCTATGAAAATGAACTTTTCCATTGATAAACAATTAGCATAAACTTATTAATGAACTGTAATGATAAAATTTACAATTTAAAACTAATACCATTGAAGGTCAATGTTGAAAAGAGAAGGACTTTGCCGTATTTTTCACTTTTTGTAATATTATTATTAATAAGAATATATTTATATGTTTAATATTTACCAGATGTTTAAATGATGGAAAATTGTGTTTCTCTGCAAACACATTCACATTTTGATGCTTATTTTTATGTATGTTTAAATGATTCATTGAATCTGAATGTTGTGGATTATATATATACTAACAATACATTCATATTAATTTTTAAGAGTTTGTAATCTGTTTTGATGGTTCTTGAAATTTATTGTAGTTTGTTGTATGAAAATGATAAATAATGTGGTTTTTAATTTATGGCATTTATTTAGAAATATACCATTATTAAAAAAAAGTTCCTTTATTGTATTATGAAGTAACATATAAATATATATTTAGAATTTAAGCCACTAATAATAATGAACTATAGCAAAAAATTGCTACTATAAAACTTGAAGTTTAAAACATATAGTGTTGGAGTTGAATTCATTGTGTACATATATTTATTTAGTTATATATTGTGTACTTAGATACTGTGTGAAATAAATGTTGAGATAAACTTTCCCAATAAATCTGAGAAATATAATGCATAATATATTAGAGTTTAAATATTAATTTGAAAAATTACTTGTTTAGAATAAAATGAAGACAATCTTATTTATCAGATTTATAAATAATTTCATATTCATGTAAACACATTATATTGTTACATACTTACACACATTAGAAAATATTTTAAACCCTGGGATATATTTTATTTAAATATTGTTTCTTATGGAGATCAAGTGGAGAAGTAATTATTTAGAAACAACAGTCAAAAAGAATCAGTAGTACATTATATATGCCCACATATTAAAAAATATTCACATGAGATGTCAAAGATACATAAAGATTTACTTTTTAGTGTTATTATTTCACTAAATTCAAATTTAGTCACTATAAACTTAAACAAATATTTTGCCTGTTTATTTAGTTTGTTAAATGTAATTTAGATGCAGTGAAATGTAGTTTTTGTCTTTATGCTGCATTGATGATGCACTAACCATACCTCCACTACCCCACAATCATTTAACATTACAATAATATGTCACCCTTAAATTTGGGACCATGATCAATTTGCCTCGATAATGTTGCCCAATATATTTGTCACTTTTGTTTTGATAAGTGTGACCTAGTAAATGATTCAAGTCTAATTTTTATATTGACATTTTTGATGAGCTAAGATTAAATTTATTTTTTTACTTATATATAAGTTAATTTAAGTTTATTTTACCTAGGATATTGTATTTTAAATTTTGAATGAAATAAAATATTATGTTTTTGGGTGAAAAAGATAGAGTGGATCCATTCTATCTTTTAAAAAGACTTTATCTTGTCTTTGGAAAGGAGAGTATTCAGTATAAATAGCTTTCCATCTGTAAAGCACATGTGCCATGGTTTAAGCTACATTATTATTTATATTTTTTAAAATAATTTTATTTATATATATTTTATTAGATAACTTTTTAATTGATAGCTATGAAAGCCAAAAAAAGCATTCTGGACACTTTAGTAAATATAAAATTTGTGTATTGATATTAGTTTCTCTCAGTATTTCATAAGTATAGATATTACTTTGTTTCATTTCAAGTTATTTTAAATTATAATGGGCAAGTTCGAAAATAGTATCACAGACTTTATTGAAGTTCATTAAAAATATGTTTAATGAACTAGGGAATGATTCTAAAAAATTAAAAAGTAAGAAATAAATTTGATGAAATTTTTTTTGAATCCAAAGCTAAATCTAAAAAAAATACAAGCTAAGTTTAATGCTAAATTTGACAAAATAAAGGAAGATAATAAATAATTTCAAGGCAAATCTAAAGTAAATTAGAAACTCTCAGCCTGAATTTAATGAATTTTGCAATGAATCTAAAACTATATTCAAAGAATTTCAGAAATTACAAACCAAATCTGAAACAGGTTTAAAGAAATTGCAGCCTGAGTTTAAGAAATCATGAATACAATATCAGAATTTTCAAAAACGAATGTTAGCTGATAAAAAAATTTCCCTTGATGACAGGAAAAAATATTAAAATAAGATGAAGTGCACTTTTCAAAACGTTTGTCAAGACCTTAGGTGAGAATTTAATAATGGCAAAGTATTTGATGATGAAACTAAAATAGAGGATATAATGTATTTAAATAATTTAGATATAAATAGTTCCTATGGTTTAAATTTAGTGATATGAATCTATAAAATTAATCCATCGCTTGTATTTTATAACAAAAATATAAGAGTAAAATATTTGAAAATAAGTTATTTCTTTCAAAAAATTATCAGAATGAAATGTGCATTAGAACTAGTCAAGTAGATTTAAATAATTTATTAGATAATCCAGATAGATAAACTTTTGTCTCAGCATATAACAGACAGTTTTGAATTGTTTATTAAAAACGATTATCCTCAAATATTTGTAAGATGTAAAAAATACAACTACATATAAGATTAACTTAAGAAAAAAAAGATTATGAATCTATTGATGTGAATAAAAATAAAAAAATAATTTTGCATATTTTATTTGTTGATATTCCAAGGTTTTATAAATTTGTCATAGCTGAAAGAGATCATTATATGAAGAAGTATGATCGATGGAAAATGCATAAAAATCAACAAATATAGTAAAAAGTTTGATCGGTACTTGAATATTAAAGCTACAACACGGAGCATATATTAGATCTACTGTGCCTGTTTACATTCATATCAATTCACTGATAACTGAATCTTAAAGTTATCAGCAGGTTGATATGAATGTCAACCGGCACACTAGGTCTAATATATGCTCCATGTTGCAGGACTAAAAAGAAGTTAAAGTAAAAAAAAAATAGTAAAACTTACAACATTAACAAAAAAAATTTTAAGAATGACATTTAAAATAAATATGACCTACACAAATAAACGACTTTCAACATTAACAAACAACTTTTAAGAACATTTAAAATAAAATTTCAACATTAACAAGTTTCCAAAAAAAAAAAAAAATGCAACTTTCATAACATGTTTTCATGTATACTTGCAGGAATTATTTTCTTTCAATTTGATGTCATCACAACATTACACATTTATTGTGGGTGTAAAAAGACCTCCTATCTACTCTACATTGCAGCTTTAGTACTCAAGTACCGTTTGATCTGTGCCATTCCATAAATAATGTTTGTAGAGTGATTGGTACTTGTTTGGTATACAATTGTAACACTTTAGAAATTATATATATAAGGAAACATATTTTTAATTCTATAGACTCTAATGATACTGCTTATTCATAAGATATAATTATCGATACAAGATTACAATTAAAAATATAAATTACTACAGATTTAACAATATATTTTATAATAATAATTATATTAATAATTTTATTTGGTATAGTGATTCTATATTCATATGAAGCATATCATTCATAATATAAATAGCCATTCTAATATAATGGCTGATGTATTTTATATAAGTCCGATTTGATTGAAAGCCAATAATTTAAGTTGGTTTGATCTTTATATGTTCATTTTAATGATAATTAGTTTATTTAAAAAAAAATATTTATAAAATACTGGTATAAAGAAAAGACTGGAATTATTGAAAAAAGACCAAAATATATGATTTTATTGTAAATTAAATGATATTTACTATTTTGTGTTTATTTTATTTCATAGGAAGAATAATTATATAAGTGTTATAAGTTAGTTAATTCATTTATAAATAGGTTTATTTCAGTTACACAGTTTTTATTTAATTACATAGTAGAATAAGTTTAATAAGCATAGTAATATTTATTTAACTTCATTTGAAATTGATAATATAGTTCTGATTACAATTCCTAAGTTAATCACCCACAGGGACGTTTAATGCAAGAAGCTTGAAGTCGATGGATGAATAAATATCACTTTACATCTTATAAATAAATTTTGAATTTAATTTGGATTTTTTTTATTTTTATGTAGGACTTTAGCTTTTTATAAAGAAACTATCTTTGTTGGAAATAAACAAACCAAACTTATTGTTTAAAATATAGATAGAAAGGTTCATCCACAATGCATGCAATTTGCCTTTTCAAAATTTTAACAGAATACATTAGAATTAAGAAAAAAATCAAAGCCAATAGCTGTACAACTAGATATTATAGCAGCATTTGATTCAGTAAGAATTGAAATATTAATGAAAACACTACAACAATATGGAGTTCCCTCCGTCTATCTTACAATGATAGAGAATCTTCTATTTAATAGAGAAATTTTTATTACACTCAATGGTAGAATTGCACCTGGCTTTAAACCATCAATTTCTATTCCTCAGGGCTCACCCTTGAGTGCACTTTTATTCATTGCTTATATTAACCCTCTTCTCATAGAAATGGAAACAAAACTTCCTGGAGTTTTTGTTCCTTTTCTAAACAAAGAAATTAAACAACTTGCATATATGGATGATGTTGTTGTAATGCTGCCATCAGCTAAACACCTACCAGAACTTGAAAAAATACTTAAAAAGTTTTCATCAGAATACAAATTAAATTTTAATCTAGAGAAATCTGCAGTTTGGAAACTTCATTCAGGAGAAAATGTCCCTGCATGTTTCTCATCAAAACCTCAACCTTTTTTAGGTATACCACTGTACCTTTCACCAAACAAAATGAGGAAAATGTTACAAGACAAACTGATTATATTAACAAAAAAATAATAGATTCTCTAAAAAGTATTTACTTATCTTTATATGATAAAGTTCTCTTACTAAATTATCTTGTTTTCAGCAAAATTAATTATTATTTACCGATTTTAAACCCTACTAAAAAATTCACTTCGCAAATTAACTCATTGTGCTCTAGCCTCCTTTGAAAAAAAAAAAGTAGTCTTTATCAGTATGCTTAAAATGCAAAATCCAAAAATACTTAATGGCCTAGGTTTACATTCAATTAATACATTACTAATTAAAAATATACTTAATTTATTCTACTACATCAAGATTGAATTTAATTACCAAAACATTATTGACACAATCATTCCCACAGATAGGCCTCCCCGATTATTAAAAAAATTGTCTACAACTTCTTCTCTCACTTATTGATAAACAAATGGATTTAAATGAAATTTTGTTTAGTAATAAACACACATATTGGGACATGTTTAAAATGATGAATCCTCAGCTAATATGCCCTCCTAGTTATCTTGAAATGACTAATAACAACCTTTTTAATAAAATGAGAAAATGGTATTTAATGCCTTAATATATTGATTTTATCATTAAAATAAATCTATCTTCATACACTTCCTACCAACGATTTCCTTGTTTCAAATAGAGGATTTAAAAGGATTGGTTCTTTATGTGTTTTGTGTAAAAAAGATAGTGAAACATTTGATCATATTCTTGTTTCTTGCTCGGGACTAAGAGAAGCAAAATATATAATTCAAAATTATTTCAATAATCACAATCCAGAACTCTTTGATATGATTCATAATATTAAAATAGGTAATTTCTGCAATATCAGAAGATGCATATTTATTAACCACATAATATGGTTACTTAGATGTCATATAATAATAACCAATTCTCCATTGGACTCACAACTTTTTATTAGAGAGACATTTAATTCTATTCGAAAAAAAGATAAGCTTCTTGCACCCAAAGAAATCTACCTATCCACATGGACTGGTTTTTAGTACAAGAAATTCATAAAAACACTTAGGAAGTTATTGTTAAAAATGTAAATTTAAAATAATAATAACAATAATAATAATAATAATAATAATAATAATAATAATAATAATAATAATAATAATAATATAGGGTATATGAGTACAGACTTTCACATGACCCACCACTCTCCACTCTATCTAATAACACTGATACACTCAAGCACATATATGCTGAAAAGATAAATAATCACCAATATATGTATTTCATGCTAAACCAGCAATCATCAGTTGGTCCAGATTATCATCTCCCACACATATATACTATAAGTGCTCAGATATATATTAAGATAGACAATCTTCATACTTTAATGGACTGGCTCCAATCTACTACACACTCCAACTCTTCAACCGTCCATCCAATTGAAAATCTGATGATGGAATGCTCGAAGGCCACCCTAAGGCCGAGTTTCTTGTCACCCCCATGTTGACCCAAGGTCAATCTGAACTCCATATGTACAGGACATAATCCATTAAATACATATGCAAGGATGGGCAGACATCTCTATAATGTAATAACTGAAACACAGGCTTAATATATACCATGTGTCTACATATGTAATATAGGGTATGTGAGCACAGACTTTCACATGACCCACCACTCTCCACTCTATCTAATAACACTGATACACTCAAGAACATATATGCTGAAAAGATAAATAATCACCAATATACGTATTTCATGCTAAACCAGCAATCATCAGTTGGTTTAGCATATAATACGTATATTGGTGATTATTTATCTTTTCAGCATATATGTGCTTGAGTGTATCAGTGTTATTAGATAGAGTGGAGAGTGGTGGGTCATGTGAAAGTCTGTGCTCATATACCCTATATTACATATATAGACACATGGTATATATTAAGCCTGTGTTTCAGTTATTACATTATAGAGATGTCTGCCCATCCTTGCATATGTATTTAATGGATTATGTCCTGTACATGTGGGGTTCAGATTGACCTTGGGTCAACATGGGTGTGACAAGAATCTCGGCCTTAGGGTGGCCTTCGAGCATTCCATCATCAGATTTTCAATTGGATGGACGGTTGAAGAGTTGGAGTGTGTAGTAGATTGGAGCCAGTCCATTAAAGTATGAAGATTGTCTATCTTAATATATATCTGAGCACTTATAGTATATATGTGTGGGAGATGATAATCTGGACCAACTGATGATTGCTGGTTTAGCATGAAATACGTATATTGGTGATTATTTATTTTTTCAGCATATATGTGCTTGAGTGTATCAGTGTTATTAGATAGAGTGGAGAGTGGTGGGTCATTTGAAAGTCTGTGCTCATATACCCTATATTACATATATAGACACATGGTATATATTAAGCCTGTGTTTCAGTTATAATAATAATAATAATAATAATAATAATAATAATAATAATAATTCAATTCAATTATTTAAGTGCTAAACAACAGCATAAAGCCAATTACAGCTTGCACATACAATAAAAGTGAAAATAAAACATATAACATAAAAGGAAAATATAAATGTATACATAATAAAGTAAAATTTAAAAGACAAAATCAAACTTCACATTTCAGTTTAACAAGATTACAAAATTTCTTATAATCAATGTCACACAGATTAAGGTTACTCCCAATTTGATTATATAAAGAGGGTAACCTAAATAAAGGAGAAAATTTAAGAATATTAGAACGGCATGTTTGAATCTGATATACACAAGTAGACCTAGTATCATAACTCAAAGACCTAACTGAGATAGTTGAAACTATATCTGATAAAATAACCTGTTTATTAACAATTTTATAAAAATATTTCAAATCCCTATACTTTCGTCTAGATGAAAGATTAATCATTTTACCCTCCCAAGAAACATATTTGAAAAACTTCTTTGAAATAGACTGCAACAAGTTACATCCTTGCAAAGAACTAGGGTTCCAAATTATTGAATCATATTCAATAATAGGAAGAACCAATGAAAAAAACAATTTCCGTTTAGTATCTTTACTGAACTGATAACCATGTCTAAGAATGGCACCCATAACCTTAAAAGCTTTACCAACAATCATTTCAAGATGAGGAATAAAAGATCCATTACAAGAAAACATAATTCCAAGATCTTTTTGGCATTTAACTGAAATAATTTTATGAGAATTGATATAATAATAAAAGTGTAAAACTTCAGATTTTTTGGAAGAAGAAATAAAGGAACATTTATCAAAATTAACTGTCATATTATTTGACTGACACCAAGCACTAAAGTTATCAATATCCTTCTGAAGGAGAACACAATCGTTCACTGATACAATTCTTCTAAAAATCTTACAGTCATCAGCATAGCTTAACAGAAAAGAATATCTCAAGCAATCATTAAGATCATTAATGTAAACATTAAACAGCATGGGTGCTAAAATACTACCCTGTGGAACACCTAAATTGCATTCAAAATTAAATGAATTTTTATTATTGAATTTAATATATGCTGTACGACTACATAGAAATGATTGAAACCAATATACAAGTTTATTAGAGAAACCTATTTTATGTAATTTATGAAGTAAGACACTGTGATCAACTTTATCAAAGGCTTTTGACAAATCAAAATAAATAACATCTAGTCTTTGACAATCTTCAATAGCATGAGCTATATGATCATAAATTGTCAGTAGATTACTATCAATTGATCTATTAGGACTAAAACCATGTTGAGAAGAAGAAATTATCTTACCCACATCTGAAATAATTTTAATATAAATACATCTCTCAAAAATTCTTGTAATGGTATGCAAAACAGAAATCGGTCTATAATTAGAAACACAATCTCGATCACCGTTTTTGAAGATTGGAACCATTTTAGCACATTTCAAAACACTAGGAAAAGTACAAGAATTAAGAGACAGATTAAAAACAAAGGCAAGAGGTACTGCAATAAATTCAGCTAGCCCCTTATAAATAAAAGAAGGAATATTATCACATCCTAAACTAGAGTGAGTCTTAAGCCTCCTAATAGCTACAATAACATCTTCCCTAGAGATATGATCAATTGTACATTTAGCATTAGACAAATTGCCAGGAAATGTAATTTTAGAATCAATCCCATGTTGTGAAAAGTATAACTCTGCAAAATGTTTAGAAAAATCATCTGCATTTAATGCAGAACCATGAGTCATTTGAACCTTTTTCTTACCCAAGCCTGAATTATTAACAAAATTCCAGAATTCTCTAGGATTAGAAGAAATATTAATTTCAATTTGTTTTATATACTCTTGTAAATCTCGTTTATAGATATATTTAGCCAATCTTCTAAAATTGATAAAATTATTATAATAAATTATATTCTGTGTCTTAAAATAGAGTCTATGATGGTAAGATTTCCTTTTAATAATCTTAATAAGAGTATATGAAAACCACAGAGGATAACCTTTGTTAAACGGTAATTTATTAGGAATATATACATCAATAAAACCATTAAAAATTTTCAAAAAATAATCCAAGCAAAAATTCACATCATTAATTGAGTACATATTATTCCAATCAACTTCAGAAAATTTTCTACAAAGATCAACATAATTACCCCTCCCATAATGCCTTTTCACAACATTAGAACAAATAATTTTTTAGAATAACACATCTTAATATAAAATTTGATAGGTGGATGATGAACATCAATTGGAAAAGAAGAAGGAGAAGGAGAAGGAGGAGGAGGAGGAAAGAAGAAGAAGAAGAAGAAGAAGAAGAAGAAGAAGAAGAAGAAGAAGAAGAAGAAGAAGAAGAAGAAGAAGAAGAAGAAGAAGAAGAAGAAGAAGAAGAAGAAGAAGAAGAAGAAGAAGAAGAAGAAGAAGAAGAAGAAGAAGAAGAAGAAGAAGAAGAAGAAGAAGAAGAAGAAGAAGAAGAAGAAGAAGAAGAAGAAGAAGAAGAAGAAGAAGAAGAAGAAGAAGAAGAAGAAGAAGAAGAAGAAGAAGAAGAAGAAGAAGAAGAAGAAGAAGAAGAAGAAGAAGAAGAAGAAGAAGAAGAAGAAGAAGAAGAAGAAGAAGAAGAAGAAGAAGAAGAAGAAGAAGAAGAAGAAGAAGAAGAAGAAGAAGAAGAAGAAGAAGAAGAAGAAGAAGAAGAAGAAGAAGAAGAAGAAGAAGAAGAAGAAGAAGAAGAAGAAGAAGAAGAAGAAGAAGAAGAAGAAGAAGAAGAAATGTATAATTGCTAATGTAAATATTTCTATACTATAAAATATTTATATTTAATCTTATCTCCTTTAATTGTACTGTAATCATCTATGTTAAAATGTACCCAGTAACTAATAACTTGTAAACCTATTTGAACTGCTGTAAGTTTTCTAATTGATAACACATTTATTAGATCTGTCATGCTATTGTAACACTGGCAAAACCATTGTAAAAATTCATGTAACCTATTTATTGTATAATAAAGTATATTTTTGAAACACACAAAAAAAAATATAGATAGAACTAATATAACAGTTAACTTATTTTGAAAATATAACCAAAGTCTGAGATTTAAAATGAAGACTATAAATTATTTATGAGAAAGGATTTTCTATATTTGTGACTATATTAGAAATTAACTAATCTATATTATTTTGTGTGTTACCTTCCCCCAGATGGATTTACATGTAAATAATAGTTTGTTATATATTAGTTATTTTATTTAGGAATAGATTTAAAATTGTGTAGTAAGTAGATTTAGCTAAAGTTAGCAAGTATTTAATATTTAGTTAAGTTTAAATTTTCTATTTTCTTGTTATAGATTAATCTATTTATTTAGGTAGCAATAAATATTGTGATATATTTGAAGTAATAGTTCTTTATCTGTTTTGGAGGATTTATTTCTTATCATAATAATATTTAATTTAGTTAAGAGATGACTGAAAATAAACAAAAAAATATTTTTACATAAGGGAGAGGATATTGTAACTATGGGTGGGTGAATGACATATAATCGAATAAGTTTAAAATTTTGTTTAGCCTATTTAAATTAATATTTTAATATAAATATTTATCTTTAAAGAATTACATGTATAGTAGAAGCTTCATTATAAAGACAAGTATTAGATATATCCGTGGTGAACAAATTTATTTTAAAAATTATATTGTAGCAATATTCATTTGTCTTCCTATTCCTGCTAAATATAATTTATTTATTGAATATATTCTAAAACATATGCACGTGTATGAGAGACTATTTTCTATAAATAGTCATAAGTTAACAAACATATATTTTAAAATTAGAATTCAAAGATTTATACTAACAATAATGAGTTAGTTATATTGAAATAATGATAACAAAAAGAAGTGTGTGTGTGTGGATATTTATTTCACTTGCTTAATCAGCACTTTAAACTTTATGTTTTAAAATAGATTTTGTTTAAGTAACTTTATATATTAAAGTTTTAAAATACACATGAAAAAAAACTTTTAAAAATAGATAAGATTAAACATGCATGCGCACACATACATTCTAAACAATAAACCAAAGTTTTATTACTTATTTTAAAATAGTTTTATCAAAAATATATGGTCTAAATACGAATATTAATTTATTATTTGTTACAAAACAATTTGTCCACACATAAAATATATGTTTTATAATATATTAAACTTTATTAGCTTCTAAGTTAGTATATGTATTCATATAAAATATTAACTCTTGATATCATTCTTACCTTGAATCCAAAAAAAATTTGCTACTAATAAGTTCAAAAGTGCAAAAGTTACTATTCTTTCTTATGGACAGATTCAGAGAGTAGTAACATATCAATTCATCCATGTTTTCACCCCATTCTCTTCATTTCCCAGCTCTTTAATTTTACAATATCAATCTTTTCCACCCTTTCTTCTTACTTTCACTCACCCCAAAATGATTTCCATTAAACTATACCTTCTTCTTAATATATGTCCAATCCAGTTTGTCTTTCTAATTTCCTCAGTCAATCTTCTTTTTTCATTTACTCCTTTCAAAACATCTTTATTTATTGTTTTATTCATCAACTCATTTTTCTATTCTTATCTGTTTCGAATTTCATTACTCACTGTCCATATTTCACAATCATACAATATTACACTCCACACATGGCATTTAAGTAATCTTTTTCTTAATTCTCTCTTCAAAGATCCATAAAATATTTTTTTCTCTTAATAAATGCATCCTTTGACAATGGTATTTTTCTTATAACACCATCTTCACTTCTTCCATCCTCTAAATCTCTTTACCTGTTGAACTATGTTATCATGGATTTCAATTTGCAGTCTTTTTGCATTCTTCCCTATTTATAAAAACTTAATCTTTTCAACATTTATCTTTCATTACATATTCCATACAACTTTCCTCTAAAAATTAAAGATACTTTTCACCCTCAGCTATAAAGGCCACATCATCTGAAAATCTTATACATTTTATTATTTTATCTCCAACATTTGCTCCTCCACTGTCTAAATAATTCAACTATTACTAATTTTCTTTTCTGAGCCAATGAAATATCTGGTAATTAATGAATATACTTATAGAGAAAATAGTTTTTAATATTCAGCTTTATTACTGCTTAGCATGCTTTTAATATATTCAATATTTCATATTCATGGTGTATAATGGTATGATGACAAGTTCTTTATATCAGTGTTTTCTTATTATCTAATAACTATTCAACATATTCAATTTAAATTCAAATTTAGATTTATTCGAATCATTCATTTCTTTGATATGGGTATGCTTGCGTTTTTTGTTGATAGAAAAATGGTCACTAACTATTGCACATGCTTCTTTAACCTATGACTTTCTGTCATCTCTCTTTGTGCATACTATTTCTGCTTTTGTTAGCTTGATTGTGTAAGCCATTTTTCTACTCATTACTTGTAAATATTGATGTGTATTCTTTTTCTGTGAGTGCTTTATTATATAAATATCTATGTTGGGCAAATCTTGTTGACAGCATGGCCCTTGACTCTCCTCCCTCACTTAACCAATTAGTTAACAGTTAATGATTCAGCACACCAAGTGGTCTATAAAATTAACCATTTGTAATCAATGAGTGCTAGAAGACTTGTGCAACACTCTCTGATTCAAGGCTCCTTACTGATGAAGACCAAAAGCTAGAAACTTACTGGGGATATAGTAGGCACTAGATAGGAATTTGGCACACAAACCTTTTAGCACTAGGTGATAATGGTGTTTAGATAGCATTGTTACTGTTTTAAATCCATATTTTCCTGTAAAAAACTTTCTTATCCTTCTATTATGCCATTCCATTTATAAAATAAAAGAAATCTACAATCTTTATAATTTATAATACATATGTATAAGTCAGAACATTGAAGTTCTTTATAGTAACTTGACTGAAAAATATAATAGAAAAATCCTAGAATATGTTTCAAGCAAACTCTTTATTATCATCAAAACTGTTAAACAATTTAACCACTAAGCAAAATTAGTTAGAATCTTATTTTATATAAATCCTATTTTCTTTAGTAAAAAAAGATGCGATGTGATTAATAAAATTATTAAATGTGGTTGCTTTTTATCATCTACAGCACACAAGTACAGATAGGAATTGTAATAATTTTTATTTTTTGCAAACTAATCCCCCCCCCCCCGAAGTGCAGATATATAAAGTAAATTTATTTACCTTATTGAAAGTAATAAATAAAATCCAACGAATAATGTGTTGCTTTTATGTTATTAATAACATTTCAATTATTATATATATAAAATATAATAAACATAAAATTAAAAAACAAAAACAAAATAACTAATTATGTAATTGACACATGAAAGAGTTATACTTTATAATATTCGTATAATTGAGTGCATTTAAGTGTCTTTTATTAAATTAATGTGAAAATAAGATATGAGATAATTAAATTAAAAATCTAAATTAAAATCTATGACAAGACAATCTTTTTTATCAGTTATGTCAAGTCCTAAACATCATTAGCTCAAAATTAAAATAGGTTATTCATTTTATGTAATAAATGTAATAGTCTTTATGAGTGATATGTATATGTATACAAAAAGTAACATTAAAAAGGGTAACATACATGAAACAAATTGAAAAAGAGTAAATTATGCTGGTATATATTTTTAAGAGCTGAAGAATTTGATGAAGTAAGTTTAAAAAAAAACAGAAAAGATAGAATGATATTGCTAAGATCAAACCCTTTATTGTATATGATATTCAGTTGATGGAGAGCAGTTTAAGGAATTCTAGTTTATGTCAGGATACTTTATTCCTATAAGAAGTTAAATTTAGGTAAGATAGTGTAAGGAGAAAAAATTTGTAAAACCATTTTCATAATAGAAAGTATATGATTATATCACGAGTAGTCAAGAGAATGTCCATAATAAATAATTTGGATATTTTTTGGAAAAGGTTCACATTTAGAAAGTTCACATATATCCTTAACAATAATTTCAAGATCTATACTGGTCAACTTTAAAATGCTACTGAAACTGCAATAATCCTCTGGAAGATATACATATGCACTTATTTTTTCTGTAACATTACCAGGTTAATGTTTTTGAGAATGTATTATACTTTACAAATATTCACAATCTAGTATTAAAGTTATTTTCTTTGTTTTTTTCTCATTTAATAAATATTTCAATTACTAAATTGAAAACAAAAAGGGATCCTGAAAATTTATGGATGAACTAGGAAAGCAATCACAAGTAGTGGATATATATAATTTCCTTGAAGAAATACAAAAAATGAAAAATACAGAACTATTTCATTAATTAGCATTTCTTAACAAACATCTTAATTGAAACATTAACAGTTCAAATAAAACACTTGAAATATTAAAAGCACCATATGATAGGCAATCTTATATTATCTTGTCATAGCAAAAAGTCAGAAGTAAAAATTTTAAAAATCTATGTCTGTATCTTATTAACTTTTAGAAATTTTTTAACAATATTGTTTTATAATTTGACTTTCAAATTGCATGGAGAAGTTAAAAAGTGATATACAAAACAGCCAAGAATAAGGCCATCTATTCTCACAAATAGATTCGAGGAAACAAATCTGATAATGCAAAGGAATATCAATGAAAGTAAATAGTTTAGGATAAGTAAATGATATAGTAATCATGCATTAAAATCAACATTACAGTTGCTTAATGAGGAAGCAAAGAGATAATGGGAGTATGAAGAAACATTAAAATCAAAATTTCAGTTACTTAATAAGAAAGCAAAGAGATCTAGAGTATATATATTCTTGATCATCTCAAAAATAATTGTGTTTTTAAAAGAGAAAAATTGAAGATTATAAAACTTAAATAGATATTGGAAAAAGTTTTATATATAAATAATATCATTAATAATTTTGATTAACAAAAATAAATAAAGTTAAGAACAGTAATGATCTAGAATTTGAAAAACAAATAAATGTATTTATAAAACACATTAGATATACTAGACAAATCCAAATTTATAAGCAAATTGCATAATTGCAAAATACAATTTGACATACATTTAGTGAAAATAGTATTGGTGTTTTAAAAACTTATAATAGAAGAGAAGAATTGCACAAAAAAAAAAATTCATTAAAAAAAATGTTTGAGCGTATACAATAAATGAGTACAGATATCAAGAGTGCCTATTATGTTTAGTGCATAGGTGGACTCTGAAGTTCCAGCTCCACAGACTGCGGATACAGTTCTGTCATTTCCAGAGTTCAAATTTAACTAGGAAACCATAAATCATAGATCATTTATTACTTAAGTCATTAACTAAAGAATACTCAGCTTATACACTTTCACATGTACTTTAGGTGTAACTCTGGAGATATAGGAGTCTCCAGAAGTTAAATTTGACAAGTTTTAAAGATCTTAATTTTTTTTTCACTGGTTAACAAATCTGCAGCTAAAATTACAAACAAACAATATTTAATTTCTGAAAAGTATAAATATACACTGAAAAAAAACCCCATTGAATATAAAGAAATGGTATTAATAAAAAGAGCAGAGTCATTTCGCATTCTCTCAGCCTTTTTTCAAGGAAAAGGCAACACTGGAGAGAATTGTCAAAAGTGTTTCACCTTCTTTTGAATGCTGTGATATGTAGTAAATAATAGGTATAAATAATAAACATCATTTATTAAGAATGTTAGTAAAACTAAAAGTATTCTGGAACTTTTACACCACCCCATAGAAAATGTTTGTATATTGAAAGATACGCGCTGTGTGTATACATATAGACACTGTTATCAGGTTAATGTTTTGGTCAGTGTCTAAAACTTTAAAAATATTCACGATCGATTAAAAAACCTTTTAGTATCAAAGTATTTTCTTCATTTCTTCTTCATCTGACAAATATTCAGAATCAACAGATCTAGTTGCCTGGAGAAAACTAAGGCTCTGTAGAGATTTATTGATCATTGTCGTCAGCAAACAACTTGCTTCGTTTCTCAGTAAAGAGGTTGTGGTTTATGTATTAGTTTTTATTAATGTATAACCGTGTTGTTAGAAACAAATATGAAATAACCGGGAAATTTTTCATATATATATACACACATAAATCCTTTTTTTAATTTTTTAAATATAATCTATTATCTATCATTGCTTTTGTTAGAGTATGTCAATAATCAACTTAAAACAATTCTTATGCGTACTTTCTAAATTTAACTTTAAAAATAATTCTAAGCATATATAAAGCAATAATGATCTTCAATGTCTTATTATGGCTTAAATTCAGTTGAATGAATATTAAACGCTTTATTAAGGTTTAATTAAATCAAGGACTAATTGTCAAATGATGAACAACCTTTCTTATACTTCACTACCTATATTTCATTGCCATAACTGTTCTTAGTGAAAGCAGTCGTGATATTACTCAGATAACTTTTACATCTGTGTCTTTTAGTTTATTTTCCCGTACTTTTTAAAAGGATAATACTTTGGTGTGAAATTTACCAGTAATATATTTATTATTACTATAGTAATAATGATGATAATAATAATAATGATAAATCATCATGCCATTATTTTTTGAAAAGTCATATAACAGTCAAGCACATTACTCAGCCACAGTTCTTTTTAAAGCATTGTAAATTCTTTGTAGAATTAATGTGGAAAAAAAGTAAAAAAAACTGGCTTATTGCTATGCTTTGATGTGAAAAGCTTGTTCACAATTGTACATTGTCTAACATTATAAATGAAAATAATGACTTATGAATCAGAACAACTCATCATACTATTATGAAGAAATTCTTATATTTCTGCACATCATCATCATCATACTTTAATACAATAAAGATTTTTTTCCAATATGGTTATGAGTTCCTATTGTCATTTCCAATCAGTAATATTAATGAAAACAAATATGAAACTTCAACCACAAAAAATAATCCAGCTCCATCTAAAATCTGATTTCACTATAGTGATCATATATTTATTGTATATCTACATAATGAAGTATTATTATTTTGGATAATCATCATTACAATATTTCTTTTTATGAAATTCACAATAGAATTAGATTAAGAATTAAAACTGGCATTCTCAGTTGCTCTTATAACAAGACTTGGGAAAAGTCTTATATTGATCAAATTCTCATTTAGACTGGTTATCTATTAGCTATTATTAATATAAATTGAAATAAACAATAAAAAAATATCAAAAGAAAAAAACAATTATAGGTAGTATATATGCATACATACTAGTGGTAGCAGACATATTTTTTAAAAATCTAAAAATAATATATCAAAAAAGATTTCCGAAGTCATAACACCCTACAAAGTATTGAACCTTTATAAAACATAAACTTAAAATGTTAAAAAACAAAAATAGCATCTATGAATGTGGAAGGTTGTATATTAGAGAAACTAGATGCCCCACTGAAAAATTATTAAAAGAGCACAAAACAATGATTAGAGACAACAAAACTGATATGTCTAAAGTAGTGAATCATGAATATAGCAATAAATATATATTCTATTGTGGGGGGGGGGGGCTAATATTGTTTAGAGAGTAGAAAATTAAAAAAAGCTACACATATGAAAATGGTAAATAATCTAAATTAGCTTTCTGTGCTATTTCATAATATTTGGAAATCATTCATTAATCTTGTCTTTAAAAGGGAAAAAATCTAATTAGAAGAACTTTCATAGGTAAATATATAAGTTTCTACTAACTTTTGACTTTATTAATAAAAAAACCCCTAGTTGATTAGAGAATCATCTTAAATTCAGTATGATGAATCTAAGGATCACCAACTCAATTCCTATCCCAATATTGTGCTCAGAACAGCAAGTCATCAAGAAGTATGGAGAATAATATCACTAAGAGCATTCTATCATATATTAACTCATGCATTATTACTAGTGTTTATATGTCTTTGAAAAGTTTAAATAAAGTTTACATTTTTCTAAAAAAAAATATGAAAATAGTTTAATATATAATTAAAAATAAAATGCCATCATAAATTTTTAGATAAATAAGAAATACTAAATTTAATAATAGGCTAAAGAATCAATGGCCTCTATGTTTTTCACAAATAGGTGCATTGCACTGACTTGAAAATAACATTATCACAATTCATATTTGTATTTTAGTAATAAAAAGTTTCTATAGGTAATTTTGAATAGGCAGGTACTTGAGTGAGAAAAAATTATTTTTGCCCCAAAGCAAATAGATTTTATTAAAAAAAGATTGAAAGCCAATGAAGTTACTCTATTAAAAGAAGATAAAGGTGACTGTTTTGCATTGTTAAATAATAAAAATTTTAAAAATATAGTTTCTTTAGAATTAAATAATGTGAAGTATTCTATCTTAAATTCTGATTTTGATAAGAAAATAAAATTTAAGTTAATTGAAATTATAAAAATCATGGTAAATATTTTTTTTAGGTAGATCTATTTATTTAAAGTGTTATCCTGGTGATTGTTTGGCTCCTAAGGTTTTCTTTAATTTGAAATCTCATAAAGACAAATTAAAAGCATTAATGTGTTTCTTGATGTTTTTAAAAAAAATATTTTTCTACTTGTGATTTGCTATTGTTGTTAGATGATTCTATGTATTTTGGGTGTAATGATGTGTTTTATAAAATTAAAGAGGGATGGGTTATTGATAGTTATTTCTCCTTTTATGTGCTCTGTCTATATTGATTTTTTAGATATTGTTATTAATCATTTATCTGGGGTTTTTTTTAAATTATTTGTTAGATATGTTGATGATTGTTTATTTGTTATACAGAAAGATAAATGGAAGAACTTTTTTGATAGATTGAATGCTTTTGATCTAATATTAAATTTACTATTGATGAGAGTACATTTGAATTTTCAAAATTAAAATTTTTAGATTTACATGTTGATGAAATTGATATTTTATTTTGTAGTCATTTTATTAAAGCAAAAAAATTAAGAAATATGATAAGGTCAGACAGTTACTCATAAAAAACTTTCTGTAATAAATTTTTGTTATAGGAATAGAAGGCTTAATAATTTTGAAAATAATGATTATATTCAGAGAAGTCAATTTGCTTCTGACTATATTGAATTAGGATATAATCATGAATTTATTAGGAATATTATATTTAATAAAAATATTTATAAATCTGTTAATAATAAAGATTTAATTGTTAATAAGAATAAGATTATTTTTTTGCCATATAAGTCAGCAATTAGTAAATTGAATTATAAGAATAATTTTTTATTGGATGGTATAAAAGTGACATGGGAAAAAGGCCTGAATTTAAATTCATTTCTAAATAGTTCAGAACAGTCAATTAATTGCAAATCTATTCCTGGAATAGTTTATAACATTCCTTGCAGTTGTCATAAAATTTATATATGGGTCAGAGTAAATTAAGTCTTAATGAAAAAGTTAAAAATAGATATTATAACTCAGTTTTGTATATTCATCAACTAAATACAGGTCATAAAATATTATTTGACAATGCAGAGGTTATCTTTTATAAAAAAAAAAAAAAAAGTGAACTGAAAAGAGAATAAAAGAAACTTTGATGATAAAATTTTTTGAATCTGAGGCCATTATTCTCATGAAGATATTCTTCAATGTTAATGAAAGTTGGTTTTTGAAGTGAATAATGGGAAGCTATTTTGTTTTGTGTATATATGTTTTATGTTTAGTTGAATTTCATTTGAAAAGATTTATTTGTTAATAGAAGAAACTATGGTGTGAAAGAATTTTAGTAAAATTTTGTATTTTGGCTAATATTTTAATGTTATATGAATATATATATATATACTACATCTAGCTTAAAAGTATATATACTATACTTATATATATATATATTTAAATATACGTATATTGTTTATACTAAATGTAATTATAAAGGACTTGATCTCAGAATTTCAAACTGTTCACATCTATCCAATCCATCTTATACAACTGATACATATGACTACATACATGTAAAAGGATGGTTGACCATCTCCAATATGCATATTTCATTCTGAACCAGCACTTATCAATTGGTTCGATCTCCATCTTCAACACATATATACAATCACTGCCCATTTATATTAAGAGAGTAAATCTTCAAACTTTAATTGACAAGCTTCAAACCTCTCCACTCTCCAATTCTTCAGCCATCCATATCATTGAAAATCTGAGGATATATTAAGGTCTTATGTATGAAGGGTCAGATTGATTTAAAGTCAACATGGGTATGACAATAATATTGGCATCGAGCCTTTCATTCTCAGATTTTCAATGATATGGATGGCCAAAGAGTTGAAGAGTGAAGAGAATTGAAGCTTACCCATTAAAGTTTGAAGATTTGCTATCTTAATGCAAATAAGCAATGAATGCATATATGTGTTGGGGATGGTAATCTGGACCAACTGATGAGTGCTGGTTCAGCATAAAATATGTATATTGGAAATCATTTATCTTTTTCACATGTATGTAGTCATGTGTATCAGTCATATAAGATGGGTTGAATAGATGTGGGGAATTTGAAAGTCTGAGTTTAAGTCCTTCATATATATATATGTCCACAGATGGCGTTTCTACCAAAAACACCGATCAAGCGTATATTCTGTTTACATAAACGTCAGAGTAGCATTCACTATCTCTAACTATAATTCCACTTTCAGATCATGATTTCAAGCTATTTGCTATCGTCAGTGAAAGACAGGAATAAAGAAACTAGATCTAAACACAAACTCTGAGTGTTTATGAAACAATTTCTATTCAGCTTGCAAGCGTGAATTTTTTAGACACGTAATGTCTTCAAACTCAGCATAGCAAACCAGATAGCTATATGGGTCTGATCTCAGTTCAGCATCACCACATAGTAGAAGCCTCTGCAATCTATATCATTGCAAGAAAGACGCTTGATCGGTGTTTTTGGTAGAAACGCCATCTGTGGACATAAATACAAGCGTTAGCAAGTTTTTTAACTTGTATTTTTGTTTATCATATATATATATATATGTGTGTGTGTGTGTGTGAGAGAGAGAGAGAGAGAGAGAGAGAGAGAGAGGATATATGATTTGGATGGAAGAAAACTACCTTTTACTTATGTGTTATAAATTGTGACTACTCTTCCATCAAAAAAAGATTTTAAAAACATGAGGAGCCACCCATATTTAAAGCTTACATTTTAATTAAAGCAATATTCATTGTTAGTGCTGTAAATAGATTGTGATTTTATTAAACTGTCAGATCTTTAAATCAACTTATTACTATTCTAATAATCAATTCCAGAGAAGAGAAATCATTTCATTTTTAATTGCCTACAATAATGAATCACAAATGAATATTGGTTTATTTAAAAAGTAAGCCCCACATATGGGTGACAGTCCATGTTTTAAAAATATTTTTTGATGGGAAGTATTCACAATTCGTAACACGTGTAAAAAATATTATGCTTCCATCTAAATTGCATATATATCTTTAAAGTGCTGTTATTTAATATTTATTTCTGTTTACACTAATGTAATATTCTTTATTTTCAATAGCCAATCAGTGAGAGCTATGATTCTGGTGTCCCACACCAAAAGTGCACTCAGTTGTATTTAAAAAATAAGCAATAAAACCTTTTTAGTTGTGGTTATAGAAAACATTTTGCTAATTTATTACACTAATGTACTTTATTATCATAAATGATTAAAAATGAGATACTTTCTTTTTCTGCAATTGATTATTCAAATCTTTGTTAGTAATAAGCTGATTTAAAGACATGGCAGTTTAATAAAATCACACTCTACTTACAGTATTGTCAATGAATGTCAGTTTATTTTAAAAGTATGTTGTAAGTATGAGTGGTCATTCATGTTTTTAAAATCTTTATCAATGGGGAATTCTTATAATTCATAGAGCATGTATGAAAGTTAATTTGTTCCCATCTAAATTACATAAATATCTAAAAATGCTATGTTATTTAATATTTACACACACTTTTATATATATAGTAAGTAAAGAATAAGTATGAAGTATGGAGGACAGTTTTCAGAGATGTTCTGGATTAATGCAGTATCAGAGTGGCAAACTTACAAACTAAAAGTTTCTATTAAGAAAAGAAAAAAAAGATCAACTAGATGAACCTATGGTAATGTTTTACTGTCACTTGATATTTGAATAAATAAGTACACAGTTATTGTTAGTATTACTTAATGATAAAAAGTACAAAGAAGAATTTAAATTGAGACTTTAAATCTATATAATAGCAAACTTCTAAAATTCTATTACTACATAAGATTATTGTTGTGTAAATATAAAGTCTTATTTCAAAAGAAGCACATTTAAATCTTAAATTATAATACTTCCATAAGTTTTTAATATATATTGTGATCTTTGGCTTTGCCAAGAAAACTAGTGTTTAGTTATTGCTGATACTTAACTAGAAAAAAAAATTATGAGAAGAAATTTATTAAGATCAACTATCTTTGTAATTATATAAGGATAGTCAAGTCTAAATGGTCAATAATTAAAATATTCCTGCCATGAAGAGTTAATATTATGTTTTAATTGACTGCTTTGGTAAAATATTTAAGCTTATAATTAAAGTATACGTTAATAAGTTAAATCTAAAATGTAGCTAATCCTATTGAAGTTTAGATTATTTAATACAAGTTAGAATAACTAGATTAGTGCCTGAATTAATTATAATATCAATTAAAATTAATTTAATGTTAAAATTTAAGATGTAGTTGTTATAATTTAAATAAAATATTTATTTAAACTAATTCTTAATAATAGTAAGGCAGTTTGTTGAATAATAGTATTAAAATTGAGACAGAGATTAAAGTATATCAGTTTAATTTAAACATAAGTAAGTTTATTGATCTTCAAAGGTACTTTAAATTAAATAGTTAAATGATAGAGAATGATTTCTAAATGTGTGGGTGTGCATGTTTGTATTTTAAACTTTTATTTGTTGATGGAAGTATTTCTTTAGTTTGCAATATTTAATATTATTCATTTAGATAATTTAAAAGAGTTTAAAGAAGATAGTCAAATTAGATATTATTTTTTATTATTTTATTTTAACACAATAATTTGGTATTTATAAAAATTCCTAGACTACCACATGAGAGTTAAACTATAAAAACTAATCAACTGTTTATTTAAGGATAGAGATATCAATAGGAAATGCGGTTTTTTATCAATCAGAATGATTGACATTAACAAGCTATAAAAGGATGCACACACATGTTTAAAAAGAAGTGTATTGAATGAGCAGTGGCAGCAAGACAAAAGAAGAAGACTGAAGGGGAAAGTTTCTTTTCCCATCACCCAGAAAAATATGCAGATGTAGTTTAATTTTGAAAAGTCAAAAGTAAATTTTAATAAGTTTTTTTCTTTTGATAAAGTAAAAATGAATATGTAAACTATATCACGTACTGGTTCTCATCCAAAATTAATCAGGGGATCTAAATGAAATGTTACAAAAGAATTTATAAACAAGATGCGAATTAGTTGTCTAAAATAATGAAAGCATTGTTTTCTGGAGTCAAAGTGTTACAAGTATTTTATTTAACTTATCCTAATTCAGTTAAAAACTTTATTCATTACAAACTGTTTACATTTTTTATTTGGAAAGAGATGTATTGGAAGCTTCTCTTAGTATTAACTGCAATGTTTTTAACATTTTGCTATAATTTGTTGTGTTAATATGATTCATCAGAAACTTTTAAAATATTTACTATCTTTTGTCTCAGATAAAATTCTTCAAAGAAATAATTATTCATGAAAGAAAAATCATTGTTGTGAACATTCATGCTTTTATTATCATAGTAATTAAATAGTTGCTTATCATATTGCTTAAAAAAGAAAATTTTGATTGATAAACGTATTGAGACTTTCACTTATAAATTAATATTCCTAATTTTGGAGAATTATTGATGTGGAATTTATGTCTTTGATAAAGTATTGAATAATTAACAAAAGATGGTTATTTTCTATGAAATGACAATACATAGTTTCTTTAAATATGTTCGAATTTAGAAAAAAGAAGTTTTAACCCACCATGTGAAAATATTTGAAGGAACTATATTATATGTCAATGTATCATTCAGAAAATTGCTTAATTATAGAAGAGGTATATGTGATAATTGTTGCATTAATGTTACTTCAAAATCAACCTAACTTGAAAGAGAAATGTTTAAGAGCGAACTACTATATTAAATACTGTTAGGAAAACCCTACTTAAATTGAAAGAGAAATGCTTAGAAGAAAACTACTATAGTAAATATTGTATTGAGAAAAACTCTACTTATATTTGAAAAAAAAAATGCATTAAATGCTAAATTAAAAATGCTTGTTGACATTAAATAAAATGAAATTAATGTAATGTGTTAGAAATATTGAACTGTTCTGTCCAGTATATGTGGAATAATTTGCAAAATAATGGCCATTCATTTATTAATGTTTCATTGTGTGGGTGTGTGCAAAACCTTTATGGGAGAAAAGAACTGTCAATGAAAATATGCCTTGTAAATTATATCACCAGTGTTTAGAGACTTTGCCATCAGACCAGGGACTGTGCCAGATTAAGGACTTGAATATATTTCTTTTTTATTTATAAAAAAAAGGTTTTGGTTAAATTTATGCTTAAAATTTAAGATATGCATTATAACATATTATGATTAAGTATGCATTTATATTATTATTCCATGCTATCTAAATATTAATTTTATTTTAAATATTGATAATTTATATTTTATGTGCTATGGTCCAGCATGCCAGAAAGAGGTTCATTTATTGTTAGCATTAATTATACTATATGCTATATAATGATTTAATATTAAGTTATTTTAAAGAGTATTGCTATGGCCTTTATTATGAAAGTATATTTATAATGAATCTTATATGTTGATAGAAAATGATGTATATTTCTTGTTTTTTAAATTGCTTAAGGTTATATTTTTATTCGGTCATATTTGACAATTATTATTATTTATCAGTTTTATGCATGAATTTAGTATTATATTATTGAGAGTTAAGAATTAATTCTTCTCTAGTATACATAATATATGTTATCTGACCTTTGTGAGTTTCCCAAGGTAAGTGAATTTTATTTATTTCTTGATGCTTTGAAGATTGAGCTTAGCTCTCTCATTATTAAAACAGAAAACTTTCTGTACATATTGCCACTCAGTGCAAGCCAGAGTAATCAATGGATTCCAGAAGGATTTTGCATAAAATACCCATCTAGTGCCTACTCATCCAATATCCCCAGACTAGTTTCTTGGCTTGTGGCCTTCATCAATGAGGAGCTTTGGATGAGATAGTTTTGCCTGTTTTAATAACAGTTATAAGTAAGCATAAAATATGGTGATCATATGATGTTTATTGGCTTTCTCATTATTATTGATATTTAAATAATTTGCATATTTTATTAGGAAAAAGAGGGTTATCCTCTCCAATATTGTCGATATTTTCCTTGAACGATATTTTCTCATGTTTACACTTGTAGTGTGTTGGTTTATTCCCATTATTATATATGACTAGAGACAAAGTCCTAACATTTTATGCCATCACAGGTCTATTGCTTTATTAGCTTTTTCTCTTGGAAATATCTTCATTATTATACATTTACCACTATGTATAGTGTTGTTGATATTTTGTATGTTTATCATTGATAAGTCTAGTTATTTGAAGTGTATTATTCTCTTCAGGAACACTTTTAACTCCCCAAGTGTAGGTTGAAAGTTTTGATGAATAATATGTTTGGCTGTGCTTTTCCAGTAATACAGTAAATAAAACCAATAATGATTTATTTAAAATTATAAATTTATTATTTTATTAGCCTATAATAAGCAATGTGCATCATAATCACCATTATCCAGAAGCAAGACATTGCTGTATTGGTAAGATCTCAAGATTATTTAGTTTTACTCATTGTTGAGACAAATAGCATCGAGTGTGTATGTATACATGTAACCTCTGAGAATGATTTAAAAGTTTATTATAACTTTAATAATTAAAGACCATAGAGTTAATAAATAATGCATAGTTGGTGACGCTATACATTATAAAATTGTAGCATTAGGGCATATACTTTGCAAAAGGATATAAAACATATACCACAAGTTTATTAATCATTTATTAAAATTCTATTACTTGAATGGCATAGAATATTTAGTGAGAGTAGTGAAAAAAAAACCTTTAATTTGAAGGGTAAATTTTCTTATAATAATTTTAACTGGTGAAATATGCTTGTTCATCTAAAATCATCCTAGGTCTTGGATATTTAATTTAGTCATGTAATATGTTTATTTGAGTAAATTTGGAATTGTAATGTATTCTCCTCAAAACAATTGCATAATACTGTTGTAAATATTTTTAAATTCTTTGTAATGGTCTTCTATGGTATTTCATGTTTATAAAATTTTGTTCATTTTAAATAAATGTTATTTTGTTGTTTAATCTGGTGTAGGGTCTTTATGGTGTTTTTGATATTCACTAAATTCATATCTAGAAATATAAACATTGTGGATTTGATAATACAAGTATTTTCAAATATTTACTCAATGTACAGAAATCGAAACATTAAACTCTTTAACCAATAATAATTTTGCAGATATAAAGAATGCATTAAATAAAATATTATTCATTTATTCTATTGATCACTATAATTTAAACTGCAACTTATTGAAATAAGACTGCTGTTGTAATCAAATATTGTCTATTTTCATGTAATAAAATTGTTTATCTTGTTGATGGATATTATGAAATCCTCTTCCCACTCATGGTATTCGAATGCTATCCTAGAAGATGATTATATTATTCCAAATTTAGAATTGAATGCAATTTTGTCTTAGTTAAATTATTTATTAAATTAATGTATGTCTTCTCTTGTTGGTTGCTAGGGTATCATTTCTTTATCAACAACGTATTCACAAAATAAAATATTGGAAATTTCATAGTAAATATAATATAAGAATCCTGATATCATAATACTATAATTCTAAAAATAAGAACTTATATCCATTAAGATTTATAAAAGCTGACTATTTATTAAATGTGGATCTGATCCTGACAATATGATGGTGAAGAAGGAGTTAGAGATGTAAGAGTATGCTGGAGTGGTAATAATGGAAAAGGTTTTACTATAAGAGAGAAAATAATTGTATCCTTGCTATTTTCTAATTTGTATTATGAATACCGAGAGTTTTTTAAGGTTTTGCAAGAGTCAGCTTGAGGTTTCTCCTCCTCTTAAATTTATTAGTTATACTTTATAATGTTTATTATTATTGTTGTTGTAGCTCTCTGTGTTCTTGGCATAAATTATGGTAGCAAAAGAACTCTGAGCTTAGCCAGAGCTTAGCTTCTTAGTTTAATATAGATTGAGCCTTTAATTTCCCTAGGTACAATATATATGCACATTTAAAATTTTGGCCTTGCAGCTTCAAATTTGAAATTAGCTCACTCAAAATCACTTTTCATGCAGTGCAGTTCTTAGACAAGGATAAAAAATATCCAAAAATGCTTTGCAGATATTTTTTGTATTTATACTATATATTGTAATGAGATGGAGATCTTGGGATTGAACCTGGAGTGATGGCAAATCATCATCAAAATCCTAGTTCAAAATAAGTATACAATTAACTATCAATATTTCATTTAAAATAGAAAATAATGAGCATGAGACATCTTCATGAAATCACTCTGACTCACTAGAATAACTATAACTATATAACTAACTATAAGTTCACTAGCATTATAAATAAGTAATAACCATCCATTATCATGAATGATCAACAATAAAATAAGTCAACAGTCAGTCTTGTGACTAGATTTGAAATGGGTCTACTCTAGACCAGGCTAACTATTTAGCCTTTGCCAGTTTAGGACAATTATTTAAACATAACTTGGATGCACCAACTTAAGTGCTAATCCATCAGAATATATAACCATAAAGGCAATAATGCTGGAATATTAAAACATGCAAATTATTGTCAATGCTCTGGCCATTTAATACCATTAATGTATTGACCAACTATAAACTTAATGTCTAATAAGACTAAACTAAAATAAAATGTAGTGCATGGGCTTTAAAGAATATTCTCTTTGCATCAATCCAGGATGATGATGATAATCATTATCAACTAAATGCCCACACACTAATAATACATACCCCTTTCATATAATAGATCATTATGCATGAATCTAGCCCAGAGAACACAAGCTCTATAACTATTATTGTGAACAAGAGATGATACAACACATAATATTCTAAACTATCCAGAATTAAGTTCACTAGAATAATTTTAACAATGGAATATAACTTTATTAATAACAATAATAAAAAAAATGACATAGAGGTCTGAAAAATATGGCTTATACATATAAATTAAGTCTTCTGATTTTGATTATCATAAAAACAAAATTTAAGTTAACACTATGTGATTTACAATATCTCCTAATGGGTTTACATAAAATGCATATATATATATATATATATATAAAATATACAAACCATTATACAATTACAAATATCCAGTAACGCCCTCTGTTTAAAGATCTATATCTCAATAATAGCAAACCTTAAAATGATACCACTTTAAGGTTGTATGCTAAACGATGTTAAATATTGAAATACAGACCTACTCAAACACAGAGCATGAAATTTTAAATAAGCAAACGATCTTAATTTTTTGCTAATAAACTAACAAGTTTACAAAGTTATTAAAGACAAACTAAACATTAGATTTTAATCTTTAAATTCCTCCCAAACTATAAATGAAAAGAAAGTTACTGTTAACACTAACTGAAATAATTATAGAAAATATACAAACCATTATACAATTACAAATATCCAGTAACGCCCTCTGTTTAAAGATCTATATCTCAATAAAAGATATAGATCTTTAAACAGAGGGCGTTACTGGATATTTGTAATTGTATAATGGTTTGTATATTTTCTATAATTATTTCAGTTAGTGTTAACAGTAACTTTCTTTTCATTTATAGTTTGGGAGGAATTTAAAGATTAAAATCTAATGTTTAGTTTGTCTTTAATAACTTTGTAAACTTGTTAGTTTATTAGCAAAAATTAAGATCGTTTGCTTATTTAAAATTTCATGCTCTGTGTTTGAGTAGGTCTGTATTTCAATATTTAACATCGTTTAGCATACAACCTTAAAGTGGTATCATTTTAAGGTTTGCTATTATTGAGATATAGATCTTTAAACAGAGGGCGTTACTGGATATTTGTAATTGTATAATGGTTTGTATATTTTCTATAATTATTTCAGTTAGTGTTAACAGTAACTTTCTTTTTATATATATATATATATATATATATATATATATATATATATATATATATATATATATATATATATATATATATATATATATATCCACACAGATGTGCAGTATCATATAAAATGAACACATATCTAAATGATCATTTAATAAAAAAATGATTAAAATTTACTTATGTCTACATGATACACCTTGACATATGTGCACAGACATATGGCATAATAATTTCTAAAAGTATTTGACTTGCTATAAACTATTAATAAAATTTTAAGTTATCACATTTTAATGATACAAGATTTACATAAATGTATATATATCATAGAACAAAAGTGTGGTATAATAATTTATTAACATATTTGAAGTGTTATAACCTATAAATGAAATTCATTTTTTTCTTATAATACACAATAATTGATTTAACATATAAGTGTGTGCTCATAGAAATGTATGTGCACACTGACATTTATGCCCTATTTGAATTTATCAAAATAATAAAATTATTACAAATATATTTTCACATTTAATTCTCTGTTGAAAATATATAAAAATTTCCTTCATTATCTTAAATAATAACAGTTTTTTTCTCTCTCTTTTTTTTTAAAATATTACAATCTTTGACAGGTTACTTTTAATTATAAATGTTTTTTTTAAAAATATTTTTGCAAGTTTTTTTTTCTTTTCTAATCTAAAAAGATTTTGGAGTTTACTTCTTCCTTTTCAAAATAAATATGTCTATGAACCAATCATTTGTTTTTTCAATTCAAGCAAAAATTTACTTGTACTTCTAAAATGTCATTTTTAAGGAATTATGTAAAACAATTTCTTTAATATACATATAGAATCATCTATAATTTAATTCTTTTTTTGACATTTGACTCTTGTATTACTTTTTAAAATATAGATTTTACATGTATTTTTCTTCAATAAATAATTTAAAATAACATTGTTATCTCAATATATATCACTACTCTACTCACTATGCTTCATATATCTATGTTTATCTGTACTTCTCTGTATATAGATAAAGCAGCATATGTATAACTAATTCTTTAACCAGCTGATGGATTCTCTTAATGAGAGCCAGTCCAGGATTGTCTTCATCAGCAAAGGTATAATCAGGTAACTGTTTTTATTCAATCAGTTCTATGTAGACCCTAGGGCTATAGAATACTGGAGATTGACCCTTTTTCCTTCCATATGAATCCCAACTCTACTGTAGTGAACTATGGAGCAGTTTCTGGACTTTCTCTCCTTGCATTCAGTTATATCTTCATGGTAATGTCTATATAACTCTGAAAATCAACCAACTAATCTTTTATCAACCATTTTTATAGCTAGGTTGGGAGGAAAAAATTCATTAACTCAAAAATGTTATCAATCCTTTTAAAATAACTTTGAATTTTATCAAAGTATGATCTACAAAGATTTTAAAATAGATAATAGAATTTTCAAAAATGATATACAAGTTTTAATTTTAAAAAAATATTTCTAAAATAGATAGTAGATTTTTACACTTATCAGTAGATCTATTTCAACATAAAACATGCCTGTTTTACTTTCAATATCAGAATTCAATAAAAATATTATTTACATCTTTTTTAATGTTTATTTCATGGAAACATTTTATTTTAAATTCAAAATTATTTAAGCCTTTGTGTTATTCCAGTATACTTATAGAAAATATCTACAAAAATATTTGACTATGCATATTTTTACTTTTCCTTTCAACTTTATATATATATGCACACACACAACTTTATTGATATATGCCATGAAACCCTTATAATTACCATATATATATATATATGGAAATGATTGTTATTTATATGGTGTCAAGTAAAAATATAATTCTTTTTAGATGTAATATTTGTACAATTAACTAAAGAGAAACTCCTTTGGTTTCTAATAAAATTCAAAACAAAATAACTATTATAATGAAGCTGTATCAAAATAAAACATTAATTTTCCAAATTGAAAATATTTCACAATACTTGAGCAGCTATTTTTCATTTCTGAGTAATATACATTTAAATTATACCAGAAGCCATTTTTTCATCTCAGAATGTCATAAAAGATCATGTTTATTAATAAAATTTCTATTCATGTTGAAAATACACATTTTCTTCTTTTTTTATTATCTTTTCCAAATTTTATCTTCAGTATTTCTTATAATAAAATATTTTCTAAGTGTACTGCTTTTTAAAAGTTTACAAAATTTTAGAAATATTTAAAATTAATACTGACTTAAAAATATCACATAAATTAGAAAGTTCACTATTTCTTGATAATGATGTAGTTTATTATGTTTCTATAAGATAAAAAAGTTAATGAAAGAAAAAAGAATATCACCCATAGTGTATTTAATTGTGATGAAGATCAGACATTTTGCTATTTATTTAAAAAGTAAAAATATGGTACAGTATTTTTTGTTTTCTTATTTTTTTTAAACACAAGAAATATAAATTCCAAAAATAGGGAGTTAAAATAGTTAATAAATAGCAGTATAACCCAAGTGCATTTTTAGTGCTGAGCACTTCTGTCATAGTCAATAGATATAACATTTTAAAAATTAAAACAAAAACATTGCATACATCAAACTTCAACATGGAAGTTATGAAGTCATGTCTAATTGTGCATATTACAAATAGTACTCAACTCTTAAACTTTATATTCATTACAAAATTACCATTAAAATATATATTAAGCCTCTTTAATTTCATGTTCCCTATCATTGCATTTACTACAAACCATTTCCATTTCACTAGAATTGATAATGTGACCAAATAAGTGCTCTTGCTTCAAAAACACTGATGATATTAAAGAATCCAACTTATCTTTATTATAACAATATAGCTGCTGTTTAAGTCTTGCATTAATGTTTGGTCTGGATTCATTATAATAAACATAAGGACAATTATGTTCCTGAAACTTAATCAAATAAACAATCAACTCTATCTTTATTATTGTTAGTTAAATGATTTAATAGAGTAGATGACAGAAAACATACATTATATTCTTTATCACACAATTTCTTTACATTCAAAAATATAGATGTTTAAGGGAGGATTATCCAAAATTTTAAATCTGCAATTTGATTACTATTAAACTTTACTTTATCATTATAATGCTTAAAATATTTAAATAAAGCATATTTATTGCAGCCCACCCCTATTAATTCTGATATATACTTATGAATATTATCTTTTTTATCCAATTCATAACCTGCATATTTACATTCTGGATATAAGCAAGATTTATGACTGATATAGCCTCTAAAATCAATAGGCTTAATTCACAATGTATAGTCCAATATATTGTTATTATGCCTTATTAACAAATCTAGATATTTAATATTTCCATTAATCTCATGTTCTGTAGAACATTTCAAGTTTGGATCCTCATTTAATTTTATAAAAAACACCTTTTATCACTTCCAAAAGAGCACAAATAAAAACATTATTAATATTTATGATGTACATAATATTATTATAAGCATTTAATATGGGTTGCTGAATTTTTTCCTCAACATCAACAACTGCCTAATTACAAAACAAAACACTAAACAAATTTCCTATTGACCACTACTGCTTCATTTTATAGTATTGGTCATTGAAAGAAACAGTAATATCTTGACTTATCCAATTGAGAACATACATAATAAATTTAGCTGTTTGCTTCTCAAAATATTTTTAATAAGAAAATCCTGAATAACCTTCAGCAAAAGAACATTATTTGCTGAATCATACAATTCATTAACATAAAAAGAACACAATCTATAGCTATCACTGACTTAAATATATGTAAATGTGTCCCTTCAATTTATTACTAATAAATATATTATTTATTAAAATTTTTGTTTATACTATAATTTTAATTTGTATGTGCATACTATATATATAAAAAGCATCTTCAATATAAAGTATGTATGATTAAGAGTATTATACAGTTACAGTTCAATAAACAATACTTATTCTAATCAATATTTATCCACAAAATTTAAGATATTATATCTATGTTCGATGTATGCAAGAGAAACATGGAACAAAATATAGTGCATATCATGATCTACTGTATTTGATACAAGAACAAAGAACTTTAGCCTTAATAATATCTATTGTAATTGCTAGTTTCCTAACAATACCACTGCTAAACATATCTCTAGTCATTACATGGAAATAGCTCCACAATTTACTTTGTTTATATCATACAGTATAAAACCAACTTAATTTATGCCTCAAGTTGGAACTTGTGCATATAGCTATTATTTGTAGCAATAGCTAGATTGTTTAAAATAAGAGATTCATTTTCAGCTACCATTCTTTTTCCATAAAAACATTTATTTTATTTCCAGTCAAAGCCCAGTGAATTTTCAGTGATAAAATAATAAAAATGTAAAGCAAGTAAAAAATTATATTTAACAAAATAACACATTTAATAAATAAAATTACAATATAAATATATCAGTTCACAATTTAAATAATAAATGTGAGATTAAATTAAATAATTGATTAATTAATTTCTTTAGAATATTTTGCTATAAACATTTGCATGTCTTTATAATCAAAAATTAATAACATTATTTGGAAAGCGTACTTATTTTGCAACAATAAACTGCCATATAGAACAATACTTAAGCTAAATATGTGTGACAGTTTATTATTATATATAATATAAATGAATAGATTAATGTAATTTAAAATTAGAAACGATTGTTTAATGAATAAACAATTAAGATATCTAACTTTAAGTTCATCATAAATATAACAAAACATAAATTTATAAAATATGATATTTATAGGATTTTAGATAGAACTATATAAAAAAAATTTTCTCAACAGTTTTGTTGGGGTATGCATTTTGGAAATATTTTTTGTTTGTAGATAAATTTAATTTGATTTTTCAGTTGAAACATTGATTTTCAAAACTCTTTAAATATTTATATATGTAAAACTCAAACAACTTATCTACTTCTGAATAACCTCTTTACATCTATATATTTTACAGTGCATAAATCACGATTCCCTTTTGAATTATTGCCATCATTATCATTATTAATCATGAAACATAAAGCTTCTTTTACAAAAATTGATATATTTCATATCTATTATAAACAAATAGTACTAATCTTTTAATAATAGTCTTATTTTCTTTTTTAAATGTTTTTTTTTTAATTTTTCAAATATTCTCTCTTTCTCTGAACTGTTAAATAAATGAATCAATCTAAATGTTTTTTATTCAAACCTACCAACAACCTTTTCTTTAGTCCATAACTTGTTCTATTATTATCAAGTCATTTTTTCTTCCTCAAAAAATAATATAATAATAACCAATTGGTTTATTGCTTGGGAGATTATTAAGAAGTCCACATGTTAGAAAACAGATTCAGATATAAACCATTGAGCTTAAGTACCAGTATCTGATACTCCATCAGGGCAGAAAATAATAATGTTTTTAAATTCTAAAATATATACTTAACTAACAATTCACCCTTTCCCCATTATGAAACTTTATAGCTCAATCCTATAAATATGTTATATGTGATAACTGGTAAATGATTCCTAACATAGATGAAACCATTTGTCATCCCACTATATGCTTATCTATTCACTTTTTGAATCAAATTCTGTGCAAAAATTTCTGAGTTACCTGGCCAAGATTAAAATAAATACCATGACACTTTTCTGTAAATATGATATAAAATGAGATTTTCTTTAAATTCATGGATATCACCTAAAGTAAGATGACTTAGATAAAAGTTTCTGTGCATAAGCCACATTAACCATTTCTTTCCTCTGTCTTTTAGAAACATTATATATAACAAAAAATCATTTGATATTCTATTTTTCACAATATGATAAAATAAAAACACCCCTCTACTTTTTTTCTATTTATAGTAAGCTTATATAATGAGTGTGCCAATAGCTCTTAACAAGCTTTTTAGAATATCTCTATCCTCAGACTGGTTTCTAGTTTTGGCTTTCATCAGTGAGGTGCTAGAATATTCAAGCATTAGATTTAAAATACCAGGTCAATTATAATTCCTTGCAATTATAGTAAGCTTGAGCAATCAATGATTACTATTAACAGTTCATTGAAACCATAGATCTGCTCAGACTCATTTTTTGAATTTTGCAATGAGTTTTAAGGATTTAAAATAAATCATAATACAGTTATGAATCTAACAATTATCCCTCTTGAATTTAATTTACTTTTTTTTCTAATATCTGATTTAAAAATTTGTCTGGTCTTAATAGCAATCTATTCTTGCATTTTCTATGTTTTTTACAGTTTAAATTAATTTATTTATGTTTCTTCATAAACCGTTGACAACATGGGTATGAATATTCAAGTGTTTACACTTCTAGGTCACATAATGTATGAAATATAGAAATGTTCAGTGAATTAGGTTTGAATATACTTCTTTTTATAACTTCTCCCAAAACATGCAGTATACGATTCACTGCTTTAAAACAATTTTTAAATTTAGCTGAATATTTTGGTCAGTTAAAATCTGAAGTTTTGTTGTTGACAAGTTATTATTATCTCGGTAAAAATTTTGTATAGAATTGATAAAAAGTCAGATAGGTCACTGATTCCTTTAAGATATTGATTACAATTCCATCATTCCTAAGCATTCCTCTTCTTCAAATTAAAACTTAAAAAAATGAAAAGTTCTAGAAGATGATGGAATTGTAATAAATATCTTTAAAAAATCAGATGAAGAAATAAATAAAAAGATGTTGACAAAACCATATATTAAATGTCTAAATAATAAAAATATACAAGATGAATGAAAAAATGCAGAAGTAATATTGATATTTAAGAAAAAAGATAAAAATAAAATTAGAAATTAATGTTCAAATTTTTACCAAGACAAATTATAACTCATTTACAAACTTTGGATTTAAACCAATCAAAAGAAAAACCTGGATTTAAAAATGGGTTTAGCACAATGGATCACATCTAATTGGTAAGAAAAGTTATAGATGGAGCAACAAATATGAGTTGCCATTAGCTTTAGATTTATAGAGCATTTTTGCTGTGATTAAAGTATTGGGAACATTAAGATATAGAATCAGGATATTGTCTTATTCTAAAGAATATTTACCAGAATGCAGCAGCAATGATTAGATTACATAATGGCAAAAAAGATTAACATTAGAAAGAGTATATAACAGGATTTCTTATTTTCAGAACTTTTTACAAAAATTTTACAAAAAGGATTTTGTGGATTAAAATGAAATGCTAATGGAGAAAAAATAAAGAGAGATTATTTAAGTCATCTAGAGTTTTAAGATGATGTAGCTGTTATTGCAAATAATTCTTCAGAGCTTCAAGAAATGTTGGAAGAGTTATTAGATAAAAGTAAAATAGTAAGAGTAAAGATAAATGCTAAAAATGAATAATGTTTAGTGGATTTTCTCGAAGAAGAAAATAAAGATTGATAATGAATTAAAAGAAGTGAACAACAATAAATACTTGATTAGATTATTAATACAGATTGAAACATAATGGATAAAATTTTATAAAAGTGAATGATTGGATGGAGACTTTTAATAGGAATAACTTAACAATTTGAAATATGATTTTGTGTTTGAAAAGAAATATTTTTAATAAAAGTGATTTTGAACACTTAATCAGAAAGCAATATAAAGACTTCAGATCACTCAACAAAATATAGAGAGGGGTATGTTAGAAATATTAAAAAATCAAACACATAATACATAGGTGAGAGAACAAACAGGTACCACTGATGCTATTGAAAGAAGAGAGTAAAATGGAGTTGGACATATATTGCTAAAGGATATAATAATAAATGGACAATTAAAGTCTTAACAGGATTCCAAGAAATTGTAAAAGGCTTAAAAAAATACCACGTGAAATGAATGGATGAAATAAGAAAGTTTGCTAACGTGATACAAAGAAGAAAGACTAGAGATTTCAGAAACTGATTAAACTTGAATAAATTTTCATCCTGCGTGGATTAATAATAGTTGAAAATAATAGTGTGACAGATATAAGATAGGGAGTTTGAACATAACAAAATGTTAAATAGAGATGATGAAATTTGAAAATATTTGACATAAAAAGTAATAAAAATAAAAGTAAAATAATAATAATGATGGTGGTAGTAAGAAGGGAATAAGAAAGAAAGTCTGAAGGAGTTAATGTTATTTAAATAAAGTTAAAGTTAATTTTAAAATTATAAATGAAACAATGTTTTGATATAATAGGGAATTATTGTGTTGTTCAATAAAGTTAGATTTTTAAAAAATGGACTATTAAACATTTTAGAAGTAGTTGGATGATTAGAAAAGGGGAGAAGGAAAAATTGGAGCATTTAGAGATGTGAATTAAAGAAAATGGTGAAGATGTGTTTAAAAATTAAAGTTAGTGGTATCAAAGTAAAAAATGAAAAGGAATATTTATTGAAAAAAATAAATAAATAGAAGAATGATAATGACCATATAATTAGAAAAATGATAAGATGTATTGGAAGTATGAAGAACGGAAACTGATAGAATATGAAAGAATTAATAGAATAGAAAATGATAAAAAAACATTAGTTGGATGGACAATCTATGAATCGTATCTGACAACGATGATTAAAAAATAATAATAATTTTTGAATATTTATATAATTAATTAATCTTGTAGTTCTAAATAAATTTACAATTCAATTCATATTTCATAATTTACAAGTAAAAAACAATACAAGAAAATTGTTAATCAGTAATAATCAAAAAATATCACAAACATATTTTAAAACAATTCAGTTTAAAACTTTTTTCTATATAAAATTAATTGGTGGTAAATACATATGTGTCTGTGTATGAGTTGCAGCAGATAGTCACTACATTTTTATTGGTGAATTGTATATTACCGTACTCTCATCTATTGTTCCTAGTCTGATGAGTATTGTATTCTCCTTTATTATTTTTTAGTGTAAAAATATTGGAGGCATAACCATGATGTCTACGATTTAAGACTGCTTGATAACTCTCTCTACAAACTTCTACTTTACAATTTTTAAAACTATTTAAAAAAAATATTATTATTAATTTTTAATAAACATATTAACAAATATACACTAAACTTAATTTAATTTTGAAATTTATATTATCAATTTAAAAAAATCATGATTTTCAGATATAAGTAATAAATAAATAACTGAATAGTTAGTTGCTATAAGATTATATGATATTTGAACTTTGAACCGGAAACATTAAATTCTCAAGCCTACCACTGTTCTAAACCACACAATGCATATGTCAATAATTACAGACTAAATTAAAGATGTACTTATACTGTATACTCAGAGAAATCATTAAAAATAATGCATTTTTAATATAGTGCACTTTTACCAAAGAAATGTTCTGAACAAATGTGTTTTAGTTGTTTTCTGATTTTGAAAGGTGGAGAAGAGAATACAATATGTGCATGGAAGAGAAAAAAGGAAAAATAAATAGAAAGAAAAACCTCAATAAATTGAAAATAGTTGGATACTTGGATAATCATTTGGCTTTCTGCATACATATACCCATAGCCTGAGGTTTGAATGCAACTGAGCAATCTGCAGAAATTGTTTTAGGTCTCAAATAAACTTAGAATTTAATTTTCAGATAATCAATTGATAACCAGTGCAGCTAATCCATTATTGGTCAATTAAATGGCTATTATTATTAGCTGAAAAGTAAAGATTGTAGGCTCATCTGGGTTGATCAGTATATATTGATGTATTGATCATATCTATCATTGCAATATGAAGTGGCTATAACTACTAATGTGGGAGTTGTCATATTTCTGCATATGCTGGGATCATGTTTTAATATATATATATATAAAAAAAAAAGTAGAAAATTTGTTTGAAAAGAGTTTTTGTAAAAAAATCAAGACTAAAATCCCCACTAACTTAGCGTGACTTCATAATGTCTTTTTTTAAAAAAATTTTGCAAGAAATAATTAACTTCGTTATAAATTTTACAATTAAAGAAATCTATAGAAACTATATATATATTTTAATTAAAAATGCAAAAAAAATATATATATAATTTTTTTATTAATATACTTATATACGCGCATACACATTTTAAATAAAATTATTTTTAGTTTTTTTTTTTTCTAAAATCCACCAAAGCAGTAAAATAACAATAAGATCAATTTAAGATTACAATTAAAAGCTATTCACATGTATAGGTTCAATGCAGAGTTGGGTAAAGTCTAAATTGAAGTTCAACTTGTTGATTAGGTGTTCAAACATCACAGAATTCCTGATCCTAGGCAAATCATATGATCAGATAAGCTTTAATTTAAGATTTTCAAATCCATCTGATCATTTGGGTTCTGTATGGTTCAACCGAGTAATAGAAAATGAGAATTAATTTTCTTAATCAAAACTCAGCTAATCAGCTAACTTTCCGAGCTTTAAATCAAGTGTCATCGATTCCCTATGATATTTCTCTTGCTAACTTACCTCTGTTTTAAATCAAGTGTTATTGCTTCCCCGTGGTATTTCTCTTGCTAACTTATCTCATATGTCTTCAGGCAGAATCTAGATTAAATAGTACGTAAAAATAGATTTTAAAAATGTGTTAAATAACATTTATTTAATAATTCTTGAAACTTCGTAGTGATTCGTGAAGCAAACAAATGATTGACCTTTTCTATCTACATTTCGCTAAAAGATTTCAATATTCATGTAAAATGTATTTATTTTTATCACATTCTGTTATTGATAGCTATGATTTATTTATTTTTTCAGTATATGAATTAGAACTTTGTTTCTTTTTGTCAAAACTAAATGTTTTCATTTTATTTATTATGCATTTATTCAAATTTATTTTTCTTAATATTATCAAATAAAATATTGTATTATTACGGACAACAACACGCAAAAAATAATAAATTATCTCAACTGCTTTGAGATAATAAAGTAATTATGAAACGAATTACATTCAAGGAAAAGAAAAAGATAAATATTCAAATTTTACTTTCTTAACAGCCAATTGAAATCTTTTAACGCAAACTAAAAATACAATTAAAAAAAGAGACAGATATCTTGATTTATTATCGCAATATTATTATAAATAGGTGCAATTATAGAATGTAGTCTTATCACTACATTAAATTTTAGTATGACATTCTTTTTTTTTTTTTTTACGGCATTCTTATCACAATATTTGCATTACAGTACGCGATTTGTTGCTGGTTAACAACGCAGCATGCAGTCACCTGCAAATATAGCATGCAATCTAAAATTACACTTACAATATAATGGTCGTTCATCTGGAAAATTTACAATACAGTTTGAAGTCTGTTTTAATTTTACAATATAACTTGGAGTCTGCAGGTAATATACAATATACCATCCAATCTGTTATTAGGTTTATGACATAATATAAAGACAATGGCTAAATTTGGAATGTATTATGCAGTCTGTTTTTAAGCTTACAATATAGCTTATTCCTAATTTATAATAAAAGAACAGCCTGCTATGAATTTATAATAAAACATATAGTCAATTTTAAAGTTTCATAATACAACTTGCAATCTTATTCTACTTTTATGATATAGCATCCAGCCTGCTCTAAGCAAACAACCTATTGCCAATTTACAATATATCATACAATCTGTTACTAAATTTATAATATAATGCTCAACAATTACTAAGTTTACAAGATAATATGCAGGCAGGCTAATTTATAATATAGCCATAACTTGCTATTTTACAAGTTTTCATGCAATCAGTTGCTATATTATTATATAAAGATTAGCAACTGTTAACTATACAATATAGCATAGTTTGTTTTTAAGTTTCAATATAGCATATGATTTGTTGCTATGTTTGTATTATAATGGTCACTGACTGCTAAGTTTATTACATAGCATACAATTTGATGCTAGCTTTATGATGGAATGTAAAATCAGCTTTTGAGTTTGCAATATAAAATGGAATCTTTTACTAATTTAATATAGCAACATCTTGCTATTAGTTTACAATATAGCATATAATCTCCTGCTAAGTTTATAATATAGCATACATTTTCCTCTAATTTACAATTAACATATAATCTCTTGCTAAGTTTTCAATATAACTTATATTTTGCTCCAATTTATAATATGGAATTCAGTCTGGTGCTAATTTACAATAAATATTTTCTTGGGATTACAGTTTAAGAATGAGAAACTGACAAGAATACATTATAGCATGCAGCCTGTTTTTAACTTTTCAATACAGCATATAGTTTGTTTCTCATTTTATAATACAGTATAGCATGAAGCCTACTGCTATTTTACAGTATAGCAACAGCCTGCTATTAGTTTATAACATAGCATGCAATCAGTTGCTAGATTTACAATGTAACATGCAGTCTGATCTTAGTTTATAATATAACATATAGTTTGCTTCTAGTTGCTTACTATATAAAGCACATTTAACTGCAGAGTTTATGATATAACATGTTTAGTCTATTTGATGTTTATAGTGTAATATACAATAGACAGCAAAGTTTATATATATAATATACAAATCATTTCCACACTTACAAAATGGGAGCCATTATTCTGTTATTTTATAATATATTACGATTTTAGAATATAGCAAGCAGTCTGTTCAATAAATTCACACTATACTTAAATGTAAAGTTTACAATGTAATATACAGTCTGTTTATATGTTAATAATAATATAGCATATAACCTGTTGCTAGGTTTACAATGTGGTAATCAAGTAATTGCTAAATTTAACAATATAGCATGAAGGTAACAACATTATATGAAATCTGTTTTTAGCTTTATAATATAATGTGCAGCCTGTAATTTTCCAATATAGCAACAACCTGCTACAAGCTTACAACTTACCACACAGTCTGTTGATACATTTACAGTATAGCATGCAATCAAAAAGTGCACAATATAACATGTCTGCTTCTAAAAAAATACGATGCATTCTGCTTTTAAATTTATGTCATAACACCAGCCTACTGTTAAGTAGCAGTATAGAATATACATGATATTGTATAATGTGAAATAAAATAAATAACTGAATGGTTTGTTATTGGGATATCACAATATATTTAGGCATCAGAAGTAAGATGCTTAGCTCCAAAAATATTTTGTTTTTTTAATTCTTCATTCTATCAACCATGCTAAAACCCATTAAATGATGTAGTAGTTAGAGATAATAGCAGGAGTTAAAGATTCCTAAATCAACACACAGCCCATATATATATATATGTTTGTTCAATTGAATGAAAATATTATGCACATCCATGAATTTGCTGATCAAACATCATTTGATATCTGAACAAGTAACAAAATTAGTATTATTTATAGTCTTGATATGTTTATAGTATAATAAGCATTGGTCATACAACATAGTACTTGATCTGACTGTTATATTTATTGTTATTTTTACAGTATAATATTTTATATATTGCTACATTTTAATATAATATATAATCTATCTTTGTATTTACTATATAGTATGAAGTATAGTTTACAGTCCATTTTTAAATTTTTAACATAACATTTGAATACATATATTCTATCTACCATTATAATATAAAATCTACTATCTTCAAATCAAGCAAACTAGTATTTTCTTTTAAGAACTATTAGACATTTAAGAAGAAATCTCATGTAATTTTATGGTTCTGAACAGAGATGTAAAAGCCAGTAAATTCATAATGATGGTTCATACATTAAGTCTTGAGTTCACCATTTCTATTCTGCACAAAATACAAATAGTATTTTATATAGATATTGAAGTTATACTTCATAAATATAACAAATGTATATTTCGTCTTTAAAAAGTTTGTTATACTAGAAATATAAAAGATAATTTAGCTGCCCTCAGATATATTTATAACAAATTCAATATATATTTATATTCAGGTATACTAATTATCTTTCATGTTTTTATCCGAAATAAGTGTGTGCTTAAAAAAGATGCAAAGCTGCATTGCCTGTTGTTTTAAAGGATCATTATCAAAAGAAAGCAAATTGTAATAGGGAATTTTTATAGCGTCAATATAAAATAATTTGGAATCCAGTTAGCAGCAGTCTAATTTATATAAATACACATATTTTTTTTTTGTATAAATAGTACAAAATCGATATGATTAGTTGCTTTAGAAATGTCTTTCAAAATCAGATTGATTGTAATAGTACTATTCCATTAGTTTTTTTTTGTGTGTGTGTGTGTGGGGGGGGGACCGGAAATCAATAGGAAATAATAGTTCTTGAGACTAAATATTGTAAAGCAGTACCATAGTTGAATTTCTCTTAGTAATATCTTAATATAATAATTATTCAGATGGAAGACAATCTCCGATAATGCGCTATTTCCTAAATTTCCATACACTATTAAGTGATTCACTTAAGTTTAGAGCGTACATTCTATATACACCAACTCTCACAGACCATGCTTAAATCAGGGCTTGAGTCTATTGTGTACCTGATGTTATAATCAAATATTCAATTGTACAAATCTATTTAACCTATCACAGGATAAAGATAGTGTCTCATTTTTAACTACCTGCAATTAGACAAACATGACTTATAAATGTAAATCTATTATTATAAAGCACTGAAAACTTTGAAATTATTCAAACGGAAGTCAATCTCCGATAATGTGTTATTTCTTGAATATTATAAATTTCCACGCACTCGCCTGTCGGTAAGAGTATAAAAAACTTAAGTGAATCACTAATGTAATAATTATTTATTTTTCACATTGCATGTGATCTGTAAATGATATAATATAGAGAAATAAAAATAGATATTTATTGGATTGGACATGTAAAATGAATAAACAATGCAAAACTTCCTAAAAGTGTGTTGTTTTATGATTAACTTGAGCATAGTTTTCATAGAAGTAGACTCTAACATATGTTATAAGGATTATTTCAAAGATATGTAAAAGAAATGCAATATTGATTGTTTCCGTTACAAGAAAGTGTAAAGGAAAAAATACTTTGGAGAGCTACAATTAGACATGGCATTGTTTTCTGTTAAAAAAATGAAAAGACATTATCACAAAATAAATAGAAAAATGGATTAGAATATTCGATTTGCAGTTTACAGATTGGTTTGTATAATCATTGCAAAACTCGTTCTTGTACAGTCCCTCCCCTTCTTTATTGAGTTAGAATAACACACACTCATTTACAAGCGACTGCTTTTATTATTATTTTTTAAGAAATATAAAAGAAAGAAAAAAAAGAAAGCTTAAATTAAACTTAGATAAAAAAAAAAAAATCTATTTCAATACACACATGCATATTAATGATGCAAACGGTCTCAATTATTAAACTCTAAAGCTTATTAGATGTGAGATTTAAAACAAATAATCATCACTTATAAACATCTATTATTAGATTCTTAGTGCAAAACATCCTCTACTTATGAAACCAAATATACAGATGTATATAAACAATTCCCTGCGTATATTAAGAGCAAAAAGTTAAAAGTATGTGATGTCTGAATCACACAGACATCAGTTTTATTTTGCTCATGATATGGTGTATTTATTTTTATTTGTTAAAAGAGTATTTTCATATTCTACCTCATGACTAAAACTAAACATGTACCTGGAGAGGAAATTCAATGTAAACAAAATATGAATTAAGCAAAAGTCACAAAACCTTTAATATGCGGAGGATTGCCGGAAACTTATTACCTATCTGTTTTAGATCATATACTTTAACATTTATATATAGAAGATAAATTTATATTCAATAATTTCAGTGATTATTTATATTTTTTTTGTAACAAAAATGCTTTTTAAAATTATTGCAGTATATTATTATTTCATTTAGTCATACATTGCAATATGTCCAAATCATCCATCCAAAATTGAAATCTGATAGGAGACTACATACATTATTTCATTGAGACATAAGGACAAAATCTCATCAAAAAATTTTTGTTTGCTTCATAATCATTGCTGCTAAAAATGTGAAACAATTCTTATTAAATCATCATCATCATTATTATTTCCAATCATTATCGAACCACTACACAATGAAAGTCTCTTTAAGTTCAATCCATCTTTTCTGATTTCTAGCCTCTTTTCTCCACATCTCCCCAGCAAGCTTCTTTATTTCATTCATCCATCTCATGTGTGGCCTCTTTCTAGGTCATTTATCAATCTCTCAGAATCCAATTTAAGATTTCAACTGTTTATTTATTATAATCTCTTCTAACAATATGTAAATCCCAACTCCACTTCAATCTCATCACTGTTTTAATGATGTTAGTAACACATGTTTATTCTCTCACTCATGTATTTTATTTTTGATTTCTTGTTAACCTGATATGCATCTCTCCATACTTCTTTGAGTAGTTTGTAGTCTCTGAATTGCTGTTCTATTAAGTATCTAAATCTCAGATTCATAAGTAAGAACTGGTAAACCATATTTATTAAAAATCTTTCTTTTTAAACACATAGACTTCCTTTTAATATTATTATTTTTATCAAAAGCACTCTAATTGAGTTTAATTCTATTATTAATTTTATCCATTATGTTTCCACTAGTAGTATAATCTGACCAAGGTATTTGCAATAATTAACTTTTTCTAACTCATCATTTTCAATCTTTGTTTTTTTTTTTTTTTTTTTGAGAAAATCCATTGAACATTACTTTACTCTTAAAAACATTCATCTTTAATCCAATAATAAATCTTGCAATATTTCCTGAAGCTGTAAAGTATTATTTGCAAAAATGAGTATGCCATTTCTGAAAACCAGATGACTTAATTAATCTTCATTTATTTTTACTCCCTTAGCTTTCCATTTTAATCCACAAAATACTTCTTGGAAAATTGCTAAAAAATTTGTGATAATGATTAATAATCAAATTAAAAATCGTATTGAGTGAATTGATGTTATAACTTCAGAAAACTTAATGATTAGATCATATCAAGGATCATGATACTTGTAACTTTTCTTTATAGTGATATCAATTATTACCCATTTATTTGAAGTTTGATTAGCTGCTTTAATTGCATGAGCTTAAATGTGTGTCTACATATATTTTGGAATAAATTATTATATCTTAGAGTATGTTAAAATTATGAATGCACATAATAAAAAAAAAAAAAGAAAGTGAATAATATAAAATCTTCACACTCTTTTTCCAAAATAATTAAGAATTGCCTAAAATAGGACAGCCATTTTTATCTTTTCAAAGATTCTATCTTGGGTCTTGGATCAAGAGTTTTCTAAAATTCAACAAAAATAATGTTGATTGAATATAAAAGTACAGTGCGTGTGTAAAGAATTGATTGCCTTCTGTTTAGAATAACCACATATATATATATTGTGGCCCTCCCCCAACATCGCGCTTGCCTTTCCTATCAACAAATACCCAGGGCACCAATTCTATTGGTAATAGAATAAACTAGTTTGATTTTGCTTTAAAATTATTAATGAGACCCTTAAAATGCTGTCCTACCATAGCTTAGCTCAGTTGGGGGTTACAGAGATCTATAAGGTGTAAAATGTATACTAGATATGGGAGGAAACATTATGATTAATAGGAACAAAACATTTATTAAGTTTTAAAATAAATGAGTAATTGGAATTGGTAAAGTTCTACCATTTAAATTGACAAGTTATAGTCTATACCTCATCTTCTCCCATCATCACATTGAACAACCTCTACTGTGTGATAAAATTAAATTAATTAGAATAAAGATGTAATGCTGATTAACTATACTGTATGGTAAGTTAGAGTTATATACAAAATAAAATATAATATTATTTAACTTTTAATTGTACAGTAATTTAAAATAAGTAACTGAATTAATATTGAATCTAAAATAATAAGGGAATATTTCAGGGAACTAATTTATTGCATGGCTTAATTTTAAATCTATACTTTCCATCAACTACTGATTACTATCATAAAAGTAATGACATAAATTAAGCATTATTCTAATAAAATAATGGTAGTTAGATAATGAAAGAAATAGAGTGCCTTTTGATTTTAATTCATCATCTAAATAATAACTGAGTAATAAAATTTTCAGAAAATCATTATATAATCAAACATTTCATATAGTGTTTGGATCGAGAAAAACAACATCATCAGATCTGAACATATTCATCATTAAATTATGGAATAGTGCAATCATATCATATTGGATATGCAAGTGTGTGTGTGTGAATGTGTAAAAACATAGAATGCAAATGCATGTCAAGGAATAATTCTGGACAAAGCTTTTAAATAAATAAAACATTTATTACAAGATAATTAAATAAACATTTGGTTTTCTAATTTACGCATATACATGTTTTAGAATAATTCCGACATCAGTGATTGAACAGTCTACCTGAGAATAAATAACATTAAAATAAACTTTCTGTATTTTATTTCAACATATGCCAGTTATCAGTCCATTCTGATAGGCTTATAAAAAGAAACATTATAATACTAGCACTAAAATAATAATATGTGAAACTAAACTTTTTGGTGGTTTACTTCAAATACACATACATTACCAGTCAATTCTGATATGGCTATGGCAAATAAAACTTTATTTAAACATCACACCAGAATAATTAAATAAGATTTTTTTTTTAAATTTTTTTTTTTAATGCACTCAAGCTATCAATCAATTCTGATATGCTCATGAAAGATAAAACTCTATTAAACACTGGCACTAAAATTATAAAATGTGAAACTAAAATTCTTGGCATTTTTACTTCAAATGCACATCAAAATAATATGAGAGGGATTTAAATCTATGAGTAAGAAGTCAAGCTATCCTTCATAAATCAAATGAATAATTATATTAATTAGCTAAACTTTCTTTTCTTTTGCTTGCTCATTCCAAATGAGGATGAAACATTATGAGAGTTGATGGTATAAAACCCAAAATAATTAATATGATATGATTTGAAACAATGATTAAAGAATCACAAATCAATGATGGATTTTCTCTATACTTTCTGAATTAATAATATTTTATGCATGCATCTGAATTATGCTACTTGTTATAAAATAATTAACATAGCTAAATCCATTCGGTTTACTTATGAAACCAAAAAATAAAATGTCATAATACGGATGTTCTATGGCCAAAAATCTTTAACACTAATTCTACTTCAGCTGTTCTGTGAGAAAAATCAATTCTACCTTTTATTTTATTTTCTTATAAGCAAACTATCTTACACTTGGCTATGAATAAATGATGGGAAAGCATTCTGCTTAAATACATGAGGGATGAAAAGACTTTCTTAACTCTAATCCTTTAAATAACCAAAACACAGTGACTTTCTAGTCTAATTCTGAGGCTTAGAAACTGGTGTGGACATCATCTCATCACCAAAAAACAAGGAAAATATACTACTTGACTTCACATACTATAATTATCATAAAGTACAACTACTTAATCTGGAAAATATAATCCACTCCTGACAAATATTTCAACAAACTAAGGGAGAGCTCTCTCAATTCTTGACAATGCAATATATAATCCACTCATGATGAATATTTTAATAAACTGAGGAAGAGTTCTCTCAATCCCTGACAATACAATATATAACATAAACAATTTCTTTCTGCATAGCCATTAAATGCATTTCAATCTAAGCATAAAAAATATAATAAAGTCACTCTTAAATAAATCCCTAATCTTTCCACTTCTTTTTAGCACATTTCATCATCCGAAAATGATGAATGCAAGTCATTTCTACTTTCAATTTAACAATTATATAATTGGATTAAATAAGCAATTATTTTATCTAGCGCCATGTTTACAATTATATTACATTCAAATATCAGCCTTTCAAGCTAATTGAGCATGCACCTTTTGAGAGTGATAAATAAATGAATACTTTCCTCTTCAATCCAAGATATGGAATTTGAGTTGTAGGAATAAGAGGATCCTTTTTATTCCTGCATAAATACAATATCTTGGATTGAAGAGAAAAGTATTCATTTATTTAACACTCTCAAAAGATGCATGCTCAATTAGCTTGAAAGGCTGATATTTGAATGTAATAACTGGATTAAATAACAGACAGGTATATGAGCATAATAATGCATAAACAATTTCAAATCAGATGTGACAAGAAAATATTGTAACAACATTAATTAATAAGTTATAAAATAAAAATGAATCTCTTATTTCTAACAATGTATAATGTTTTAACTTGGAAATTTAATAATTATTACTAAATAATCAAAGGCAAAATAAATCTTTAATGTATTTGACATTAGTCCATAAATTGAAATAAAAAGTCTGGTTTGGGATAAACAACAAATCTTTAAATTTGGAGCAAAATAATTATTAAGAAATAAACCTCATAACTTCTTAAAAATGCAAAGATAAACAATAAATTTTATGTAATTATCTTTTCTCAAAAATGAGCTGGTAACTCCTAAATAGCAAACAGATATTCCTACTGCCAGCTCACATATACACAATAAAATATATTGAAACAACCACTAATTACCCAGTATATTTATTTCTCCATATTATACTTTTGCGAGACGTTCTTGAAGAGAGAAATAATAACCAAATGATAAAAAAAATCATAAAACAAATAATTAATCCACCTATCTATCAAATGCTAACAAAAATAATAATAGCTGGAATGAAAAGTTTATTTACAGTCTGTAGATGACACATCTTGGTCATGTACGAAAATGATGATCATTTGTATGATCATAAATATGGATAAACACATAACAATTTCCTGCAGGGAGTTGCATAATATTAATTGGATCCAATTTAAAAGCATTTCAAAATTCTTAGCGATAGCTAATGAAACTGCTGGCAATCTAACATATGAACATTTTTATTATGGCAAATAAATATTTAATACTGCATAAGTTGAGCAATAATTTATTATTTAATTCATTAGACTTGTTTAAGCATTTGTTCCAAATTTTCAAAAGTCATTCACTAGGCAAATAACTATTTAGTTCATAATACCTATTTAAATTCACATAAGTTCATTAATAATATACTTTAATAAAAAAAATCAAATGTAAACAAAAAGCAATAGTACAATGCAAACATCAACATCTAGTTTCCATGCTTTCCTACTCATTCAGCTATAAGTATATTCAGAGATAAGTTAATAATTCATTAATTATATGTTACACATTTTCGTTTCTCATTTTCAGATATGCAATGGTTAGGTATATATTTTTATCAAGAACAATAATAAAGCAGGTTAGAATAAGTTATCTGTACACATCCTTCCATTTAATCTTTATTCCTTTATAGTTAGCAAAAATTATCAAGTCTCTGAAATGTTTTATGAAAAAGTTCAACATAAATCTTCCAGAATAATAAAATTTACACATTCCATTTATTTCTTTAGTGTTAGAAATTAAATCTAGGTAAATTGAACTTATAATATAGACACACATTTCAATTACTTCTTTAACATTAGAGATAAAGTTTAGGTAAAGTAGATTTGATATATAAACACGCATTTCAATTATTTCTTTAATATTAGAAATTAAAGTTAGACAAAGCAAAATTTATAATATAAGCATGCATACACATCTCAAGTGATGATTTTAAATTTAAATTAGTCAATTAGAAGTAGGGAAGATACACCTTATTTCAAAGTGATTTATGTCTGCATTTCAATTTTTATTTTCCTCAGTATAATTTCTGAGCTGTTTTCATCCAGAAAATTAATAGAAGTTTTTACTTTTAAGCTTGAATTATGGAAGAACCAATTTGTAGAAACAAAATTGTACTAATAAAAACTTTTTATGGAGAGGAAATTGTTGAAATCAGAAAAGCCAACTTTTTGTAAAAGTACCCCTTTTTATATCAGATTATTATCCAAGCATTTGCTTCTTCAACCAATCAAAGGTCATTCAAAAGTTCACTTTAGAACAAAGGTTACTCCTCCTACTGTACTGGCATAATTAGTTACAAAATATGCAAGAATCTTTCTCTCTTGAAAAGAAAGAAGCAAAAAAAATCATTTTGTCTTTTAAAAAAAATATTAAATTGAACCAAGAATAAAATATTCTGTATTTCTAATGTGACAAAATAAAAAAAAATAATAATCATTTTTGCAAATAAAATATTTGATAGTGTATTTGTCTGTTAACAATCCACTGGTCCAGTGATCTATTAATTCATTTAAATTCTGTTTTAACTGGTTATCCAAGCTATGGTTATGAAATCAAATATTTTACTGTGAACCATGATATCTGAATAGTTTAATGAAATGCATGAATGGAAAATGAAGTTGAAAGATGGAACAAGCTTAACTGCATATCCATAAATGCTGTACTACAGATTCTAAACTGATCTGACTGAAATATAAGTTTCTATGATGATGAGTCAAGCATATTGCACTATTTACATGATGGGTTGAAGTATTAAAGCAAATAAACCAGGAAATTACCTAAACAAATACCAATACTGTTCTGCAGACAAATAAAACAAACTTGGATCAACCTAAACTAGACTGACAATTTCTGTGACAAGCCACCTCCTTTTCTATCATTAAATACTCACTGAAGAAAAATATTAAATACCTCAAAACTTTCAAATTATATCTGTAAGTGTTTTTAAACATAGTTTTAGGTTATTAATAAAAAAAAATTAAATTTCAGGTTATTTCGTTTTAGTAAGATGCAATCAGCTGTTACTGATACAGTGCTATATAATTACAATTAATATATCTGGTGCCTATCCAGAATGTTACTCTCTCTTTTCTCTCTCTCTCTCTCTCTCTCTCTATATATATATATATATATATATATATATATATATATATATATATATATATATATATATATAGTGCCCTTTTCTATAGGTCAGAATCAGCTCATCACAGCAAATTATTAAAAAAATTTAAATTTAGAATATGTTCTCTTGATGTGTTAGTTATGTTGTATTAATAATATCCTAAAAGTACAATTTGAAGCTAAATAAAATTATATAATGCATAAAATTATGATAAACCACTTAAGAATAGTTAAGTAAAGCTAAAAATATTATTACATATGGTTGGAAAAGCTGGCCATAATAAATAATGCAGCTATAAATATTTAAAAGTATGTTTAAAAAGTTCAATTTTAATAGTCTTAGACTTATAGTTAAATAAAAGTTATATTTATTTTTATAAATTATATTTAATAATTATAATTAATATCATATATTTTAAAAGTAAGTTTTATGGTAGTGAAAGTTATATTTAATTCTATATTTTCCAAATTATTCTTCTAAATTTTGTATTACTGTATTATTTTATTTAATACAACAAGTGTTGCAATTTATTATTTATTCCCAGACAGAAAATCAGATAGTCTGTCTTAGTTATATCAGTCATGTGACTTGTATAATATATGGTTATACACACATGCTTGCTAGTATTTAGATTAGTAAAGTTCAAAATATTTTAAAATTGCATTATAGAATTGGATATAATTATTACCTATCACAAAAGCAAATATTAAATTAGTCATTATAAAATGTTTTTAAATAATGTCATAAAACGAAAACAGCTAATAAAAGTTAAATATTTTGTTTTAAAATAAAATAGATAAATTAAATATTAAAGGTAGGATAAATTTATTAAATATGGTTTTTAAAAGGTCATTTTAAATATTTAATTAATTTAGTAAAATAATAATTAATTTAAAATTAATATTTTAAATAATATTTTTAAAGTTATAATGAGTCATATTCATTTTGAAATTTAATTGTGTAAGAATGTAACATTATGCAAATTAAGTATCAAATGAAAAGTAAAAAATCCACTAATAGGATGAGGTATTTTATAGGATATAAATACCATTGCATGGGGATATCCAGGGTGATCAAATGTGTCAGTGATCGGTATCAGTAGCTATCGAGGCAATAGTAATTTTAAATTTTTATTATTTTAGTCAATTTTTTAGTGCTCTCATACAATTTATTTGCAAAACTAATAGGACATTTATTTAAAAGTATTTGCAAAGAGAGTGTAAAATAAATATATTTTAATAACTTCATTTTAAATATGTATTGCTAATTTTAAAGTTCTTTTACCAGGAGTATTCATCAGAAACTTAATATAACTTCACAGTAAAAATATGGAAATGCCGATAAGTAAAATGTATTTAATGGAAATTTTAAAGATAAATATATTAATTTTGAATATAATATTAATAATATTAACCAAGAGGATTATTGCAGTAAGTAAATTATTATTATGGACATTGTACAGGAAGCTTAATAGAAAAGCTATTTGCCGATTAAAAGTGAAGTACACATTATTTTTATATAACAGCAAAATAGTCTTGTCCAAGATTAATAAGTAATATGACAAGTATATTTTGTAATAATTTTATGGAAACAATGCTATAGAAATAAATGTTATATCCTTTTTGAAGGAAAACATTATAAACATTTCAAGAAATTATATTAAATAAAGAGTGATGGAAATATTTACAAAAGCATATGTTATAAAATCTGAGGTATATAGGGTTATATGCGTTCATAAAAAATTGTTTAAAAAATCTGAATTTTAAAACAAGAATGAAACCGCTGAAAATAGGTAATAAATAGCAATAAATTTTCCTAAAGAAGAAACCTACAAAGAAAAGGAATATATGAGTAAATAAAAGTATGGAATTATGGAAATATTTTATATTGCACAAAAAGTTTATCCAGATAGTTCAAGCTAAGCCAACGGAACATGATGCATCACTACACCGATATGGAATATTCTAGAATAGAAGCTTCACAGAATTATTTTTATATTATGATTTTATTATGATTTTAATAATCATCATTCTGGACTATAGAAACCATAAACTATTATTCTATAAACTTTTCCAGGATGGATCAATGATTATTTTATTTAATTTTTCAAGATTTTAAAAGACATCGTATTATTTTTTATTATTCATTTTTTTAAATCTGAGATCTTCATACTGGAAGGAGTACAACTCATGTGCAAAGTCGGGAACAATTGTTCATTGTCAAGCAAGTGAAAACTTAGCAATGGGGGAATTGTAAAAATTGATCTTAGGAGAATTTTTTTTTTTTTAAAAAAAAAAAAAACTTTCGAGAAAGAAAATAGAAATATTTGAACTTATGAAAAACATTCATCTCAGCTGAAGGTTTACGTAAATATGGTTTTTGACTTATTTATTATTTTTTAAAATGTAATTATTTTGGTTTATAAGAGTAAGAACATGAATATTAATTTATTGATAATATTAGAATCTTATAGTAGAATAATTTAATAATTTAAATAAGAACATTTAAATAAAAGTATGAATGTATAATAATTTAATAATTTAAATAAGAACATTTAAATAAAAGTATGGATGTATTTCATATATGCAATGTAGTATCTAATTGATGGAAAAAGAAGACAGCAAAAGTGATGACAAGTAAATATCACTTGGTAATAATTAATGAATATTGATATATTTTATGATGCATTTTTTTTTGCAGATTGCCTATGAATTATAATGTATGGAAGTATAAATGTTGAATTATATGCAAATGCATTTGTACAACACTTTTAAATTATGAGATTAGGATTTATTTTGGGAATATGCATACTATAATTTTATACTAGTAATATAATACAATATGATGATGAATATTTATGTGATTCTTTTTAAAAAAACTCATATTATTGGATGTTCAAAGTATTTATATGACTAGTTTGTACGTGTTTAGGATATAAAATAAGAAAGTAAAGCAGACTTTCTTGTGGATTAGTAAGATCACTCTAATTAGAATTTAATTTTGTTTATTATTTTGAATATGCAAGTTAGTTATTTGTTGATGTAAGATTTGATAAATCTTTTAGGAAATAATGATAAGATAGTGACTTGGTTGTAATATTATGAACATGAACCCAAGAGATGATATTAAGGTAGGATGTAATAAGGGAATATGAATAGTATTTAGTAATCTTAGTAGATATACAGTACAGTTAACAAAGCCCTGTAGGAGTATATTTATTTGTGAGCAGTGTTTATTTTTTAAGTATTGATGTTTCAATAAATCTGAAGGAATAGCTTTGACATCATTGATAGTATTGGAGGACATTAGACAGAATAGGTCATGCCTCTATTTCTTATAGATACACAGTGCCATGGTATTTTTCTCCAATATGTTCTATGAGTTATACTCTAGTTTTCTTCCCTAGGCCTACACATCTATTCGCTATCTAGATTTCCAAAGTAACTACATCACACAGTATGGTATATTTTAAAAGAAATAATAGATAATTTAGAGTTTAAGATATGCTATTGTATGAATGAGATAAGTTCATTTACTTGTAAAAAGTAGAATTTGTATAAATTGGAATTGAAAATCCAATGGATCCAAAAGAAAAAGGAATCATAAAATATGTTTTTAGATTTTTATTTTGGAAAATAAAATAAATTTCAGGAATAAAATATGTAAAGCAAAGTTGCTTTTGAAATATTAAATAACTTTTAAATATTTTATTTTATTTTTTAATGAGTACTGCATATTTTTAAGATATAATATTATAAAGTAAAACAATATAAACAATAAGCATAGGTACACATTTTATATTCTTAAATAATAGGGAATATATCAGTGATTACAATGATATAGTATTAGAGTAATATTAAATGGGATATATTATATTTAATAATCATTGTGTAGTGAACAATGATATCCACACAATCTAGTAATAAATTATTATCAGTAGATATTTTGTATGATATCTTTTAACATTGCAAAAATGAAATTGTCTAGTGAAAAATATACATGCTCGATATTATTATTTTGTTTTTCCATACTATGTTTCAATAGATGTTTTAATGAAAAAAAGAAGCATAAATTAAATAACAGTTAAAGATATGTTATGTTTGAAATAAGTATAAATAAATGTAATTTTATCATAAGATTGATCACAAAGAGATAAATGAAATTGTATTGTTTTATTATTATTACTTTAAGTCAGAGTGAAGACTTAACTAGGTTCTAAATAAAAAATGTATAACGGTGCAAATTTAGGATGTCAAAATGTAAATATTGTAAATAAATTGTTATTTTGTTTTAGTGTTATAATAAAACTTTGTTAAATTTTTTTTTTAAAAATTTGTGTGTTCTGATTATTTCTTTTTCCCATTACAATGCATCTAAAACACAGAGTAATTGAATCAAACATAATATTTTTGCACAGAAATAAATAAAGAATTATTTTAAAAATTCGAATATTTTCTTGGCATTTATTTATTTAAGTAATCACATTTTATATTATCTTATGGTCATAAATTGATTATCATAATAGTACATCGAATTATATGCTATCCATTGCCACACATATATTTTTCAGATTATCAAATGCCACCACATATTTATTACGTTATTATATGAAGATAAAAGATTATATTATAGTATTTTATTATAGTAATAAAATTATAGTGAAGAAAAAGATATACAGAATTAGTTCACACAATGAAGAATATTATTATTATTTATTATTATTATTTAGGTAGTAGAGTATGACATAAAAATCCCTTATCATGTTTTATTACAGTGATTTTAATTTACTTAGAATAGTTTATGAACCTGAGATTTTATTGAGCTAAATTATCATAAATAAAAGATTAAGATTTAATTATTAGTTTAATCTTAATGAATAGGATTTATTAAAGTCGTAAAAATACTATAAGTTTATTTATTTGAGATAGTAATAGGGGGGATAGTGTTCTTATGCCATTGAGGTAGTATCCTGTGATATTAGCTCAATGTAATCTTTCTTGTCATCTGTATTTCACTTCCAAGTCTCATGATATAATAAATATTTATTTAATTATTTTATAAACTGAACCTTTTCATTATTTTGCTAGTAGAATGTTTAATATTAATGCAGGATATTTTATTTATCAATTATTTTCATTTAACCAAACATAATCATTAACTGAGCTAACCCATTTTACTTAATACTATATTGCCCAGAAGTGAATATACAAACAGCATGGTTAGAATATATATCAATAATTAACTATTATATAAAGTCTTTCAATCTGGAGAAGTATTTTCAGTCAATTCCTTAACTCTCCTCAATTATCATTAAATTCAAAAACCATAACAAAAGCAAATATCATCAACTCAAATCCCACGAATCCCAAATTTTAACATTAGCAGCATGTTTATTAATTAGATTCATTTTATTTCTATATATATAGTAATTAGTTTTATAAGATTAGGTCCTTGACATACTATTTATTATTAAAAATATATTGTACCAGCAACCTCCTAATGATAAAATGAGTCAATGAAAATGTATCTAGACTGATAGATTAACCATTCATATAACTATAACTTTGCACACAGATAACGTTTTCAGTGTGTATAAGCATCATTCTATAATAATATATATTTTGCCAATATACCTAAAGATTACTAAAATCTGATTTTATGATGATGATTGAATCTTCTATTCCCCATACAAATATTTATATAAGGCACCCTGGTTATATTTCATGATTATTATTCATTCAAATCCTATTTTAGAAGGCTACATTTAATATTTGTTCATTAGAATTTTATTAAAATATACAGTTTTTGAACTTAATTATCCACATTCAAAGCACTAATTTCATTCTCAAGAAAGACCTTATATAAATATTTTAACTTCTGGCATCATCATCACAGTTTACTCAGTAATAACCCCACTTTTTTCAGTTCAGAACATGATTGCTTAACTTAATAGAGAAGAATGTATATGCATTGGCGATGAGATTACTGATATAATGGTGTACAACTACTAAACAAGTTAAATAAAATATTACCAAATTAGTTAGACACACTCAATTGATTTCATAAAATAAATAAATAAAATAATAAATATACTGAACATCATATAAAAATAATTAAAAAATATATAGAAAAATTATGGGTTAATTAGAATAACTTAAAAATATTTGTTAATGAAATATACTTTCATATAATTTTTACTACTTGTCTTATTTTCTTAATACTCGATCTTGTTAACATTGACTATACATCCTATTAGTAGTATTACTATTTTTATATTTTCTGTTTTTAACATTCTTATTTTCATTAAATAGTATACCAGCCTCACCAACCACCCAAACTACACCTATGGCCATTACAACATTTACATATCTTTTTTTAATTTTGCCCTTTCTTACTTGTCCATTAATTAAACCTGCTTTATTAACCTTGTTAATTAATTATTATATTTTTTTCTTTCTGTTTATATATACATTTTAAAACCCTTTTATTTATATACGTTTAATCACTTTTATTTATATATCTCACTCCACCATACCTATTTATTTTAATTAATTATCATACTGGCTGTTATTCTTCTAACCCATTCCATTCATTGATTAACTATTATATATCTAAATAAATTTTTTCAAGATGTACCCTTTTTATTGAAACACACTTTGGCAAACATTTTATGTATCAGAAATGGTGATGAATCAATGGAGTTTTATCTAGACTGACCACTTATATAAACTATGCATTATTCTACAGTAATATGTATATTTCCAGTGTGCCTAAAAGTTACTAAAATCAAATTTGATGTTGATATTCAAATCTTTCATTTCCTATATAAATATTAAGGCAACCTCGTTATATTTTCTGATTACCATTCACTCAAATCCTATCTCAAAAGGCTGCATTTAATATTTGTTAAAATGGTTTTACTAGAACAGGGGTGGGCAATTGTTTTGGCTCAGGGGCCACAGAGGTTGGCAGAGGGCTGCATCGGGGGCCACTTTGTGGAAGCGAAGGTTAGTGGAGGGCCGCACCTTTTTTCATGACACAATAAACATACTGCTTTATTCCCTGTATTACCAAAGAAATATTTGTTTGTCCATTCTTTATTAAACACATGACATTCATCACTGATTTTACATTTTTTTGGAGGGTTCATGGTTTCACTAAAGTTGGAAATGTATATATTTGCTAATGCAAAGACAAAATTGAAGTAACCAGATCAACTGGAAAAGCACTGCACATCATATCTACACTGCGCGTGTGGATTGACATGGCCATCATAGTGGAAAATATGAGATGAATCTTCAGTCACACACAAAAAGGAAATCTCAGCTCAAGGCAGATTTTTCTGATTGTCTTGGAGGGCCGCATAAAACCTCTTAGCGGGCCACATGTGGCCCCCGGGCTGCTATTTGCCCACCCCTGTACTAGAATGTACAGATTTTGAACTTAATTACTTATGTTCAAAGTGCCATTTTCATTTAAGAAAGACCTATATAAAAATTTATCTCCTAGCATTATCATTGCAGTTCACTTGGTAACAACCCCACTTTTCTCAGCTCAGAACATGAGCACTTAAAAATTAATGTGTACACATTGAATATGAGATTACTGAGAGAATGATTCACAACTATCAAATAAAGTTAAATAAAATATTAACAATTTATTTAGATCCCCTCAATTGATATTATAAAATAAATAAATAAATAATAAACATTTACAAATTATATTACTATTTTAGTAAGGCCTCCTACATGTATGTATAAATCATTAAATTCTTATCATAGGTTGGTTCAAAATAATTTAGTATCTTATTACTGTAATAACTGAAACACAGGCTTATTATATACCTGTGTTTATATATGTAATATATAGGGTACATGAGCACAGACTTTCACACCACCCACCACTCTCCACTCTATCTCATAACACTGGTACACTTGAACACATATATGTTGAAAAGATAAATAATCACCAATATATGTATTTCATGCTAAACCAGCAATCATCAGTTGGTCCAGATTACCACCTCTACACATATATGCTATAAGTGCTCAGATATATATTAAGATAGCCAATCTTCATACTTTAATGGACAGACTTCAATCTACTCCTCACTCCAACTCAGGGTGGCCTTTGAGCATTCCATCATCAGATTTTCAATTGGATGGATGGTTGTAGAGTTGGAGTGAGGAGTAGATTGAAGCCTGTCCATTAAAGTATGAAGATTGGCTATCTTAATATATATCTGAGCACTTATAGCATATATGTGTAGAGATGGTAATGTGGACCAACTGATGATTGCTGGTTTAGCATAAAATACGTATATTGGTGATTATTTATCTTTTCAACATATATGTTCAAGTGTATCAGTGTTATGAGATAGTGTGCAGAGTGGTGGGTCATGTGAAAGTCTGTGCTCATATACCCTATATATTACATATATAAACACAGGTATATAATAAGCCTGTGTGTTTCAGTTATTTCATAATAGAGATGTCTTCCCATCCCTTGTATATGTATTAAATGGATTAGGTCCTGTACATGAGAGGTCAGATTGACCTTAGGTCAACATGGGTGTGACAAAAATCTCAGCCTCAGGGTGGCCTTTGAGCGTTCCATCATCAGATTTTCAATTGGATGGATGGTTGAAGAGTTGGAGTGAGGAGTAGATTGAAGCCTGTCCATTAAAGTATGAAGATTGGATATCTTAATATATATCTGACCACTTATAGCATATATGTGTAGAGATGGTAATCTGAACCCACTGATGATTGCTGTTTTTTGTTTTTTTTTTATTAAGAAAAAATTTACAGTGTCAGGTAGCTACATTTGATAATTATAATAGTTTCATATAGAAGTTCAAGGTTTTGCAATCAATCTGTGTGGTATTGTTATAACATTTAGTAGAGTAGTCTAAGATGTCATCTCATTGTTACAAATGATAATCTGTGCCCATGTGTCTACAAAGAGATGCTCTGGCACAAGGAGTCGATCTCTGTTCTTCATGCTTATTATTGTTTTAAAAGTTCTCCCAAGGATCACTATGTCCTTGTCTGAAGGTATGCTGGCACCTGGTGATCCATAAGGCATGTAGTAAGCATGCTGCTAGCCTGATAGTTGCATAGTTTCCTTCTTTAATTGCCCGATCAATTGACAGGAAATTTCCACAGCCAGAGAAAATGCTTGTGATAATTTTGTTTCAAGTGCAACTCAGGTATGAGCAGGCATAATATGCTCCAGTGTTTCTTCATGCATATTACAGAGTTTACACATGGGGCTTAATTGACAAAATCCTCTTTGCATCACCAAAAAGTGACTGGTGGGCAAGGAGGACAAGTTAAACTTGATTATAAAATCGACTAGCTTCGGTCCTATCCACCAGTATCTTGACTTCCTGAGCATTTGTTTTACAGTCTTAATCGGGTAGATAATGGGTTTTGATTTGGGAAAAGGATTTTGTACACTTCCCAATATGTTTGCTTAGCTTTCTCTAATTGCTCGGAAACTGAAAATAGAGTCCCCAGTTGTTCTTGTAGTTCTTTGACCCATTTACTGTGATGATTGCTGGTTTAGCATGAAATACGTATATTGGTGATTATTTATCTTTTTAACATATATGTGTTCAAGTGTATCAGTGTTATGAGATAGAGTGGAGAGTGGTGTGAAAGTCTGTGCTCATATACCCTAAAATCTTACTACTGGTGGATTATTTCAGATGTTAATTCTTATAATGTTTCTGGAAAGAGCAGGTGATTGGAAATCATTTAAGTAGACAAAAGGTTACATTTCACTGACTTCTTGTTGATTCTCTGAAGCTATAAAGGCTACGTTGTGACTTCTGACTGATATATTTTGGATCCTTTTATCACTTCATGCCTTTTTTATTCTCAACTAAATTGGACATTTTAGCTGGCTGGTTATGTTCCAGTACTGAGAATTACTGGAATAGTGATTTAAAACAAGCTAGAATAATTCTGCAGCTAAAATTCGTTTTTTAAAAAATATATATTGCTGCCAATATGTGCTCTGCATTTTCCACACATTGTACTGTGTTTTTCCCTTCTTCTTTTATAGTCGTTTTTAAGTGCCAGGACACACTTTTCCAGAAAGCCTACATGTTTTTATCCTTATCTTTAAACTTTGGTTTTAGTTTTTCTTAATCCCTTTAATACATTTATTTAATTGCAATTCTGATTAAATTTATCCATAGTCAAACTTTATCAGTATAACATAATTAATTTTTTTAAAGAGTATATAATCCTGACTAACTTATTAATTAAAGCTATAAAATATATAATTTTATTTTATAATTACCATATTAGAATTATTAAATATATATATATGAGATCAATTGAGAGAATTTTTATTAAATTATTTTATTTTATTCCATAATTTTCAATTTTATCTGGAAATGTTTAATAACTTATTTTGAGTTCATTTTATTGAGACAGCTTGTAATATAGACATGTTTAGCATTAGTCAATGCCCATAATATTACTATATGTATATATGTAAAAATTGAACAATTTCCATTGGCTGTGAAAATATAAATTAAATGTTCACATGCCATCGTCAAAAAAGAGAAAAGTCCAAGAATAAAATGGTACTTTACTCTAAATCTGGGATTTAAATCAGATTTGATTTTTCTAACAAGTACAGAAATAAGGTTGAATTTCAAATTGAATTCAGATTTAATGGCAGAAATAAATAGTTTGAACTTATATTTAAATAAATAATAATAAAATACAGCATCTATTTTTATAAACCATTATAAATAATAAATATAAGTCAAATAATTGTAAACATTTTAATAAGCACAGTGATAAAGAAAGTGGAAATGAAAGAAAGGTACAGGCTAAATTCTAACTATAAATTTTGTATTGAAAGTAATTTCATCAGCTGTTAAAAAATTAAGTCCTGTCAAGCGTTATTAGCTGAGAGTTTATCGCAGCTGCCTTGCAAGCAAGTAGTTGGTTGCAGACAGTTGTGGGTTCGCCTCCTGGCCGATGCTATGACATATAAAAAAAAAAAATTAAGACCTTTTTAAAAAAAAAATTATATTGTTTTGAAAAGTGACTACATGGATAAGTCCTTGTTAAAGAAAATGAACTGGCTTCACAAATTTGTGTAAGTATAAACAACAGAATATGGCTTTAGAAAGGAATATATTTTTGGGTTACTGAAAAAAATCTGGTGGAATGAAAAGCATTTTGCAAATATCCCCAGTGTCTGCAGCCATTTATATAAAATGTAGGAATGAATTAAACAAGTAGAGGTCTCCACTTTATCATACATTATACTAGAATCTTCACTGCATATAATTTACAATTTTAGATTGTTTGCTGGCTTTTGAGTTTGTCAAGAGAAGCATTGAGTTTCATAGTTAGAAGCATTTCAGTTAATCATTCAGAAAACAAACTTAACTCCATTTTACTATTCAAACAAAAACAATAAAGGTAGTAGAATAAGGGAGCTGATCTTATTTTATTACATTGCATGAATTGGAGAATTTAATGATTTATTGAGATCCATCATTATTTTTAAAGAATATAATAAGATTGTGATAGTTAAGAATAGGGATTATCATGCATCTATGTAAGAAAGAATAGAGATTAATTTGAACTTCATTAAATATTACAAACCACTACATCTAGGTCAAATGAATGGTATTTTAAAACCACAATAATAAGAATCAAAAACTTTAAGGATGGGATTTAAATGTGATGAAGTTTTTTTTAATCACTGATATGACTATCAGGCTTTTAGATTTAATAGTAAAATTAAGTTAAAGTTGTTTTCTGGATGATTGATTGCATAGCTTCCAATTCTAAATCCTAAAGCCTCACTGAACAAAGTAAAAGTCAGAAAAGTCTGAAGAGGCAGGTTTAAACTTGCTAATATGTTTGGATAATTACTGACTGTCAAGTGTACTGTAGATGGCAGTATAGTAAACAATTATTCTTATAATACAAAACATGATTGTATTATGTGTGGCTATGCGGGACTTGATCTTACTTAAAAAACTGTATGATGATGACATGTGTATTAGAAGCCATTTGCATGTTTTATCTATATCTGTACAACAATTTCAGTGTTATGACTATCTGGAAATTGATCATGACTATCTATTGTTACTCTGACCACACTGCAGCTTATGAGTCGCATGTAGCTCTTTAGATAGTCCAATGCAACTCTCACAAAATTTTTTCAAATAAAATCATGATATAATTTATATTGGCATGATGTATTTACATTTTATTGTAAAACCATATGTTTTATTCTTTTTGCTGACAATTTAATAATAATTTCTTACATTATCAATTTCTATTATTTTATTATTATAATGCATTGTTCAAACTTGTCAGTTCAGTTTCTGTTGGATTTTGTCCACTGTTGTCATTAATCTTTACACAGTTTTAATTCAAATGTTGGGTGTCTTCTTCCACTTTGAATTTTAAGCATCAATTTCTTCCATAAGTATCCTCATTTATAAAAAGTTGCTTGTAAACTAATGCCAATTTTTGGGATAACATATACTTGTGAATCATTATACTCAATAATAAAGTTTATAAAATCAAAACATCAAGTATAATTGATGGATGAACATCTTATTGAACTATTACATGCTTTGTTAATAAATTATAAACCAAATTTTAATGTCCTTGCTAATCAGAGTGCAATCACATGTGAATAATAAATATATATTTTTTATTCTTATTATTTTTGTTCTCTTGATTTTTTGTATGTTTAATAAATCTTAATCATTTCTCAAATACTTCTAAAATGTAATTGTGGCTCTTGAATAAATCACAGTGTTAATGTGATTCTTGCAGACATGAAGTTTGGCCACCCCTGATTTATTGTATTTTGTTTTGGTATTCATTGGAAGCAAAACTAAAATGGGAATATGTTTTGATTGAAAACTAAAATGTATTTTGATTACCTTTAATTCCAACTAAAATGTCTAAATGTCAGCATCTATTGATGGAAAGTTAATTCAAGATAATCAGTTCTGCCAAAAATAATATACTTTCTAGCTGGCTTTTCCCCAACAGAGGCATTCATCTGTAAAACTGAAACCCAATGCAGAAGATTATGTTGGGGTGGTAAATCCCCAGTGATAAGTCTAAAACTTCTTCAAAGACCTAGAGCTCAACACAGTCTAGGGTTACATTCAATCTCCACTTTTTAATGCAATGAACATATAACATGTTAGTAAACCAATTTAATTCAAACCCTGACATGGAATGTCCAATACCATCAATGGAGGTTGAGCCAACTGATAGACCGCCCCCTAAACAAGCATAGTTTCAAAAACAAGTTTCATTGATTTTGGAAAACATAAAGATATCAAATTCACTCTTCAGTTCCAAACTTAAATATTGGGACATTTATAACATCACACATGATAAGGTACCCAATGTAAAAATCCTGCTCACAATAGGTAACCTGAGTTTCATGAAACTAACTAAATGTATAAAACCAGAACCAAAACTAGTTGACTTCCTTATAAAGGGTCAATCTTGGAGCCTTGCCTACCAGCACTTTCCTTTATTACAAACATGGACATAATATAAATCCCACCTGCCCCTGTGCAAGAAGCATGATGAGTCCATAAATCATGTCCTTAATCAATGCACAACATGGAATTACCTTCGGCACCAAGTGCTAATGAGGATACAAAATTCAAACATCGCATGCATTAATATTGGAAAAGCAATCAAAAGTGGCATATATTGAAACATAAGACTAGCCATCTTCATAAATTTCACAATGCATAACAAAATTGTATTTGATAAAGGAGTAAACTACAATCTGGAAGAACTTTTCCTCAAATTATTAAAAAGAAACCAAAGACTCTGACTGCAAACTTTGTCAACACTGGTTGCCACACAAACATGGGCTTAATTGAACATTCAAGGCCAAATCACCATCAGTTAAATCTGCTAGACAAGTAAATATATCAACATGTGTAGTCTTTTATTCCTTAATTCACTTTGAAGAACTGTTAACAGAACTGAAGGAACATCTCTCTCTTTAACAGATAATGCAGATAATAAACTATACAGAAAATAGTGTATAATCAATCATGGCAACACCTGGAACACAATTGTGAAGTGACTTTAATTCTGGTTGGTTGCTGTGTTTATCATAATGGTTGATATCATTTTATCAAAATATAATAGTTAATAAAGTCTATAGGTTGCAGATAGTGGACCCCCCTAAAAATGTAATAATTTGTTTTATTTTAAGATCCCACCCTTTTTTGTTTGTTTGTTAATGCCACTATCTGCCCATACTCATGTATTTGTTTCCTTATTTATGTTACCATGAAAACAAAATGTATATAAAAGAATTTACCACATGTAATTATAATTTGTGTGAATAAAGTTCACTTTTGAAAAAAGATATTCAGTGTGCTTGGATAACTTCAGTTTTTGTGAAATTCAAAATGCAATTTTACATATAATTTATTATATTTGTAAAATTAAATAAAATATTTGTTTCTAAATAAGAATGCTATATTTACATCCATTTTTTATTTGAATATATTACTTTTTATCAGAAAATTAAACAATTGAAAATTTATTAATATCAAACATGAAATATCTACTGTTAAATAAAAATACCCACTGTCAAGAACACCACCATTTTTTTGTGTGTGGAATTATAAATAGAATTTCAGTATTTCAAGAAATAATTTAATTGCATAAACATATTTTTTAGCAAAATTTATCGTAATGATAGAAATTTAATGAAGAATATTTTCTTGAAATATGTTTTAGCCTGAAGGCTGAAATAAAGATTTTTTGTTTTTATTATTTAATTCTGCTTATTGCAAAATTGATATATTATTTTTAAGATTACTTTTCATTTTTATATTTATGTTTTTAATTTTTTTTCCCCCCAAAATATAAAGATTTAATGGAGAATAAGTTTTTTAATTACCATTATTAAAAATAAAACAATTTAATCACATAAGCTTTTCATGAACAATTAAAAAGTTAAAATGAGATGGATGGCAAGTTTTAAAAATGATTAGAATTATTTAAATAAGATATAATAGCATGTTATATCAGAAAAGCTTAAGAATAAACATAGATAGCAAATTGTTTTTTTTAAATTAAAATTGTTTGCTAATTAGCAAATCTTATAATGTGCTGTATCAAGTCATTTATTAAAAATTTATTAGCACAATACTGAAAAAAGATATATTACATTGAACATCGTTTACATATAACATTAACAAAAAATATTGTAAAACAATTCAGGAAATTCTTTGCCATATTATTTAATGCATTAATTTTTTATTTTATTATTACAAACAATAAGAAAGCAATACCTGGACGAACCAATATATTTGAAAGTCTGGTTCAAATAAACTAATCATTTTACATAGTATTCCAACCAGTGATATTCTGTAAGCATTTATTCCTATTATATCAAAACAAAAATATACTTTAAATATATGTTAATCATTTTACACTTTCTATTTTATCAATATCTAACTTAAATTTTATATTCTACATCTTCTGGTTTCCTGCATTATTTATTAACAAGATATGATCAACTTATAAAAATGTTTTTTTTTATTGATTAAAGATGTATGCATATTATCTACTTTTAATAATTAATTTTTTAAAAAAAAAAAAACAATTCTAATAAAATGTTCTTGTCTAATGCTTTTCTAACTTTTGCTTGGCTAACAAGAAAGCAATCATCTAATTTTATCTTATCAATTTGTTTTATTTTAAATTGAATTTATTAAATTTTTATGCATTTTTATTAATTATTTAAACATTGTTATCGATAACATTCTTTCCTAAATTGAATTAAAATAGACATGTGACTTGAAATACTTTCACAGTTGAAAAGTTTTAATCCCAAAATGAAAATGATCGAGCTATTGTAATATAAAATCGCCTAGTAAGTAAATCATGCTTACTCACACAAATTCGTAGGTAATTTCTGATAGAAGCACACATTATCGCATATACACATCTACATGTTTTAAAATTTTTACTGTATTCATTAATTAAATATTTTAAAGTTTATAATATAAAATATATTCTTCATCCTTATATAACTATAGTTACATACATTATATTTTTTGGGTGTGAAGATATGTGCGCACATTATTGTCAAATCCTGAAAGAAAGAAAAACATATCAAAGCATATTAGTTTTTCTCTTCTGTTTATAACATTTATTTATATTATTATTTATTAACTAATAATTATAAAGTTACACCCTTTTTAAAATATCTTTCTAATGTTTTTTTTTTTTTATGTATACCAAACGATTTCAACTATATCAAATTATCATTATTATTTTAATGATGGGAAATGTTTATTTATTTATTTATAATAAACTAAAAATTAAAAAAAAACGACTCTTTCTATAACTAGACAGATGGGCGTTATTTGACATAGTCAAAACAGTTTTATAAAATTAAAAAACTTAAACATTAGTTTTAAAAATGTCTGCATTAGCAATAGATATCATCTCAACTATTTTACTCCAGAGCCATCTATTGCTAACATTAATAATTCACAGACACTAAAAGATAGTATTCGTTACAATAGATGACCCTGGAGTAAAATAATAAATTAATATTGTAAGGCAGAATCATTAATCCAGGAATGTTTTATATTTTTTGTAAAAAAAGAATAATACTATTAAAATCAGCAGCTATTTGCAAATGAGCACGAACGTTGCAACTTCAAAAAAAAAAAAAAAAGGATAAAAAGACCTAGGTGAAAATTAATAATATATTAGAGATCACTTTTGTGACTATTATACAAATCACTCTATGAAACACAAATTATATGTAGATCATATAGATTCATTATTCTATTTATATATTTTGTCATGCTGTTTTAATTTCTTCTGTGTAAAACTTTTCTCTCAGAAATACTTCATCATGCTTAATTGTAGTGTTTCTAATGTATTCTATTCTCTGCCTCATCTTTCCAATGAAAACAATATAATCCATTTTTTATAACATCTGCACCATAATCTTTGAGATCTACCTCTCCCAAAAAATCCATGCTCAAATTTATCATAAAACATTCTTTTAGGAAATCTTGTATTGTTTAGTTTACATGTTTAATCCAATAATAAGAAGTGATTTTATAATAATGAAATCTATAATATCATATCAGCAAGTAAAAAAAAACAATGTTGATTAGTCTTAAGATCTTGTACTGTATTTTTAGAATTTTACAGAGCATTTTAAATAAAACTTTTCTAATATCTTTATGTTATATCAATAAGGTGATCAAGTTTATTTTTTATACAATAAATTAGGTAAAATAACAACTCTCTATATAACTACCACCATTGGAAAAAAACTAATGCTTTTGAAATATATTATTTCCCCAATTTTCCTTACCTAAACACTATATCCTATATCCAAAAACAAACATTCTGGTTTCTGATCTATTTCAATCTATAGGAATTTAATTAATAAATATTCATATTCACATTATATATATTTTGTAAGGTGTGGCCCTTATATTCCTCCTATCATTACACATCTTATTTTTGGCCTAATTTGAATCCAAGACCCCTTATAACAACATTATCTACTAAACACTCCATAAATAAAAATGAAACACTATAATTGAAAAACTGTTATTTATTATATACATTTAAATTCCTAACTTAATCATACAATAAATACATATTTGAATTAACTATAAAAAACATACATTACAATTAAACCTTTATTAAAATTATCTCATTAATTGTGATGTAAATCTGATACACTACAACAATATGAGGGAAATATGATGGGATAGAGTAAACACAAGCAAGAAATGAAAGCTATTTTAAAGGAAAGAAATAATAAAAATTATATTGTTATTAACATATTATCTATAAATAATAACCACTAGTAATGATGTAAATAATAAACCTAAATCAAAATCACAAACTTAATATTCAAAGTCATCTAAAATTACCTTTAATAGAAAATCCTCATATTAATAATAGAAAAATATAAAAACCAATGAGCTTCTCCAAATTCAGGATAAAATTTTATCATTGGCTGAACAATCTGCGTGAAATTAAGCAGAGAATTTGAACTGGCAATTTAAATAGAAATACCATCCACTACTGAGGTAGAAAGTAATACAAATAATTATTTGAATATTCAAGAAAGTAATAAAAAGCATCTAGAGTTAAAACTACCCAATTGATGAGTTCGAAACTGAAATATTCAAAATTAAATTTGAATTATTTGAATTTCCAAAGTGTTTCTAATTTTTAAACCATAGATTGAACTAACTTGGATTAAGAAGATCTAATAGTAAAAATATTGCTGTTATTTCATCCAAGATATTCTTTATATATATATATATATAGCAATACAGACAACTATGCATTGCTAATTGCAAAATCACATCAGGGAAAGAAAGTTGTCACCCATGAAGCTATAATTGTCAAATCTAAGATGAAATTGATCTAACATTTAACACCTGTGCTACAAAACATCAAATTTATCATTAATAAATGGATCGAACATTTCTATACTCCAAAGCAGAAGTTCCAAAGTGAAAAGTACAAATGACTTAATAGATGTTCCAGAACGCTCACATTTTATCACCCAAAATGAATTAATGAAGATTATTAAAATGATTCACTAGGATATTTTTCCTAATGAACTTTAAAACTATATTTAGATTGATGTCATGAGTTTTATTTAGTTATATATTTTATGTAAATGTCTTTGTTCATATCTTTCCTTTCATGTGGATACAAAAGAGGAGGGAGGGGTAAGTATTAGTACTTAACATAAGGAATAAATATTATCATAATTGTAGATTAAAATTAAATATAAGTTATGAAGAGGACTTGCTTTCTTACAAATCCAATCATTATCAAGGGAAAGATAAGATTTTATCTAATACATATTTATTCACAACATTAGTGCAGTTACACCATTATATATTGAAGCAGTCAGATCTGAGTTCGATCCTAGCTTCATGACATCTAGCCATAAGCCCACTTCAAACCCTAGTACTAACCTTGAATTTCCAATGCAATGGGGCTTTATACATTCAATCCATGCTAATTTCCATAAAGAATAACTTATTTCAAATGCGTATTAAAATTAATTAGTTTCAGTTTAAAATTAATCAATGCTATTAATAAATTCATGATAGAATTATTCATGAATTTATATATTATAACTGCGTGGATTGTGCATATATATTTGTAAATATTTAAATATATATAATTGTTTAAAAGTTTCATTGCATCGGGAATGTTTGATTTTATTTTTTAAATAATTTGTTAAAGTTTTATTGATTAAAAGCTACATTCTTTCGATAAGCTTTCAGATTTTCCCTTTCCAAAAACAACAGTTAAAGTTTTATTAATTAGAAAAAAAGATAAGGCTTTCCTAATTAAAATCATTTTTTGATTTTAAGAATTCATTTTCTAATTAGAAAATGAATTCAAGTTAATGAGTTTGAAAGCCTTATCGAAGGAATGTATCTAAAAACAACCAGTAAATCTAAAAACATTGATAATGAAAGAAGCACTAGCCTGAAGGCATCAGAGGACAGTATATATAGCTCTGAAGAGTTTGAAGAGGAAAAAGCCATCTTTGTTGTAGAAAAGTGCAGTAAACTCTGTGCATTTTAAATAGTGTTTCAATCATGGTAAGGGGCTAAACATCAGGAATCTGGCTATCGGTTCCTAAAGTCCCCTAAAAATCTTCAATGGAGCTGCTGAATCTTTTCCAGACCAATCATGCTGCTAAAATTATGAAAAGCCACTAAAATGCTGTTCCAGTAATTGACTAAATGCATGCCTACATTTTTACCAACCCGGACATGTAAACTAAGAACCAGCCCTGGAAGAAATGGGTAATATATTTCCATAATGAACCTTAAACTTTCTGGCCAGTTTCGAACTTTACTTTACACTTTCTTTTAGAGCTCTTTTATTCTTTAATGTAACAATCTTTATAAAACCTTTTTATTCATGCTACTGTAAATTTATATCATAGTTCTCTCATCCTCTAGTCTTTAAACTTTCTCTTTTCTTACTTGGCGATTCATTTATTATATTATATATATATTTGTGTAATTTATTAATGTCATTATTTTAATTATATGCCAATAATCTTTCGACTCGATAAACTCCTTTGTTCTATTTGCCTTACATAGAAAATATAATATTAAATCTGATAATAATTCTCGCCCATTAGAACTAGATTTATACAGTTTTATCAATCATCGAGTTGAAAGAAATTATTAAATGTGTGTTATTTTTATAATTGGCTAATAATAAATTATTAGCTCCGTTTCTAATCTATGCCACCGCTATTTTCTCATTTCACTAATATTTATTTATTCATATATAATCTTAAAATTTTTTTATTGCAAAAGGGCTGATAAAGAATTAAATATATTCTAATTCAACTTTGTTATTTAAGATTCAGGAAGGGCACGATGATTGGGGCATAATTAATATGATTTACAAATACTTTAAAATAATTTTAGTTAAAAGCTCATTTGACTTTAATTAAATTGATCAAGTCATCATGTAGAGCATTCTATATGGGTTTTAGCATTCAAACAATGACTATCAAGTCATCATCTTCGAACATTGCTGACGTAGGGCAATCTTCCGCACCGTTAGGCTGGTCGGTGATAATATTTCTGTTATTTTAAATTATCGAGGAAGAAAGCACTTCCTCTCCTGTTCATATTAGTCAAAGGGCATAAGACTTGTTAGATGCAAGCCGCCATAGGACTTCGATCATGGACTTTGATCATCGACTAGCTATCGTCTTTTAATTTCACTTTCTAGCTCATAATTCGTCAGCACCGTTACCTCTCTGTTCCAGTAAAGCCCGCTCTGATGCTCGTAATTTGTGATGAAGTGATTTCAATTAAAGTCGAACAAATTATCAGATATATTTAATTAAATAAGTTTTCCAATAAAGATTAAAGTTATGCCCTAAAATACGTATCTTGCTCTTCATGAAGGGATTTGCAAATGTGAAAATAAATCTCACATTCTGTCGTAATAAAATTAGAGTAATAATTTCCTTTACTAATGAATACCTTTATCTGCCTTTATTTTCTTGTTGGGGGCATAGACAGATAGACTTTCAAATATTGCGTAATATTTATTGGCATATAATAAGGACCGCCACTCTTATTATTATTATAAATTCTGTTAAAGGCTAGAGGTGATTAATATAATCATTATTTATAATTGAAACAAAACAAATTATGATTATTAAATATTTTCTAAACACACTTGGTTTCTTAGTTCTATATCTTTTATTCAATAATTATTTTAAATGTTAATGCTCGCTGTCTGTGTTGGCAACCTGAACATATACATATGATTCGATTTAAAATTATTTTAGTCAGTTTATTATCAGATATTAATATCAGTTCAGGGGTCTCTGATCCTCACCAACCATTCATCTAGTTTCTTGGTGCATAGCACTGTGCCGTCGATTTAGATTTCTACTAATCTGAGCTGTTGAGTTGGGTTTGAATTCAGTTTGGTTCAGCTGAGTTTGTATATGACTTGCAGTTCTTTTGGTGGGTTTTTCGACTGGTACAATATATATATATTTGTTTGTTTGTTAAACTAATATTGTAGTTAAATGTTTTCAGTATACTTGACTAATTATTTTTATTATAAATGATCTTTTCTATCTTTTTTATAATGATATATAACAGAGGGATCTCATATTATTAATATAATTGATATAAACTTAATTTATCAAGTTCATAAAAATAAAACATATTATAATTTCAATATAACACAAGCAAGAATAATTTAGACAATCATAAGTATAAAATAAATTTCATTTATGTTAATATGGACATCATATCTATATATATATATTTACACAGTTACACATATTTTCACACATTTACACCTATTCTCATACATCTACACATGTTTATGCATACCCACATTTTTAGTGATATTGATATACTCTGAACTAGATAATTAAGAAAACTCTCCCTGAGTTTGAAATCTAGGAATGCTGGAAATGAAAGATGGTAAGGACAAGGTGAATATATGTATATCATTTAACACGTATTCGAGTATTAAACCCTCATCTTCCAGGAATGAATTTAAAGTGTATGTGGGTATATAGGTTCAGGGATCGTGGACATACCCTCTTACCCTTTGGGATGACCTAACTAACTTATTATCATACTAGGTAAAATACTATTCTGTTACAATATGTATATATTAATGATAATCTGAGATCTTTCACAAATTCATATCATTCAATGATATGATTTTTTTATACTTAAAATCTATCATGAGAGATTTTTATCATGGATTTAAGTAAATATGTTATCCTTTAATTCTTAATTTTTTATATATTGTTTTGCATTATTTCTATAATACCATAGACCTCCCCCTCCTGATTTGAATTTTTCACTTACTTTTTAAGATTGATCTTACTCTAATAACTTTCAACTTTCAGGTATTGCCTGCCCTGACCTAATTTTATTGAACATACATACTTTTGATAATTATCATCATCACATTTAAACATTATTGATCCTCTCCAAGTTTAATCTAGTTATTCCAATTCCTAGTTTCTCCACAATACACCAGGGAATTTTTTTTATTTTATCCATCCATCTCACATGTGGCCTCTTTCTAGATTTTTTACAACTTCTTGTGATCCAATTAAAAATTTTAATTGTCTATCTATTATCATAATGTTACTGATGCTTGTTTGTTCTTCCACCCATGTAATTAATTTTCTATCTCTTCTTGTTATTATTAACATACTTCTCTCAGTACTTTGTTAAATAGTATGGAATCTCTGTATTACTCTTCTGTTAAGAATCCAAGACTCACACCCATAAGTAAGAACAGGTAAAACATCTATTAAAAAACTTCTTTTTTCAAATACATAGGCAGATTTCCTATTAATATTATTTCTACCAAAAGTATCCAAACAAGTTTAACTCTATGTTTAATTTTGTCTATTCTGATTTCATCTACGTTAATATCCTGGACAAGGTATTTGTAGTTGTTAACATCTATCTTTATTTTTTTCTTGTGAAAAAATACATTGAACATTAATCTTGTTATCTTTTATCTTTAGTCCATTTTTTTTTCATTTTTATCTGATAATTCTTGCAACATTTGCAATATCAAAATGACTTAACTAATATCCATTTACTTTTACCCATTTAGTTTTCAATTTTAATTCACAAAATATTTCATATAAAACTGCTGTAAAAAGTTTTGCAGATATAGAATTATATTGTTACAAAAAAATTAAGTCATATGACACATGACCTAATTTAACAAGCTTGTATTACAAATGTTATATATATATATATATATATTTGATATATATATATATATATATATATATCAAAATTACCCCAAATCCAAAATTAAACTAGACCAGCATAAAAATAATATTAAAACTCAACCTAAGGTTTCACTGCTACTATTCCTGATGTAGTATATTTTATCCCTTGTTTATTTTGTAAGAAGGTTTACATAGGTCAGAGTAGTTTGAGTTTAAATGAAAGAATAAAGGTTCATAAAAGTAGAGTTAAAAATAGATATCTTAGTTCTGCTTTGTATGTCCATGAAAAAGATACAGGCAACACTATTGATTTTGATGAAGCTAAGATTGTCTTCTTTGAGAGAAATGAAATCAAAAGAAGAATTAAAGAGTCTTTATTATTGAAAATTTATTATTCTGAAGCAATTAACTTATTTAAGAGTTCTTTTAATATTAAGGGTGGATGGGAAGTGAATGGATTTGTGGGTAGTTTTTAATATTATATATATTGTGTAGTTTTTGTAGTTCTTTACACTTGAGAAGTCTGCTTGTAGCAGTGAAACCTTAGGTTGTGTTTTAATATTATTTTTATGCTGGTCTGGTTTAATTTTGGATTTGGGGTAGTTTTGATTTTATATTGACTAGTTTAGCTTTATGCTTGTAAGGTTTATATATATAGCTCACAAATAAGCTCTTAACAAGCTTTGCAGAATATCCCCAATCCCAGATCGGTTTCTGCTACTGGCTTTCTCAACTAAGGTGCTAGGATATTCAAGCATTAGATTAAAAATATCAGGACAATCCCAGCACTTTATCTAATGGATAACTATTAAGTAGAAAATCTGAAATTTTCAGACATTCATATGTCTTCCATAGCTATCTAACTTAAATAGCCATATGAGACTGAACCAAGTTCATATACACCATATATTAATAACTTTAGCAATATAAAATTGCCACAGCCTTAATAGCAAAAAAAAAAAAATTATAAAAGAAATCAAACCATATCTCACATGACCTAATTTAACAAGCTAGTATTACAAATGTTATATATAGAGCTCACAAATAAGCTCTTAACAAGCTTTGCAGAATATCCCCAACCTCAGACTGGTTTCTGCTACTGGCTTTGGAATATTCTGCAAAGATTGTTAAGAGTTTATTTCTGAGCTCTAAATATAAAATTATCTTGTTGTACACCTTCCTCAATGTTAATCTTCTTTGCATCACTATCTAATCTAATCAATGCTACTGCATTTTGATAAATACTCTTCAGAATATGACAATATCCTGGGTCTCTATCCTGATGCTCCAATGCTTTAATTGCTATAAAAATGTTTATTATAAAATTAAATATCTTTTCTTGATCTATAAATCCAAAGTATAATAACACCTCATACTTATTAGACTTTCTATAACTTCTCTCAATATTCAGATATCATTCAGGTATACTAACCTTTTAAATCTACTTATTATTTTGCTTAGTTAGAATCCAAAGTTCAGTTTAGATGAGTTGAAAATTTCTTGGCAAAGATTTTGTACATAACTGACTGAAAACTAATAGGTCTGTAATTTCTAATATTCTCTTTATCATTTTTTAAATAGCAGCATTATTATTCTATTCTATCACATAGTATATCTTTATTGTTTAAATAATTGATATATAACTTTGACAATAATTTTTGTATTTCTTTTCTGCCTTTTAAAACACCAATACTTCTTGAAGCCTTTCCTTTCTTCATATATTTAATTTTATGTTTTAATTATTCCTTTAAAATATTGGGTAATTCAGAAGGTGTAAAAATCATAAAAAATCAATTGTTTTCTTGTTCTTTATTGCTATAAAATTCTTTATAGAACTCTTCCTCACTATTTTCAATAATAGATCCATCTTTTTTTCTTATTTTGCCAATACTGAGATGTTATTTTATAATTTTAAAACTTATTCTTTTCTATAGCTTTCAAACAGGCAAAACTCTCCATACAGGATTGCCACTCAGTGCAAGCCAGAGTAATCAATGGATGCTAGAAGGCTTATGCATAAAATCCCCATCTAGTGCCTACTCATCCAATATCACCAGACTAGTTTCTGGCTTGAGCCTTCATCAGTGAAGAGCCTTGGATCTGAGAGCTCTGCACCTAGATCTTAGGATCTAATGCAACCCTCGAGCAGCCACCTTTTATTTCTACTTAACTACAAAACTATGAGTCTAAATTGAAAACACAGTAATATTTTCAATCTAAGCTCATTAGCTTATATAGTCATATAGGTCTGAACTCAGTTCAGTACCTATACATTTTGATGCCTTTGGTTCTTTAATAACCATAGTCACTACTATCCTATTTGGCAGGATTAGTTTTAAGCCAATAAACATCACATGATCACCATTTCTTATGCTTGCTTATAACTGCTATCAAACAGGCAAAACTCTCCATACAGTAGTGCCACTCAGTGCAAGCCAGAGTAATCAATGGATTTCAGAAGATTTGTGCATAAAATCCCCATCTGAGTGGCAATACTGTATGGAGAGTTTTGCCTATTCAAGGGCCCTAGTGACTTTGAAAATCTCAGGCCAATCTCAATGAGCCCTCTTCTCATAAAGATCATTGAGGGTCTGATAAAAGATGACATCCAGGAGAACATCATCAATAAACTGTCTGCCTGCCAGTTTGCAAAAAAGGGTAGCTCCACAGCAGATGCCATCAGCAGATTTCGCCTCATTGTCGATCATATTCGCAGGGAAAAATGTCCTGGCCAGTTGCAGTTCAGTTAGACTTTGCCAGTGCCTTTGACTGCATCAGGATTGATGTGCTCCTTAATGTAATGGAAGAGCTCCAAGTGTCCAAGGCATATCTCCAAATAATTGAGAACCTTTTATAAAATAGAGAAGTGTTTTCTCTCATTGGATGGTCGAGTTGCTCCAGGATTTCAGCCAAGCATTTCCATCCCGCAGGGCTTGCCACTAGTGCACTCCTCTTTGCAGCCTCTATAAACCCATTGCTGTTGTGCATTGAGGCAACACTATTGGGTGTTGCCATACCTTTGCTGAGAGAGAGCATTCACCAAGTTTCCTACATGGATGATGTGGTGGTGTTTCTCTCATCTCAGGATGAGTTTCTGGGCTAGAGGATATCTTGGATCACTTTGCTAGTGAATTTGGTCTAAGAGTCAATGAGGCCAAGTTGGCTATGTGGTGAATCACATCAGGAAAGCAAATTCTGTGGAGATTCAGAGCAACTCCACAAAAGTTTTTAGGATTCTTGTTGCCTCCCCCTCCTTACATCATGAAGAAGGAGCTTGAAGAATCCCTGTTAAAGAAAGTTGTAAATTCAATCACCTCACTATCAAAGGTCCAGTTGTCATTGTTGGGAAAGGTTGCCCTTCTCAATACCATAGTATTGCCAAAAATCACATATTTTCTGGCTGGATTTCCCCTACAAGGGCATTCATTCACAAGGTGCAAACTCAATGCAGAAGACTATGTTGGGGCAGAAAAGCCCCAGTCATAAGTCTTCTCCAAAAACCAAAGGCTCATAATGGGCTTGGACTACATTCAATTTCCACATTCCTATTTCAAAGGACATATACTAGTAAAATTATTTAGCCAAAACTTGTGTATTGAGCTCCTTGCCATTGGTGAAGGTAGAACCAACGGATCGTCCTCCACCCAAACAAACAAGCATTTGGCTGCAATAACAAGTGTCAATGATTGTAGGGAAAACTAATATATCAGCCACTATGTTTGGCTTCAAGCTTAACTATTGGGAAGCATTTAGTATGTCACAAAACAATGAGTCGACAATGGAGAGTCTTCTCACAATCAGCATTCCCAGGTTTGCTAAGCTGGAAAAAAGGATAAGACTCAAACCTAAGCTGGTGGATTTCCTAATAAAAGTCAACCTCGGAGCCCTCCCAACATGCACCTTGCTGTGTTACAGGTGGGGATATAGAATAGATCCATTTTGCCCAATGTGTAATAAAAATGAAGAGACAATGAGCCATATCCTAGATCAATGTGAAATATGGAATAATCTTCATTCTTGTGCCCTTAAAAGATTCAGGCAAGTCAACATTACAGGTACAAATATCGCAAAGGCAGTAAAGAGTGGCCTTTATGGTAAAATTAGACTGGCCACCTTTGTAAATTTTGCTATTTGGTAATGGATTGAATAATAATCCAGAAGAGCTTTTTTTCAAGTTACTTGGTGAGGCCAAAGAATACAATTGGAAAGTATGCTAGCACTGGTTAGCCAGTCAGACATGGGACCGCCTGGAGATCTGAAGATCAAAACACTTAGGTACTTATAGTACTGTCATGGCAATATTAAAAAACTGGACATAATGACTCCTATGCAGAGTCTAAAAGTTGTCACATTAATATAATCCAGCCCTTTCCATTTAATTGTTATTTATTGTTAAAACTCTGAATTTGGTGGTCAACAAATTGACCCAAATAATTCCTAAGTAGCTTATATTTATGTAATTTTTTTTATTTTTTACCATTAGTTTTTTTATTTATTGTTTTTTAGCCACTGTACATTGTAAGCATGTAACCTATAATAAAAAGAGGTTAAGTGATATCCATATGTATCTTCTTAGTGTGAATAAAGTTGTCATTTGAAACTAAGAAAGCATAAGAAATAGTGGACATGTGATCTTCTATAACTTTCCTTATCAATTCACAAATATATTTTTTATATCATTATTTTTTCTTTTATTAATTTATAAAACTCTAGATATTTCAATTCTTCTTAATGGATTATTAAATATATATATCTTTTCTTAAATAATCCACATGCTATGTGATTACTACACATGAATTTATCATCGCATATAACATATTAAGTAAATAACACCACATAAATAATGAGTTGTGAAGCACTTAATATATAATCACTTTTATATTCTCCATTATAATTTAAACATAAAACCACTTTTACAAAAAAGTTAAAATTGTTAAAAAATATAATCAGTTTAGAATCAATTTCTTATGTTTTAGTGATTTATTGGCAGAATGTAAAATATAATAAGGCAAGAATGTTGACTGCTTTAATTAATCAAATTAGAGATGTGGCATTCTTATTATGGATTAGATGTATATTATATCGAAATTAAATGGAATTAAATGACCTCTTTTCTGAATCACAAATAAGCAGCATTTCTACATCAATAAATGTAAATACATCAAAATTTAATGTGTAAGTGGCTGCCTATATTTTATTAACATTTATTGATATAAAAGTGCTGTTTATTCATGGCTCACACAAATAATAGTTTACTTTCATTTAATTTTTATATATATATAATGTAACCTCCTTTCAATAAGTTTCCAAGTTTTCAATGAGGTGGCACAAGAGATAAGCGATTGAGACACGTGTATTTTACGTGGAAGTAAATGAAACTGAATACTTGTTATATCTCCACATAAAATAAATGTTAATACTATTCCATATTTTAATACTCTTAATATATTCAAGTAAACTTTTTCTGATACAATAACTTATGTTTAAAGACTACTAAAATGTAAATTATTATATATTTTAATTACAGCTAGCAATTTTAAACATAATATTAACTAATTGTTTATCTCAGAAATATTAAATCAATTTCAATCTTTTAAAATAAATAATAAATAAACTGTATGATTTTAAAATTTATTGATTAATTCCAGATTCGATGAATATAAAAGGGAATTTTATTGTACATCACCTTACTCTAAATACTTTGTATTTCTGATAGCAATCTTAAAATTAAATAGGGTATAAAATTTAAATAAATATAAATGTATCACAGAAGTATGACTTTTTATTTGATAAGTATGTCAATAATGGCAAAACCGATATATTAAAATTAACATTTGCTGTATTAAATAATATTAAAATATAAACAAAATAAAAAATATAAGGAATAATAATAAACATAATTTATTATTAAAATTCTATAAAATAATCAACAAATATTAGTGTTTGTTCTCTAAGAATAATCTAAGCTTGGGATATAGCTGTGTAATTCTACAATGTTGTAAATACATTAGAACACTTACTGGAGAAAGTTGAACAGTATTTAAGCAAATCTTAACTTTAAATATCGAAAGATATAACAAGGATAATGTTTTATATTATCCTTAATTAGTTTGTTAACAATAACTGATCGATAACTAATCAATCTCATTTTTAAAATTGGATAGTTCTTTCACTCCTTTAAAGTAAGTAAAATTATTTGTTTAGGACTTGTAAATGATAGATGAATACATAACTTTATTTATTATACCATAATATCCTTCATTGGAATTATTTGGTATGCTTCAATATTATTCAAAGTTTTAACAATTACTTAGGAGTATAACTCTACTAACAAATTTTATCATCAGGATGCCTTATTGCATTCTATAGCATTTCAAAGTTAATATAAATATTATAGGAGCTCTGTACAAAATATTTCTTGTAGATCTAATTATCTATTTAAAGATGATTGATTAATTTCATATGAATCTGAGGTTAAATTTTAAGGACCACTAAAACATATGATAAATTAAATATAATGATTTTAGATAAGTTAATCATTATATGTGTGTGTGTGTTTAATGAACAGTAGGTAAACCAATATTCAACACCAGAGGTCACCACTATACCTATAGTCTAGAATATATTTAAAATTGCCTCTAGATTGCAGAGAGCAGAGATTCTTTAGAAATATCAATTGGCAGAGCATATAATAATAAACAAATACTAAAACAAAATTAACAATAAATAAAACAAAGTTAATTAACAGTTCTGGGAGTTTTAAATATTAATAAATGTTCATACCACACAGGCCATTATAAAATCAGAGTAATACACTGTGCTTTTGATTCCATGCAATTATAAAAGTAAAACAACAATAAATAATCTCTCACTGAAAGCACAATGCAAAACACTGGGGAGAACTCTAAACCCAAACAAAATCAAAATTATCTATGAGTATCTAAAACAGAAATAGTATATCATGGGGAGGAAAGTAAATATATACACTATAGTACATAAGATAAAACATCTAAGGATCACTATATAAAAATGCACACATATATACCAATGCTTTAAATTTCAAATGCATATATATAAAACAAACAAAGTAAATAGGAAAACTGTCTACAAATTTAAGTATAATAAAATCTACTTCCTGAATATGATATGCACACATTGCTTCAGACACATACATATCCTAACTTACATTAATGATTTTTGAATATCTTCAGAGAGACAGCAATTTTTTTAAAATCAATTTTAATTATTTTAAATAACTAAATCTTTCTTATATTTATTTTTTTAAAAACTTTTCTTTGGGAGAGAAGTTGATTTGAAACTGAAGGTTGATTATTTTAATCCATGATTGTGATTTTACAACTCTTATAGGGAGGATAAAAAGGAAATTTTATAAAACAACTGATTTCTTTTATCTCTTAAAAATTTAAATATATAAACTATTATAGCATCTGCAAAAATAAAAATATTTAAATAATATTCAAAACATTCCATGATATATCAAATACCTGGAATTAAATCAGGTGTTATAAAATATAAGTATTAAAAGTAAGTTAATACAAAAGATAAATACATAAAATCATTTAAATTAAATTAATGAAAGTTTAAAAATTTATTAAATATTTTGTAAATTAAATAAACAGATTATCTTTAATTTCAAGATTCAGCCAAATAAATATTTTTTTATAAAAATGGAATTATATTTACATAAGTATGTTTATGAAAAGAGATCTCTTGATTTACTAATAAAGTTTTCCCATTTATCGATTTTAAAATCTGAGGTGGAATGAAACCTTTGAAGTAGAGATGGCATGATTTTTTTTTGGTTGAGAAGCATGCCTGTTTAACTGTATACATGAAGATAGTTGGCACAGCATTAGATCAAATTAAGAAAATACCACTGGATATTCTAATGATTATGAGCTTCATGCTGAAGAAGTAAAATTCATTCAGGGCTGCACATAATTATTAGTTCAGCTCCTGGCAGAGATTCTATGTAGTTTATATTGGATAGGCAAAAACAAAGACCAAAAAAACAAAATTATTTTCTAAGCTGCTCATTTTATATTATTACAAGATTTTTTTAAATGAATAAACCAGCGATTATTTTAATTACCCATATTCAGAAAATTCTTTAATTAACAAGCCCATATGTTTATAAAATCTTTTAATGAAACAAGCCCATGTGTTTAAAAATTCTTTAATTAAACTGGCCCACATGTTTATAAATCAAACTTGGCTATTTTAATGCCTAAAACATTTTCAAAATGGGAAACAAAGCTTAAAAGAAATTGGTTTTCAAAGAATTTTAAGTAATAATAATACAAGCTAATTGAACAAAATTTTATGAATTATTATTTAATTAAGTTTTGTTCTTGTGGTATAACTTTTAAAACAGATTAATTTTAAATACATTTAGTTAAAATCAATTGGTTTCTTTCTCTTCTTTAAAATTAAGTATAGATTGACTTGTTTTTATTCTAAGAACAGACCTTTATTGATGTGTGCATTTATATAATAGAAACTTACATAAAAAAATCCAATTTATGAAACCTGAATTCAATTCACAATTGCCAACTACTATATTTTTAAAAATAAATTAAAGATTAAGATAGACCGCTCTCTCAATATATTGAAACAATCAGCTTTGTCAATCCTCCTGTTTCACCTACTATATACTATAGTAGTATTTCTATATAAGTATCTATCACAAAATCCTCGTATATATGGTTAATATTATATCCAAATCAGGCTGGATTTAAATATAAAGGTATTAGTTCTGTATGTGTGCATATATTTTAAGCTTACAAGATAAAAGGTGTATCTGTATATGTAAAAATGCATATACACACACATATATTTCTAGGAGTAAATTAATGAAAACCGCATTGTATGTGTAACGAGAGATTACATATATGCAGGAAAGAATAATGTTAACAGATTTAAAAACATTATAAATTTATTTATTTAAAATATTTATTCTAAAGAAAATTAATATTTGAAATTATTGTATATTTCTGCATATATTGTTAAATTAAATAATCAAGTTACATATATAACCAGATGTCTTTCCATTTAGATTTGTTTTCGAAAAATTGGTATTATAAAATTCCATTTATAGATTTGTTTTCGAAAAATTGGTATTATAAAATTTAATCTTTCTCGCTTTAGTGTTGATCTAATTACCAAACCAAAAGTAACACTAACCTGTAGGATAAATTATCCTGAGTAATTAAAAAGAAATAGTGAATGACTGGATGTAAAACTTCGCTATAAGAAATAAAAACAAAGTAATTATACGATTCTAGGAATACAGCGAGAAAATTGGCAAAACAAATCTAGAAAATTACTATAACCGAGAAGAGGGGGGGGTAAGCTGAATATATAAGCCTCTGTGGCCATTTTGAAATTAGTCGGACATTATTTCATTCAACCACATATGTTTAAAATTATTAATTAAGATGCAGATTGAGTAGAGGCAAATTGTCTTGCCTTCCCGACTCAAGAAGTCTACCGATGCAGGAGATAGCAAAGAAGAGAAGCTGTGTGATGGAGCAGTTGCCCAAACTTTCAATATGGAACAAGATTTCAATATGGAACAAGTGCAAGCAGCAAAGGAGAGCCTGGTAATAACTTTCCTCTACTTAAACGATTAATAACTCGGATAAAATGCGATAATTCCTAAAGCTAGCTAAATTTAAACTCTATGGCCATAGCAATAGTGTAAATTTAAATCCACTACTAAATGTAATTTTGATTTCTTTATTTTTCTTTAAATCCACTACTAAATGTAATTTTGATTTCTTTTGTTTTCACCTTAAAATCTTGCCTGATTTAATGATTTAATTTAATATCATATTTATTGATTTATGTGCTCTATGTATTTATTAACCCTTTTCCCGCGCTCGACAAGGCTCCTCGTCGACATCTGAAATCACTCTAACTCAGTTCATTTTCATACGAAAAAATTCGTTAAATACGTATTGAATTCGTTTTTAAAAGTTCTGTACGATGGTGACATCTTCCGATTTATTTTAGAAGTAAAAAATAGAAAAAAATGCATTTAAACCTAAACAAAGAAGGAACATTATTTGTGATTGGTTCTTAGCATGCTCTCAGCCGAAAAAGACATTCTGATTGGCTGGAAAGAACAAAGAAACTGCCTGATCAAAGAAAATAAAGAAAAACGCTGAGATTTTCATTTCGAATACGATTTAAATTATTATTAAATAATATTTATGGAAATTAAACATAATTTTCAGAGAGAATAATAAAAAAACAAAATTATTTTCGAAAAATATTGAAGATTTTAGTCCAAATATTGAAGTTGTAATAAAAAGAAATATTTACTTTTCTATAACGTAAAAGTCGATCTTTTTGTTTACATTATAACTTTTATGTTGCCGATATTCAATATCTTAGAATAAATAAATAGCAATTTATTTTTGAAAGAACTTTCGTTGTCTTCACAACCTTAAAAATTAATTATATACTTTTTATAAACGTATCTGAGTTGAATTTAATATTATAGGCGAATATGTTTTAACAATAGGCTTTGTCTTCAGTTTGTGAGTTGGCCAATTAAAAGATTTGATTTTTATCTGATACAACCAATGATAAAATTAGCGGTTTAAGGGTTAATTTATGTGTTGGTTTGCTAAGTTATCTTCGATTAATCTAGTTCAACGTCTTTACAGTTTTCTGACTTATTTAGTTGTGACTTGCTTAAAGTGATTGATTTTAAATTAATTATTATAAATTTCGTTACGTATAATTTGTCTAATTTTAAATGCTTCATTCTAAAATGATGATTAAGTTTCTAGATTATTTTACATATTTTAACTTAATGATATGTGCTTTTACATATTTTACTATAATAATAATATTTGCCTTAATTAATTTGTGTACACAACTTAAATTTGTCTTGAACTGGGTCAATCAGATATAAATGAATTGCGTTGCAATTTCATTTTAAACTATGATAAAACAGAGTCAAATTTTAGATATCTGTTCATTAAACTTACATTTTTAGTAAATCTATGCCAAGTTTTATGATTTTCCATTGCTTAGTAGTTTGTGCTATATTTCTTTGAAACGGAATTTTACTATTGACTAAATGCTTAGTGAGGAGCCATTCAGGTTCACACCTAGAGAATAATAGGATGCAAAAAAAACCCGTTTTGAAAAGTTTAAAATATCTTGTTTTAAGAGATAATTAAAAAGCTTACAGCTGTTTTAAAATAAATTCGCTTTTGAGATATTTAACTAATGTTTAGCCGGAGTGATTGAAATGCAGCATAGAGCTATAACTTTATATCTTAATGCCCAATAATGTGCTGTACTTCCTTCCAGAGTTATAAAATTCCTATATAGATAGCTTTACAAATTAGATTCCTAGTTTTTCCTTAATAGCATAATTATACATGCTACCTAATGAACTGATATACAGTAGTTTCATGAAGGAAACTAGTGTTTAGCATCATTAAATTTTAATTATATAATGTGGTCAGCAGTGCAAGTGTGTTTTTAAGAAATGCTATGGCGTATATATATATATATATATGTTGCTGTATTCCTTAATGGTTTGTACATGGTTGCGCTGCACCATTACTCTTAGTTCGAGCAATTTTCTTCTTCAAATGGTGGATAGGTTCGAACCTCCCCATTCTGCATCCTTAGGAACGGAGCATGAGACTCCCACTCAAATAAATTGCTCGATCAGCTGGACTAAAGGTCATTTATTTCCACAGCAATGAATATGGTGAAAAAGAGAACTGTTACTTGGTAAAAATATCATAAAAAGGCACTCTCGAGACACAAGGGCTATATCAGACTTTATATTTTTTATACATCATGGTATCTGAAGTCTGACTGCCAATCATCAGTTCATCCTGCCATAGTAATTGTATTTTCAGCTTTGATCTGAAATTGAGTCTAATTTTATAAGCACACAAGCTATATAGAGAATGTTCAGTATTCGTGTTTGATAAAATGTCATATTCTTTATCAATATGTATAATCACTTCTGCTAGCTCTAGAGCGGATCTAGACCCCATTATATAGCATGAACTAGGCATAAAGGGTCATGAGCAAATTAACCTGGATCTGTAATGTAATCTTAAGGCTCATGAAAATATAAATTTTAACACGTATAATTTTTTATCATCTGCGAGTGATATATATATGTAGCAAACTCAATTAAATGATTTGTAATCCAAACTACAATCACCTGCGCATGATTGTAATGGCTATATAAACAGTTAAATCATCACCTACAAATGATATATGTATTTGTAATAAACCTAATGTAACTAACCAAAATGATTAATGTCACCTGTGAGTGATTTACATTGTACCAAATGTATAAATAAATTAAAGCCATATGTAAATAGGCAAATCATAGATGATTATAACTTCAGTCATCACTTGCGTGTGAATCCCAACTCAAATATGAAATTGTATCCCTAACTTAGTCACCTGCATGTGATACAACCCATATAGCCAAGTTATAGTCATCATTTTAATTTTATAATTTTAATATTTATTTTTCATTAAATTATGTTTAAATTTAACTTCTGTGTCATGTCTCAATATTGCTCATTGGTAAGTCTTTTTTGATTAGTTAATTATTAGTTAAGAATCACAATCCATATTTTATAATTATGTTCTGCCACACACATTGTCTATATAGCTATATTCATTAATAAGTCAACTTATCCTAGTCTTGTGCTTTACTGATGTGCTACTGCTGGCACGTGATGAAAGAAAATGCTGCTGTGGCTTCATATGTCTCATCCACAAAGTGGTAAATCTTTGAGCATTAGTAAAGGAGTTGGGGCTATATCAGTCAATGTGGTTAGTACCACTCTATGCTGGTCAGCCTTGGTATGATTTACTAAAGCTGGATTTTGTTGCGTGAATGTACAGATTTGACTGTTACAATATATATATTGTAAGTAACCAAACTGATGCAGTATTTTAAAAAAAGAAAATAAAGAAGTTTGTTAATCTTGTTTAATTTTTATTCACTTGATCTATGGATAATGGAGATGTTGAAATATTAATATTAACCAGGTAACTATGGCACCTATACTATTCAAACATTTTTATTTATTATTAACATTTAATATCAATTTGTAAATCTGTTATGATCAATTTCAGAGAAAAATATAAATAGGTGAATAAATAAATAGATTTTGGAAATAGTTAAGTGAATCATAAAAGCTTACTTGAAAAGAATCAATATTATTATTAAATATTATACATTTCAATTTCAGTTATTACAAATAACAACACCTATTATAAAATTTAATGTTTTATGTTTCATATATGTTGTTCATAAATTAGTTATATAAAAAATTATTATTAAAAAATATGTAAAAATATTTATATCCATTAAAATGTGTTAGAATTATAAGAGGAATTTTTTATTTTGGTTTAAAAATGGAAAAATAATATTGAACTTATAAAACAGGATTTTATTTTCACTGTATCCATTTTTTTTAAATCTCTATTTCACTTACTTTGGAGGCAAAATTTTCTTGAACAAATTTCTCATCATTAAATCAAATTTGAGCAATATTCAACAATTGTTTTGACAACAATAACATCATTATAAATAGAAGGGACATTGTAATTTGAGTTCTTGTAATTTTGTCATTGCCTATAACAGATGTTTTAGATTTGTCTTTAAAAAAATTAATAAATTTTATTAAGTGATTAATTTATAAAACCATGGAAGAATAAAAATTTTAATTATCTGCCTGTTCAATTGGGCAGCTTGCTGATAAATTCCAGGGGAAATGGCAGGAATGTGAAAGGAAGAAAACCCCATCAAATGCATTGTATTGCAGGTCAATTATATAAAGATATTGCATGGCTAAAAATCCAGAATGGCATCTATTTATTTGTGATGGATATAACTCCCATTATATGTTTATGGATGTCATATTTCAGATCAAGGAATTTTATAAGATCGATTAACTCAACGTATGTGGGACATGAGGCAATTTAAATTTCACTTTCTTAATCTGGAAAGAAAAAGTTAGCATTTACTATTCTTTGCTTAATTATAACTGGGTTGTGTCAATAAAGGAATTCTCTTTGTGCATTATTATTAATGGAAAATAAAAATAAAATGAGTGATATATGATTTTGCATTGGATAAGTATCTATTGTTTTAAATGCTTGGATACATTTATATGCCTAAAAGAAAACATTGGAATTTAAATGCGAACATAAATGGATTCAAATCCACGTTAGTTAGTATTCATGTTTATCTTCTCTACTTAAAGGAAAATCAACTCTACTCCTTAGGTTCAGAAATAAAAAACCATAAATCCATGGATAGCGGGTGAAAATGGATAGACTTTCACTTAAGTAGTATAACTTCTGTATATATATATAGTTAAAAGAAAAGGTGAGTTTACATTTTATTTCAAAAATTTAGGTAAATAATATATATATGGGTATGATAGAATTCACGCAATGAAAAGGTCAGAGAGATTCATTTTATTCTTATTATTTAAACTCTTATCTGATGATATAAGTTAATACGACCTGATATTTTCAAATATTTCTTTTTTTTTTGTATGTTCAAGATTTAACTTGGAGATTTGGATAGAAAAGGATTTAAATATAGTAGATTTTTTTTTATGCTTGTTTAATTATTTAGAGATTACATTTATGAGTAAATAGAGATCAATTTTTATTGATCACATTTTTTTATCATTATATATGCTATTTAAAATCTCAGTGTGGTGTTTAAATTCTCTCCTTCCATTTTATACATATAGTATTATTGTCTTGCCACACATTTTTGGAGTTCCACGCACATAGATATTATTATTGTTTTATTGATTTTAGTTGATTGCAAACACCAGTTGTTGTTATTTTATATATTTTTGGTTATTACTAATATAAATTTTTATTATAAAAAAATAAATTTAGAGTTAATTTAAGATACAGTGAATCTGTCTAATTATTTCTTTTGAATGCACAAGATAATTTTGGTACTTAAAGTTTGACCCAAGATCAACCCATTTTGGTAAGTGAAATAGAATTAAATATATGTATATTTTATAAATCATTATTAAATCTGATTGAATATAAATGTGATATTTATCATTATATTGAAATATTTGTTTTGCTTATCTAAGTCAATATTATTAGCAAAATAATTTCATTAGTTCAGAGTTGATCCTCTTATCTTGACCAGTTACAAAAATCTTAATAGATTTTTATTTTATCATTAGTTAAAATGATCTGTCTTAATTACTTTCTGAAACTTTTCTGAAGGGTAGATCATAAATTGTATTAACTAGAGAAGAACTGAATATTATCTTTGGCTTGGATAACTGCCAATTATTGTCATATATAGTTTAATTGTTATAAAATCCATTTCTATAATCGATTGATTGGAGATTTAAGTAGATGAATAATACCAGTGATTGTAAGTCAGTAAATATCCAATAGAAACCTATGGTAAATTTTATATATTCTGATTGGGTATTGTAAAATGTGAAATTATCTAATGCAATTTATTGGTAATAAATTTTTGTCAAGTGTTTCATTTTAGAATATACCTGAAGCACTAATTGTGTCTTGATCTAATGTAGGGTATAAATGAAATGTTTGTATTATATTTAACATTTTATTAAAATAGATTCAAAACTGAGTAAAGGTTTATTTTATTTAAACATTATAAATATTGTGTAGTTTAGAAAACATTCTCAAAATGCAATTATAATTATTTAAAAACTAGTTGATTTAAACAGAATGTTATTAAATATTAAAGTAAATTTACATTACTATAAATAATATTAGATTAGTAAAATATGTCAGAATTTAGTTGTTTATTGATTCGAATTTAGTCTTATTCAATTATCAATTAAATAGATGTCTTAAGCCTTCATCATTGTTTGGGGCAATGATAAATGATTTCACTGTTTATTGCAGCTTGCTTTGGAAGTGTGAATAGATTTGTTGATATCTAAGGTAATGATCTCATTTGCTTTATTTCATTTTAAATATAATCTGAGTAAATTAGATTTTAATAGAGATTTTTAGTATTTTATGAAAGTGTTGTGGACAATCTAAATAATTATATGTGGAAAATATTGTTATTGACTAGTGTGATCAATAACTGACCTAGATAATTTTACACAGGTTCTAACAGAGTTACTATTTGTTAATGCATGTTTTGCTGTATGATAAATAATATAAATCTTAAGGGCATTTATTTATGACAAATGTTGATTGAACAAACATAGAGAGATAGTGAGATAGAGAATCTATTATTATTGTGATAAAGTAGCTGTCTAATGCTAGCCTATGATGATCATGTATGTGATAATTATTATAAAGTGCAAATCAACTTTAGGGCTTTTATAAAATAACATTCTACATTTAGGCTATATCTATATTATTGTGAATGACATCTCACTTCTGAGACATAGTAAAGTTTTTAATGTTATCATCTCATATTATAATCAATACTTCATTGGGCTATGTTTTATTCAGATTAGGTTGATCATCTCCCAGCATCATCATTTTTTACCACATTACAATATATATATATATATATATTGTACCAGGTTCACATATGGGACGATCGAAACACCGGTCTCTTAGGCAAAGAAGAACATACTCGGAGAGTATGTATGCCCAAACGATAGCTATAAAATATATAACTAGCATTACATTTCCAGGACATAACTTCTTCTCGACTGTTGAGTTCAACACCAGAGTTCAAAGCACTTTTTTTGTTTCATATAAACATGGGCGCCAGTTAATTATCCAAGAATGAATAAATAACACACTTTGAACAATGGCCACTAACTCAATGCCTAAGTTTTACCCATAGACTAGCTCAGTTACTTGTAATCACTAACAGATTATACATAATTAGTGGTGAAAAGAATTGTAAGAGAGATTGGTAAAAGAGTTGATAAAAAGAATTGACCGACAAATAGAGTTTAAGTTTTAAGACAATTTATTAACTAACATTAATTTACTAAATTTAAACATCTTTATAATTTTTTAACTAATATAACACACGCACATTTTAAATTAACACACTATAATATATATCTTATGAAAAGCATAAATAATGTTTGACGTTTATAAAATCATATAGCATTCACAAACATGCACATCAATAGTTCATTTTATGCATGATTATAGAGTTCAAATTACTTGTCTCTGGAGGTTTTATAAATTAATGCAATGGCTATTATGATGTAAATGAAAATAAGCAAATGTTTTACCTTGGATTTTGAACGTAGATTTAGAACTTTGTTTTCTTCTTGTTTGCTGCTTCCATTATGAATACTTTCAGCCAGCTGGGATGTTTCCTTGATGAGTTTCCTTATTATTCACAGTTATTACTATTGGAGACAATTAGATATTGACAGAGATTTCCAAGTTGTTATGTTGACATTATTTCATGAGCAGATCTTGCTGTTTTCATCAGACTTCAGGCTGTGGAGAAACGTGTGTTCCCAAAAGCTGCTCAGCACTGCATTTTGTTTCTGGATACAATTAACTCAACTGATTGTCCTCTCTTGACTTAACTGACTCAATTAATTGTCCAATAAAAAAAGGTCTATTTATACCTGCGACATGTTGTCCTTGTAATATCCTCTGGCAATATCTGTTGTCGAAATTCCATTGATAATCTTTTGATGTGTTTTGGAAGATTGTTTAATTAGTAATAGCCATGCAGACATGTTGTTTTAGATTTTTAATTAATAGCCATTGCCATGTTTTTTAATGATAATCTTCTTTTATTTCATTTTAATATTTATTACACATACATTTTTTTATTTATTTACAATCGCACATATATACGCACATATATAACTAGTTTTAAGATTACTTTTTCTTTAATTCGAATGAAAAAAGATTTGTATTTTTTAAAACTTTAAATTATATTTCGACTAATAATAATAAACTCTACTTTCTTTTATAAAACTTTTAGTTTATCTTTTCTAACCAAAATTTCCCCTCCCCCTTTTAATCAATTATTTTCTAACTTTTATTTCATACTCTTTTACAAAAAAATATTTTAATAATTTTTTTAGATAAATTATCATGTGCCAATTTCAATATTGGTACATTACACCATCCCTGTTTGAGAGTAAAATGCTTCATTTTTTGACCATTTTATCTCTAACAACTTTAATTCTTAATTTATTATTTTTTTCTAAGTTTGCTTTTTGATATCTTTTGCTTTCCATACTAAGGGCAATCTCAATTAGGCTTTACTCCTTTTGATGCTGGCAACATTGCTTACAATGTTCTGAGTCCTGGATATTGACCATGAGGACAAACTAATTTTGTGGCACAGGGATTTTTTAAAAATGAGGCGGATGCAGATTCGCTGTCTTATACCAACTTACACTATGAAAAATGAAGCTTCGACTGCCGATTCTCTTGATCGGACTTTGACTAAGAAAAGGTCGCTGTGAATGGCAGGAATTTTCAACTGTCCATTTCCGACTTACACTTTGGAAAATGAGGTATGAGATATGGGAATTCTCCCCTGAAAAGTGACTTGCAGCTTATGCTGGATTGTCCCTAGTGCACATTTTAAAAGAGGAATGATCCTTGCCAATCCGTTATGGGTACTAAATTTTATCCAGTCGACAGCTTTAAACTTATCCTTAACTAAAACATTTCTATACTACCCTCATTCCCTTTAATTTTGAATCCTTACATTCTTCATACAACTTAGATTGTTTATATTATTAACCTTACAATATTATTTTTAAATTCATACGAACATTTTAAATATTAGTTTTATGATACTATTTTTAAACCATTATTTTAACTTTTTTATTTATGTGCGTGTATTCAGAAAAACTATTTTTATTATATTACAATCCATTATTATACAAGTACTTTTATTTATTTGACTTGATTACATTAAACCTTAAGTCATTTCTTCACTTTCTTTATTAACTTGCATATATTCAAAACAACTTACTTTATTTTACTACGAATATTTTATTTACTTTCTATAGACGTATTGTACTTATTTATTTAACTTGATTTTATTGATTTTTTATTTATTTGAACAGTTTATTTATGAGCATTTCCTTTATAAATATGTGCATGGAGAGGGAAAAAAAATATTTTACTTTACGAAGCCTCCATTATTATTTGACAAAAGAATCCATCATTTTAAATAGCGAAATTCTAATTCAGGCTTTTCATCTATGTCAAAATAATTATATTAAACTCATAGTCCATTTCTGGTCCTTTTTGTTTATTTCCTTTACTATTCTGCCCGTTTACTAACTTTTAAACTATGTCAGGCAGTTCCTTCTTTCTTTCTACTAATTCTATAATATAAACTAACTTTCCTCTCTTATCTATCCTGCTTTTATTATTTTATCTCTTTCTGTTCTATTTTCAACTTTGTAAATCAGAAAACCTTGATATTTAGACAAACTCCGAATTACTTCAATCTGGGAATATTTTTTCTACGCTTTTTTTTTTAAATCTACGAACACGAACGTTTACTTTAAACCTTTTATTTTTAATTCTTTGTAAAAACTTTTTTACACTATCTTCTACCTTGAATTTATATCCCTCTTCTATTTCTTGGTCTACATTTGTTTCTACCTTATCGGTCACAACGCGATCTGATTCTAATTTAATTTCTATTTCCAAACTACTATATTTACCACTATTTGACTCTACTATCTTTTTCATGACCTCAACTTCCTTATTTTCTTTGATAAAATCTAATTCTAGGATCTCTTGATTTATCTCTACCTTTCCTGTAATTTCATGTCTTATTTCTCTTACTTCCGCTCTGAGTTCCTTAATTTCTCCTTTAACCTGACAAATTTCTTCCTTCAATTCTGCTTTAAGTTCTAACTGGCTTTGCTCAAATTTCTGACACAATTCTTCTTTGATGTCTTGCATCATATTCATTATCATTTTCATCATCATTCACGTCTCAGATAGTTCTTCTTTCTCTTTTTCTACTATCTGGGGATTTTTTAAATATAGTGGGCTTTCTTCTGGCTCCATTTCTTTATTCATAGTTACGCTATTACTTTCTATTTTTTTTTAAAATTATCTTTTGCATTAACAAATCAAATATTATTATTGTTTATTTATTTTTCTTACTAAAACGGAAATGTACGCTGACTCCACCCCCTTTGTCCATTATTCTTTACCCATTCTAATGTCTTAGCTCTGCCCATAATACCCAATTGTCTCTGATTTAACATAATGATTTATTTTAAATAATGTAAATAGCATTAATCTCTTTTCATTAAAAAAGAAAATTTTCAGTAAATTCTTTTTTTAAAATTTGAACCACTTTAAATATGTAATTTAGCTTTTCTTTAATATTTTTATTTTTAAACAAGAAACAAAGTATTTAATTACTATTGTTTCTTAGGTTCAGCCCCAAGTTGGGTATAGCCATTTGTACCGGGTTTGAATATGGGATGATCGAAACACCGGTCTCTTAGGCAGAGAAGAACATACTCGGAGAGTATGCATGCCCAAATGATAGCTATAAAATATATAACTAGTGTTACATTTCCAGGACATAACTTCTTCTCAACTGTTGAGTTCAACACCAGAGTTCAAAGCACTTTTTTTGTTTTGTGTAAACACGGGCGCCAGTTAATTATCCAAGAATGAATAAATAATGCACTTTGAACAATGGCCACTAACTCAATGCCTAAGTTTTACCCATAGACTAGCTCAGTTACTTGTAATCACTAACAGATTATACATAATTAGTGGTGAAAAGAATTGTAAGAGAGATTGGTAAAAGAGTTGATAAAAAGAATTGACCGACAAATAGAGTTTAAGTTTTAAGACAATTTATTAACTAACATTAATTTACTAAATTTAAACATCTTTATAATTTTTTAACTAATATAACACACACACATTTTAAATTAACACACTATAATATATATCTTATGAAAAGCATAAATAATGTTTGACGTTTATAAAATCATATAGCATTCACAAACACGCACATCAATAGTTCATTTTATGCATGATTATAGAGTTCAAATTACTTGTCTCTGGAGGCTTTACGAATTAATGCAATGGCTATTATGGTATAAATGAAAATAAGCAAATGTTTTACCTAGGATTTTGAACGTAGATTTAGAACTTTGTTTTCTTCTTGTTTGCTGCTTCCATTACAAATACTTCCAGCCAGCTGGGACATTTCCTTGATGAGTTTCCTTATTATTCATGATTATTACTATTGGAGACAATTAGATATTGATGGAGATTTCCAAGCTGGTACACTGACATTATTTCACAGGCAGATCTTGCTGTTTTCATTGGACTTCAGGCTGTGGAGAAACGTGTGTTCCCAAAAGCTGCTCAGCACTGCATTTTGTTTCTGGATACAATTTAACTCAACTGATTGTCCTCTCTTGACTTAACTGACTCAATTAATTGTCCGATAAAAAAAAGGTCTATTTATACCTGCGACGTGTTGTCCTTGTAATATCCTCCGGCAATATCTGTTGTCGAAATTCCATTGATAATCCTTTGACAACGTGTTTTGGAAGATTGTTTAATTAGTAATAGCCATGCAGACATGTTGTTTTATGTTTTTAATTAATAGCCATTGCCGTGTTTTTTAATGATAATCTTCTTTTATTTCATTTTAATATTTATTATGCATACATTTTTTTATTTATTTACAATCGCATATATATATATGCTCATATATAACTAGTTTTAAGATTACTTTTTCTTTAATTCGAATGAAAAGAGATTTGTATTTTTTAAAACTTTAAATTATATTCTGACTAATAATAATAAACTCTACTTCCTTTTATAAAACTTTTAGTTTATCTTTTCTAACCAAAACTCCCCCTCCCCCCTTTTAATCAATTATTTTCTAACTTTTATTTCAAACTCTTTTATGAAAAATTATTTTAATAATTTTTTTAGATAAATTATCATGTGCCAATTTTAATATTGGTACAATATATATATATATATTATGATATGTGTATTTATTATTTATGTTACATTATGCATTACACATATTTTAACTATCAGGTAAATTCTGAGCTGCCATAATTTTATTAAAACACTGAAATATATTTTTTATTTTTGATAATTTGTTTTTTTTTTTGATTTTCAATTTTTTTCATAGGTATGTTGTTATACCAGCTATTTGTTTTTAAGGATTTATTTCTGTTATAAAAGCAGTATATTACTGAGTTTGAATTAAGTGAAGTTAATTCATATTGAGAATAATATTTCTATTGGATTTTAACCACAGGTAGAATATCATGCATAATTTAATCCAGTAGTAGAATGGCAGTCTGGAGTTCCAGATTCATTGATTATTGCTGCAGTACTTAAACTTCTTATAAATGCCTGAACAATAAATCATTTGATTATTTTACAAAAAAAAAACAACAACAATAACATTATTTTAAAACTGACATTCAAAAATTTTTATACTCCAAACATCGTGTCCTTATTTTATCCATAAAATAGATGAATTGTACTTAATTTTCAACTGTGTAAAATATAAAAAAAAATTATTTACAACTCTATGCTAGAAGGTTTTTTTCTAAATTTATATTTTAATTTTTATACTTTAAGTTTTATATTTTAATGATAACCAGAGCTGACCTGAGAACTGTGTGAAGACCTCTGGGGCTAGTGATATAAGTCTTTTGTAAAAAAAAAAAAATACTATCACTTGCTAAATATAATTATATTTCCTTTTTTTTTTTTTTTTTTGTCAAATTCTGCAACTCATAAACCTTACAAAGACTATCACATGTAAAGAAATACAATTGTAAATGCATTGATTGTGTGCTGGCACAGATTTTTACATATATATTTAAATGTTTCACAATATTCTGGTCATGTTAAACTGAAATCAGCAATGGTCCAGAATGATTCTCTTTGTTAGAAATTGTAGCTACATAATTAAAATCACAAAAAAATTAATTTGACTGTTATTAAAGGATCCATAATAAACATTGAGGAAAATAAAATATAATTTATTGTATTATATGTATTTTATTTAGTTTACTTAAATATTAATTCAATAAAATTGCACAAAGTCCTACTTATAATTTATAAATAATAGTAAATCAGTAAATATTTATACAATATAAGTACCAGTTTGTGAAAATTTATTGACTAAAATAAAATACATATAAGGCAAAAAAAAAAAAAAGTTTTTATTTTGTTGTGTGTTTTTTTTTCCTTAGCAAACTTTGATTCAAAATAAATAAAAATTTTAATGAAAAGAATTGTTCCTGACTTGATTTATGTCTGCAAATAAAAGAATTTTTTTAAATATTTAAATGTTTTTTTTTTATCATATGTAAAAGAACCCCCACCCCTCATTCATAAAAACATTGCAACCAGGTTCTGCTTTTTCTTTGGTTCTGATGATAACATTATTAGCATTACTGAGAATTTAAAAAGAGAGTTGATTTCTTTTTCAGCTCGATCCCTATTTTATCTTTTGTTTATATGCTTACTTTAGTTAGTAAAATATTTCTGACAATTTGATTTTTTAATATAAAAGTATATTAATATTTTTAAAATTGAACCTCTCTCAACCTTAATCACCCCAAGAGACAAAAAGGGGCTGAGTCTCAATAGATCATGGTGTCGTAACTGCTCTACCAAGTATGACACCCCAATCAATAATAAATTTGTCTACAGGTGATCCTATGATCAGAGTATCATATTTGGTAGAGTGGCCACTACACCGTGATTCATAGAGACACAACCCCCTTTTAATCTCTTGGGACAATTAAGGTCTAGAGAGGTTCCATTTTTAAATTACATCAATATTAATTTCTGCATAATTGTAAATATAACTTTAATCATTTTGGAATACCTGTACACATTGTCGATTATGCTCATTGTCAGCAGTTTGAGTCCACTACCTCAGTTCAACTTTAAATTTTTTTAATCACAGTAAGCTTAGAATTTTTTTTTCAGATAAGCATTTCATAGCTAAGTCAGATAACCATTTTAACAGTGGTTAATAAATGGCTATTCTTAGCCAGAAAGTAATGATGCCAAATAATCTGTGTTGGTCAGATAAGTAACAATGTGCTGACTGTAAAAATAAAAATGTGATTACATATAATTTTTACTACATGTGGAATATGTATCCTTCTTTTATAGGCATTAGTCATAGTTATCTTTAACTTTTTTTTAAAGAAGAATTTTATAATTGAGTATAACATTGTCATAAAAGTGTGATGTAATATGGTGCATTAGGACTTTAAAATGTTTAAATATTGGGATATTTTTATTCATATAAAATAATTTTAGCTTGCATGTATAATTGGTCTAGCAAATATTGAATTAAGCAAAAGAAGAACAAAGATCATGAAATTAATTTGTCATAATAATTGTAGTATCAAATGGGTATATTTTCTAATTTGAAAAATTATTTACTGATGATTGTTGTAATAAGTGTAACAAACTTAAACAAATGTATACCAAAAAGATTTATACTGTAATTGAATGTGTATTTTCCTTAATAAAAAAAAAGAAAGAAAGTATGATGTAACTGCTTTACTTGTAGTTTTCTTATTCTATTACTTTTTTAAACTTTGCAAGCAGTGTGTTGTGAATATGGGGGGGGGGGGGTTTGTAATATTTATGAATGTTTTTTGATTGGAAATATGAAGGCAATTGCCTGGTTATAAGAAGTTAGAGCACAGGGACAGAAATGGGCTACTAGTCATGGACCTTGAGCTCTAGACTTTACTACTCTACTACTACACCAAATCATACAAGGTGGTAGGAGATATTATTTTTAATAATTAATAAAATAATATTATATATTTATAATTACTACAAGAATTATATAAAAAATAATCATATGGTTAGTTGTTTGGGATGTTCAAGAGATAAGAGTAGAACAGATTCATTTGATGGACTTAAGTAAGGTTTTCACTTTACTCTGTTGAGAATCAATTAGAAATGTTTAATTTTGAAATCCCCACTTTGCTATTCTGCTAAACTGCACAGAAGAAAAAACTATCACTACTCATGCTAGGAATTGAACCAAAGTCTCTTGGATAAAAACCAGATTTACTACATAATGAAGAAAGCTAATAAATCTAATATTTATAATTTTAAGAAGCATTTATTTATCTTCTTATTCACTCTTCTATTTTGGAAGCTCTGTTAAATAGACTAGTCAACTATACATAGCATGAAAGCGTTCTGCTAATGCTTTTTTTTTTATTATTATAATCCCTATTTTTTAAAGCCTTCTGAGCAGTTTAGTTTAGCGGTCGAACGATAGACTCAAAATGTAATAATTCCTGGAACAAAAGTCAATCCCTTGCTTGGTGTTTAAATATCATATGATTTCCCAAACCAATAACTAATTGATTGTTTGAACCCTGTCTGACTTAGTGCAGTAATAGAATATGGTCTCAATAGTTGAAAGTTACTAGGTTGAAACTCGATCTATCATACGGACATTACATGACTTACTAAGCATTAGAGTCTTTAATGCATGTTATATTACTTGAATGTTTTTTTTTTATATTCACACATTTCTATTAGTTGTCTTTTAAAAATATTTAACAAAATTAATTAGCCCAGTTAATGACTTCTACAATTTTTTTATTTTATTTTACTTGAAATTGTGTGTTAAATAATTTATCATTTATTTTAATAGCATTTATTTACTCCCTCTTTTTTAAGCAAATAAATTAGGAGATTTTTGCTTCCTCTCTTTATGCTTATTACTTAACAAATGCCCTTCATCCCTATTTAATATCTCTCAATGAAAAACTAAGAAAAACGCTGAAGAATATTTATAGCAAATCTACTAATTAATTAATCTTTCTTTCTTTTTTTTTAATGTTTATACACACTAAGTAAATGTTATTTTTATCAGTCAAAGCAAGTTGTATTAATTAAACAACCTGAATTACAGCATTACTTCTAAATGGAATAAATAGAAAATCCTGAATAAAAGTAAATTAAAATTAGCATATCATTAATTAAAAAATATTTATTTTAATTTAATTAGTTTTGTAAAGTTTATTATTTTTGTTAATCATTTATCCGAGGTACTTTTAAAAACTTAAAGAATATGAAGACTGGAATAAATAAAAGAATCCACGGCTTCATTTCCTCTGGCGACGTACAAATTCCAGCTGCTTTGCTTCTTCGTAAATAATAAGAAAGAAAAAGAATCACTTAACTCTTTTTTTATTATTACGGTATTATGATTAAAATACGTGTATGTTGTTTGTATAATAAAGACTGTCTATCATGCCCACAACCTGGGTTCAAATCCAATTGGTAAAATCTGAGAAAAATTTCGTGGCATTAATCAAGCTTAGAATTTTTATTTTTATTTTTCTCATGTGTCATAGCAACAGCCGGGAAGCGAACTCGCTAACCCAGGACAACTATATATGTAGTTAATCAAAGTCCTTGAGTTTGTTGAATAGCAAGGTATTAGCTATTGGGAATCTTAAGTTAACGCTGATCTATGTCTCCAGCTTAAGACTGAAAATACTTTTGATGTATCAAATAAATTTAAAACTATTGCTATGATTTATAATTTAAAATCCCTTAGTTTGCTGGGTTTAAATCTGTACACTTTTATTCTAATTTTTATCTGTGTTCAAAGAGATATTCTCAATTAAGGTTTTTACATCAATGGCTGTAGATCTTTCTGTTCGAACTGCAAGTTCAATTTTCTGCTCACAAAGTATACACGTTGGTTAGCTGTTGATAGTTTTTGATCTGATTTTTGAAAAGAAGGTGATTTGTATATATACTTTGCTAATCACCAAAATGAGGTTGTTCTTTTCAGTGTTAATTTGACTCTTTCAAATGCCAAGTTCGAGTTCATGCATTGAGTTCATTATTTATGTCATTTGTTATAATTTATACACACACATATATATATGGTGGATTTATAACAATAAAATTTTATTTATTATTTCTTTCATTTAGGTTTTTTAAATTTATTTTCTTGGTTGCGTCTAAATTTGATCATCGTTTCTCTTATATTGCTCAATACGTATAAGTTAAACAACAATTAATGAGAGGTTTTTATAATAAAGGTAAGTATTAATATTTAAGTTTTATAGTATAGTTTTGATTCTGTATTTTATCACGTTTATTAAATGTTTAATTATAAAAGCAATTAAATTTTCCTCAGCTATAATGCTTGTGAACATTTTCATTTTTCGAGAATACATTTTATATGGTTTAAATTCTCTTTATACAAATAACACTTTATATTATATGTATAAAATATTGTTATTGTGGGTGTTGGTTGAAGTAGCTAAGGGTGTTTAATGGTTCTTGGTGATTTGTAAGATCACATCTTACTATATATATATAAATTTTTGATTTGAAGATTGATGGAAAAGGGAAAATGAAACTTTCTAGATGTCGGTATATGATGAAGGATATAATCAATAAGGCCTTACATAGTCTGAGATTTGATAAATAAAAAAAATCTTCATCTAATAAAAAAAAAAGGCCCTTTTTGATTATGAGCCAGGAATTTAAGTTTGTTATAGTCTAATTCTCTTTTCAACTTACTGCACATCTTTATGTACTTGTCAGAAATGATAACATTTTGTTCTCTGTTCTTGTTATGCACTGCAAAAGCTGCATTTAATTTTCTTTTGATATCATTCATAATCTATTCCATTAGGAAAGTGTACAATTACAGTAGGATGGCTAATTTACAGGATAAACCTGATAAAACTCTTTTAATGAACCAATTTTAATCATTTAGATTTTTTTTTTCTCTTACTGCTGTGAGGAAAAAATTTTTTTTATTGACTCTTATTTATAGTTATTGAATAACTGCTTTTGTGTGATTTAAATTTTTTTTTTTGACGTATTAATTATATCAGCTGTCAATTGTTATCAAAACAAAGGTAAAACTTATCATGACTATCCAACTGCTGTTATTTCATGTGTGATTTATAATAAACCCAAAGTCATAAAAATATAATTACATATTTATTAATACAAATGCATATTTACAATATATACAATGTTATTCTTTTACATTTAATTGTTGTTAAAACATTAATGTAGAAGATTTTGAGTACCCTTCAAGGTTTATTTACAACTTCCAGCTGTACCATAACCATTTGCTTTGTGAATAGGTATGGTGGCATTTCTAGCTCTTTGGTAATGATTTATCCTCATGTCTGTAATAAGCTCAAGCAGCTTCCAGTTCAAATGTGAACTTGCATAACTATTTTAGCTATACTGTGAACAATATTCATACTGCCATTCAGATCTGAAAGTAAATTATTGTTGTCCCCCTTTTACCTTTAACTAGGCTATCTATTTATAAGCAGATCCCCTTCCATAATGAAAACAATCAGATTCACTGAGAGTTATCACCCATTCTGTTAATACTATTGGATCATATTATTTATTCATATATCTATTAGTCCATGTGATGAATGCTTAATCTGCTCAAAATAAGATGGAATCTGTACTAGTATTGGGCAATTGACTTCCATGTTTTAAGATTTGCCTTAGTGAGTGTAACTTCTATTTCTTACATAAGAAGTATGAAATTACAGCTATTTCAAAATATATTTGTAAGCAAAATATAAAAGTGCATAGTCAGATGAATCCTGACAAAACCAAAATCGGACTAATTAAAAATACCCTTCTTCACACAGCTGCTAATTATATATATATTGGTTAAGAATAAAACAATTTTTAAATAGCCCACTTCAGATCAAAGGCCTTTTAAATAGTCTCTTATCGAAGAAGATGGCAACACTCCTCAGACTTAAAATCATTAACAGGTAGTGAGCATCAATCTTTATTTTATTTTCTAGCTAATAATAGTTTGATATCCATTTAATGATCAATATTCAACAGTTAGCTATGTTTCTATAGGCTGACTACCTAAAAAAAGTTAGCTTGGATTTGAATTTAGTTTATAGTCAGTTAATAATTTAAGAAGTAAAATAGTATCAGAACAATCATATGGCAAGATAAGCACAATGGTTGTAAATCAATCCAGAATTTTTAGCCCCAGGTTAAGTGCAGGTGTTAAATTGTTAAAATATTAAATTAGAGGACAAGTTATATTTTTTCATAAATTTTTGGATGTTCAAAAGCCATATAATGAAGTTATGGAAGAATAAATATGAAAAAAGGGATTATACAGAAAGTGAATTATTGGTTTTTATGTTGGGTTTGGGAAAAGATAATGGCGATTTAGATATAAAGGCCATAGAGTTGACAAAGATTATGTTGTGGAAATGGGATGGAGCAAAATATAGGAAAACTTAGACTGGGGAATGTAAAGTAAAGTAGCTAACAGGTTTCTCTGGGCATAATTGCTGAAAGATTCTTGACTTTGTTTAAGGAGAAGCTACAGTAGATCATGTCACAAGTTTCTGGTTCCCTGTTTTGTTCTTTTTTTCCTAGCTTAGGGGATTAAATTTCCCTAAAACTATCCCTATTAAAAAAAGGGGAGTTTCTTAGCTCTTTTTTCATATACAAGCTATATCAACAATGTAACCACAAGTAAGAATAATTTCAACTTTTATAAAAATGTCATGTAAATATATGGCAGCCATTGAAATTACAAAAGATTTCTACAGAGATTTTACCTTTTAATGAAAATTTTCATTTTACTTAATTTTGTTAAATGAATGATAGGGTCCAGTTGTTGGGAGGACCTCTAGGGGCCTAAATCCTAGTTCCTTTGAGGGAGGGGGCTGGGAAGAGGGCGCTGTGGCGATCGTTACCAATGTTGGTTTTTCTCATTCATAGAATGATTTTATTCACGTATTATTGCAAAATAAGTTGCAGTTTGGCCTCATGATTCTAATTGCAAGTGATTCACTTTATTTAATTTTATTACTTCCAATGTTGTCATTGATAAGACTGGCCTTTTGCTGTTCATATGATTTTCATGACAGATTAGAATAGTTTTCAGCAGAGCCATTATGAAGCTTGGATTCTTTTTCCTTGTTCTCCATAGTTTTTTCATAATTTTTCCAAAGTGTTCAGGATTTGTTCTTTTGGGAAGAAATTTGAGGCCATTTGGAAGAACTGGACAATAGATTGATTAGTCTGTATTTTATGTTATCTCCAAGTGTTTTCCTATTTCTCAACTTATCTATTGCAAATTGGATTTCCCAATATTGTACTCGTAAAACACTATTCATATTTGAATTCTAGACTTTACAAATAATTCCTAATTGCACCTTTTGATTAAAATTTTCATTACACTCAACTTTGCTGATTGAATGAGAGTCTGGTTATTGGGAGAGGGCCCAGAGACCTAAATCCTGGTTCTTTTGGAAGGAAGGGCTAGGATGAGGGTGCTGTGGGGATTGTTGCCAATGTTGATTTTTTCATTCACAAGAAAGAAAAAAATGCTATTCATAGCGGTTTTAGCGTTATCATTATAAACTATTTTATCCAAGTATTATTGATAAGTAAACTGCAGTTTGGCCTAATGATTTTAATTGCAAGTGATTCACGCTATTTAACTTTATTATTTCCAATGTTGTTATCTCCAAGTGTTTTCCTATTTTCAACTTATCCATCGCAAATTGGATTTCTCAATATTGTACTCCTAAAATGCTACTCATATTTAAACTCTAGACTCTACAAATAATTCTTAATTGTAACATTCATTTCTTTTTAATAGTTAATACACACCTTTTCCCCTTTCATATATATCCTTCCCCTTTCACCATGTTGCTCCTGAATTTCATTTTTATCATTCTTTGTAAAACTTTCATTTAACTGTATTTGTATCTTTTTATTGAACAGGCAAAAACTCTCCATATAGTAATGCCACTTTGTGCTAACCAGAGTAATCAATGGATGCCAGAAGGCTTGTGCATAAAATCCCTATCTAGTACCTACTCAACCAATATCCCCAGACTAGTTTTTGGCTTGTAGCCTTCATCAGTGAGGAACCTTTGATCTGAGAGCACTGCACCTAGATCTTAGGATTTAATGCAACCCTCCAGTAGCCACCTTTTATCTCTACTTCACTACAAAACTATGAGAATGAAATTGAAAACACAATAATATTTTCAATCTAAGCTCAATAGCTTATATAGTCATATGGGTCTGAACTCAATCAGCACCCTACATTTTGATGACTTTGGCTCTTTAACAACCATAGCCACCATTATCCTATTATGCAGGATTGGTGTTAAACCACTAAACATCATATGATCACCATCTCATGCTAGCACATAACTGTTAGTAAACAGGCAAAAAACTCTCCATACAGTAGTGCCACCTTGTGCTAGCCAGAGTAATCAATGGATGCCAGAAGGCTTGTGCATAAAATCACTAACTAATGCCTACTCATCCAATATCCCCAGACTAGTTTCTGGCTTGTGACATTCATCAGTGAGGAGCCTTGGATCTGAGAGCACTGCCCCTAGATCTTAGGATCTAATGCAACCCTCCAGAAGCCACCTTTTATCTCTACCTCACTACAAAACTATGAGAATGAAATTGAAAATACAATAATATTTTCAATCTAAGCTCAATAGCTTATATAGTCATATGGGTCTAAACTCAATTCAGCACCCATACATTTTGATGACTTTGACTCTTTAACAATAATAGCTACCATTATCCTATTAGGCAGGATTGGTGTTAAACCACTAAACATCACATGATCACCATCTCATGCTAGCATGTAACCAATCCTGCCTAATAGAATAATGGTGGCTATGGTTGTTAAAGAGCCAAAGTCATCAAAATGTATGGGTGCTGAATTGAGTTCAGACCCATATGACTATATAAGCTATTGAGCTTAGATTGAAAATATTATTGTGTTTTCAATTTCATTCTCATAGTTTTGTAGTGAAGTAGAGATAAAAGATGGCTGCTGAGGGTTGCATTAGATCCTAAGATCTAGGTGCAGTGCTCTCAGATTCAAGGCTCATCACTGATGAAGGCTACAAGCTAGAAACTAGTCTGGGGATATTGGATGAGTAGGCACCAGACAGGGATTTTATGCACAAACCTTCTGGAATCCATTGATTACTCTGGTTAGCACAAGGTGACAGTACTGTATGGAGAGTTTTTGCCTGTTTAATAACAGTTATGTGCTAGCATGAGATGGTGATCATGTGATGTTTAGTGGTTTAATACCTTTTTATTGATGAATAAACTTTCATTACTGAGAAAAAAAACACTGGTCATCAATATTGAAACATTATCAAACTTATCTTTAAAACATTTACAAAATAAAATGATTCAAGCATGAGTGCGTGTGCGGCACACCTGTTTCAAAAGCTATTAATATAAAATAGATAACTCAAAATAATAAACTAGCTGAGCACTTTCAAAGGATCTTGCCTTCATAATCATAGCTTGCTAATACATTTAATGATATGCAAATATGCTAATTCCATTTTTTCGATAAAGCATAGCACGTGTCCTTCCTATTTATAGCATCATTGTCTCGTGAGAAGGAATAAGGCCTCTTTGATTTTTTTAAGGTCATGTCTCTCTCTACACATGATTGTGGGATTGCCTGGAATGCATTCATGGTGACTTGTGCTCTGATGCTGATAGAAAACTGAATAGGTAGAAGGATCGTTGCGAGCTCTATTGTATGAATATTTATGTTGTGCTAATCATGTGTACAAAGATGCTCTGCTTTCCCCCTAATATGTGCCTTTACAATTATTGTTGGAACATGCAATATTATATACTGTGTGGGGAGTCTGTAAAAGTAGAGTTTGGTCTTTAGTGTTATTAATTAAATTGTTAGATGAACTTTTGACACAAAAAATAGCTCAACCTCAAGTAGATTTCATCCATGACTTTCTATGTTGGTTGGACAACAATATTGCGGCATTTTTTAGAAACCAGTGGTTTTCTATGAAACAAGGTTGGCCTAAGGGTTTACCACTGAGTGGTGTAGTTACCAGCATCTTCCTGAACTACTATGAGAGGAAAATCATACCTGGTTTAAACCCTGCATGCTTTCTAGTATACACTAGATATGTGGATGATCTATTCATTGCTGCCACCCCTGAGACATCACACAGACCAGCACAGCACTAGTTGTGAATGTCACAACTGAAGACACTCACCAACAAGTTAACTATCTTGATGTCAAAATACAAAGAGAAAACAAACACTGCCACTATAGTATGGCCATCAAACCATTGGAGATCAGATGCCATATATATCCCCAATCTAACACACCAATAGAACATAAATTATCTGGCCTAGCATCTTTTTTGCACAGAAACAGGTTGTTATGTAAAATTGAGGCAGATGCAAAAGCAAATGTAATGGAATACAGAGATGACTTATTGAATTTAGGGTTCAGGCAGTCCATTGTTGACAAAAATTTTTTACATATACAAAATAAACAGCTTAACACTCACATCACACAGGATAAACCCAGATTATTGCTTCCATATATATCCAATTTACACAAGAAATTGCATTCCGATCTTCAACAACAGATATCAGCTTTGTTTTCGAACCCCTCCAAATTTTAACAATTTAATTAATAACACTAAAGACCAAACTCCAATTTTACAGACCCCCCCCACAGTATATAATATTGCATGTCCCAACAATAATTGTAAAGGTACATATTATGGGGAAAGCAGAGCATCTTTGTCCACATGATTAGCACAACATAAATATTAATACAATAGAGCTCGCAACGATCCTTCTACCTATTCAGTTTTCTATCAGCACCAGAGCACAAGTCACCACGAGTGCATTCCAGACAATCCCACAATCGTGTGTAGAGAGAGACATGATCTTAAAAGAAAAATCAAAGAGGCCTTATTCATTTCACAGACAATGACGCTATAAATAGGAATGACACGTGCTATGCTTTATTGAAAAAATGAAATTAGCATATTTGCATAGCTATGATTATGAAGGCAAGATCCTTTGAAAGCGCTTAGCTAGTTTATTATTTTTTTAGTTATCTATTTTATATTAATAGCTTTTGGGAACGGGTGTGCCGCACACGCACTCGTGCTTGAATACATATATTTCCCAAAAGTAAAAAAATTATTTGACTTAAAATAAAATGATCTAATATTGATACATAATATACTATTATGGATAATTAATATAAAAATTTAAGTGAAATTGTTATGATAACCAATATTCATAGTGTCTAAATTGCGCAGATTGGCTTTGGTTAATTCAATTTGCCCATTGATGAATTAAACTATCTTCTACAGGGCATATCGCAATACGAAATCAGGGCGTTACAATGAATTTTGAACAGACGTTGTTACTGAAATTTTTATTAAAAACTGATTAGCTGTGACAAATCGTTGCTAGATAATCAAATACCTATTGCTTTACCTCGTTGCTATTTGCCAAGAAACCACGTATGCGAAGTCATAAAACTTGGTCTTCTACAGATCACTTAATATGCCAAAATTTTTTGAATGTAGCTTTATAAAAGAGATTAGAATAATATTGTGGTAGTTCAAAGCAATGATCAAGTATTGATGCTTGATTATAATATCATATGACCTAGACACTTGCCTTCGCTCAAAATTTAGTTTTATAATTAATAATAGCAATTTATTAATTAATAGACAGAATTATTTTTTATATTTAAAAATTAATCTTTTATATAGAACGCATTTGATTATAAAAATGCTAAATAGATCTTTATTTTTTTAATGACTTGTTTGCATTTCATTTTGGCCATCTGTTAGTATTTACTTAATTCATCTCGCAGAGATTATTTAGAAAAACAGAAGTTTTCCAGAAAACTCAACTGTTATTTTTTATTTGTCACTCAATTAATCAACAAACTATTTTTTTTAAAAAAAAAATTTAATGAATAATTAACGAAAATAAAGATTAATTATTGATTTCATAATTTATAGTTACAAAAAAATAAAATCTAATTTTCAAAATCAAATAAACAAACAAGAAAAAAAAAGAAGCGTTATAATTTATTCTTTCTAAAAATTTAAAATGTTAAAGAACTTCTAGAAAACCGTTAAATCATACGACTAATCACGTGGCTCAAAATGAAGAATCATCTTTCATTTTTAGAATGGGGTGAGATGATACTATAATAAAATGCATTTTCGTATACTGTATTATATGCTCTGCATGGTTTAGTGGAGTTAGTAGAGTGGTCAATTCAAACACCGAACTTCCTTGGAATTTCCGAGTAACAAATTCATTTGATTATTATTTCTTAAAAATATATTCTATTTTTATATAAAAAAAAATCGATTTTGAAATAATTATTTTTGCGTCTTGTAATTCATAGTAATTATTGTTTTGCTTTTACTATATTCATTTATGAATCCCGTAATCTTAAGACAGCGCATCTATCTAGACATGCTTACTACCTGAATTCAAATCCAGGTCGAATAAACTTGAAATTTTTCAGTAAGCTTGAAATTTTTCTTTTCAGATAAACAGACCATAGTAAGCCCAGATGTATATCCAGTATTGATCAGTAAATGACTAACTAGAAGGAAACAAGGATGAAAAAATAATCAGACCCTCAGAAGGAGGTAATTGGAGAATATTACCTTCTTTTTCACAGTTTTCTAGGAAGAGTTATTAGAAGAAGAGTCTTTGATCTGCAATGAGCTAGCTACATAAGGACAGTTTTACCTACATTTATATATATATAAACAAAATATTTTCATAGGACAGAGGGAGAAATTGAATGTAAGTATGACAGTATATACCATGTAACTTAAATTGTTTTTCAGTCTATTATACATAATAATTGTTTGTCCTAGTTATTCCAACAGGCTTTCAGTAAAGAATTTAATAAGCAGCACAAACTATATATTCTGTATAAATATATAGTTCGATAATTTTGATCAAACATTTATTCAACATTCTCTGGATGTACATTAATGTATATTGATTAATGGAATTAAGTTTAGGGCAGCCAAAGTCAAGTTTAAGTCCATTGGTTTTATTAGGTTTAGAGTAGGCAGAAATAAGTAGTTCTGTTTGAATAACGTTTTAATGATTCTATCAATTTTTGATAATATATTGATAATTTTTTATGGTAGAATGGCAGATTATGGAGTTCAAAGGTTATTGATTATAGCCCAGCTCTGTTACTTTTGACTCTCAAATTTCTTATGAACTACATGCAAAAAGTTCATTGCAATAAAAATTTCTTTTAGAAATGGTTTTTACATCCATCAGAAGTAACTAGTTTATTCAACTGGATCACTTAAAGTTTTGGTTTTCTATAGTCTCTCTACCTTTTCTCTAATATCCTCAAGACTTTTTGCAATTATAACAGAAATTTCCAAGATTTTTGGTAGACTTCTGGATTCATTCTGATTTGGAATGAAATCATCCAAGGTTTGGATTTTTGGAAACAGTTGATAAGATCTTGGATGAATGGAATTCTATTATTGTTTCTTTCAAAATATTCAGTATAGATTTCTGTTTTGTTTTTTTTAAATTTCATTTCAGAACAAGGTAACTTTACTTATGGAAATATAACTTCTAAAAATGTTAAAGTTTGGATTTTTTAGCTTTTTATAAAGTGATACATGTTCCAGATTCTTATCTGCCTGAATCAACATTTATTCCTTGCACAATGTCATAAAGTATGTGCATATTGGTTCAAGCTATTTTCTCCTCCAAAAGATGAGCATTTGCTTTATCCTTAGTTATATATTTTCAAAGATTACTATAATATTTAAAATCTATAAATATAAAGGGTAAAGGGAAATCTGAAAGGATGTGATAAAGTTTTGTTAGAATAGACAGTTGTAAGTATCATACATATAAATATCTATTTTAATAGCAATTGTTATATCATAAGAATATACTAGTAGAATTTTATTTTGCCATATGATTTGAAGCAGGCAGAGATATTTATATCATGTTTAGTAAGCATTCAGTTAAAAATCAATGTGAAGTTTGGAAATTTAAGAAGATGAATATTATTGAGGAGTGATGAATCTTCTATAATGTCCATAAATTAATTTTGTGTTTAACTATTACTTTGTAGATAATTTCCATACTTTATTTTGATATATGTCAATGTTTAATTGAAGTAAATTTTAATTAAAAGGTTCATTAAAGTTTATAATGTAGCTCTAAAATTGAGATGCTAAAATAAATTATTTAAAGATGGTGGCATGCAATGTCAAACTATCATAGATGACAATCAAGTATTTTACTTGATCATAGTGCTTTGCTGCCTAGTTACTCCATCTCAGTTTGGAAAAGAGCTAAACCTGAAAAAGAATCAATCTGCATAACACATAATAAGAATTTAAAGTATTCCTAGTTTTCAAATTTATATACTTATTTTTCATTTTAATAATAGTCTAGAACATTCATTGTAATTCTTCATAATACTGTTGAATGATTTCATAACAAAATCTTATTTATTAACCAAGAGTTTATCGCAATATGGGTTCATAGTGGGAAAATACTATTAGAAAGATAAATCATATGAAAACCATCATCCAATGCAAATCCTATGTCCAGAAAATTTGTTATAAAAATATATTTTACAGCTTCTCCACTAAAAAAATAAAAGCTTTTGCTAAATCTTATAAGTTCATACGTTATTTTAAAAAATCTTAACAAAATTATTATTCTAACAATTTTACAGTATTAGGAGCTATTCTGAGTAGAGATCCGGTCTGAGCTAAAGTCAGACAAGGTCTTGAAATTTGTTATCATTTGGAGAAATCACTTTTGATGAATTGCTTTATGATAGCAGACTCTTTTTCTTTAGATAAATAATTCTTCTATTTTATTCCTTTGATTATAGTTTGTTACAATATGCACTAACTTTTTTGATTATTGATAGTAGTATTCAAATGCCTTTTATTCAAAAGTTGATGTTTGTCTGCCACAAGTTCCACCATTAGAATTGATCGGGAGATTCCACAGAGTTTAGCATACTCAAACAATGTGCTAAATGACACTGATACATATATTAGCAGATAATATTTGGTATATCCTCCAAAGCCACAATTCTTCATTATATAACTTCTTATTCTTAAACAAAAGTTTTCCTGACAATCTCTGAAGATAACAGTAACTGGGATTACATCTGAAATTATCTTGAATGACATCTGAACTATTGTTTTTTTCTTTTCTTAATTTTAACAGAACCTTTTTATGAATTTGATAAAATAGTGAATTTTTTTTTAAATCTATTAAAAAATTTCACATTTCTTGTAATGCTTTTTTAATATATGATAGTTTCGACTGACAAGTAGTCTTCTTCAAATATTTGAAATATTTCAAACCATAAACTACTATTTTTTTAAATAAAAAATTTAAAAAAAATTAATTAGTTTGAGAAAAATGGATATAAAATATTTTCCTGAAAGTTTATGATGATGGTATATTAAATGTGATAATATGTTGGACTATTTTCATCATCTATCAATAAATGTTAAATGTAAAAAAAAATTTAAACTTCATTTAGTAAAAACATACAAAATGACAACACAAGTTAGTAATTACATAACATTTTGAGTAGTATTATTCCTCACTCTTTTTTAGATATTTCTGGTCTGACCAGTGACAGTATTAGTATAGGAGTTGAACTTTCATCTTTAGATTTTGGAATATCAAATTTTAAGACAAGCACTCTAACTATCTAAGCTATTTTATCAAAGGCAACAGATAAAAGAAATTTCATATATTTATATAGTATATACAAGTGCTTTAACATGCTGGGTGAAGAAGCTGTTAATGGTAAAAACAATCAAAATAAATTAATGCAGGCCTAGTGCTTTCCAGTTTTGTTCCTCATATTCATGGCAAAACAGATATTAAATCGTTGTTGTGATATTGATAATTGGCAATGTATGTAAATGCAGATGTAAATTAACTTGTCCATTTTCTGGAAATAGCAAAACATGTGTCATGTCTGTTGATCGCATTGTTATCATTGATGATAAAATATGCTTCTTTAATCTTCCTCTTACAATCATTAGCCTCAGTGCACACTATTTTTGGGTTGGAGGGTTTGAAACATATGATATATGAGGGTTGGTTCAAATCCTCCCAAGTCCTTCAATTATTTTTTAATTAATACTTTCCCCCTAAAAACAAGATTATTCAGAGGTTTTCATACATTGTGTATTGCCACACTTGGTTGACTTATAGGATTATTTGCCATTGTCATATGAGCAGCTTCTTTGAATTTTCTTCTTTGCAGCTTTTCCTCTCTATTCAATACTTTTGTGTTTTGCCAATTCGACACATGGTCATTAATACATAAATATTCTGCTACTGTAGACAAATTAGTTTTTCTCTTTAAACCATTAGTTTGTGTTCCTTCAATTCCTCGAAGTGTGATATGGTCTTGGAAAGCTGCTCTAATGTTATATTTACTGCAGATTTTCTTTAATGTGTCTTCTATTTTTAGTATAAATGGATACACTACAGTACCAATAATGTTTTTTTCTTTTGTTGTCTTTTTTTTATTATCTATTAAAGATTTTCTTGATGACAGCTGATAGGCAACCATTTCTTCATGAGAGTTTGTTCTGTGTGAATCTTTTCATTTTTCAAATTACTGATTTCTGAATAAACTTCCTTTGCTCTGTATAGTGATAGTGTAATATATTTAGTGTTTCTGGTGTGATTAAATGCATATGAAAAATACTTGCCAGCATATGTTAGTTTTCTCTACATGATTGTTTTTACTTTTCCCTCTTGTCACAAGAATGTCTAAGAATGCCCATTTTTGTTCTCATTCTGATTCCACTGTAAATTTAATTGAAGATATGTTGTTAATCTGCATTCAAAATGACTGTAATTGTGCCTTACCATGCAGCAATACCATGAATGTATAACCACACTTTAAGTTGTCATGGAGAAGTATTTATGGCTATGGTTTCAAATTCTTCCATGTAAATGTTGTTAAGCAAAGGAGACAGTGGTGCTCCCATGGCCATCCCTTGATTTTTTGGGAAGAATAAAATATTTTAAATTTCAAGAGAAGATTGCTAATCACTTGAAACTGCAATATATTAAATAAAGCTTATAATTCAATATATCACAGTAACTTGCTGTCACTTGTATTTATGATCAATAGATAGCGTTTTACCAAAAACACCGACCAAGCGTACGTTTGTTTACATAAATGACAAAAGAGTCAGAATTCACTATCTCTTTCATTTTGCCCACCCTCAGATCAGCTGATTTCAAGCTAATTTGCTATCATCAGTGAAGGATAGAGCTAGAAACTAGATCTAAACACTGACTCCAAGTGTTTATGTAAAACGTTTCTATCAGTTTGCAAGCATGAAATTTTTCAGACCGGTAAAGTCTTCAAACTCAGCCTAACAAGCCAGATAGCTATATGGGTCTGATCTCAGTTCAGTTTCACCACATAGTCAAAGCCTCTGCAATATATATCATTGCAAAAACCTTTAAAGGTACATTTATGAAAAACAAAAACAAGTTATAATCACGTTAACTTGCTGTCGCTTGTATTTATGATCAATAAATGGTGTTTTACCAAAAACACTGACCAAGCATATGTTTGTTTACATAAACAACAAAAGAGTCAGAATTCACTATCTTTTTCATTTTGCCCACCCTCAGATCAGCTGATTTCAAGCTAATTTGCTATCATCAGTGAAGGATAGAGCTAGAAACTAGATCTAAACACTGACTCCAAGTGTTTATGTAAAACGTTTCTATCAGTTTGCAAGCATGAAATTTTTCAGACCGGTAAAGTCTTCAAACTCAGCCTAACAAGCCATATAGCTATATGAGTCTGATCTCAGTTCAGTTTCACCACATAGTCAAAGCCTCTGCAATATATATCATTGCAAAAACTTTTAAAGGTACATTTATGAAAAACAAAAACCAAGTTATAATCACGTTAACTTGCTGTCGCTTGTATTTATGATCAATAAATGGTGTTTTACCAAAAACACTGAACAAGCATATGTTTGTTTACATAAACAACAAAAGAGTCAGAATTCACTATCTTTTTCATTTTTCCCACCCTCAGATCAGTTGATTTCAAGCTAATTTGCTATCATCAGTGAAGGATAGAGCTAGAAACTAGATCTAAACACTGACTCCAAGTGTTTATGTAAAACGTTTCTATCAGTTTGCAAGCATGAAATTTTTCAGACCGGTAAAGTCTTCAAACTCAGCCTAACAAGCCAGATAGCTATATGGGTCTGATCTCAGTTCAGTTTTACCACATAGTCAAAGCCTCTGCAATATATATTATTGCAAAAACTTTTAAAGGTACATTTTTTATGAAAAAAAAAAAACAAGTTATAATCACGTTAAATTGCTGTTGCTTGTATTTATGATCAATAGATGGCGTTTTACCAAAAACACTGACCAAGCATACGTTTGTTTACATAAACAACAAAAGCTCTATCTTTCACTGATGATAGCAAATTAGCTTGAAATCAGCTGATCTGAGGGTGGGCAAAATGAAAGAGATAGTGAATTCTGACTCTTTTGTCGTTTATGTAAACAAATGTATGCTTGGTTGGTGTGTTTGGTAAAGTGCCATCTATAGATATATATATATATCACTTGAAACTGTAATATATTAAATAAAGCTTATAATCCAATATATATATATATATAAAGTGCATACTAAAAAAGCTTGTTTACTGCTTTCAAAATATATATGCTAGATTCATTTAAATAATATGCTGAACATACTTTCAACTAACTGGTAATCATAGTCTTAGCAATTAGTATTTAAGAGGATTATAAGCTATATGGAAGTAGCAATTTACAGAGGTGTGATTTACATAAATTTGAATGACAAGGAAATTTATTTAGGTAAGCCACTTTTTGACAGAAAGATGTAGAATTCTTTCTTGTTAATGGCATTTATATTATTGGCAATATGCCAGGCCTCTTTAACTTTGAATTTAGTGTCGTTTCTCTCAGAGCAGACAATACTGGCAGATTTAGATACAAATATATGACCATGTTTGACTTCGTATTCAAAAAAGATAGATTTAATTTCTGTATTCGTTTTGGCTCTCTTGTATTGATATTTGTGTTGTGCAACACTTGTAAAGAGAGTTGACTCAAAATTTCCTAAAGCAAACTGCTTTGCAGTTTGTGTTGTTGTGTGTAATTTAACTTGGGGGAACAAGATCTGGGGGAGTTATTTTTTAGTGTTGTTAATTACGTGGTTCAGTGCAGGAGGGGTGCAAAGACTGATGTTATATGTTTCAGCACAGATTTATTTATGCTGGGGTTGCCCCTGGTATATAGGATAGTGATAACCAAGGTTTTTGGTCCTAACATAGGACTGTATCTGATTTTGCCATAAAATATTTTAATGATATGAATGAGTGCTGAAGATTTGTATTTGGTATTGCATAAATCTTTAATGTATGTCTAAATATTAGTTTTATAGTCGAATTTAAATTTACAAAAGTTATAATTTCTATGTAAAAATACTTTGAGACTGGCAAATTTGTGAGTGGTAGGCATTTGGTTCAGGGCATATTGCACCTCACACATGGATTAGTTTAAGTATCATTTCATAATTTAATTGACTACCTTCATGTTAAATATATAAGTCCAAAAATTTTAATCTGTTTAGATTATCTTTATTTTCAATGGTCCATTATAATGAAGAGTTATGTATAAGATCATGCTGTATTTTATTAATTTGCATTTCTGGGGCACAAATAATGATATCGTCCATATATTGTATTTGATTAAAGTACTTAGGAAGAACTTCAAAATTATTTTAATGCAATACTAGATATTTCTTGGAATTAAATAAAGCATTGTGAAAACTGAAAATAGAAATGTTTTGGATATATTGGAGGGATTATATAGCATTATTTTGTATACGCAGTCATATATTCCATGTTATCATTCCTCATCTCATAATAGGTTTGTACTTTCTGAATAACTCTTATGATCTTCTCAACTTTCACACATTGAAGTTTTTGTGAAATATTCTACTGGTATGATTGTTGACATTGCATATGAAAAGATATGGTATATTGTATATTATATGAAGAGAATCCAGTTATGAGAAGCATAGCTAACACTATTTAAATTGAACACTCTGTTATCCTGAATGGCTCAGATCTAGGGTAAGGTACCTTTCTAAAGTAAGGAGTCATTCTGACAATTAATAAGTCACAATTTTAATTTGATTTATTCTGTTTTCTGAAAAAGTTTTAAAACATTGGAACTTTGGGTAATTTTACAATTATTTCCGTATTTACAAAAAACAAATTGTACAACTATAAAATTAAAATAATCTCATGTTTGCATATAGCAGGTGTGGTCAACTTTTGTTTTCATAAGATCGACTTTTTATTTTGAAAATGTGTTGCGATCGATTTGTTGTCATAGGCATAGTCTAAGTGGAGGGAGATGTGAAATACATACTATTTTTATATATCTACCTACGTAAAAAATAACAATTATTTAACAGGCTAAAAAAACTCATGCCCATGGGAATTAAAGCAACATGAGTAATTATTAACAATATTTATTAATTCAAATTAGCTGCTGATAAAGACAGATTTAGAATTTATTTTATTATCTTAACATTAATGGGAAGACTGTGTTTGCATGTCTTTAACCAAGGAATCATAATTAGGTGTATATCCTGACAAGATAATAATAAAGAATCCTCAGTATGGGAATCAGTTAGGACAGATCATGTTTAATGCCGATTCACACAGGTATGTAGATCCGAAACAAGAAGAAATAAATATATTCGCTATATTTGATATTGGGATATTTTTCTAGGTTGACGTATTTCCAAAAATCTTCTTCAAATTTTCTAGCCTGTAAGATTGAATCAGTTTATAAAATTATAATTTCATTTTCTAAAGCCTTTTGCTCCATATGAAATATGTCTGAAATTTTTTGGCTAATGCGTTTCACATTTAAATCTATTTTAAAAGGAAAAGATATACATTCCACAATTTCTTTAATTTTTTCAAATTCTTGGAATCCTACCTTAAAATCTTCAATTACTTTTTGGATTTCCGTGACATATTTGTCGATTTTATAATTAATATTTTTATGCTTTTGTAGATGATCCGCCATATTTGGAAAATGATTCAGATTATTTTGTTGCAGATCTTCTATTAGCATAATAAATTTTGTCTTATATGTATCTACACAGCTGATCATATCAATTACTGTTTTATTTCTACCTTGTAATTCTATATTTAAATGACTTAACATTGAAGTAAAATCAGTTAGAAAAGCTAAGTCACTAAGCCAAGTTTCATCATTTAAATTTTCACATTTATCATCTTGCTCATGGAGAAAATCTATTACTTCAGGCAATAAATCATGAAATCATTGCAGAAATTTACCTCTGCTTAATCATCTTACATCAGTGTGTAACAATAATTCCAGGTTGGCGTTCATCGAGTTCCAGTTGGGGCAACTTCCTCGAATTGAATTAACAATTTTAAACACTATGTCCATTACTTCTTTTGTGTTTAGTCTCTTGCTGGCTAACACTTGCTGGTGAATTAGGCAGTGGTAGTTCAAAAAAGCTGGGAATTCATCCTCATTTTGACATAGAGCTATAAATCCATTTATGTGACCTATCATTGCAGCTGCGCCATCCGTTGTTATTGAAACTAATTTAAAAAGTGGTACTTTCAAATTACTGAGCAAGTTTTTAAATGCTTTAAATATATCTACACCTCTAGTTCTTTCTTTCAAAGAAATCAGACCCAACAATTCTTCTTTAGATGTAAAATCTTTAAAAACCATATGAATGAAAACAAGTAATTGTGCTATATCACTTATATCTGTTGATTCATCACATTGAAGGGAAAAACAAGAACATTATTAATATCATTATATAATTGTTCTTTTACATTTCCACTCATCTTCTCAATTTGTCACACCACAGTGTTTCAAGGCAGTTGCAGATCTTGAATTGCAGCAATAATTTCACTCTTGTTATGAAAATTGTTGAAAAGTGAATGACATTTCCAAAAAAGTTTCCTTTACAAATTCACCCTCAGAAAATGGTTTACATTTTTTAGCTAAAAGATAGCTGACTTTGAATGATGCAGTAGTTACTGCTTGTGACTTCGACATTGGCCTTTTAAAAACTTTTTGTTGATTTTTTAATTGAGTTTTAAGATCCCTAACTTTACGTTTTCTCAATTCAGTACTTTGTGGATAATCTATTTGATACTTGTTATGTAAAGCTAAAAAATGACTCTCCAGATTACCCTTTTAAGCAATGGCTATCGAGGTAAAACATATTAAGCAACATTTATCATTCACCATTGTAAAAAAGTAGTCGAGTTCCCGTTCTTCATCGAAATGATGTTTTCGATTTTTTTGGTTTACTACTCATGTTCATGGGTATGCTAAAATGAAAAAAAAAATACTTATGACAATTTTATTTCCTCAAACTTAACTGATAAAAATTAAATATTCAAAGTAAATAATAAATATTGAATTAAATATTTTCCAAGAGAATTAAAAACTCACGAACTGCGATCATTAACTCCATTAACGACTTCAGCTTAAACGCCCGAGAAGGCTTATTAATCAAGTAAGTAGATAGATAAGAAAAAGTCACAATTTAAATTAAAGCATAAGAAAAGGTGCTTATATTTTAAACAGAAGAAAAATTGAAACTCAATGTGGCCACCGTCGATAGATAATATTGATTAATAATAATAATATTGACCACATTCCACTCTTTTTACACTTTGAAGCAAAATATATTTATTTATTAATATTTCAGTTTTGTCTGTTAGATATTAAGATCTGATGAAGACTGCTAGGAACAGTCAAAACTGTAATATTAATAAATAAATATATTTTGCTTCAAAGTGTAAAAAGAGTGGAATGTGGTTATTATATGTTATATATTAGAAAAGCAAAAATAAAAAAGGAAAGAGGAAGAGAAGTTATTGAAGATTATATAATAATAATAATATTTTTAATATGGGGGCACTACTACATTCTGAATATTAAAAAATGAACATTTAGTAATGAAAACTGGGAGTTTTGACAACTTTAAGATCTTAGTAAAGACAAAAACTCCAGCTGAGTAATTTATAAATAGTGCTGGCCCAGTGATTTTGCCTTTGTCTTACATTTATTTTTAATTTCTTTTTTTTTTTTAACTTTTGGTTTTCAGGTGTGAGTCAGAATGATTTCCAAGAAATAAATCTTTTTAAAAAAAAGAGATTTAAGTTTTGTAAAGTGTAAACATTCTCTTATATGTGTAACACTATCATGCCTGAATTTAGGATTGCATATGCAATACAAGAAAATTTATAAACTAAATTTATAATAACTTAAAATAGATCATTTAAAAAAGTTGTAATGTTCACAAAACATATCACATTACAATTTCCTTTGCATATATACATAAAATGTGCTTATATATAGAGTATGTAAAAAACAAACTCTTAACAAGCTTCAAAAATACTCTCAACCCCAGACTGCAGTTTCTGCATCTAGCATCATCAGTGAAGTGTTAGGGATTAAAAATACTAGAACTAGTCTAGCATTTTATCAATGCCTAACTATTGAGAAGAAAATCTGAAACTTTCAGACTTTAAATGTCCAAAAATCCAGCTTTCTAACTCAAATAGCCATATGGGACTGAACTAAATTCAGATACACCATATATTAATAGCTCTAGCAATATAAAATCGCCAAAGCCTTAATAGCAAAAACTAAAATTAAATTGATAAAAAAATCAAATCAGATGTCATATGACCTAATTTTAATAAAGCTCGTATTTACAAATGTTATATATAGAGTATGTAAAAAACAAACTCTTAACAAGCTTCAAAAATACCCTCAACCCCAGACTACGGTTTCTGCATCTAGCATCGTCAGTGAGGTGTTAGGGATTAAAAATACTAGAACTAGTCTAGCATTTTATCAATGCCTAACTATTGAGAAGAAAATCTGAAACTTTCAGACTTTAAATGTCCAAAAATCCAGCTATCTAACAACAAATATCATTTTTTTTAATTTTTCATATCTTTAAACAAACCTTTAGGGCCACTATACATGCAAATTTTAGAAACTTGCCATCAGAGAAAGGTTTTCTTACTTTATCCAGGGATAACAAAAAATTTGTTTAAGTTGTATTTGACAAAGATTTTGTCAAGTTGACAAACTTATTTGATAAAGAATTTTTAATAGCTTTTCTTCTGTTATCACAATTTGGATACTTTTCACTAAAATCTAAACATTTTCCTTTCAATATTGAGGACCTCATTTATTTCTATAAATTCCAATTTTCTTTTCACATTTTATTGAAATCTCTGTTTTTCCAGCCATTTTTCTTTTTCTTGAGCTTAATATTTTATAAGAATTAGTATTCAACTTTGAAATACTCTAAAATAACTGTAGGCATAAAACATGAAATTCTGTTAATATAATAAAAAAATAAATTGTGCATAACATAACCTGACACTGTACTGAAATCCAGGTTAAGCATAATAAATTAACTGACAATTTTACTGACAATTTATACCACCAGATGACACTCTATGTCATAAGGCTATGTGATTGGGATGGTCATGTTTTTATATGAGAGATGCAAAAAGTAAAATGAAAATGTTTGGTAGATTGCAGTTTATGGATAATAAAAGAATAGCCAAAATAGTTTTTAATTGGGTTATGAGTAAAGGGCAGTCAACAAGATGGGTGAGAAAAGTAATGTGGTATGCAAAAGATTTGAATAAAGAATTTATATCAGTATATTTGTACAAAAGATGGGATGATTGTGTAAGGAGAATTGTTGAGTGTTATTGTGGTAAGGAATGGGATAAAGGAATAGATTTATTAATAAAGAATAGGGAGTTAGAGAGATGGAGAACTAGTATGGAGAATAAAAAGAGTTTAAATATATATAGAAGTAAACAAAATATTAGGTGCTAGTTAATATATGATAATAATAAGGAAAGTAGTTTATTGTTTAAGGCTTGAATGGGATCTTTACCAACAAGAGAATATATAGGTAAATGGAAAAATATGGTTGATTTAGTCTGTAAATTGTGTAAGGAAGGAATAGAAAATATTAGGCATCTGTTAATTGAATGTAAATACTTGAAAACAGAAAGGGTACATATAATGAAGTTATGGAAGAATAAATATGAAAAAAGAGATTATACAGAAAGTGGATTATTGGTTTTTATGCTGGGTTTGGGAAAAAATAAGGGGGATTTAGATATAAAGGCCATAGAGTTGACAAAGATTATGTTGTGAAAATGGGATGGAGCAGAATATGGGAAAACTTAAAGTGGGGAATGGAAAATAAAGTGGCTAACAGGTTTCTCTGGGCATAATTTCTGAGAGATTCTTGACTTCATTTAAGAAGAACCCACAGTACATCATATCACATCCCATAGCAATAATTAGAGTTAAATTTAACATTAAAATGCCAAACTCATTTTCTGTCACAACAATATGTATGAGTATGCAACACAAAAATTCAAATAAATATTTATATCAAGCTTCTGTAAACAATAAACAAAACAACTTCGTTAATTCTTAATACTGTGTTGGGACATTATGTGATGACTCGACCCAATTATTTTATTTCTTTTAATATCTATTTTGAAATATATGTGAGGTATATTTCCATATTTATGGTAAATTATAAATATATGTATTATAATTCAGTCAGTACATTATATTTTTTTTTCAATAATAATTTATCTTTTAGAATGTACTTTGATAAAGTATTTTATAGTGATGATTATTTCCGTGGGGCCACAACATAGTTCATTCGAAATAAGAGAGCCATAATTGCCAGTTTTTGGCCCTGGTTTAGAGCGCTGGCAAATGTAGAAGATTAAGAAACTAATTATTTTTGAATCAATTTCCAACTGAATAAAAAATAATCTATTTGGAGTAATTGAACTTAGACTTTACTTTGATGCTTGAACATCATTTGGTCTCTTAAACAATTATCAATATGATAAATAAATAAAATGACTATTCTGTTTATTCTGATTTTTTACCATACCAATAATGTTAACTTTTATAGAAGCTATAATATTAGCTTTGAAATAGTGTGGTGCCAATGCTAAATATTACTATTCCTGTGTGGTTTTATGCAATTATAGAGTAGTTTGGACTTCAACTTATGGATTACAGCAGCATCTGTCACTTTTGGTGCTTGAATTTCAAGAGTAACTTGTTCAGATATGCATTGGTTTAATGATATATAAAGACATTCTATTATCTTTTTTTTAATCCAGTATTTTTTTGTTTGAAGGTATTTACAATTGACAAATCCAAATCTAGCTATGGATGTTAAGTTTTTATCCACTTATAAATTTCATCTTATAACTGTTATAGTTGGACAGCTGTGCATAAGTGAAAAATATTGAAGCCTTGTGTATAACTCTAATTTTTAAATAAATTGGTCTATGCAGACAGCAAAAGGAAGTAAGGAGATTAGCAAAATATGGTAAATATTTTTATTGATGGGATATGAAAATATGTTTCAGTATCAAATTTTATAAAGAAATTAAGAAGAATCCCTAGCTAATTAGGTCACTACTTCATCTAACTTCACAAAGTACAACAATTATCCATTAAACATCACATGATCACCATTCTTTATGCTTACACAAGCTGTTTACACAGAGGCAAAACTGCTCCTACACTAGTGCCATTCAGTACAAGCCAGAGTAATCAATGGATGCAGGAAGGTTTGTGCATAAAATCCCTATCTAGATCCTAAGATCTAGGTGCAATGCTCTCAGATACAATGCTCTTCACTGATGAAAGCCACAAACTAGAAACTAGTCTTGGGATAGTGGATGAGTAGGTATTAGACAGGGATTTTATACACAAACCTTCCTGCATCTATTGCTTACTCTGGCTTGCACTGAGTGGCACTACTGTATGGAGAGTTTTGCTTCTGTGATACACCAATTGTCCTTTTAATTTTAGACATTTCTTTTTCCAATTCATGCACTCTGCCTTTACATGAGAGTGTTCTGCAGTCATAAGTAACTAAGTAAAAGGTTATCATCAAATAACAGTCTAAGCCTACAATAAGATGATTTTTAGCACCTTCCACTTTTAGATACCAACTTTTGCCTTTGTGGTGACTTTAAAGGCTTCTGGAAATAAAGGCTATATTTTAGTTTTGTCTGTCATGATTGCAAATTATGAAAAAACGGATCATTCGCATACATATGCATTCTATCTTCAAGAAATTTGTAGGGTAACTGGAAAAATAGTCCTTTCTATTTTAATTTGTAAGATGTGTGTATGCTGATAATGCTTTAAATCTTCTTATGATGATTTCAAAATATATATGTATATAACAGAACAGGACTTAGATCATATGCCATCATTTATCATGAGCTGCTATTTATCCCACATTATTAGCTAAATATCAAGGCACAATTATTGAAAGACATTTAGGTCATGGATCCATCCACATACTAATAATATAACAGTCGATGAAAAAATACTTTTTATTATTTCCACTCTTGATCCAGTTGCCAAAATGAGTAACTTCTATGAGATCAATCTAAGTTTATAATCAAATAAATAAACATTAGGAAACTAATTTTTATGTCTTCTAGAGTTAACAAATAATAAAAATTTGATTACTAATGGATGTAATTATAATGCAATTGAAGAAGGAAATGTACCCCTTGAATGGCAGTTTATAAGAACATAATGAAGATTCCCGAAAAGATAATCATATACTCTTCTTAAATTTCCCACACATACTTATAAATTATTAACTGTCTTTTTTTCCTAATAAGTAAAATCAAATATATTTTCTAATATGAGTGTTTAGGCATATATCTTGCCAATCTATTGCTTTTAATTTCCGCTTCAAAAATATATACAGTAATATTATTATATATAAATAACCAGCATTGCATTACATTTTCCCACCTGTCAGACAGTAGAAATACATACATGATGGAATACATGCATGACGATGTTTCCAAACATTCTTCAATTAATGATTTAACCTTAATCGATTCAATCAGCAATCAATATAAACAAACTATGAACAGTTTGAATCTAAAACTAAATACGTTTTTGTAATTTGAACTATGAAAATTTCAAAAAGTTATTTTATAATACAAATACACATTATAATAAAAGACCAGACTTAAATCACTTTTCAACACAGGTCTTAACAAAAAGTTAATCAAATTTTAAATAAATAATATATAAATGATGAAAATAAACCCACATTACAATTTTCAATGATATGACTTACATCATCATCATCATCAACCATTATCAATCCGCTGCAGAATCAAGGTCTTTCCATGTTCAATCCATCTTTTCCAATCTTTAGCTTCTCTTCTCCACAACATCCCTGTACACTTTCTTATTTCATCCATCCATCTCACATATGGTCTCTTTCTGGGTCATTTACAATCTATTGGAATCCAGTTTAAGATTTGAATTTTCCACCTATTATCATCTCTTTTAGTAATATGGCCAACCCAACTGCACTTCAGTCTTTTAAATTTTTTCAATGAGATCAGTAACACCTGTTTGTTCTCTTACCCATATATTGCATTTTCAATCTCTTCTTGTTACTCCTAACATGCATCTCTCCATACTTCTTTGAGTAGTCTGAAGTCTCTGTATTGCTCTTCTATTAAGTGTCCAAATCTCAGATCCATATGTAAGAACTGGTAAAACACATTTATTAAAAACCTTTCTTTTCAAACACATAGACATATTTCCTTTTAGTATCAAGTTATTTCTACCAAAAGCACTGCAATCAAGTTTAATTCTATGATTAATTTCATCCATTATGTTTCCATCTGTATTAATAATCTGACCAAGGTATTTGTAGCTGTTAACTTCTTCTAACTCATCATTATCAATCTTTATTTTCTTATTTTGAGAAAATCTATTGAACATACTTCTGCAACATTTCCTGCAGCTCTAAAGCATTATTTGAAAAGACAACTACATCATCTGAAAAATCTAAATGACTTTAATAATCGCCATTTACTTTCATTCCTTTAGCTTCCCATTTTAATCCACAAAATATTTCTTGCAATACTGCCATAAAAAGTTTTGAAGATATGGAGTCACCCTGTCTTACACCCTTCTCAGTGTTGACTTTCCTAGTATCATTATGTAATGTAATTGTTGCTGTTTCATTTTTATAAATATTCTTTAAAATATGACAATATCCTGGATGTATATCTTGAGGATCCAATGGTTTATTCACTGAAGAAATATATATAGAATCAAATGTCTTTTCATAATATACAAATCCAAAGCATAATGGCAACTCATATTCATTTCTCCTTTTTTTAAACTTCTCTCAATATCTGGATATGATCTACTGTACTAAAACCACTTTTAAATTCAGCTTGTTCTCTTGGTTAGTGGAAATCCAATGTTCTCTGTAGACAATTATCTTGGTAAAAATTTTGTATAAAACTGCTAAAAGGCTGATATGTTTGTAATTTCTAATATCTTATTTATCACATTTTTAAAATATTAATATTAATACTGCATTCTTCCAATCATCTAGTACATCTTTATCATTTAAACATTTGGTATATAACTTTGCTAAAAAAAATCTATTTCTTCACCTGATTCTTTTAATATATCAATTATAATTCCATCATTACCTGGAGTCTTTCCTTTCTTCATAAATTTAATTGCATGTCTCACTTCTTTATTAAAATTCTGGGCAATTCAGAAAATATAATAGATATAAGAGGCACTTGTTCTTATTAATTTTATTCAAATCTGAATCATGTTCAAAATCTACTAATACTTGAAACCGATTTGCAAGTTCTAATTTAAATTCATTAGAATGTATCTGAAGATTAGGAACATCAACTATAAATATTGTCTTTCTTAATAATTTTTGACTCTCTAGTTTTGCATTAACACATATTGTACTAATCAATGATCACTTCCTGTGTTAAAATTATTAAGAACATTACAATCTTGAAATATGTATTTTCTGTTAGTCAAAATATAATACACTTCTGCTGTACTTCATTTGAATGCTTCTATGTCCATTTCCTTTTAACATTTTTCTCAAAAAAAGAATTCATAATATAACTTTCTGCAAACTCCACAAATCTATTTCCTCTCCATTTCTATTACTATAACCAAAATTACCTACAGCACTTTCATCTTTCATTTGTCTACCAATTCTAGCATTAAAGTCTCCCATAACAATTTTAAAATGTTGTTTACTCTGATCAAAAGCCTTTTGTATATCCATATCTACTACGTCACATTTCTCCCAGCTAATTAGATATGCAAACATTGAAAGTAATTTCTGTATTTTAACAATTTTAAAAAAGGTTTATTACAAAAAAATGAAGCATTTTTTGTAAAAACTTATTTTTAAATATCTATTAAAAATTAACAAATGATAAAATTAATATCCTCATGATTATAATAGGGATTATTTTATTTTGTAATTTTTAAAATATTCAAGAATTATATAATTGATTCAATATTATACACAATGGCTAAAAATTAAGAAAAAAACATTAACTTTGGTTAATCAGCTATTAATTGGTTATTATAAAGTGTTATTATGAATATGGATTTAATCAATGCATGTGCATAATCTGTATTTTCTCTTGGATTTATATTTCTCTTTTTTTTTCTCATCTTCTTAAAAATATATATTATAATGGTAAATTTTTGACTGAATGCTTCTAATGTAACAGAACATTACATGAGCAAAAATAAATATTTACATTGTTAATAAAAATGAATTAATTTATATATATATAAATCAAAATAAATGTCCACTAATATCAATAATACAATAACAAAACTTAAATATATTCCAAACAACGGTAAACAATTTATAATACAATATAAATAAAAACTCAATAAAAACTCATAAAGAAATATTTTCGATTATATTCATAATCATTTTCAACTCAACTTTCAAAATGGAATCATCTATTACCAACCGGAAACACATGTCGATTTAAATATCCCACAATTCATTAATCCTAACATTTGCTGACTATCTGTTAATTATCATATTTTTATACCTACTAATAAAAACTGCCTCTTTAATTTTTCTTTTTTCATTATCTCTCTCTTGTCCTAAAATGTTTATTTTATTTATATCAAAATTAAACTTAAAATTACAATTTCTATCATGATCATAAAAAACAGATTCCGTATATAACATTATCATTACATATCTGTACATTTTTCAAAACTCTTTTATATAACAATTTATATAACAAATAATGTGAGTAATATAATTTATAGAATTTTTTGTGGGTGTAACTTATCATATATAGGGGAATCTAGATGTAATATAGAGAAAAGAATTAAAAAACATAAATTGTTATATAAAAGAGTTTTGAAAAATGTACAGATATGTAATGATAATAGTAATGAAGTCAAGTTATATACGGAATCTGTTTTTTATGATCATGATAGAAATTGTAATTTTAAGTTTAATTTTGATATAAATAAAATAAAAATTTTAGGACAAGAGAGAGATAATGAAAAAAGAAAAATTAAAGAGGCAGTTTTTATTAGTAGGTATAAAAATATGATAATAAACAGACAGTCAGCAAATGTTAGGATTAATGAATTGTGGGATATTTAAATTGACATGTGTTTCCGGTTGGTAATAGATGATTCCATTTTGAAAGTTGAGTTGAAAATGATTATAAATATAATCGAAAATATTTCTTTATGAGTTTTTATTGAGTTTTTATTTATATTGTATTATAAATTGTTTACCGTTGTTTGGAATATATTTAAGTTTTGTTATTATATATATATAATATTAACCAAACATCTGTGATGATGATAACAATGACTTATAACCTAGCACTGACAATTAAACTAATTACCATTACTCCAGAAGTATTTTAATTTGTTTTTCTTCTTTCAATAAATAAATAAAAAATGAAACTTTAAGGCATCAAACCTTCTAAATGGAATGTTTTACTTTTGGAAAATTTATTAATACCTGATCATCATCACTTATAAATTATTACCATTATTCCTTAATGTTTCCCAGTGAATTGCATGATTTCTCAGGATTGTGGATATTAATAGAATAAGGATGTTAATACTATTATGTCTAGAATGAGTTTGATTAACAAAGATAAACTAAATAGATTAATAATAAAAATAAGTTAAAAATTTAATAACAATAGATATATAAACTTATTGCTTAGGTATTTGCAACTATCATTAAGTATAATAAATATAATACAAAACAATAAAGATAATAAAAATAATAATTATTAGGGATATTTTAAACTTAAGATCTTAGAATAATTATATTGATAAGATCTTACCAAGTTAAAGTTTGAAAAGTTCAAAACCATGGCTTTGTGCAGATATCATTCTTTACTAATTCATCCGTTCAGGATGGTAGTTATTCTCATTGAGCATTGATGATGTTAGGTAGAGTGTGCAGTAGGTCTGAATAGGTTTCATGGTCTACTTCTTTTAAAGCAGGTGATGGTTAGTTTTAAAAAACTTCACTATTGGTCTCTGGATCTGATTGCATGCATATTTTGAATTGTGAGATGGTTAGTTTCTAGCCACACATAATGGATGGTCTTCTCCTGGCTAGTGTCATAATTGTTGTGCTGGATCTTAGCATTGAAAAATACTTGTAATGTCAGAAAGGCACAGTGATCCAAACTGTGGTGGAAAATTTGTTTTAATCAGCAGTTTTTATTTTCTTTATGGAATTACTGCAGCATTGCTTCTTAAATTTATGCATATAATAGACTGCTATAGTTGTTCATTTTTGGTCTATTTATACCCCACTTTTTGTTTTTCACTTATCACTATTCTCAATGGATATTTTTTAAACAACAGTTTTAACAAACCTAATTAAAAGTTTTAACATCACATGTCAACATAACATTATCAGATGTTGAATATCTAAACAAATTTTAATAATAAACATTTTTTTCTCTATAGAAATTAATCAAACTATTTTGGTCATATATTTTATAGTTATTTATTTGTCAATTAAATTTTTACTATTTTTTTAATATTAATAATAAAAGCCTTTCTTGCGTTTTAGAAAGTTGATAATTTCTCCTTATGGTAATTTTAATTGTAACATTCTGTATGGAATCATTTATTCTTTAAAACAAATCCAGGATCAATAAAAAATAGTTCTATTCTTTATTTTTTTAAAATTAAGTTTTACCTCTTTTCTGGTATTTCTTTAGTGGTGAAGATATCATTTGGGATGACTCAAAAAATCTAACATTCTCTTCATTTTGGAGTGGGTTTTTTATTTTCTCTTCCTTTTTATTTCCGACAATGGTAATGGAACTTGATGATTTGTTAAAGATAATCAATTCATTCAAAATCAAAATATTATTAGAGCAGTTTACCTTTTTTGATCTTCTTATATTATTTAGCATTTTTACTTTGTAGGCTCTACAGTGTCCAGCACTTTTATTTTTAAAATTTCTTCATGTATTTTTCTTCATTATTATTGCTTTTAATATTTAGGCATCAGAATTAATCTTTAGGGATTAGTGGGCAAAATCTCATAAATTTCCCTAAACAATGAACTCTAGTACTCATCTGTAAGATTTTTGGTTTCATTATCTGTACAACAATATTCTATATTATGATCTAACAAGTCATCACATCAAGCTTCCCATTCATTTTCATTTATAATAGTTTTTTACTATCTTTACTTCATGAAACTCTTGACCTCTAACCTCACTATTTATTTTATGTGTGCCTTCATCTAACGAGTTCAGAATACTATCAAGTTTACAATCCTTTATCACTTCATCATGTAAAATGTCTTCTACTTCAGTATTTGTTTTTATGGATACCAGAATTTGGATTTTCTCTTCATGTACCACTTCAAAGTTTTTTTCAGTTTTTTTATGGTATTCATCATTTCTCTGTTGCATTTCTTGTCTAAATTCAGTATGTCTCTTTTGTCACTTTTTTTAAAATCATAATTGCAGATTTTCAAGTTTTTATTGCATTCCTTTTAGTTCGTTTTGCATCATTTTCTGACTGTTTAGCTATGTTTCTTCATTTTAGATGCATTTCTTTCATAAATTCATACAGCATTTCAATAGTAAATGTGCCTAGTTTTTCTTCTAAAAGCTTTTGCATTGTCTGAACATATTTTTGCTCTTTCAACTCTAATTACATTATCTGCATTGGCACTTGCATTGCTGATGGATCCATGTTTGATTGTACTTCCATTCTTCTTGTTACTGAACATGTTATTATCTATATATGTAACTAAATGTTCTATATTGCTCTTGTTAAGTATGCTATTACTGTATTACTTATTCTCTTTATGTAGATTTACAAACTTATATATATAACCTATCATTGTATTACTTATTCTCTTTATAAATTTATTTAAACGCACATTTATTACATAAATAATATTCATTAAGACTGTAGCCTCAAGCACATGCGTATAAAATGCGATAGTAGGGACCTCTGCAGGTCTTAAAACCACAAGCTTACTCATTGGAAGAAAAGAGGGAACCCTTCTTTACTTCAACCTATTTTCTATTTAAATAAGTGAACTGAAACGGTTCGATCTGAGAGTGTGAAGCTATTCAATACTTCACTAATTAAGTCCACATTTCTTATTACACATTAATACTCGTGAAATCTTTCAATTTACAAAGAGTCAATGGAAAGATTTTATAGTGAGAAATCTATTACGATAATTTAAAGTTGTAATTATAAATTTATTTAAACGCACATTTATTACATAAATAATATTCATTAAGGCGGTAGCCTCAAGCACATGCGTATAAAATGCGATAGAAGGGACCTCTACAGGTCTTAAAACCACAAGCTTACTCATTGGAAGAAAAGAGGGGAACATTTCTTTTTTTATTGTTTTCACTTTTACAAAATATATTTCCTTTATAAAAATATTTAAAAACATTATATAAAAAAATCTGTAGATCAACTTTTTTATTTAATTGCTTAAACTGGGGTACTTAAGTGTTGCATATGTTGTATCTAGTATGCATGCACACACACGTGGCAATTTATAAATTTATATATTTTTGGACTATATAGTGTTGCAATATAACTAATTTGAGCTATTATCAGATTTGTTCTGTTACAATATATAAATCACTATTTTGGAAGGAATGTAATCAATAGTGATTGTGTGGCAAAAATTAAAAGCACTCCTGCAATTTATTATTCAACATTTAAAACTTAAATGTACCATGATTTATTTATTTTATATGTGTGCACATTTATTATACTTGGCATTATGCATATTTGTCATGCAGATTTAAAAAAAAAAATAAACATTAGAGATAAATGTTTATAATGGTAGGGCCCTTTTGATATTTTCATGTCATTTTCAAAACTGATAATAAGACTTAATAATGGCATTTCTGTATTTATTTCTTCTAAATAATTGCATATTTATAGAATTCAGTAATTTTCTTTTGTTTACAAAAAAAAATCTTATTGTCATTAGTTTATACAAAAATATGTGTCAAGCTAAAGGGAAAAAATACTGGAATATATGGAAATTTAAAAAGTTTGGGAATGGTTTAAACATATATTTTATTTTTGTCATTAGAAAAAAAAATTATCAAATATAATAGACACACACACTTGTTATTAAAAAATATTAAAATTAGCTACTAAACAAAGTGGTATAGTTGACATTATCTTGTAAGACTAAAGGGCAAAATAGTATAGTTATCATTTGGCTTGTAATGGACTAAAGACTCTACTATGCAAATGTAACTGCTATTAAATATCATATGTGCATTTCTAATGCATACTAGCAGTCATAATTTTTTTAAAGTAGATTCCCTGGTAAACAATGTGCTTCCAAGAAGTATATTATCAACGGGTATTGATAAACATGTATTAAATAGCCCACTGGTTTAACATAAGATAATAATGAAGCACAAAGCAATATACACAAGTTTGTTAATTTCTGGATAATGAGAAAATGAGTATTTTATCAACTTCGGTTTATTCCTAGCTAAGACTAGATAGATACCTATTTTCAGATTAGTATTGGATAGTTATCTGGATTAATTGTGGGCTATCTATTTAAAAAAAAAATCTAAGCATGATTACAATTTAAAAATATATATACTGAAGCCAAATTCGAATCTAAGTCATAGTCTATGATAGTCTGATGCACTAATCATTGAAAGACAGTTAACCTTAACTTTCCAATTCTCAATAAAATTATTATAATGTCAATTTCATTAACATATTGAAGCAGTCGGATCTGAGTTCGATCCTAGCTTCATGACATCTAGCCATAAGCTCACTTCAAACCCTAGTACTAACCTTAAATTTTTGATGCAATTGGGCTTTATACATTCAATCCACGCTAATTTCCATAAAAAAAAACTATTACATAAATGTGTGTTAAAATTAATTTGTTTGAGTTTAAATTAATCAATGCTATTAATAAATTCATGATAAAATTATTCATGAATTTATATATATTACAAATGCGTGGATTGTGCGTATATATTTATAAATATTTAAATATATATAATTGTTCGAAAGTTTCATTGCGTCGGGAATGTTTTGATTTTACTTTAAATAATTTGTTAAAATTTTTAGTGATTAAAAGCTACATTCTTTCGATAAGCTTTCAGATTTTCCCTTTCCAAAACAATGGTTAAAGTTTTATTAATTAGAAAAAAAGATAAGTATTTAAAATGTAAGGATTTCCTAATTAAAATCATTTTTCTGATTTTAAGAATTCATTTTCTAATTAGAAAATGAATTCAAGTTAATGAGTTTGAAAGCCTTATCGAAGGAATGTATCTAAAAACAACTAGTAAATTTTGTAACATTGATAATGAAAGAAGCACTAGCCTGAAGGCATCAGATACAGTATAAATAGTTCTGAAAAGTTTGGAGAAGGAAGAAGCCATCTTTGTTGTAGAGAAGTGCCAGTAAATTCTGTGCATCTTAAAATCATGAATTCAAATAGTGTTCCTAGCATGGTGAGGGGCTAAAATGTCAGGAATCTGGCTACGGTTCCTGAAGTCCCCTGAAAATCTTCAATGAAGCTGCTAAATCCTTTCCAGACCAATCATGCTGCTAAAATCATGAAAATCCATTAAAATACTGTTCAAGTAATCGACCAAATGCATGCCTACATTTTACCAACCCGGACGTGTAAACTAAGGAACCAGCCCCGGAAGAAATGGTAATATATTTCCATAATGAACCGTAACTTTCTGGCCAGTTTCGAACTTTACTTTACACTCCCTTTAAGAGCTCTTCTCATTCCTTAATGTAATGATCTCTGTAAAACTTACTTTTATTTATGCTATTTTAAATTGTCATAATTCTAAATCTCTAGTCCTTAGATTTAATTCTCCTTTCTTACGATGGCGGTTCATTTACTATATTATATATATATTTTGTGTGATTTATTAATGTCGTTTATTTTTAATTATATGCCAATAATCTTTCGACTCGATGAGCTCCTTTGTCCCATTTGCTTTGTGCAAATAATATAATATTAATTCTGATAGTAATTCTCGCCCATTAGAACTAGGTTTATACAGTTCTATTAATCATCGAGTCGAAAGAAATTATTAAATGTTTGTTATTTTTATAATTGGCTAATAATAAATTATTAGCTCCATTTCTAATCTATGCCCCAGCTATTTTCTCGTATTCACCAATGTGTATTTATTCATATATAATGTTAAAATGTTTTTGACAAAGGGTCGATAAAGGAATCAACTAAATACATTCTAATTCAAATTGTTTTCACTATCTATTAATATTCAGGAAGGGCACAATGTTTGGGGCATAATTACTATAATTTATAAATGCTTTAAAATAGTTTTAGTTAAAAGCTCGTTTGACTTTAATTAATTTGATCAAGTCATCACGTAGAGCATTCTATAATAAATTGGGTTTTATTATTCAAATGGTGACTATCAAGTCATCATCTTCGAATGTTGCTGACGTAGGGCAATCTTTCCGCTCCATGGCTTGTCGGTGGTGATATTACTGATATTTTAATTATAGAGGAAGAAAACACTTTCTCCCCCGCTTATATTATATTCGGAACACCAAAGGTTCGTAGTTATATCTCGGCCTGGCTTTCCTCGTGTTCCCTATCTACTTAAAGGGCATTTAGACTTGTGTTACACAAGCCACCATACTACTTAAACCACTGACCAGCGATTATCTTTCCTTTTCATTTATAGCTCATAATTCGTCAGCACCGTTACCTTTCTGTTCCAGTAAAGCCCGCTCTGATGCTCGTAATTCATGATGAAGTGATTTCAATTAAAGTCGAACAAATTCTTAGTTATCTCAAATTAAATAGGTTTTCTAATAAAGGTTAAAGTTATGCCCTAAATACGTATCTTGCTCTTCATGAATGGATTTGCGAATGTGAAAATAAATCTCACATTCTTCTGTATAAAATAAGAATCATAATTTCCTTTACAACTGAATATCTTTATCTGCCTTTAGTTTCTTGTTGGGGGCATAGACATAGAATTCCATAATATTGTGTAATACTCGTTGGCATATAATAGGAACTGCCATTCTTATTATAATTATAAACTATGTTTAAGGACTAGAAGTAATTAATATAATCATCATTTAAATTGAACAAAACTATTACTAGTATTATTAAATATTTTATTAACACACTTGGTTTCTTAAGTCTTTTATTCAATAATTATTTAATGTTAAGGCTCACTGTCTGTGTTGGCAACCCGAACATATACATAGGACTCGATTTAAAATTATCTTTAGTCAGTTTATTATCCAATATTAATGTCAGTTCAGGGGTCTCTAATCCTCACCAACCGTTGAGCTAGTTTCTTGGCGCATAGCACTGTGCCGTCGATTTAGATCATCCATTGATCTAAGCTGGTGATTTGGGTTTGAATTTAGTTTGGTTCAGATGAGTTTAGATCCGACTTGCAGTTTAGGTGGTGGACGTTTTTCGACCGGTACAATATTTCAAAATGTACAAAGCATTTATATAATATATTATATCTTAAAATATTATTTTATCAATAAAAACTTTTTAGATTCTTTTTTTTTTTTAGAAAATGAAAAACAATTTTTGTAATTGACGTAGTTTCACGCCTAATCACCTTCATTATTTATTTCAAAAAAATTATTGAATATTAAAACTGTAATTAATACGTATTCCAATATTTTCTTTTTGTTTTTATAAAAATAGCCTCAGAATTTTTATAAATTGTTTGCCCGGTTCAACTTACCTATTCTCTGAATTAGGAAACATGTAAAGCTCATTCTAAATAAATATATTGAATATCTATTGTTGTCGGTTAGGTAACGTGAGTAAGTTTTGCATATTGGCAGAGAACATTACTGTTTTAAAAGAATCTCTGTATTTTTAGATTTGCATCCCTTTAAGTTTATTAGCTTTTACTTTAAAGCATTGATTAGATACGCAAAGCTAAGGTATATTACCTTAAATTAGTTTCTTTAATATATTAATGCTAAAATAAATTATATTAACAGATATATGCATGGATAAACTATTTTTGATGATGATCAAATGTCATAGTGCCATGCTCTAATTATCCCAATTGACCTCTGGACAGAGAATGTAGCACACGTATATTGATTTATATTTAAAGTTGTAGAATAAAACATCATGTAATATTCATATGTAATTTAATAGATTTTAATGATGTAAGGTTTTATTATTCGATATTGCAGCTCATTAAAGCTTATAACCAGCCTTGGCATCACTTGATAAATCAAACCCAGATTCCAGCAGTTGATATATATTGACATATATAATGGCCATTTATACACTATATTAGTTGAATGATATTATATATAATGTGAATAAAATTAAAGTGATAATAATGCAAATTACTGTGGAAAAGACTAATTAATAAAATGGCTATTATAGAAATTTATTTGTCATTTAGTGCTTAAGATTTCATTGTTCATAATAAAGTTAGAGATCATTGCTGTCTGCTTAAGATCACATCATAATTATGAAGAGTAGGAAAAGAGAATAGATAATTTGAATTAAAAAAACATAATATTATGAAAATGAATATAAATAAAAGAAAATAGTTTGGAAGGTATATATAAATAAAAGTTATACAACATGAAAGAATTATAACAACACTAAAGAGAGCTTATTATTGTTTGATGCAAGAATTTGAGCTTTAGATACTAGAGAATAAAGTTACCAATGAAATAAGGATTTGGACTGAAGATTTAGTTTATGTAAAATTATGAGAGCATATGAAATTTATTTTTAGAGTGCAAGAGTTGAAGAAATGAAAAGATAGGAACAGATTATAGATTTTTTTCTTTCAGTTTTTATAATATCAGTGATAAATATAAGGTCAGAATAGGTGAATTAATAAAATATTTTATTAAAATGGCCTATGAAGAAAAAAGAAATAAACCAGGACTGGAAAATTAATTGTGTAATAAGGAGTATGAAATAAATAAATTTACTGTGCTATATTAGAATTTTTGAGGGAGAGAATGTTTAACTTTGCTGATGGGGTTTCTTGACATATAGCCTATACACAAATATTTCCGAGTTTATTTAATGAAAAGCCATTTTGTATTAAATTACATAACATGTAAACCAAAGGAAACTTACACAGAGGCAAAACTTTTCATACAGTAGTGCCACTCAATGGCTAAGTGAAACTTATGAGATTTCTCTTTGTTCAAATATTGTTTGCCTAATAATCATATTAGATTTAATGATTAATATTTCTTTAGTATAATTTTTAACTACAGGATTCTCATACAAGTAAGGATTGGTTTCTATCTGTTTTTAACACCCTGTAGAGTGCTGAATAATATTTCTGTGATGTAATTTTCATTACACCACTCTAACACAAGGTAGGGACCGGTTTCTATTTGTTTTTAACACCTTGTGGAAAGGCATTATTATATTACGCTACAGAAATATTATTCATTAAGTGGACTAATCTTCCTAATGAATGACTAATAAAAATTATTAATCATAATTAGATGCTTGATGAGATTTTTTTAGGGAACATATTTTATAAATGTTAATGATAAAAAGTATTAAAAATTACAATATTAAACACTATTATAAATAAGAAATATAATATAAATTCTAAATCATTATCAGACATGATTAGTCAACCACAATGAAAAAACTTTTTGCATAAATTTTTTAATAATGAGCATTCAAAATGTTAAATTTTATCATTGTAATTTACATTACATATTATCTTTTAGTATCTACTTCATCTTAGTTTACTGATTAGTTTCTCATTTTGCTAATACGATTAACCCACTTTTGTTTATACATTTTTTAATTTTATAACAATAGCCTAAAAGTTGCTTAGGTTTGAATTCATTTATTTATATTTTTCTGTTTTTAATAATTCATTTCAAAGAATAATTATAAAAAATTGATTATTAAAAATTAGTCATTTGCTCTGATAGAAAAGAGAACTAATAATCTCTAGCCTAGTTATTTGCAATAATAGTGAAAAGAGCTGATTGAACAAGAAATGTATTTTGAGGATCTCTTGTTTTTCTCAAATATTTTTATTCATTTGTTTGAAGTATGAAGGTGTAAAATAATCCTCTTAAAATATACTTATTAGTTTTCCCATTTTTTTCTAATTACTTTTATTAATTTGTAACTATATGTTAGAGTATTTTAATCTTCCATTGAATTGTTAAATGCTTTTTTTTAAAATTCAAACTTCACACATTTCTAAATACATTGAATTGTTAATAAGTTAATACCTTGAAGGGTATTTTTTATCCTTTTTCAGTTATTGTTGGCATGTCCAAGTGATAGTTCAGCAAAGAAACTGAAATGATGAACTTTAAATCCATGAATACTTAATTTAAGACAGTGTTTTACCAACTAGACTATTCTGCCAAAGGCAAGGCAATAAAAATGTTCTATATTTATCAATAAAAGTCCATCTGATTTCATATTTTATTCTTTTTAAGATCAATATTGAAGAGCAGTTTTCAAACATTATAGATTATCACTTTATATCTCTTATTATATTGTTTACTATTTCTATGTAAGTAGCTTTTTAAATATTTTTTTTGTTTTCTATTTTGTATTCTACTGTTTTCCTAAACAAATATGTGTTTATTGATAACCTATGATCTGCTATTTTAGACATATTTGTCTATTCTCTATTTCTGTTTTGTGTTCTGTTAATCATTCTTTGAATAGTCAGCATAGTTTCAGCTACATATATCCTTTCATATTTATTTTGAATTTTATAGATGCAATTCTTGTTTTTCAACCTTTCAAATTTAGGCTTTTTAAATTAGAATTTTTCAATGTGACATGGCTTTGGAAAGCTGTTCAAATATTACCCAGATTGGAGACTTTCCTTAATTTATTTGGTATCCATAGTATATGAGGATATACTATAGTTTTATGGAATTCTGTAATAAATTCTAACCTTTACAAAGCAATTGCTGAAAAGCTATTCTAGCCATCCAATGAAAAATGATTCAAGAAACACAAAACAATGATAAGATAAGAAAAGATGAATCCAACTAATGTAGCAGATTATGCATATACCAATGAACTTAAGTTTAATGAGAAAGCAGTAGAGTATTGAAAAGGGGGGGGGGGATAATGAATCTTATTGTGTAACAATGTCAAATAACATATGTTTGATGGGAAAATATAAGACTGTTATGCTGAAAAGAAAAATTAAAAATGAAGATTCTTTGCATAAATTAAATTCCCATTCAGATATATATAATATATATAAACCTTTTCATGGTTTGTTATTATAATAGGGAATAGAAATGAGGATATAATATCCATGGAAATAGAAATAAGCTTTAACCTTTGATGTTACCAAGAAATTATCAATTACTACTAATTGACAATTCTTGAAGCCAAACCAGTTTTTTGTTAAACCTATAATAGCTCTTTTGTTTAAATTTTTTGTTGAAGTAAAAGGGTTCCTCTTTTATTTCGAACTCAAAATATATATTTATATATTAAAGTAAAATTCTTTAGAATAACTCTATATTTTTAGATTTGTTTCAGCATGACATGAATCTTAAAGGACATTTATATTTTTTACACATCTTTATTCATGTGATTAAAGTATATATGACAAATTGGAAAGTATATTATAATTGTATGGAAAAGGATAACCAGAATTAATGCAAAATAATCATAACCAATAAGAACATAAAAAATGAGAAATTATCAACATTAAATGAATTCAGGCATGGAAAATGAACAAAGAATCAGCATCAGAAACAAATAATAAGCAACATTTAAATAATAAAAGATCAGGGCCACATATATATATATATATGTTGAAATGAAGATTTTCACCAGTTGCATATATAAAAGACATATTTTGCAGGTTCATCCATGTTAAAAAATTTTAAATATTGATATTCCGATGTTTCGACTTGGTCACACAAGTCACCCAGTGGATGACTTGTGTGACCAAGTCGAAACGTTGGAATATCAATATTTAAAATTTTTTAACATGGATGAAACCCGCAAAATATGTCTTTTATATATATATTGGTTACTGGATATAGAATGAATTGTGAAAAAAAATATCCTGGTAATAAAGTATGTTAAAAATTACAAGAAAAGAAAATGTTATGAAACTTTGTATATTCAAGAAAATTTAAACAAATATGTAAACGTGATTAAAGGTCCAACACAATTAGAGGAGAAATTGACATAGTTAAATTATTGGAAACTTTAGAGTTAAAATTTGAAAATAAAAAGAAAATATTTTTTTTAGATTATTTTGAAAATATACACATATATTATGAAAAAATAAACATAATAAATTTAATTATTTTTTATGTACATATATGTATTTTACTAATTATATTCATTGTAGAATTTATAAAACAGTAGTTAGGAAAAAAGAAATGTTAAAATTGGATATTTGAATATGAAAGGTGGTAGGAGATCAGAAAAGTGGCTGGAATTAAACAAAGCAGTTAAAAATGATGAGCTTGAGGTATCAGCAGTAGTGGAAACACATATAAGAGAAGATTCTTTACTGGAAGACTTGGTATCACAGGGGAAAAGAAAAAAAAAAAAGGATGGTAGTATAGGTGTTATGGCAAAAAAATAATTAAATACTGTTAAGAATCAAAAACATTTGTGGTTTAAGATAAGGTTATGAAGACAAGAATGGATGGTGGATATAGTGTATATAACCACTGGAGATAGTCAAACTATAATGAAGTGGAACAGTAACATATATGAATGTCTAGTTAAGGATATTCAGAATTTCACAAGAAAGTGGAAGAAAATACTGGTTATAGAAAATATGAATAAGCATATTGAAGAAATTGATAATGAAAATAACAAGACTGGACAGCCTTTAAATAATTTTTGTTAGAGAGTAAATTTGAGCATTGGAAATTTATCACATATTTATGAGGGACAATGCACATGGTCTAGAAATAATATGTTTCACACAATAATATGTATTAGTAGAGAAAAAGGGAATGAATAAAATATAGAAAATTAAAGTGTTTGATAATGAAGAAAGAGTATGTAATAGTGATCATAATTTCTTTATAATAGAAATGGTTAGTAATGTGATGGAAAATAATAATAACAGTAGAAAAGAGAATGAAACATGTAGATGGAGAATGAATGATATGAATAAGATATAAGAATAAAAAATAAAAGTAGAAAAAATCATGGAAGAGTTTATTGGGGATGAATATAAGGACTGGTGTGGTGAAGTAAAAAAAGTGGCAAATAAGGTTTTAGGTGAGAATATTCAGAAGAATAAAAGTAATAGGAAAGTGAGAGTTAGTAAAATTGTAAAAGAGAGGGAAAAAACATGTAGAGAATATAAGTGTGCTATTAAAAATAAAGGTGGAGAAACAGATGTTAGTATGTTAAATGGGAAAAGTATTGAAAAAAAAGTTGGCTAAAATTGATAATTATATAGAGAAAATGAAATTAAATAGTAAATTGTTGAAAAATATTAATAAAAGTGGAAAAAATGGGGAGTAAAAAAAATTAGAAATATATTAAAAAAAGGAATGTTGGGGAGAGAGAAATAGTATTACTACATAATGATGGAATAGAGTGTAGTTCTAGAAAAGGTAAGTATGTAAATAAATATAGAAAAGATGTTAGATGTGAAGGACAGAGTGATAGCAAACATGAAATTATATAATAATGAAAATATTAGGTTTACAGAAAATGAATTGAATGAGACAGAGAAGAAATTGAAAAGTAGTAAAATGTTTAGATAGATGGACAGCAGAGATGGTGATGAATTTAGAAAATAGGACAAAATTAACCCTATTATCATGTTTTACTAAGATGACACAAAAGAGAGAATTTCCAGATAGCTGGAATAATACAAGAATAAGGTTACTAATTAGAGAAAAGGGTAAGGATAATAGAAAGTTAAACAATTATAGACTAATAGCAGTAACATCAGTGTTATATAAAGTTTTTGCATGGGTTGCAAAATGGGTGTAAGAAAATAATATAGTGGGAGAAATACAAGATTTTTAATCAGAAAGGCATATAGGAGATAGTTTATCTGTAGTTATATAACTTATAGATATGAGTAGGAAAATAGGTAGACAGTTATATATGGTTTTTATAAATATAGAAAAGGCATATGATATAAAAAGTAGAAATAAATTATGGGTAAGTGTAGTAAATTTGGGAATAAATGGAGTTTTAGTGGATCTTATTAAGAGATTGTATGAAAATAATTACTATACATACAAATTAGGAAATAAAAGTTAAAAATGGAGTGTGACTAAGGCAATGATGCCCTATATCATCTATTTTGTTTTAGATATATTTGAAAAAAATGGAGAGAGCTATAGAAAGACTAGGAAGAGGGGTAGATATACCAATAATAGGTGTCAAGAAAGTATATACATTATCAGGTCTTTTATTTGTGGAGGGGATTAAATTTAGTGAAGAAAAATCAAAAGCAATGATGATAAGTACTGGGAAAATAGGAGAGAAAGAATTTTTATTGGGGATATAAAGTAAGTACTGGGGAAATAGAAAAGAAAGAATTTTTATTGGGGGATATAAAGTTAAAGTGGTGAATAAGTATAACTATTTGGGAATCATCTTAAATAATCAGAGAAATTGCTTTGATAAATGCGAGAAAAAATTGATAAATGAGACAAAGAAAAGAAAGGGACTGATAAAGAAATTAACAGTGTTTTCATATAATAAATATGATGTAGCTAGAATTGTATGGGTTAACTTACGGTAACAATATGTTATGTATTAGTACAGGAGTGCTAGATTACTTAGAAAAAGTACAAAGAGAAGTAAGAAGATATGTATTAGATGCAGATGTGTAAATGGCAAATGATATAATTCAAGAAGAAATGGGATGGTCAGGTTTTTACATGAGAGATGCAAAAAGCAAAATGAAAATGCTTGGTAGATTGCAATTTATGGATAATAAGAGATTAGCCAAAATAGTAAATTAACTGGGTTATGAATGAAGGACTGGCAACAAGATCGGTGAGAAAGGTAATATGGTATGCAGAAGATTTGGATAAAGAATTTATGTAGGTATGCTTACACAAAAGATGGGATGATTGTGTTAGAATTGTAGAATATTATAGTAGCAAGAAATGGAATAGAAAAATAGATGCATTAATAAAAAATAGGGAGTTGAAGAGATGGAGAGCTAGTGTGGAAAGTAAAAAGAATTTAAATACATATAGAAATAAACAAAATTTTGGGTGTAAGTTAATTTATGATAATAGCAAGGAAAGTAGTTTACTGTTTAAGGTTAAACAGAATCTTTTGCAACAAAGAAATATATACATAAATGGAAAAATATGGGTGATTTAATCTGCAAGATATGTAAGGAAGGCATAGAAAATAATAGGCATCTGTTAATTGAATGTAGCAAGCAAAAAGGGTACAAATAATAAAGTTGTGGGAGAATAAATATAAACAAAGTGAATATACAGATAGTGGGTTTTTGGGATTTTTATGCTGTGTTTGTAAAAAGATAAAAAGGGATTTAGATATAAGATTATGCTGTGGAAATGGGATAGAGCAGAATATAGAAAAATATGGGAAAAACTTAGGATATAGAATGGAAAGAAAAGATAAGATAACTAACAGGTTTCACCTGGCATAGTGGCTGAGAGATTCCTGACTTTGGATAAAAGAAAAACCATAGTGCACCACATTGCATTGTATGTTTTTAAATGTAGATAATTTAAAGAAAAAATCAGAAGAAATGGAAAAAATGTATATAAGGATGATAGAATGGTGTATATATGTAGTGGATAGACAAGAGATATGGATGATGAAATAAGTAGTGCATTGGAGATATTTAGGCAAAGAATAAAGAAAATATAGGAAGAGGTAAAGGATATAGAAGTAAAATTTAAGGCATTAGATATGAAGTGTGAGCAGATCAAGAAATTAATAAATAGAAATGACAAAGGAAGATGTAAATAAGGAAGTCCAGAAGGAGGAAGAGAATGTTACAGAAGAAGTAGAAAAAATAAACTATGAGACAGACTTGATAGGTAATTTGCTAATTAGAAGTTATGGAAATGTAATTGCAAATGAAAATAGAAATAGGTATATAAGAGAATGTTTTCCTGAGGCTAGGATTAGGGCCATTATGGATAAAATAAAGAAACTGGGGAGTAGAAATGCTTATGTTATAATAGGACAAATAATTTGTCAGAGCCATCAAAGAGTAGCTGATTCAAGACATAAATGTAGATATGGAGAGGAATTGATCTGTAAAACTAATGATAAACAAGATAATTATAAATTTAATAGAAAAGAAAGAGTCAAAAGAATTTATAAAAAGGTAGTAAGAAAGTAGAAAATGTTAAAATTGGATATTTGAACATGCAAGGTAGTAGGAGATCAGAAAATAGTTGGAATTAAACAAAGCAGTTAAAAACAAAGGGCTTGAGATCCTTAATAACCTACACTGGAAGATTTAGTATGGCAGGGGAAAATAGAAAAAAGGGGGTGGTAGTATGGGAGTTATGTCAAAAAAATAATTAAATACTGTTAGAAGCCAAGAATATTTGTGGTTTGAGATAAGATTAGGAAGACAAGAATGGATGGTGTCTATAGTGTATATGGCCACTGGAGATATTCTATGGAGTGCAACAGTAGCATATGTGAATGCCTTGTAAAAGATATACAGAGTTTTAAAAAGGGGGGGGGGGTTATAGGGGGTATGAATGAGCAGATTGAAGAAATTGATGATGTCGATAACAAGAATGGACATCCTTTGACAATTTTTTGTCAGAGAGTGAATTTGAGTATTGGAAATTTATCAAATATTTATGAGGGGTGATACATATGGTCTAAAAATAATATATTCCACACAATAGATTATGTATTAGTAGAGAAAAAGGGAATGAATAAAGTATGAAAAATTAGTGTTTGATAATGAAGAGAGAATAAATTTCTTTATAATAGAAATGGTTTGTAATGTGATGGAAGGATAGTGAAAGATGTGAATGGAAAATGAATGATAAGAATAAGTTAGAAGAATATAAAATAAAAGTAGAAGAAATTATAAAAGAGTTTTTTGTGGATGAATATAAAGACTGGTGTGGTGAAGTAAAAAAATTGGCAAATAGGGTTTTAGGTGAGAATATGCAGAAGAATAAAAGTATTAGAAAAGTGAGAATTAGAAAAAGTGTAATGCAGAGAATATAAATGTGCTATTAAAAACAAAGAAAGTGAAAAAGATGTTAATATTAAATGGGAAGACTATTTAAAAAAAGAATTTGACTAAAATAGATAATTATATAGAGAGATTGAAGGGGAGAGTGAAATAGTATTACAAATGTTGAGGAAAAAGAGTGTAGCTCTAGAGAAGAAATAGAGACAATCTTAAATAAGTATGTAATGGATGTAGAAAAGATCACATGATCACCATCTCTATACTAGCACATAATTGTTGTAAACAAAGGAAAAACTCCCCATACCCTAGTGACTCTGGGCCAAACAGAGTAATCAATGGATGCCAGAAACTAGTCTGGGAATATCAGATGAGAAGGCTCTAGATAGGGATTTTATGCACAAGTCTTCTGGAATCCATTGATTACTCTGTTTGGCACAGGGTGGCACTACTGTATGGAGAGTTTTGCCTTTGTTTATGTAGAAAAGATGTTAGATGTAAAGGATAGAATGATAACAAACATAAAAGCAGTCTTGCATTGGTGGTCAAGAGATCAGTGCAACTGCCTTGCACTTGCAGGCAGGCAGTTGCCCAGGTTGCGGGTTCGCATCCCGGCCGATGTTATGACACTTAAAAAAAAAAAAGCACATAGTATGGAAATATTAATTTTACCGAAAATGATTTGAATGAAGCAGGGAAGAAGTTGAAAAGTGGAAAGACAAAAGGTTTAGATGGGAGGGCAGCAGAGATGATAATGAACTTGGAGAATTAAATCTATTATCATGTTTTAATAAAACAATGGCACAGAAGACAGAATTTCCAGATAGGTGGAATAAAGTTATTATTTAAATGAAAGGATAATTATCATAAAAAATTAAACAATTATAGTCCAATAGTGGTAATATCACTGTTATGTAAAGTTTTTGCATATATGGTGGCTGGAAGGGTGGCAAAATGAATAGAAGAAAATAATATAATAGGAGAAAGGTTTTAGAATGGATAGTGCATGTCAGTGGTGACCAAGTTACAGCACAACAGATTACAATTTATAAAAAATCTCATTAATATAATCACAGGCGGCATGACAATTTTAATTATAGATACTTCGTAATATCACTGTTATGTAAAGTTTTTGCACATATGGTGGCTGGAAGGGTGGCAAAATGAATAGAAGAAAATAATATAATAGGAGAAAGGTTTTAGAATGGATAGTGCATGTCCAGTGGTGACCAAGTTACAGCACAACAGATTACAATTTATAAAAAATCACATTAATATAATCACAGGCGGCATGACAATTTTAATTATAAATACTTCATAATATTTAAATAGTTATTAGAATTTTTTTTATCTCTTCAACATATGAAGTTATAACATATATATTTACTATGGGTTTGAGGTAGCTGATTTATAAAAGTCCTGTGACCTGATACTGCAATCCTGGAATATTAATTTGAAGTCCGGAGAATAGTTCTTGGAGAGGCCGGATTGGCAAGGCTGACAGTAATTGCCAGTGGAAGAAACATGTATGTTCTTCAAGGGCTTCAACTAGCTAATAATTTTCTCTTCCCTTTCTTGTGAAGATCCCAGTTCTCCATTCTTGTTTTAATAATCTAATTGGTTAGAGTCTCATGGTACCACAGTAATACCAATGTTATTAAATTCCAACCTGCATTTTTGTTTAATAAATATATAATACATATTTAATTAATTCATTTTCTTTTTTCAGATAATTCTTATCATGAATCTATTTAATCACAGTTGCTGATCTTTAAATTAATTTCACCTAATTAGTTCATAGCATTTTTATATGTACATTGCGTTTATACACACACATGTTTAATTTAAACTTAAACATTTTTACGTCTTTTCCTGTTTCTATAAAAATATGTGTTTGATCAGATTTTTCTAATACATGTGTATTTAGCAGATAGGCATATGAGTAGGAATACAGGTAGACAGTTATATATGAATTTTATAGATATAGAGAATGCATATGATAGAGTAAATAGAAATAGATTATGGGAAATGTTAATAAATTTGGGAATGAAAGGAGCTTTAGTGAATCTTATTAAGGGATTGTATGAAAATAATTACTATATGTATCAATTAGAAAATATAAAATCAGTTAAAGTTAAAAATGGGGTGGGACTAAGGCATTTATTTTGTTTTTATTATATTTGAGAAAAATAGATAGAGCAATGAAGACTAGTAAGATGGGTAGAAATACTATTAATAAATGGCAAGGGAGTGTATGCATTATCAAGATTTTTATTTGCTGATTATATCTTCTTGTGCACAGAAATTAAGGAAGATATGGAAGTTATGCTGAAAATATATGCAAAGGTGGATAAAGAAATGAAAATTAAATTTAGTGAAGAAAAATCAAAAATAATGATGATAAATAGTGGGAAAGAAAAGATAAAAATTTTTTAATGAGGAATATAAAGTTAAAAGTGGTGAATAGGTATGACTATTTGGGAATAGTCTTAAATAATCAGAGAAATTGTTTGAATGAATGGAAGAAAAATTGATAAATGAAGTAAAAAAAAGGGACTGATAAAAGAAATTGACAATGTTTTCATATAATAAATATGATGTAGCAAGAATTGTTTGAAAGGGAGTGGTGGTTGCAGGATTAACTTATGGTAACAATGTGCTATGGGTTAGTAAAGTGGTGTTAAATTACTCAGAAAAAAACAAAGAGAAGTAGGAAGACATGCATTAGATGCAAATGTTTGGATGGCAAAGGAGGCAATTCAGAGAGAAATGGGATAGTCAAGTGTTTATATGAGAGATTTGAAAAACAAAATAGAAATGTTCAGTAGATTTTAATTTATGGATAGTAAAAGAATAGTCAAAATAGTATATGATTGGATTATGACTAAGGACCAGGCAACAAGATGGGTAAGAAAGGTAATATTGCTTGCAGAAGATTTGGATAAAGACTTTATGTCAGTATACCTGTACAAAAAGTGGGATTATTGTGTTAAGAGGATTGTTAAGTGTTATAGTGGCAAAGAATGAGGTAGAAGAATAATGCATTAATAAAAAATAAGGAGTTGGAGAGATTGAGAACTAGTATGAAGAATAAAAAGAGTTTAAATATATATAGAAGTAAACAGAATATTGGGTGTGAGTTAATTTATGATAATAGCAATGAAAGTAGTTTACTGTTTAAGGCTAAAACAGAATCATTAGTAATAAGAGAAGTTACACATAAATGGAGAAAGGTGGGTGATTTAGTTTGCAAGTTATGTAAAAAAGGCATTGAAAATATTACAGCATTTGGTAATTGAATATAAATGCTTACAAGCAGAAGGGGTATAAATAATGAAGTTGTGAGAGAATAAATATTAACAAAGTGATTATATTGAAAGCGGGTTCTTGGTTAGTAGCTGGGTTTAGTGGCTGAGAGATTCCTGACTTCCATAAAGGAGAAGCTATAATACATTGGATTGTATGTGATTGTGTAAAAAGGAATATCTTGAAAAAGTTTGATCAAGAAATGAAAACTGTGTTGATATATTTTTATTTTTCTATAGTGAATTTCCTGTTTTCAGTTTTGTTTTAAATTGATTATTTTTGATCAAGTAACATATATGAATAAAATATAGCGTTGAAATCTAAAAATTAGTAAGCTGGTTTCTGATATAATTATCACCATCGACAACAAATATATAAAAGAAATGCAGGCAGTCCTCAATTCATTTCAGCTTCAATAATTTTTGAATTTCACCAGCAGCAAGCAAATATCTAGAATTCACAGATTTTGAAACACCACACACCACCCTTCTACTTCTGCAAGAGTTTAAATGTTAGCAATATGAAAATTCACAGCATCTGACTTTTTCATCTTTTTACTTTTATATAGTCTCTATTAACTATCAGTTAATCTGAATCTATTATTTATAGAGACACACACAAAAAAAATTAAAAAATGAAGATTAAATAAGTTTTCCCTTGTTAATTAATAAAATCAAATAATAACTAAATTATCACTGTTTTGTTTTTAAACTTACATTTATCAAAACAAAAATAGACAAAAAAAATTATTTGTAGAATTAACTATAATATGTATTACACACACAAAAAAAACAATCATTGTTTTAGATAAAAAATATTTTTCTTTCTTTTTACGTTAAAATTTTAGATTTTGTCAAAATCAGAAATAAGTGAAATATTTCTAATAGAGACCCTTTAAATACATATTTGATTTTAAATAATTTACAATATTTTAAAAATGTCAAATATTATTTCTTAATATTTAATTTAACTAATTATTTGGGTTCATTCTCTACATTTTTAATGCTTTAAATATATATGCACACACTATCTTTCTAACATAAGACCAAACTTCTCAATATATATATTGAAATGGAAATATCTATTTCAACTTTAGTTTAAAAAACGAGAACAAGCTTGAAACTACTAAGTAAGGTTTTAATAATATTTAGTTAAATTTGGGCAAATAAATATATAAATTTAATTTAAATTTTTTTTTTATACTTTTCTTTTGGGAAAAAAAGGAGTATTTATATATAATTCCTTTGCTGAAAGCTTGCCAGGTATTTTTTGTTTAATTATCCATTTAGAGGCATTGAAGTATTTGTTTGTTTGTTTGTTGTTTTTTTTTTTTTCAAAATTATTTTATGGCATATGTGTTACTTGTTAATTTTAAAAAATATTAACAAAAAAAAAAATCGAATATAAATTAATGTTAAGTTTAAATAATTAATAATGTTTTTTTACAAATGCTATTCAGAACATTTAATTAATTATTTTTTAGGTTTACTATAATGTACAAATGTTAATATGTTCATCATCGTCATGATTTTTTTTTCATTTACCATAACACTTTTATTCAAACTATTGTTTAATTATTTTTCCTAACATTTTGCAAAAATGATTAAAATTTTGAATTTACTAGTGACAGAAAAAGACACAATAAAGTATTTTCAAAATTACAAGATAGTGCATACATTTGTAATGATATTGTGGGTGTTTTTTTAAATATGATTATCATATTAAATAATTTCATAAAATTTTCTTTTTTTAAAGATGATTGTACAAATACAAGAAGTTACACAAAATTCCAAATGATTGTAATTAAATAAAATTTAATATAACTGTAATAAAATAAAAAAAACATGATCAAAAGAAAGTATAACAGTCAAGCGTTGGTGGCCGAGTGGTTAGCACAGCTGCTTTACAAATCAGTTGTCTCAGATTCACTTCCCGGCTGATGCTATCACACATGAAAAAAAAAGAAAGTTTAACAAATATGGGTATTTATGTCAGCTGAACAGTAATAGTCTGAAACATCATCACAAATGTATGCACTATCCCACAACTTTAAAAATGCTCCACTATGTCTTCTTCTATTACTGGTAGATTCCAAATTTTAATCATTTTTGCAAAATTTTAGGAAAAATAATAAACACAAAAAAAAATCATGGCAATGGTGGCAACATGTTAATGTTTGTTTGTTATAGTATACCTAAAAAAATAATTTAATGTTCTGAATGACATTTATAAAAAAAAATATTATTAATAACACATGTGCTAAAATAATTTTGAAAGAAAAAACAAATACTTCAATACCCCTGAAAGTGGATAATTAAACAAAAAACATCTGGCAAGCTTCCAGCAAAGGGAGCAAAGGAATTACCAAAATTGCCATAAATTAAAAGACGAAAAATGTTTTTTTCTTTAAAAAAAAAGTTTAATTTCTTAAAAACAATATTTAAAGAAAAGTTTGATCTTTTATTAAAAAATATATAAAATATTTATTTTGAGAATGTTAATTAATGGATTAATTAATTTTAATTAAGGTAATCTGTAATTAAAGTCAAGATTTATTTTAATGTATAAATTATATTATTGTGAATACTTCAACTGGTCCCAAAAATAAAATTTATCATAATTTATCCTGATAATTAAAATTCCATGAGATAAGAATTATTCTATAAATAATCTTACTAAAATAAATTTATATCCTTCTTTCCTATCTCTTCATAGTGGACTCATTATCATCAAATTAAAATTTAAGGATTATCTAACAAGATAGAACTTTATTAGATTAATGGAAAGCATTTCTATGACAGGCTAAAGATTCTATCTGGGCAGAAAACCAGCACCAATCAGAAATGATCTCAATAACATTTAGTCTATTATATACTAAACCATTAACTATTAAGACAAAGTCAATGGAAAGAATTGAGCATGATGAAGTGAAACTCATGAATTGTGAAAATCTGATTTTGACCCAAATAATTAATTAGTTAAAGCCACAAGATCTTGAATTATAAATTGTAGCCACAAATTCTTTTTAATATGAGCTCTAAATACATGCAAATGAATGAAAAATAAAATATGCTTTAATCTTAGTTATAATATGGCAGAAAATCTTCCCAACACCAAACTATTTTATCCATATAAAAATGAAAGTAAATTTATTGTCATTTAAATTCATGAACTTTCTTTTGGAACTTCATTATCAATTTAATAAACTGTCTACACAATATTTATTATACTATTTATATATTTTATTTTAACATTTCATTTAAACTAACACTTATAATTTATCTGTTAACAATAATTATTTAACATACTTATTAAATCTTTATTAAAATTGCATAGCAAAAGTGGTTTGTGGAGATATGATTCCAACAAATTTAGTTTAAATTTATTGTTATGATAATATGTCTAAATGCACTAACACCTACTCTCTCTCTCTCTCTCTCTCTCTCTCTCTCTCTCTCTCTCTCTCTCTCTCTCTCTCTCTCTCTCTCTCTCTCTCTCTCTCTCTCTCTCTCTCTCTCTCTCTCTCTCTCTCTCTCTCTCTCTCTCTCTCTCTCTCTCTCTCTCTCTCTCTCTCTCTCTCTCTCTCTCTCTCTCTCTCTCTCTCTCTCTCTCTCTCTCTCTCTCTCTCTCTCTCTCTCTCTCTCTCTCTCTCTCTCTCTCTCTCTCTCTCTCTCTCTCTCTCTCTCTCTCTCTCTCTCTCTCTCTCTCTCTCTCTCTCTCTCTCTCTCTCTCTCTCTCTCTCTCTCTCTCTCTCTCTCTCTCTCTCTCTCTCTCTCTCTCTCTCTCTCTCTCTCTCTCTCTCTCTCTCTCTCTCTCTCTCTCTCTCTCTCTCTCTCTCTCTCTCTCTCTCTCTCTCTCTCTCTCTCTCTCTCTCTCTCTCTCTCTCTCTCTCTCTCTCTCTCTCTCTCTCTCTCTCTCTCTCTCTCTCTCTCTCTCTCTCTCTCTCTCTCTCTCTCTCTCTCTCTCTCTCTCTCTCTCTCTCTCTCTCTCTCTCTCTCTCTCTCTCTCTCTCTCTCTCTCTCTCTCTCTCTCTCTCTCTCTCTCTCTCTCTCTCTCTCTCTCTCTCTCTCTCTCTCTCTCTCTCTCTCTCTCTCTCTCTCTCTCTCTCTCTCTCTCTCTCTCTCTCTCTCTCTCTCTCTCTCTCTCTCTCTCTCTCTCTCTCTCTCTCTCTCTCTCTCTCTCTCTCTCTCTCTCTCTCTCTCTCTCTCTCTCTCTCTCTCTCTCTCTCTCTCTCTCTCTCTCTCTCTCTCTCTCTCTCTCTCTCTCTCTCTCTCTCTCTCTCTCTCTCTCTCTCTCTCTCTCTCTCTCTCTCTCTCTCTCTCTCTCTCTCTCTCTCTCTCTCTCTCTCTCTCTCTCTCTCTCTCTCTCTCTCTCTCTCTCTCTCTCTCTCTCTCTCTCTCTCTCTCTCCCCCCCCCCCCCCCCCCCCCCCCCCCTCTCTCTCTCTCTCTCTCTCTCTCTCTCTCTCTCTCTCTCTCTCTCTCTCTCTCTCTCTCTCTCTCTCTCTCTCTCTCTCTCTCTCTCTCTCTCTCTCTCTCTCTCTCTCTCTCTCTCTCTCTCTCTCTCTCTCTCTCTCTCTCTCTCTCTCTCTCTCTCTCTCTCTCTCTCTCTCTCTCTCTCTCTCTCTCTCTCTCTCTCTCTCTCTCTCTCTCTCTCTCTCTCTCTCTCTCTCTCTCTCTCTCTCTCTCTCTCTCTCTCTCTCTCCCCCCCCCCCCCCCCCTCCCCCCCCCCCCCCCCCCCCCCCCCCCCCCCCCCCCCCCCCCCCCCCCCCCCCCCCCCCCCCCCCCCCCCCCCCCCCCCCCCCCCCCCCCCCCCCCCCCCCCCCCCCCCCCCCCCCCCCCCCCCCCCCCCCCCCCCCCCCCCCCCCCCCCCCCCCCCCCCCCCCCCCCCAAAAAGTGGACTTTCTAATTCACTTTGTATATATTTAAATATTTGTCACATATATTTTTTTTCATGCTCACACAACTCACTTACTATGATTATGAGAAGATAAAACTTCTTGAAGTACTTAGCCAATTAATATTACAATTTGTACGTATCTTCACCATTTTTTTTTCTTCAGTGATGAAAGTTTATTCATCAAAAAAAAAAAACAGATACAAATACAGTTAGAAAATGATTACAATGGAATGATTACACATAGTAAAATGGAAATTCAGGAGAAACAAGGTGAGAGGGGAACGATACATATGAAAAAAGAAGTGGAAAGGGTGTGCAGTCCAGGCCAAGAAAGATCTTTCATTGCAAGTCTGAGATGCGTGTCTTTGTTGAGCATGCAACCACATGGGTCACAAACATTTAAATGGTTAGAGTTCTGTGATAGAGGCTGAGAGAATGGGAGTTGAAGGATTGCCTAAGTGTCTGTGAGAAACAGAGGTGTGGCTAAATTGGTATCTCTGGTTTAGAGAGTGTGAGTTAGGTCCAATAATTTTTGATTTGCAGAGGGTACTCTCTGATCAAAAAATACTAGCACATTGAAGCAGCCAGAGTGCATGGATGAGGAAAAATGATAGTTGCAAAGACTCCTGTTTTCTTGGAGGTTGGAGATGGTGTTTCTGTGTGAGAAAAAGCAGAAGTTGGTGATATCTCATTCCAATCAGAAAGGGACATTTGAGTTGGAAGTGCTATAGGGTTTCAGTGTCAGTTTATAGAACTGGCAGAGGTGAGAGAGCTTGGTAAAACCCCTATGGTTGACCAAAAATTGTTTGGTGGAAAGGAAGTGGGGGTTGGTTGATATTGAGGAAGAAATTGAGGAATTTTGCCTCAAGGCACCATCTTTTGAATTTGTGGATTAATTGAGCATTAGTAAGTTTGAAGAATTTAGGGGAGATGATGGAGAAGTCTGTGATTTGATTGAAAACCTCCCAATACTTTAATTTGCAGCTGATGGATGGTATATCAAAGCCAGCCTTTTGTAGGCTGTTGACAATGAGTGAAGTCCATGACCAGGACTGCCATTGGGAGGAGGAGTATCAGTGGGAGTAATACTGATATGCACAAGGTTGGCAGGAAAGTGACTTAGGAGCATGAAGATAATGTTGTGAGATCTCTGGATCAGAAGAGTGTTGATGGAGTGTATGTCCAGCTCATTGAGGTTTTTAGGAAAACAAGTTCTTTTAGTCTAATGGCCACCACCTTTCTGCCCCAGAGAAAGCAGGTGCAAAGGGCATTGATTTTGGATATGAAAGAATATGTAGGTAGAATGATGGGGAGATAATATGTGATCATAGCCACCATCTGTCTGCCCCAGAGAAAACAGGTGCAAAGCACATTGATTTTGGATATGAAGGAATGTGTAGGTAGAACAATGGGGAGATAATATGCTATTTTCAGAAACACTAGAAGATTGGGAGAGTGACTTTCCCATAAAGAGAGAGGTAGATGACTGTGATAGTGCTGATGGTGAATGATATATTTTGATACAATGCAGTTTGGACCTGTACCCTCATGTCCATAGGAGACAACATGAGGGGGAATATGAGGAAGTTGTGTGGCTTGGCAATGAAGATAGAAGGGATTTGTTTATTGGTAGTTGCCAGGCTGCTGATTTGTCACTGCTAAATTCCAGCCTGTATGTTTCAATGTACCAGGTGAGGATCTGTTGAAGCTTGGGGATGAGATCAACCAAGGCAAGGAAGAATGACCATGGCAAAGCAAGGCATTTGATGCTTTTTCAAGTCCAGGTATGAGGATGCCAAAAAAATCATGTTCCAGCCTGAGCAAGAGAGGATTCAGAGATGCAGTGAATAATAAAATGCTCAGTGGAGAGCCCTGAGGAATGGATGTTAGGTGTTAAGGCAGAGGCAACTTTCCCATCAAGGGTAACTAGGATTTCTCTGTTGAACAGGAGATTATGTAAGATGGACAGAAGGGCATCTGGAATGTTAAGATCCCTGGGGATGCCAAGAAGCAGATCGACCCTGACAGAGTCGAAGGCTTCCCAGATGTCTAGCTGGACAGCAATGGGCCTGCTACTGTGTGATCACCTAACATGCTTGGTGGTCATCTTAAAGAGTGTGGCAGCCCTAAGAGTAGAGTACCCCTTATAAGCAAACTGTGAGGCAGAAAGAGCAGGGAGGTTGATAATGGACTCAATAAATTTTATGAGCAGAGGGGTCATCAAAATGGCCTAAAACTTTTGAGCTTAGGCACCCAATCTTTCTTAAGGAAAGGGACCAAAGTTATCAAATAGAGACCCTCAATGGTGTACCTGCATGAGGGCAGATTCTTGAATATGTTGAGAATGATGGGGATGGTAAATTGACTTAGTGAAGAAGGAGGAACTTGGGATGGCATGAGGACCAGGGTGGAAGAGGTCAAGAAAGCTTTTCAGTTTAAGTAGCATATCCTGGGTGATGCCAGGACCACAGTTGATATTCAAGGTTGATGGCATAGTGAAAGAAAGGATATCAGCTTTGAGAAGCATGTGCTTGTAATGGTTTCTCAAATGAAGGAGCAATTCCTGACCTATGTAGAATTTGTTGCTGACTGTGATGGATGGGGGGGTAGTTTTTATCCTATGGGAACTAAAAACCCACCCTGGGTAACTTCTGGTCCAACAATGCTGATTCTCCACATACCTCCAGGTGTGTTTGACCAAGATGTACTCGACCAAGATCTTTTGAGCATCACAGTATTGATGTTTCAGTTGGGTGATGGTGTTAAGGTCAAATGGCCACTCTCCTGATCATTCAATTGCTCTGCAATTTTGTCCATTGAAGCCAGCAACTTGAGTGGCCCACAGGAATTCCAGGTGTATTTGTGGATGCTTGCAGGATTTCCAAAAATGCCACACATGCAGAGATGGGCTCCATTTGAAGGATATTGTTTTTATGAAAGCATATATAAATTTCTGAAAGCAGTGCTATTGATGTGTTTTGTTTGTTGAGAATGTATTGTTCATCTGAAGCCAAGTTTTACAGGGGGATGGAGTTAATGTCAAGGAAAAGGTGCAATATCTTATGATCCTAAAAAGATATGGTGTGAAGTTGGCTGATTCAATCATGAAATGGAGATCAGGAGAGTAGAATGTTAAATCAATGAAGTCTGATGCTTACTGGTGTAGAAAGAGTAGGTGTGGTCTGTGAAACAGCCCCAGCCACACCTTAAGCCCCTGGAGAAGAGATGTCGATATTTGTTTGTAAAGGACTGGTAGCCCATGTTGAAGTCACCCAGAAGAAGAAAGGGAAGAGAGGTGACAGCTGTGATGTTGTTGATTTGGTGAATAATAATTTAATGAGGGTGTCACTGTCACTGGAGGGCAGATATAAATAAATCACAAAAGTTATGAAGTGCCCAAATTGCACCTCCAAGATAATAGAGTGAGCATCAAAATGTATGATGGAAAAGGTGGAGGTAGGGGCAAGGATACTGACTCCTTTAACAGACATCAAGGTGGCGGAATACTTGAATAAACCAAAGGTTGACAAAGTGGAGTAAATCTTGTAGTTAAAGTGAGTGGAGAGTTTAGTTTCAGCAAGGAAGAGGATATTGGGAGAGTTGAGTTCAAACCAACATTTGAGAGTGAGAAACCTGTGGATTGAATTAAGGCCCCGAATATTTAAATCAACAGCAGAGATAAGCATATGGTGATCTCAAGATGGACATAAGAAATGGAGAAACAGTAGGAAGGTGGAGATTTTATGGTGAGAGGGATAAACTGGGCTAGGAGAGAGGTGAGGTGTATGGTTCTTTTTTCTCCTGCCAGAATTGCACAACAATTCATTCTTGATGTCACTTGATGAACCACTGTCAAGAAAATTTCAGCAGGGAATGGTGAGAGCAAAGGAAGGAGGCCAATAAGGCCTGGGTAGAAATCAGAGCATTCTTCACTGAAAGTACTCCGTTTCCCTTGTATATTCTATATGTCTGAGACTGGGCCTGGGTTTGAGGTGAGACTGGGCCTGGGTTTGAAAAGAGGTTCTTTTATGGTTTCACTGTGAAGGTCAGGGATGTAATTCTGCCCATCAGAGTTGGTATCACTATTTGATGGGGTAGGGTGTGCATGTTTTTGAGATTTGTTGCTGGTGGTGGAAGGGACAGAGTTGGTAGTCTCAGACAGGATGATTTCTGAGTTTGAATTAGTGGTTGTGTCCATCAAGGAGAGAGGGTCCTGTGGTGGGGTCCTGTGGTGGAGCTGTAACAGAGAGTGGTGGGCTGTGAGTGAACTAAAAAAAATTATGTGGCTTAGAGGGGGATAGCATCTTACTAAAAGGTATGATGGCAGCCAAATGCTGAAATGTTGAATTAGTATCAGACGTAGGTGAGAGGTTAGCTGAGGGAGGAAGTTCATGTATATTGGAGCTGTGTGGAGCACAGATGTAGTTTAGGCTCTTTTTCTTCTGGCAAGAGTTGCATCTTTTTATAGGGCAGTCCTAAATGAGGTGGTTGCAGTCTTTGCAGATAAAACATTGTAACCTGATCCCTTTGAGATGATTAAATGTGATAGATAGTTGCTATTATTGTGGGAATACTTTCAGAAGTGAGACCCTTTTAGGAAGAATTGAAATGAGGCCATGTTGGTGAAGGTGAGACCATCAGTGAGAAGATCCCTAAGGTACTCAAATGAGGTCACTTGTCCAAATGCCTCAAGATATTTCTGTAGGTGCTGCCTTTCCATTCCCATGTGACAGTTTTTTATAAGCCTCCTGACTTTGGATGACCTATTGGTGTCTACTGCAACCAGGAACATATTGTATAAAAATTTGAATCTGTTTTTGAAGGCTTGCCTTTGCATTGTATTGTGAAAGATTGCAATATACCGATCATTGGGAAGGGTGATAATTTTATGTATACTATCAGTTATATTGTGGAGTTTAATAAGGTCATAGATGCTGTGCTGGAAATTTGTGGAGTCATAAATCTGTAACCACCAGAATGATCAAACTATCACTCTGGTAGCAACAAAGTGACTCGAGGAGAAGTGGTGGAACTGTGTGGTTAAATTGTTCCAAGATCACAGTGTGATTCTCTGGTGTGAGTTGTTTAGTAGGAATGAAAGTTGCTGAGATGGCTGATTGGTGATTTTTAGGCCCCACAGATTTTGAAGGAGCTCAGCTTGGCATGTTTGTGGTGTGGTTATATTGGGATTTTTAGATAAGGTGCTGGATGTGGCCTGAGCATAGGAATTAGCAAAGATTTGCTGTGGTTTTAGGGAGCTAGTTATGGAAGAATGGTTAATAAGGGATGGCTTAATAGTGCAACAGCAATACGTAACTGAACGAAGTACAT